>CM065592.1:310520725-311120725 GCA_033119425.1 Bufotes viridis
CTTATATGTATATATTATGTAACATATATCCCCACTGCCCATTCAGGGCTAATATACATATGTATATATGCATATTTTAACTGAGACATATATACATATATATATCTAAATCTCCCCCTTCCCTCTACATTGCCATTCTTACTGGTTATACAATTATAGCAATTAAAGCCATACATTCTAGGTAATCTTTCAGGTAATGAATTGTCAGGGATATATGTGCTCCCGGGAAGAGAACCTACTAGGGGAGTTTATCCTTAAGGAGGTTTTCCAGGAGTTTTATTCTGATGACCTATCCTCTGGATAGGTTATCAGTATCTAATTGAAGGGGATCCGACACCTGGGAACCTGCCCATCAGCCCTTCGAGAAAGCTTCACGGCTAGAAGTAGAGCTGCGGCTTTCTTCTCAGCAAACCGAGCACAGTGCTGTACATTGTATAGCAGCTATGCTATTCACTTCAATGGAGCTGAGCTGCGCCTAGGCCATGTCACCTATAATTGTGGCGTCACATGGACTAGGCAAAGCTGGAGAAGCCACCACCTATTAGATACTGATGGCCTATACAGAGGATAGGTCATCAATGTAAAACTCCCAGAAAACCCCTTTATTATTACTCTCAAAACTGGCTAAAACTGGCTAAAATTTAAGGACAGCTGGGAGAATGTCCATATAGTAATTCCAATCTGAATAGCAGAGTCAATGATAGGACAGTAACAACAATTTAAACTAATTTCCCTTTTTGTACTGTTAAGTCATGACAGAGCCTGCTAAAGGGGTTTTCTGGGATTCTTATACTGTTGAGCTATCCTCAGGATAGGTCATCAGTATCTGATCGATGGGGGTTTGACACCCAGAACCCCTGCTTATCAGCTGTTTGAGAAGGCACCGGAGCACCTGTGAGCATTGCAGCCTTTTCGTAGCTTACTAAGCACAATGCCAGTATCTGATCGGTAGGGGTTTGACATGCAGGATCAATGCTGATCAGCTGTTTGAAAAGGCACCGCTGCACCTATGACCACAGCAGCCTTTTTGTAGCTTACCAAGCACAACGCCGGTATCTGATCGACAGGGGTTTGACACGCAGGACCAATGCTGATCAGCTGTTTGAAAAGGCACCAGTGCACCTATGAGCACAGCAGCCTATTTCTAGCTTACCAAGCACAACGCCAGTATCTGATCGGTAGGGGTTTGACACGCAGAACCAATGCTGATCAGCTGTTTGAAAAGGCACAGGTGCACCTATGAGCACAGCAGCCTTTTCGCAGCTTATCAAGCACAGCAACATACATTGCATAGCAGCTGTGATTGGTATTGTGCTCAGTGGGACTAAAATAAATTATTTATGTTAAGTTATGAAAAAAAATCTTCCTTATTAAAAAAGTGTGAGGGTCAAAAAAGATAAAAATGATACGAAACTGGCCTTGGGTAGTGGGTGTGTAATGTTATCCTGGCAGTCCTGTGGTATTTACCATTTATACAGGGATCTGGACTTCGCTACTAGGGAACCACCAAGCTGCTACCTCCTGGAGTAGTCTCTATGTGGTTCACAGCTGACCCACGGGGGCTAGAGACACAGACTCAAAGCACCAAATGATCAGTCAAAACCTTTAACAGTCATTAACAGACCATAGTTGTGGCAGGCAGATTATAAGCAAATCTGAGAAAGGTGCGAGGTCAGGGAAAGCAGCACGGGGTCAGTATAGCCAAAAAGCACAGCTCAAGTCAGGAATGCAGGAATCAGGCAGTCGGTACACAGACAAGCAGATTTTAGCATTCTTGCAGGATCTAGAAAGCTATTGAACTTGTTGCTCAGGCAGAAAATGAGACAAACAACACAGTATATATAGCAGATTACACAATAGAAACAGCCTAGCAGCTGCACACTGAACCCAATGAGGGATTAACCCTTGCAATACTGCAGAATGAGAAGAGGTTCAAAGAAGAATATCCACAATAAACACACAAGACAACAGCACCCTGGACCTACGACATGGTGAGTGGAGAGAAATCTGTGCTCACCCAAACTGGCAGTAACTGGCCCCCAATGTAACATATCAAAGTAACATATCACCAAATCTATTACCACCAATACTATAAACCAATTTTTTTTTGTTCATCGGGCCTCCCAAACAACAGAATAAAAAGCAATCAAAAGATGTATGCATCCAAAATTGATGTCTATAAAATTGAAAACTCATGGTAAGGATTTTTATTTCCCTACAGTGAGGAAAATTGGCTTTTACCTCACAGGGGTTTCTTTTGCCTTTCTTTGGATCAACTTGCAGGATAACAGGCTGAACTGGGTAGACAGGAGTCTTTTTTAAGCCTTATAAACTATGCTACTATCCTGTAAAGAACTAGCCTCGCACAGCACAAAAAAGTTGTGGCTCATAAAATATGGCGACAGCCTCTAACAAAGGGAGCTATCTTGTGCAAAAGTAGTAAAACAAAAGATTTGTTCTATTCAGTACACATTAGAGATGAGAGAATCGAAGCTGACAAAGTAGAATTCGATCCAAATTTCAGGAATTATTTGATTAGCACCGAATCCGAATTTCCTCACGCTTCATGGTAACAAATCGCGTTTTTTCCTAAAATGGCTGCTGCACGTGTGAGGACAAGGAGAAAGGAACTCGGGGAAGGCGGGTTCACCCATAATGCCATGCATACAGCCAATCAGCAGTCAGCCAGCCCTGTATGTCACAGCCCTAAAAATATCCTCAGCCATCTTGGATTCTGCCGTTTTCCAGTGTACAACCAGTGTACAACCACAAAATGGGAGATTTTTAAAAGCACTGTAACATCTAATTATGAGAGGTACATACCTTATAGGAATAAAAGGCTAAGAAACAATAAGAAACCAATGTGGATAAATAGGACTGTAAGGCCCCTTTCACAAGGGTGAGGTCCATCTTAGCATCGTGATGGACCATGTGATTGGACCATGTGATGTGACGTCATCACAGGTCCTTTAGATCTTAGCTGATGCAGGGAAAGAGAGGAGAGATCGCAACTACGCGATCAAGTGGCTAAGGTAAGTTAACTTTTATTATTTTTTAACCCCTTCCACTTCATTTTACAATGCATTCTTTATTAAGAATGCTATTATTTCCCCTTATAACCATGTTATAAGGGAAAATAATCAATTCTCCAGAAGACCCGAAACCGGACTTCACTGATGAAGTCCGGCTTCGGGTTGGGTACCAAACATGGCGATTTTTCTCACGCGCGTGCAAAACGCGTTACAAACGTTTGCACCCACATGGGAAAGACGCGCATATTCCCGCAACGCACCCGCCTCTTATCCGGGCGTCAAACATGACGCCCGTGTGAAAGAGGCCTAAAGATAGCAATAAATGACAAAAAGAAAGCATATAAATCACTAAAACAGGAGGGGGGCCAGGAAGCACTGATAAACTATAAGGAAAAAAATAGAATATGTAAAAAACTAATAAAAATTGCCAAACTAGAGACCGAGAGATTAATCGCCAAAGAGAGTAAAACTAACCCTAAAATGTTCTTCAATTATATAAATAGTAAAAAATATAAATCTGAAACAGTCGGCCCTCTACATAGCAATGAGGGGGGTGTTGCAGAGAGCGAAGAGGATAAAGCAAAACTATTAAATATTTTTTTGCTCCACTATATTCACTGAGGAAAATAAACTGCCAGATGAAATGCAGAATGTAAAAGTAAATTCCCCATTAAAAGTGCCCTGTCTGACCCAGGCAGAAGTACAACAGCGACTTAAAAAGATTAAAATAGACAAATCGCCAGGACCGGATGGCATACACCCCCGTATCCTAAGGGAATTAAGTGATGTCATAGCCAGACCTTTATTTCTGATATTTATGAATTCTATACTGACAGGGAATGTTCCACAGGATTGGCGCATAGCAAATGTGGTGCCAATATTCAAAAAGGGCCCAAAAACAGAGCCTGGAAATTATAGGCCGGTAAGTTTAACATCTGTTGTTGATAAACTGTTTGAAGGGTTTCTAAGAGATGCTATTTTGGAGTATCTCAATGAAAATAAGCAAATAACACCATATCAGCATGGCTTTATGAGGGATCGGTCATGTCAAACTAATTTAATCAGTTTCTATGAGGAGGTAAGTTCTAGACTTGACAGCGGCAAATCAATGGATGTCGTATATCTGGACTTCTCCAAAGCATTTGACACTGTACCTCATAAAAGGTTAGTATATAAAATGAGGATGCTCGGACTGGGAGAAAATGTCTGTATGTGGGTAAGTAACTGGCTGAGTTACAGAAAACAGAGGGTGGTTATTAACGGTAGATAGTCAGATTGGGTCACTGTCACTAGTGGGGTACCTCAGTATTGCGCCCTATTCTCTTCAATATATTTATTAATTATCTTGTAGAAGGCTTGCACAGTAAAATATTTATTTTTGCAGATGACACTAAACTGTGTAAAATATTTACACTGAAGAGGACAGTTTTCTGCTACAGAGGGATCTGGATAGATTGGAGGCTTGGGCAGAGAAATGGCAGATGAGGTTTAAGACTGACAAATGTAAAGTTATGCACATGGGAGGGAATAATGCAAGTCACCCGTACATATTACATGGTAAAACACTCGGTAACACTGACATGGAAAAGGATCTAGGAATTTTAGTAAACAGCAAATTAAGCTGCAAAAACCAGTGTCAGGCAGCTACTGCCAAGGCCAATAAGATAATGGGTTGCATCAAAAGGGGAATAGATGCCTGTGATGAGAACATAGTCCTACCACTTTACAAATCACTAGTCAAACCACACATGGAGTACTGTGTACAGTTCTGGGCTCCTGTGAACAAGGCAGACATAGCAGAGCTGGAGAGGGTTCAGAGGAGAGCAACTAAAGTAATAACTGAAAGGGGGCAACTACAGTACCCTGAAAGGTTATCAAAATTATGGTTATTCACTTTAGAAAAAAGACGACTGAGGGGAGATCTAATAACTATGTATAAATGTATCAGGGATCAGTACAGAGATCTCTCCTATCATCTATTTATCCCCAGGACTGTGACTGTGACGAGGGGACATCCTCTGCGTCTGGAGGAAAAAAGGTTTGTACACAAACATAGAAAATTATTTTTCACGGTAAGAGCAGTGAGACTATGGAACTCTCTGCCTGAGGAGGTGGTGATAATGAGTACAATAAAGGAATTCAAAAGGGGACTGGATATATTTCTGGAGTGTAATAATATTACAGGTTATAGCTACTAGAGAGGGGTCATTGATCCAGGGAGTTATTCTGACTGCCTGATTGGAGTCGGGAAGGAATTTTTTTCCCCTTAAGTGGGGAAAATTGGCTTCTGCCTCACAGTTTTTTTTTTTGTCTTCCTCTGGATCAACTTGTAGGAAACAGGCCGAACTGGATGGACAAATGTCTTTTTTCGGTCTTATATAATATACTATGTTACTATGTTACTTAGTGCAGAGAGAGACGTCAGCAGGCGCTAGGGACAGTGCTTGAAAAAACTTCATTGTGCTAAAAAAAAACGATTTACAAGTGCAGGAAAATATTATTCAAGGTGTGGGGAAAGGATAGGGAGGAAACATTCCGCAGAATTTATGGTGAACACGGTTGAGTAGGGGAGGTTACAGCCTGGGTAATAGAAACAATCCTATTATACCTTGCTGCACTGGCTGGGCACCCAAATTGCCATTATACAGCTCTGTAATTCCAGCAAACTGTTCTTGTTATTGGGGTGCAAGTGCTGTTTGATACAGCCATTAATAGGGTTTATTACAAGGAAATATTTCTGTGTCTTATTTGCCCTTGTGTGGTGCAGTTATATGTTCTAAAGCATTTTTTGGCTTGCATTAGTGGGAAAAAGGGCTTATTAGCCGTTGTGTGGTAAAGTGTGAAAATTACAGCCCTTTTTGTCATGTATTAGTGGCAAAAGAAAAATATATTTGCCGTTCAGCAGTGCAGTTATATGTTATAAAGCCCTTTTTGTCGAGCATTGGTGGCAAAAGTAAAATATAATTGCCGTTCAGCGGTTCAGTTATATGTTCTAAAGCCTTTTGTGGCGTTTTGCCATGGGAAAATGCTCCGCTGTGTCCTGGCTGCTTTGGATACCATCTCAAAGGGACTTTGCTCTTCCACCTGCCCATCCACCCGGTGATCGTCCTTAGTACCCGGGTGGTCATACCTTGGACTGTCATTGAACTGTCAAAAACAACGGGATGAGAGGACTGGCCAAGTCACTACAAGAAGGCCAGTCAGAAAGTCCTATACTGATGAAGTCAAGGGTCAAGGACTTGACTCTGATTTGGTCCTGTTACCTCGAAAGTGTTACTTTGTATTTGTATGTCTGTCGGTTGCGTACCCATAGACACTCTAGGTGCAAATGTTGCAGCCTAAACTCAGTGAAACTCGCCCAACGTATAGCGGTGAGTTACTATATGGGTGTACACACATTTGCATCCTATAGTCATTTCTCATTGATACATGGGTCTGTGACCTATCTGTGTCTTTGGAGGTGTAGAGAGATATGCCTTGTGGCATGTGTCTCTATGGGTACACACACTACCTGTATTTTGTGTGAATGGGCAAGAGAGTAGATCCCCTAGGGACAGGCCCCCTCCTCTACTGTTATTTGCCACTTTAACTCCAAGAACGATGAAGTTCGTAAGGGAGGGACTGAATGTCAGGAAGTGCGGTGTTCTTTCCCGCAGTTAGAATTTAGGTAGTATGACATCACCTCTTACTCAGAAATTCTGACCTGCCTTGTAAAGACCTGCGTATCTGTCCATGGGAGAACCTCCTCAACGAGAGATTCTTCAATCAAGAAAGTTGTAGAAGGAAGAAGAGGATGTATTCTGTGGATGGAGATGTTTGGTTACGGTGAAAGACAGGAAGAGGTTACAGCCAAGAGGGGTGATATCTAGGTACCTAAGGGCCAGATTATACGTCAGTCCTTCCTGAACTGTTACCAACAGTGAGTGGGGTTGAGGAGTCAAATATATCTCAACCCTTCCCTCTAACTTTATTGTGTTCTCGACAACAGGAAGATTGTAGAGGGAAGGGGAGATGTGTATATATATATATATATATATATATATATATATATATATATAGAGAGAGAGAGAGAGAGAGAGAGAGAGAGATGTATGCCCCAGTTAATGCATGCATCTGTATATATATATATATATATATATATATATATATATACACTCATGTACTTAATGTGCCCCAATAAAATTCCCCAGGTTGTGTGTGTGCATGTGTATATATATATATATATATATATATATATATATTATAAAAGGTCTACACAGCCCTGTTAAAATGTCAGGTTTCTGTGCTGTAAAAAAATGAGACAAAGATAAATCATTTCACTCAAATGAAAAACAAACTGAAATCTGTTAGGTGGAGGGAAGAAAAAAAAAACTAAGATAAAGTGGTTGCATAAGTGTGGGGATGTAGTGGTGTTCAGAATTAAGCAAGCACATTCAAAACCATGTTAAATAGGAGTCAGCATACACCTACCATCAAATAAAGTTCAGCTGCTCTAGTTGGTCTTTCCTGAAATTTTATTAGTCGCAACCCACAGCAAAACCCATGGTCCACAGAGAGCTTCCAGAGCATCAGAGGGATCTCATTATTAAAAGGTATCAGTCTGGAGAAGGGTACAAAAGAATTTTCAAGGCATTAGATATACCATGGAACACAGTGAAGATAGTCATCATCAAGTGTAGAAAATATGGCACAACAGTGACATTACCAAGAACTGGACGTCCCTCCGAAATTGATGAAAACACGAGAAGAAAACTGGTCTGGGAGGCTACCAAGAGGCCTACAGCAACATTAAAGATGCTGTAGGAATATCTGGCAAGTACCGGCTGTGTGGTACATGTGACAACAATCTCCCATATTCTTTATATGTCTGGGCTATGGAGTAGAGTGGCAAGACAAAAGCCTTTTCTTAAGAAGACAAACATCCAGGCCAGGCTACATTTTGCAAAAACACATCTGAAGTCTCCCAAAAGCATGTGGGAAAAGGTGTTATGGTCTGATGAAACCAAGGTTGAACTTTTTGGCCATAATTCCAAAAGATATGTTTGGCACAAAAACAACACTGCACATCACCAAAAGAACACCATGCCCATAGTGAAGCATTGTGGTCGCAACATCATGTTTTGGGGGCAGTTTCTCTTCAGCTGGAACTGGGGTCTTAGTTAAGATAGAGGGAATTATAGACACTTCCAAATACCAGTCAATATTGGCACAAAACCTTCAGGATTCTGCTAGAAAGCTGAACATGAAGAGGAACTTCATCTTTCAGCATGACAACGACCCAAATCATACATCCAAATCAACAAAGGAATGGCTTCACCAGCAGAAGATTAAAGTTTTGGAATGGCCCAGCCAGAGCCCAGATCTGAATCTGATAGAAAATCCGTGGGGTGATCTGAAGAGGGCTATGCACAGGAGATGCCCTCGCAATCTGACAGATTTGTAATGTTTTTGCAAAGAAGAGTGGGCAAACCTTGCCAAGTCAAAATGTGCCATGTACAGTTTATAGGTCACATCAAAGGTGGAAAAAGTTCTGAAATGATTTATCTTTGTCTCATTTTTTTTAACAGCACAGAAACCTGACATATATATATATATATATATATATATAAACAAATATTTGTATATATATAATGATATATACAGAAAAACGGGCAGCACAGCCGATAAATAAAGTTCAGTGATATGGGTGCCAGCAGCTGTGGGCGCGGATTTCAAGTGTTTATTCACAAGAAAAAAACGCAACGTTTCAATCCACTCAGTGGGATCTTTCTCAAGCAGGGTGATAACAAACTAGTGTTCAGAACAAGGGTATATATACACACACCCACATTGTCATTGAACTTTACTTATCGGCTGTGCTGCCCGTTTTTCTGTATATATTATTGGATCCATTGGAGCCTGCACACTGTTTTCTTTGTTTTGCAAATATGACTACTCATATGAACTGTCCTACTGGGGATATGGCTTCACCAGATATTTTTTCATATTCTAATGATGAGGCGGATAGAATACTGAATGCCTTCAAGGGGGACTCCTGTTTTCTTTCTACACCGATGGTACTTGACACTAAGAAAAATCTGGAGTAGGTAACAAAATGTATCATTGCTTTGGAATTACATGTGATTACTTTAAGCAAATACTACAAGGCCCGACGGATACCGAGGGGAATGCTCACACATGCGCAACCTACTATGTACATGCATGATAACGATTTCCACTCTAAATACGAACTTATAGCAAACAAGTTTTAGCTTGACCTCATATTACTAAACATGGAATTTTTACAAAGGGACCTAGATTACACACAGGAAAAAAGATCCACATTGTAAACTACATTGATGTCATTGTTACCTGATGAAGAGTACCAGGATCTAACTTCTAAGTCAAAACCATTTTTTAAAAAATTAAAAAGATATCCAGGATACAAAACGAACAAAATGGCAACGTGATGCGACCGATTATAGCAATGGGCCGGTCTATAATTGGAAATTAAATGACCAACAAAATCGTCCATACTCCAGACCAAATAACAAATTTCTCCTTAAAAAATCTACACCGGATACGGCTTCATAAAATACTGGGGAATCTTTTTTAGACGATCCCTCTATGCCAATGCAAAACAGGCAACCAGAACAGGTGGCCACAGGATACAAAAAATCCAGAAAAATCAAAGCCAGAAAACCACAGAGGAAAAAGAATCAATAGAAATGAATACGCTAATTAACATTTAATCACATGTTTTGTCATCTTCACAAATAGATGTTTTAGAGAAAGGCCTTAGTTTCTGTCCCAATACTAATACCAATTGGTTGCAGGTTGATGCTGACCTGCATCAATTTTTCCGGAGACTCAAACTGAAAGCCTGGTTCTCCACACATCCAAAAGGCCCTTATACTGTAAGGACTTCTGAGTTGATGTTGTGGGACTATGGTTTACATAACAAAAGTGACTTTATGCCTCCTATTAATTCACCAGCAATTGATTTGTTCATTGAATCAGTATTGCGCGATGTGGAATCTTTGAAAATTAATTGTGTCAAGCGATTCTGCCACCCCAACATTACTATGTTGGAGTGGCGTACATTGAATGTACTGGCCCATGACGGCGACATCACCATCAAGCCTGCTGACAAGGGTGGTGCTGTCGTCATCATGGATACAGCTCAGTATATTGCTGAAGCTAATCGCCAGTTAAGTGACGTCTCAGTATATCAGCAATTATCTTGTGATCCAAAATGGGATATTGAAAGAAAAGTTAAACGTGTACTGTGTGATGGTGTACAGGCTGGCTTCATTGATGACAGTAAATAACTCCATTAGTTTGTCACATACCCTGTTACACTGATGTTGTATCGACTCCCGAAAATTCACAAGAATTTGACCAATCCACCTGGTAGGCCTATTGTGTCTGGCACAGGGTCAATACTTAGTAATATATCAATTTTTCTAGACAAAGTTCTACATGACTTTGCTACTTCAGCAAGGTCTTATATACTTGATAGTACCGATTATTTTTAATAAATTACAGAATACGGATGTATCATCCAATGTGATAATGGCTTCTTTTGACATTACTAGCCTGTACACCTCCTTCAGACATGAATTTGGAATCAATGTAGTTAGAAGAGCACTTGCAGGATCTGAATTTTCTTTGGGCTGTCAGGATTTTATCCTGACATTGTTGCACCTTGTACTAACGTCCAATTATTTCTTATTTGGTGATTATTTTTATTTAGGCCTCTTTCACATCAGCGTTTTTATTTTTCCGTCCTAGAGATCCGTCCTCGGGTCTCTAGGACGGAAAGCTACTGATCAGGATTATCCTAATGCATCCTGAATGGAGAGCAATCCATTCAGGATGCATCAGGATGTCTTCCGTTCAGCATGTCAACGTTTTTTGGATGTTGACAAAGGCGCAGCATGCTGCGGATTTGTCTCCGTCCAAAAATCCGGAAGACATGCCGTAAGGCCGGATCCGGAATTAATGCCCATTGAAAGGCATTAGTCCGGATCCGGCCTTTAGCTAAACATCGTTTCCGCGCATCGCCGGATCCGACGTTTAGCTTTTTGGCAGTGGTTACTATGGCAGCCAGGACGCTAAAGTCCTGGTTGCCATAGTAAAGAGCAGGGGGAGCTGGGGAGCGGCATACTTACATTCCGTGTGGCTCCCGGGACGCTCCAGGATGACGTCAGGGCGCCCCAGTGCATAGATAACGTGATCGCATGGATCACGTGATCCATGCGCATGGGGCGCTCTGACGTCATTCAGGAGCGCCCCGGGAGCCGAACGGAATGTAGCATGCCGCTCCCCGCCTCCTCACTGCTAGCATGGCAGCCAGGACGCTAGTAGCGCCCTGGCTGCCATAGTTACACTGAAAGCATTTTGAAGACTGATCAGTCTTCAAATGCTTTCAGTTCACTTGCGTTGTGCCTGATCCGGCGTGCACTTCGGCGACGGAAGTGCACGCCGGATCTTCACACCGCAAGTGTGAAAGAGGCCTTACAACTTAAGGGGACCACGATGGAGTCAAATGTGGCCCCCATGTATGCCAACATGGCCGTCACGTTTTTGGAGAACATGTTTTGAAGTGGTGGCGATACATCGATGACGTTTTTGTCCTATGGACTGGCACAGAAGAACAATTATGTTCATTTTTTTCTTATTTAAATGATATTGACAATGACATTAAGTTTACCCTTGACTATTCTAGTACGGTGATCAATTTTCTTGATATTACCGTCACACTACATGAGGGACGATTTAAAACTGATGTTCATGTGAAACCTACTGATAAAAACACATTACACATTTGATAGTGCCCATCCTCATGCTATGATCAAGTTGCTACCTTTAAGTCAATTTACACGCGCTAGAAGAATAGTTAGCAATAAACAACAGCTTAATCATACATTGAACAAAATGAAAAAATCATTGCAAGCTAGAGGCTTTCCTGATACTATACTTGATTCTCACATAAATAATGTCCGTAGTCATGATAGGGCAGAATTGCTGAGTAGAAAACAAGTGAGAAACTCATCACAGAGAATCTCACTTGTAATGACCTACACCGAGGACAGCTACTCTATTAGCGATATTGTTAATAAACACTGGCCTGTTTTGAAAAGTGGCTATACGAACATTTAAGAGTTTAGATCACCTCCATTGCTATCTTATAGGAGACCCACTAATATAAGAGATAAGATCATACACACTGATGTGAGATCCCAGAAAAAAAGCGTACAAAGTTTTTTGCCCATTCAAAAACAAGGTTGTTTTCCTTGTCGAAAATGCATTAATTGCCGATACATTCAGAAGGGTAATAATACCTTCATTCATCTTGTAAAAAGTCTTCAAAAGTCGTGCCCATGTAATTTACTCTATATAGGTGAAACATCTCTTGATTTCAAGACTAGGTGTAACCAACATAGGTACACTATTCGAAAAAAACGCATGGATCTGCCTGTATCCAAACACTTTTCTGATCTTGAACACCTTCAGAGTGATCTTAAATGTATGCTTTTGGACCACATTCCATTGCCTCGTAGGGGAGGCAATAGGAGTCTGCTCTTAAAGAAACGAGAATTTCACTGGATTTCAACATTAATACATTAAAACCATACGGATTGAATCTCGAGTACCGTCCGTGGCTACTAAATTAACACCATTTCTATGATGTTCTAATTTTCCTTTTTTCTTCTTTCTCTTATTTTTCTTTCTTTTTTTCCTTTTTTCCTTTTTCCTTTTTTTTCTTTCTTTTTTCTTCTCTTTCTTCTTTTCCCCTCTCTTTTTTTCTTTTCTTTTTCCTCTTTACTTTTTTCTTTTTCTGTTCCTTTATTATTCTTTCTTCTTTTCTTGTTCCTTTTTTGTTTTTGTTCATGTGTTTTTTCTGCCTCATCATTTTAGTGTTCTGAATAATATTATTACATTATATTTACTCTCAAATTTTGTTTTTAATATATAAGTCCCAAAATATACTATATGTTTTTATTTTTTATTTCTGTATGAATCTTTTAAGAGATCTTGATATGAAAAACAGAAACACACACACACACACATATATATATATATATATATATACAAAGCTGGACCTATAGTAAATCTAGGTAGAAAAACACATATATGAAAAAAACGCAACAATACCGCAACAAAAACGCAATATGTGAGAATATGAATATGAATGAAAATGTAGAGAAAGAATATATCCTACATATTATATTGCCTTTCAATGCCCAATATAAAAAAGTGGAACAGATTATTAATAAACATTGGCACCATATATTGAAAGACAAATTGATAGGTACATCCCTCACTTCCAATCCTTGTATTATATATACTAAGGTCCTAAACTTGGGATTGAAGATTGCACCCTCCATTAAACCCAGACATAAAAAACAGGAACACTCAATAAAAGGTTGGTTTGGCCTGAAAGTGTTCCACAGATGCAATACATGTAAAAATTGTAAGGCGACTCTCTTTCCAAGAAAAATTGACTAAATTTCCTCCACAACTAACACCTTCAAATTGGAAATAAGGGATTTCCTCACTTGTAATAGCACCAATGTCATGTATATTATACAGTGGTCATGTCTAATATATATAAGTCCCAAAATATACTATATGTTTTTATTTTTTATCTTTGTATGAATCGTTTAAGAAATTTTAACATGCAAATCATCTACATATAAAAAAAAATCAAACAATACCGCAACAAAAACGCAATATGTACTTTTATGGACTGAATTCTTTTATGGACATAACAACAAATTAATTATTATCGCAACTACCCAGACCTATATGCTATAGTAGAAATAGCCCAAATTATTGAGGAAATTTTAAATGGAAGGAATTATTCCTTTCCAGATTTTCACCCCTACCCAATGGTCAGTATAAAAGGGGTGAGAAGGGCAAAATGCAGGTGACCACTGATGAAGGAGTCAGCCATAGACTCCGAAACGCGTCTGGTAAACAATTAAAGTACCTGCACATTTGAACTTGGAACAAATATTGTGTAAACCATCCAGCCTGAATCGCTCTATTTGTCGGCACTTGCACTTATCGATCTGTGTCCATACAAACCTGCTAGCCACTGTAGGCATATATTGGCACCTATAGACAATTGGTAACAACGGCTCACCAACTATATCTATTGGAATAGGTGCACTCCTCCAAGTGCCGCCCTCAGGCACAATAAAAGGATAAAACTGGAATATGATATGAGGAGGGGCACTCAATCATTTAGGTATATGGAAATATTTATTAGAAAGCCATTACATATATGAATTCATAAGCAATAAAATATATATATATATATAATAAAAATAAAACAAAACAAAAAACAAAAAACAGCAAAACGGACCCCACTGTAGGGGATCAAATACACTGTATGGGTGTTTGTGGCACCTGAAATATTCCAAATTGTCTTCAATAAATTGAAGCAGTCAGGTAACATAAAAAAATATATGTCCCGATATTTAAAACTAATGATAAAGACCCTCCGCTCTGCGGTTCTGTTGTAGGCTCCTCCTGCTGATAACTTGATAGTTAATGCTGTTGGGTGTCTTTATAGTGCAGATTGTTCTGAGGCAACAATATGTTTTTGAATGGAGCACTGACCGGACAAGACAATAGAAATAGCTGTATATTCCCAAAGTGCGATCGTGCCTTATATTCGAGCCTCATGCATCTCCCATCTTCATAAGAGACAGTATATCCATAAACAAGTCCCCAATATTATGGAGTTTAAAACATTACTTTACCCGTCCTGCGTGGAAACTTCTAAACTGTCTGGCGTCCCGGCAGTTCGGTCAAAGTTACAGCGTCCCGCGTGACCGGGAAGGGTAAAGAGATGAAAAGGTAGCCGGAAGCTCCCACAGTCGGCGGCTCCGGGTCCTAGTGCTCTAATGTTCTTCGGGGTTGCTGGTATGTACCTCCGTGACAGTTTGAGCTTCTGTATATACAACTTGGAGTTTTTTCTTTCTTTCTTTGTTGGTGACCAAGGACTCACTAATTAACACCAGACGCGTTTCGGGGACTCCCCCTTCTTCACCGCTGTAACTTTTGACCGAACTGCCGGGACGCCGGACAGTTTAGAAGTTTCCACGCAGGACGGATAAAGTAATGTTTTAAACTCCATAATATTGGGGACTTGTTTATGGATATACTGTCTCTTATGAAGATGGGAGATGCATGAGGCTCGAATATAAGGCACGATCGCACTTTGGGAATATACAGCTATTTCTATTGTCTTGTCCGGTCAGTGCTCCATTCAAAAACATATTGTTGCCTCAGAACAATCTGCACTATAAAGACACCCAACAGCATTAACTATCAAGTTATCAGCAGGAGGAGCCTACAACAGAACCGCAGAGCGGAGGGTCTTTATCATTAGTTTTAAATATCGGGACATATATTTTTTTACGTTACCTGACTGCTTCAATTTATTGAAGACAATTTGGAATATTTCAGGTGCCACAAACACCCATACAGTGTATTTGATCCCCTACAGTGGGGTCCGTTTTGCTGTTTTTGTTTTTTGTTTTGTTTTATTTTTATTATATATATATATATTTTATTGCTTATGAATTCATATATGTAATGGCTTTCTAATAAATATTTCCATATACCTAAATGATTGAGTGCCCCTCCTCATATCATATTCCATATATTGGCACCTAACTGCGTATTCAACCCTTAAACGAACTGGGTACCTATAAACTTGGCATTTGAATGAACTGGGCTTGTGTATTACAGTTCTCTGAATAACGTAATACAATAGTACCTGACCGGTGTTTCAATTTTCAGAAGAACTGGGCAGATATTAACTTGGCATTCGGATGCATCAGACTTATGCATTGTGGTCTCCTGAATAACGCGACATCATTTATCTCATGAGACATTGTGATGTTAATAGCACTTTATGGGAGGATAGACTATAAGGAGACCATTTGCACCTTTACATCCCTGTTTTTGGACATCTATGAACTATTAAGAGCTATATGCTTCCTCCTATTATGGTAACAATTATTGCGGTATTTACAACCCATGATACCACATTGTCACAATATACTGTATTTCTACAAATACCATCTACTTTGTACTGTGGCTGCATTTAGGTGGAAGTTTTTTCCTCTAATAGTTGAGGCTGATTTCTGATATGAGTTTTTTTTATATATTTTTTTAATTAACAAGTATTTTTCATACTTACCTGTATGCATACTTTCTGTGCACATTTATTTTATTGTTTTTATCTCTCCAAGTGCTTCCAAATAGAGAGTGCTGGTCTATTCCAATATTAAAGTTTATTTTTAGGTAGAGTTTGGGGTGGAATTGTGTAAGATATTGTATTGTGTTTAGTGTAGTTAGGTGTATTGTAGTGTAGTAAATATATTACTGTGTTCGACTATAAGGATATATATTTATATGTCCAGTGATATAAATATATATATTTATAGCAATAATTAGACTGTAGACTTGTTATTGTGTAATAAATACTTTATTATTCATAGTACAGCATATAGTCATTTATTGTAGTAGTCCACCGTAGTAGTAATTCTCAGGTAGTTCAGTTCAAAGGAAGTGCAACAAGGAGATAGTATTTGTAAATATGGTATAAATAGGTAGAGTCATCAATAGACGACTCACGCCTATTTATGAATATTAATTATTGACATTAACACAAAATATTAATAATTAATATCTCCTTTAACAGGCAGTACAAAAAAAATGTGCCCACCCTCAGACAATTTAGTTTACAGTAGGAAATGAAGTACGGGAGCGCAACTTCTTGTTCTGAACTCTGCCCTTTTTATGGGACCTCAAGTTATAATAATTTATAATACTATGTATCCCTGTGAGACCTCATATCTACGGAATTGTCAGAGTTCAGGGTGGGAAATCGCACACCCACACATAGCATGTTTCCTGCGGTGAAGTCACTTGTCTGAAATTAGCCTTAAAAATGGGTGCGACAGTCCGCAAAACTTTAACTTAAAGGGAATCTGTCACCCTGATTTTGGACTATTATATACAGTAAGACATGAGTAGTACTGCAGATAAGGAGTACAGATGACTAGTTTTTATTTTCTTAATGCCCCGGTTCCCCTGCCGTAAGCACGTAAAGCTGCACTGAAATATATAGTCTGGACTTCTATGCTCATCTAACATAATGGAGAGGACTCGTGTGAAGATGCACAGCAGCAATCACTGGTGGCAACAATTCTAGTAGGAATTTGCGTTCAATGAGCAAAGGCGATATACGGAAATTCTGGTGAACGTTAAAATATAGCTTTTATTGGTATGCACTAAAACTACAATATGTGCGAGGGGATACAAAAAATGCTAAAAACAAGCATAGAGGAAAAAGGCAAAAGGACATAAAGTTTGCGAACAGCACTAAGGCAGCTCAATCTTACTTTGCCAATATTCCACTAGCTGAATCGCTCCCACCCTTATGACCGCTCACACTGGTTATATACAGACTACCAGTGGGGTGAGCGCTGCCAAGGGGGGGAGAGAGTTAGAAGCAGAAGGGCGCTTCACGCTGAATACCCCCGTCATGCATCAGAGTACACCGGAACAGCTGTGAATGCAGCGCTAATGCTGGGACAAGACACATGGGGAACAAGAGAATAACTGAGACCGCCGACATCAGTCATCTCTCACAAGCATTATTGAGCCCTCCCTGAAGCTGTCTGCCCATAGACTCAGGCTATTTTTGCCCTAACCTATCTTTCTAAGCTCTGGCTCAACGTTTCATCTGGTGAGAATCATCAGGAGCACAGGAGAAGAAAGTAGGGAGATAGGAAAGCCTGTCCAGCGCTATCACCTAGTGTGGTGTGATAGCGTCTTATCGGCGCTATGATGGCCGCATCGCGGCCGCGCTATGCACAAATTCAAATAGCAGGGAAAGTACCACCCCTATGACATCACCTGGGAAGTACAGATCAATTATTGGATGGATGCGGTGCCGCTCAAAAGTAGACACCCCACCCCTAATCGGTCACATGTCAAAACATACAGGTGCATCAGCAGACATTATTCAAGGGGGATAAAATCGAAGGTAATGACTGTCTGAGAAGGGATGAAGTGAAGTAAAGGGTGGAAATACAGCAGAAATTTAATTATGCCGATACAATTACTGAAAATAAAATTCCACATTTCTGCGGCTATTTAACAGATGATAAATGATTGTAGAGATCGCATCTGGTAGTGTGAACAGTCACCTAGTCTCAAAAAACAAGATAACATCCGCACACTCAATAGAAACTATTGGTCATCAGAACATGTATAGAGGACAAGCCAGATATTAAGGCATACAAATGAGGGTAGTGGGTAGTAGTGTGAACAGTCACCTAGCCTCAAAAAACAAGATAACGTCCACACACTCAAAATAAACTATTGGTCATCAGAACATGTATAGAGGACAAGCCAAATATTAAGGCATACAAATGAGGGTAGTGTGTAGTAGTATGAACAGTCACCTAGCCTCAAAAAACAAGATAATGTCCGCACACTCAATAGAAACTATTGGTCATCAGAACATGTATAGAGGACAAGCCGAATATAAAGGCATACAAATGAGGGCACTTTACATGAGCGTCACTCAATGAAACATGCATAAGATATGAATTCATTGAGTCCCCCTGGGTGCAAGGTCCTCAATCTGTAAGTCCATTGAGTCTCTTTTTGCAACACCTTCCGATAGAAATCTCCCCCCCTGGGTGAAGCACGTACTAGTTCAATCCCTTGAAAGGAGATAGCTCCTGCGTCACCCAGGTGACACGTAGTGATGTGTCTGGCAATGGCGGTATCCGCTTTTTTCTTTATGTTGGCAAGGTGCTCTCCAATTCAACGACGGAGCTCTCTCGTGGTCTTACCCAAGTACTGTAGTCCGCAGGCACAGGTGGCCAAATAAACCACGCCCATCAAACGGCAATTAATAAAACTCCTTATCTGGTACGTTTTATTGGTGACATTGCTGACAAAGGTGTCACCCCGCCGTATCGATGGGCACGCCACACAACCACTACAGGGAAAGGTGCCAACAAGAGAGCTCCTGAGCCACGTATTGCTTGGAGAGGTTTGAAAAAAGCTGTGGACTAGTCTGTCCTTCAAATTTCTACCCCTTTTGTATGTTACTGAGGGGCCCTCAGTGATGATGTCACTAATGTCCGGATCCATTTTCAGGATCTCCCAATGAGTCTGAAGGATTTCCCTCACTTGCCTATTAGCCCCGTCAAAAGTTCCTATAAGACGGATCTTATCGGGTGTATCAGGCTTGGCCCTAGGATTCAATAAAGCATCTCGGGAGCAGGCCACCGAATGTTGATAGGCCTGAGTAAGGATCTGAGGCGGGTATCCCCATTTCAAGAACCTGCCCTGAATCTCCCTTGCCTTTGATTGAAAATCGGAAAGGGCCGAACAATTGCGGTGTACCCGAAGGTACTGGCCGCGAGAGATCCCCCTTTTCAACGGTATTGGGTGCCAGCTCTTCCAGTGCAGGAGGCTGTTTGTTGCTGTCTTTTTGCGGAACAAACTAGTCTGTATGTGACCATCTGAGTATTTCGAAATCTGAAGGTCTAGGATTGTGATCTGAGTGGAACTCAGAGTGGAACTTATGTAAAATGGAGGCCCAAACGGTTCACATTCAGTGCTTGCACGAATTCACTGAATTCAGATACAGTTCCCGTCCACAAGATCAAGACGTCGTCTATGAATCTTAACCACATGCTGACCCGAGACGACCATCTAATGTTTTCCTCACTAAAAACCACCGTCCTCTCCCACCAGCCCAGATAAAGATTGGCATAGGAAGGGGCACAGGGACTCCCCATGGCCATAACTCTGAGCTGGTGGTAGAGGCGGCGGTTAAAGAGGAAAACATTATGCTTCAGGACGAAGTCAAGGAGGCTACTGACCAAATCATTATGGGGCTGATATTCTCTGCCACGCTCCAGAAGAAACTGTTGTACCGCCTTTAAGCCCTCCTCGTGAGGGATGGAGCTATATAAGGCCTCTACATCGAGGCTGGCCAGAAAAGTATGCTCTTCCACTTGCAGGCCATCTAGCCTATTCACAACCTCCATAGAATCCCTCACGTAGGAGGGCAATGCGGCAACAAAAGGTTTGAGAATAATCTCAATGTAGTCACTGACGCCCTGTGTTAAACTGTTGTTCCCAGACACAATTGGCCTGCCTCTCAGGGGGGGTCACCCCTTTATGAACTTTGGGGAGACTGTAGAAGCAGGCCAACTGTGGATGTTTGGGCAACAAAACAGAATGTTCATCCTTACTGATCAGGCGTGCCACCAAGGCCCCATCCAGGATGCCCTTGAGGTCACTGATAAACTGAGTAGTGGGGTTGCAATAGAGAACCCCATAACAATCTGAATTTTGGAGGATGTCGAGGCACATTTTGAGGTATTGTTTCTGCCCCATGACAACGATATTCCCCCCCTTATCCGCTGCCTTGATCACTATTGAGGTGTCCCTCTCAAGTGCCTGGAGACCTTCAAGTTCGGCCCTGGTGATGTTATTGGTATATTTGGTATCATCCAGAGCTTTCAGGTCCCTCATTACTAAATTGAGGAACACATCAATTGGGGATGTATCACCTATGGGGGGACTGGCTCGTGAGCGGCATTTCAAGGTGGTAAATGGACCCTCCCCTAGTGTTTTTTCATTTTCATTGAGGAGACCCATCAAATTCTCCAGGTCCCCAAGGTCCCCAACCTCAATGCCCAGCCCCGCACACCGACGAGCATCATTGTGTCTAAAAAACTTCCTCCATTTTAATTTTCTGGCAAAGAGGTCAAATCCTTTGCCCAACTAAATACATCAAATTTTTGCATTGGGACAAAGGAGAGCCCCTTTTTTAGGATGCTAATCTCAGAATCAGTAAGGATGCGTTCTGACAAATTTATGACCTGAAGCTCATCTGAGGCTCTAGCTGAGGGGGAAATGTCGGGTCCCATCTCTAGGGGTCCTTGCGTCCCCGCAATAGGTATGTGGAGATGGGATTCCGCTGATCTAAAAAACCACCACTAGATCTACCTCCTCTGCCACGTCTAGGACCAGACCTAGTCGGGTTGCCTCTTGGTTTTTTGAGGCTAGGTGACTATTCACACTACCAGATGCGATCTTTACAACTACCAGATGCGATCTCTACAATCATTTATCATCTGTTGAATAGCCGCAGAAATGTGGAATTTTATTTTCAGTAATTGTATCGGCATAATTAAATTTCTGCTGTATTTCCACCCTTTACTTCACTTCATCCCTTACCTGCGATTTTATCCCCCTTGAATAATGTCTGCTGATGCACCTGTATGTTTTGACATGTGACCGATTAGGGGTGGGGTGTCTACTTTTGAGTGGCACCGCATCCATCCAATAATCGATCTGTACTTCCCAGGTGATGTCATAGGGGTGGTACTTTCCCTGCTATTTGAATGTGTGCATAGCGCGGCCGCGATGCGGCCATCATAGCGCCTATAAGACGCTATCACACCACACTAGGTGATAGCGCTGGACAGGCTTTCCTATCTCCCTACTTTCTTCTCCTGTGCTCCTGATGATTCTCACCAGATGAAACGTTGAGCCAGAGCTTAGGAAGATAGGTTAGGGCAAAAATAGCCTGAGTCTATGGGCAGACAGCTTCATGTCCGCAACCGTCAGTAATGCAGATCGCTGACATTTAACCCCTCAGATGACGTGGTCAATCCTGACCACGGCATCTGAGTGTGTGAAAAATCGGAAGCGCGCGCTTCCAGTGATCCTCCGGCTCCCCCGCGTGGCGATCGGAGGAGTCAGAGCGTGTGTGCAGCAGCCCCTGTCTTTGTGAATGACAGGAGGCTGCTGCATACTATTTCCTATGGAGCCCTTGCCTGTAATTGGGCTCCATAGGAAAGTAGTAAAACCATCATAGATTCCAATGCAAGTGCATTGGAGTCTATATTAGCAATCTAATGATTGCATGTTATAGTTCCCTACGGGAACTATAAAAAAATGTTTAGAAAAAATAGTTTTTAAAAATTAAAAAATTAAAAAATTCAAATCACCCCCCTTTTCCCAAAATAAAAATAAAAGAACTATAGAAATTAAAAAAATACACATCATGGGTGTCGCGATGTGCAAAAACACCTATAGTTTAAAAATACATTCCCCATACGGCAAACAGCAAAACGGAAAAAAACTTCCAAATGGCCGATTCACCGTTTTTGGTCGCTTTATTTTTATGATTAAAAAGTCATACACACCCCAGAATGGCATCAATGAAAAGTTCAGATCGCTCCGCAAAAAATGAGCCCCCATACAGCTCCGTATGCATAATTACAAAAAAGTTACAGGGGTCAAAATATGTCAACAAAAAAATTAAACAGATTTTTTTTTCCCCGTTTAAATTTTTTTAGCACTATCAAAACGCAAGAAAAACTATACATATAAGGTATCGCCGGATTCGTACTGACCTGTAGAATAAAAGTAACTGTTTTATCGCACATCATTTTTTTTTGCAATTTCACTCCATTTGGAAGTTTTATTACCGCTTTCCACTAAATGATATGCAATATCAAATGGTTGCTTTGGAAATTACAACTTGTCCCGCAGAAATCAAGCCCTCATATGGCTATGTGAGCAGACAAATAAAAAAGTTATGGCACTGGGAAGGCAGGGAGCGCAAAACGAAAACACAAAAAAAAAAAAAAAAAATCCGGGCCTGAAGGGGTTAGATGTTTGTAGTGAAGCCAAAGAAGGAAGGAACATTTCAATAGATCCATTAAATAATAAATATCAGGCTTAAAAATGGGTCCAGCATTGAATTCAAACTTCTGTTTCTTTTGCATTATCATTTCTGCCCTCTTCTATGCTTGGTGCAGAATGCTCAAGTGTCTGTGCCCCCAGAGGTCTTTAAATAAATAAATAAATTATATATATATATATATATATATATATATATACACACTGTGTGTGTATTGTGGCAGTGGAGCTGCCAGAGAGCCATATGAAGGCCATTTTAATGGTGTATCTCCATAATAAAAAAGGCTGGGGAAATAGGGTTTAACTTCTATGTGTATCAGCCAGGCTGGTAATAAGAGGTAATTAGTTAGCAGCCACCTGAGGAGCTCAAGTAAATATGGGCTGGGCTTCTCAATCAGGGCTTCCAGTCTGGGGAAGAAACAGACTGTGTGTGGGAGCCAGGACACTATAACCCTGTGTAAGCACTGAGTGGTGTTTTGGGGAGCTGGGTGGTAGACCCAGATCCCAATAGAGAGGGCAAAACTACTGTGTAGTTAGTGGCCAGATGGCCGAGGATTTATGTTTATGGGTTATGTTTGATGCCTGTAAAGGTGACAATAAAGTGGGTCGTGGCTGTTGGCACCCAAATCTGCAATGTTGGAGTGGCTTCTTGAGGTGTGCCAACTGTCTAAGCTGAGAAGACGATGATGATTCTGGAGACCTAAGTGACCCAGAGTTGTCACTATATATATATATATATATATATATATATATATATACATATATATATATCCATAGAAAAGAACGCAGCACTCCTCCAATTGTGATAAAAAAAGGACGGTGATTTATTCAGCACATGTGTCAGCAACGTTTCAGCTCTCTCACAGAGCCATTATCAAGCCAAGTGAACAAACATAGCATAGTTGTGCATATATATACTCTTAAGCAGGAAATCATTAGTGTCAATATCCTCAATATCCTGTGTAATTAAAGACATATGTGTATAAAAAAGTGCATTCAAACACAATACAATTGATTGCAAAAATCCTCTTTCAGTGCATGGTCCTCCCGTTCCCCAAACCGAGGTATTTAAAACATATTTGATTTGTGATATATCAAGTTTATCTTCACATAAGTGTTATTCATCTCTATATGAGATCACACGGTGCAGTGAGGTTAAAAACTCCTGGCTTGTATCACTTCGTTAGCATATACAAAGAAGGGAAACAACCTATAGGGAGAAATGGGGTCATAACCATTATTCATGTGGGTTACCTTATGTTATCTATAGTCTCTCCATACACGTATCTTGGCATCCCTCCTGTTCCATACAACATGCGCACGCCCCTCCAGTTACGTCACCAACACAGCCGTGCTGGGACGCATCCAGCATATCCGGGCATGCGCATTGTGCATCAAACACACCAGGAGCCATCTTGGATGAGGGTATCTTAGCGCCAGGTTCACACAGCACTACATCCCTCCAATATCAAATATAAAAACCGCATAGCTGCGCTATCTACCTAATGTTAGCGTACAGCCCACAACCCACTAATATATATACAGCATATTAACCCCTCACGGGCTAATTAAACATTGTTCATGTCTATAATGTGTTGTATGCTCAGTAACCCAAATAGGAATAAGGGCCGACCCATTAATTACCCTAGTATATTTACTTAACACAGTTCAATACATTAAACTATATGTAATATATCATTGTTGCACAAACATTAGCCATATCACTTTATATAGCAACCAGCATATTTTAAGGATCACCTTTAGCAGCCTAAGTGCTCATAACATTTTTGAATATTTATTTACTTAATCATTCCTGCTGTAACTCTAAACTCCACGTTTAACCCTTTTGGCATGAGTGTATCCAGCCGAAAAATTTTAGCTCACTTTTTTTGAGTACCGATACCGATATGAGCAAACGAAAAAGGGACACTGATAGATTACCTTTTATATCTACACATAGTGTATACAGCTCCAGAATAGAACAGATTGTCAGGAAACATTGGGGGGTCCTGAGAGGTGGGTATCCGATGATCCCCGCCTTTCAGGATGTGCCTCTAATGTCATATAGACGAAGTAAAAACATTGGGGATAGGATAGTAAAAACGGAAACCTATAGACCACCCACGATGAGACAGACCTTACTTGGAACACAAAGCAGAGGAAGTTTTCCCTGCTTGAGGTGTATAAATTGTAGGTACATGCAGAAGGGTACACAATTTATACACCCTTCAACAAAAGAGAAATTTGAGATCAGAGAATATCTTACTTGTGACTCAACGTGGGTTGTTTATGTTTTGTGGTGCCCCTGTAATTTATTATATGTGGGTGAAACCACCACAGAAATGAAAACACGCCTTAATAATCATAGACAGAGTATCAGGGACCAGAGGAAAGATCTCCCTGTGTCAAAACATTTTTTTGAGAAGAAACACAGGGAGCAGGATTTAAAATTCATGATTTTGGAGCGGATTAATATGCCAAAAAGAGGAGGGGATAGAGTATCGGTACTCAAAAAAAGTGAGCTAAAATGGATTTTTCGGCTGGATACACTCATGCCAAAAGGGTTAAACGTGGAGTTTAGAGTTACAGCAGGAATGATTAAGTAAATAAATGTTCAAAAATGTTATGAGCACTTAGGCTGCTAAAGGTGATCCTTGAAATATGCTGGTTGCTATATAAAGTGATATGGCTAATGTTTGTGCAACAATGATATATTACATATAGTTTAATGTATTGAACTGTGTTAAGTAAATATACTAGGGTAATTAATGGGTCGGCCCTTATTCCTATTTGGGTTACTGAGCATAAAACACATTATAGACATGAACAATGTTTAATTAGCCCGTGAGGGGTTAATATGCTGTATATATATTAGTGGGTTGTGGGCTGTACGCTAACATTAGGTAGATAGCGCAGCTATGCGGTTTTATATTTGATATTGGAGGGATGTAGTGCTGTGTGAACCTGGCGCTAAGATACCCTCATCCAAGATGGCTCCTGGTGTGTTTGATGCACAATGCGCATGCCCGGATATGCTGGATGCGTCCCAGCACGGCTGTGTTGGTGACGTAACTGGAGGGGCGTGCGCATGTTGTATGGAACAGGAGGGATGCCAAGATACGTGTATGGAGAGACTATAGATAACATAAGGTAACCCACATGAATAATGGTTATGACCCTATTTCTCCCTATAGGTTGTTTCCTTCTTTGTATATGCTAGCGAGTGATACAAGCCAGGAGTTTTTAACCTCACTGCACCGTGTGATCTCATATGGAGATGAATAACACTTTTATGTGAAGATAAACTTGATATATCACAAATCAAATATGTTTTAAATACCTCGGTTTGGGGAACGGGAGGACCATGCACTGAAAGAGGATTTTTGCAATCAATTGTATTGTGTTTGAATGCACTTTTTTTATACACATATGTCTGTAATTACACAGGATATTGACACTAATGATTTCCTGCTTAAGAGTATATATATGCACAACTATGCTATGTTTGTTCACTTGGCTTGATAATGGCTCTGTGAGAGAGCTGAAACGTTGCTGACACATGTGCTGAATAAATCACCGTCCTTTTTTTTATCACAATTGGAGGAGTGCTGCATTCTTTTCTATGGATATATGTGGCTCTTGGACATGAGCGGACGCGTGCACCGTATGGTAAAGTGGAGTGCTGCCTGATCTATTTGGAATATATATATATATATATATATATATATATATATATATAAAATCAAATTTGGCACCAACCAACAGGGGTGGACACAGACAGAAGAGGGCCCCTGTGCAAAAAATGGGTTTGGGCCCCCACAAGCCAAATTGTCAACCTAGTCTATTCCCTTACATACAGCAATACAAAACATACAGGGTAAGGCTACTTTCATACCAGCAGCACTACGATCCGGCCACCTGATCCGGCAGAAAATGCAATGAATTTCCCGCCATTTCTTGCCATTTTTGCTAGATTATAGTTAACGGGGAAGGAGGGCATTCCATCTGCATCCGGCAGTGCTGGATCCGGTGAATTCCGGCAGGCTGTTCTCTGCTGGAACAGCCTGCCAGAATCACTAACGCAGATTTGAAAGTAGCCTTATACAGCGCCACATACCTCTTTTGTCTAGTGACGTCTCCTTTGATATAGATGTTTTCTGTCCTCATCTTCTACTTTCAGACCAGACCGCCATCATCATTTATTTCAGCCATCTCTCCTCTCTGCAGAGTTTGACAGACAGACATCTGGTCTTTCTACTTTTCCATCTTCCTCTCACCTTCTGAACACCCCATCCTGCCACCCCCAATACAGTGACCGCTGTGCTCCCCAATACTATAGTGCAGAAACAGTCCCCTTGAAAATATTAGTACCACACAGATAGTGCCCCCTTCAAGTACCACACAATGCCATAAAATATAACTGCATCCAGGAAACCGTATCCCTGACACTAATAGTGTAAACATAATGATCCCATAGTGCCCATACTAGTATTCATGCTCTCCATAGTCCCCTAATTGTAATAAAGCCCACCATAATGCCCCCAGTAGTAAAAATTTTCTTTATAGTGTGTGCCAGTACAAAAAAATGCCATCTTGTGTGGTAGTATAAAAAATACCTGTTGGAAAAGCTTTTGAAATATATATCATTTGTGGTCATGGCTACGGCCAACGATGCTTGATGAACCCTAGGGAGATAAACATCAAGAACAACCTAACCCGGCTAGCCGTGTGCTAGCTAAACCTAACTTAATGGCTTGAATTGTGCCCTTAGCCATAGCCGTGGGTAGGCCTAAAGGGGGCATACCCTGTGGAAATGAAAAGAGAAGGGAGGGAGGGTGGGGCACCTGAAGAACACACGCCCAGGAGTGAGGCAGTGGCTTGTTTAAGAAGAGCCTCCGCCCCTCCCACAAATGCAGGCTGACCAGTCAGCCTTAATACTTGTGGTCATGGCTACGGCCAACGATGCTTGATGAACCCTAGGGAGATAAACATCAAGAACAACCTAACCCGGCTAGCCGTGTGCTAGCTAAACCTAACTTAATGGCTTGAATTGTGCCCTTAGCCATAGCCGTGGGTAGGCCTAAAAGGGGCAAAAGCCAAGCCAAGTAGGTTATAAAGAAACAATGAAAGTGCAAACAAATCCGTGACCAACTGTAAGGCATCGGCAATCTTGACCGCACATTCAGGAAGTATGCGGCAAAACCATAAGAAGACGTACATCACAGCTTGCAAATGGCGAAACCGTAGACATGATGCTCGATGTTGCAGATAGTGCCCAAGCGGAATGAAGGAATGGGAATGCGCTGTGGAAAGGAGCATGAGATATTAACTGAACCTGGTGACCTGTGGTTCTAGTACTGACAATTGCCCTGGCCTCCGGAGATTGTGGAACCGAAGAGAAACCTGCCTGCCTAGACTATGCAAGAAGTGAGGGGCAAAAGAAACCATGAAAGTAGGAAGGGAATCTTTGAATAGTTCCCCAGACATCAACTATCTGCTTGCCATGGCCCCTGCATTCTTCTGTGAACCCCTGAGGATGGTTTAATCCTGAACCAGGAAAACCGACCTGGTATCTGAGTCTACCATTAACCTACGTGGCCCGAATACCGTGGCAGGCGAATATGGTTGAAAAAAGTGACCTGACCGACATGGCAGGTGACCCTAAAGATTTGAGCTCCAGTAATTGAAGTGTGATCCTGGAGCATGGCAGACACTGGACATTAATAAGGTGTAACACCTAAAGAGCGTAAGGAGCAGGAAACTTAGTTGAGTAACAAGTGAACCTGACTGAACCCCGCAGATGACAGACTTTAGTTTAAAACATGGGCCGTATGCAGGTGATCAGGGAAGCAGATATGAATGTGAGACATTTGGGCCCAATCAGCCTGGAACCATGGATGGACAACCAACCAGGCAGGACTGAAAACAGGTAATCGGACCCCGCAGCCATGGGAGTCGAAGCAGTCGTCAGACCCCGAAGCCATAGGGCCGCAGCAGTCGTCAGACCCCGAAGCCATAGGGCCGAAGCAGTCATCAGACCCCGAAGCCATGGGGCCGAAGCAGTCATCAGACCCCGAAGCCATAGGGCGAAGCAGTCGTCGGACCCCGAAGCCATAGGGCCGTAGCAGTCGTCGGACCCCGAAGCCATAGGGCCGAAGCAGTAGTCGGACCCCGAAGCCATAGGGCCGTAGCAGTCGTCGGACCCCGAAGCCATAGGGCGAAGCAGTCATCAGACCCCGAAGCCATGGGGCCGTAGCAGTCGTCAGACCCCGAAGCCATAGGGCCGAAGCAGTCGTCGGACCCCGAAGCCATAGGGCCGTAGCAGTCGTCAGACCCCGAAGCCATAGGGCCGTAGCAGTCGTCGGACCCCGAAGCCATAGGGCCGTAGCAGTCGTCGGACCCCGAAGCCATAGGGCCGTAGCAGTCGTCGGACCCCGAAGCCATAGGGCGAAGCAGTCATCAGACCCCGAAGCCATGGGGCCGTAGCAGTCGTCAGACCCCGAAGCCATAGGGCCGAAGCAGTTGTCGGACCCCGAAGCCATAGGGCCGTAGCAGTCATCAGACCCCGAAGCCATAGGGCCGAAGCAGTAGTCGGACCCCGAAGCCATAGGGCCGTAGCAGTCGTCGGACCCCGAAGCCATAGGGCCGAAGCAGTCATCAGACCCCGAAGCCATGGGGCCGTAGCAGTCGTCAGACCCCGAAGCCATGGGGCCGAAGCAGTTGTCGGACCCCGAAGCCATAGGGCCGTAGCAGTCGTCAGACCCCGAAGCCATAGGGCGAAGCAGTAGTCGGACCCCGAAGCCATAGGGCCGTAGCAGTCGTCGGACCCCGAAGCCATGTGGCCGAAGCAGTCGTCGGACCCCTGAAGCCATGGGGCCGAAGCAGTCGTCGGACCCCGAAGCCATAGGGCCGAAGCAGTCGTCGGACCCCGAAGCCATAGGGCCGAAGCAGTCGTCGGACCCCGAAGCCATAGGGCCGAAGCAGTCGTCGGACCCCGAAGCCATAGGGCCGAAGCAGTCGTCGGACCCCGAAGCCATAGGGCGAAGCAGTCGTCGGACCCCGAAGCCATAGGGCGAAGCAGTCGTCGGACCCCTGAAGCCATAGGGCCGAAGCAGTCGTCAGACCCCTGAAGCCATAGGGCCGAAGCAGTTGTCGGACCCCGAAGCCATAGGGGCGTAGCAGTCGTCGGACCCCGAAGCCATGGGGCCGAAGCAGTCGTCGGACCCCGAAGTCATAGGGAAGGTACAGTACCTTCCCAACAAACAAAAGAACAACTTGTAAAACATGGTAGGCCCACTGGCCTCCGCTGAGAAGCTGTTTTGTTGAACTAGGCAGGAGACCAATCTGAGTGAATGCAAACCAGGAGTATAGGAGACCAATCTGAGTGAACACGAATCAGGATTTAAAAGAAAAAAATTTTTTTTTTTCACACCACCGAGGAAAACGTGCGCCTGAAAGAAAGCAGCCATGTTTACCGGGAGAGTACTAAGCAGTGGGTGCGGAGTGCCCCATTAAGACTACTGAGTGTAGCAAGTAACATGAGGATGCAGTTTTGAGTGGGAGGTTCAATCAATATATTTCCTGCCTCAGGGCGTGTCAGATCTCCTGTGATCACACGTAAAATACGATAGCTGCTGCAGCACAGAGTATTTCAGGAGAACAGACTGACCATTACATTATAATAGTGACATCACCAGCCCAGAAACACAGAGGATTTCTGATGACCTTGTGTTAGGTTACATACATAGAGAACTACAAAGTCAGGTACCCCAAGCAGCACAGAGGATTTCAGGAGAGCAGTGCGCTGATCCTGTGGAGATCACAGGATGAGAGTTACATAGTGGAAGGAGCAGGGTCCCAGCAGCACAGAGGATTTCAGGAGAGGAGTGTGCTGATCCTGTGGAGTTCACAGGGTGAGAGTTACATAGTGGAGAGAGCAGGGTCCCAGCAGCACAGAGGATTTCAGGAGAGGAGTGTGCTGATCCTGTGGCGGTCACGGGGTGAGAGTTACATAGTGGAAGGAGCAGGGTCCCAGCAGCACAGAGGATTTCAGGAGGGAGTGTGCTGGTCCTGTGGAGGTCACAGGATGAGAGTTACATAGTGGAAGGAGCAGGGTCCCAGCAGCACAGAGGATTTCAGGAGGGGAGTGTGCTGATCCTGTGGAGGTCACAGGATGAGAGTTATACTGGAAGGAGCAGGGGAAAGCAGCTCTGGCGAGTGGGGTATAAAACCTGTTGTAGCAGTAGAAGTGTTAACACAACTCTGGGTATAGGCAGAGCAAACGATTGGTATAACGGCAGCTCTGGTTGTGAATGGGGCGTGACACATGCTGTGAAAGTGACATGAGCGCAGCTCTAGAAATGGGCCTGGAAAGAACCGTAGTAACAATGGACGTGTGAGCGCAGCTCTGGGTGTGAGTAGAGCAAACATGATATGCCAATAGACGTATGGGCGCAGCCCTGGTCGTGAATTTGACTGCGTAAGTGTGAAGGCTCCTTTGTGAGTGAGCCGAGAACGAAAATAGGTATAACAGCAGCTCTAAATGTGAGTGGAGCATGAACATGATGTGACAGCGAGCGTGAATGCACCTCTGAAAACAAGCCTCGAATGACCTGTTGTAACAGCAGACATGTGAGCGCAGCTCTGACTGTGAGCAGAGCAACATGGTATACTAGCCGACGCACAAACGCAGCTCTAACCACACACAACAACATGATGCAACAGCCAAGTGTGAACAGCCAACGGGTGAATGCAACTCGAATGTGATTGAAGTATGAAGCATGATGAAAATAGCAGACATGTGGACACAGCTCCAGTGAGCAGAGAGTAAAACATGTGTAAAGCAAAATGTAAAGGCCGTCTAGAGCGAGCAGCGTGAAAGTGATGGACAATAAAGACGTGCGGATACATCTGAGGGTGTGAGGCGTATAAAGCGAGGTGCAAGCAGGTATAAGCCAGAAGTAGAGCCGAGCGTGGAACTGCCGCTCAGAATAAGAGCAGAGCATAAAGTGCATCAGGGTTTTAGTACATAAAGCCGGGAAAAACATGAAGTCTAAAGATGGTGGTGGCTGGGAGAGGGGAGTCACATGGCGAGGAACAGCTACAGCAATAGGTCAAACAACCGCTGAGTCTGATGTTCAATCATGACGTCACATGCAGCCCGGGTGACTGTTCCCTAACTGCGTATAAGCTGAAGTAATTTTCCATGCGACAAACAAGCGACGTAAATTTGCAAGATATACCGGAACTAATTCTTATTATCAAACAAACGAGGTTGAAAAAGAAATAGAAATTTTTTAGCCCCAACAAAACAAACCTGAGGCAGAAGATTCTGAGGCGAAGCCTCCCGTTCGCTAGGAAAGTCGGGTTCTGACCGGCCAGGAGGGATGGCCACGGCCCAACTTACTTACGTATTACCCCGCGTGCATTGCTACGATAGCAGAGAAAACAAAACCTCCGTTCTGGCTCCATGCTGCAAAGAAAGAGATCCTGCCACCAGAGAAGCTAGTTCACTAATGACACCCAGCAGCACCTGTGCACCTGAAGAACACACGCCCAGGAGTGAGGCAGTGGCTTGTTTAAGAAGAGCCTCCGCCCCTCCCACAAATGCAGGCTGACCAGTCAGCCTTAATACATGTTAATCAAGAGTTAATTAAGTATATTATTTCTTGCTTCTTTGTAAAGATCACTGACTTAGAGGAATAAAACATAAACCGCAAAGATATCTGGGTTAGGCTACTTTCACACTAGCGTTTTATTTTTCCGGTACTGAGAACTGTCATAGGGGCTCAATACCGGAAAAAAATGCTACAAACCGCAACATTTTGTAGTTTGCTTTCCATCCTGGGATGCGGAGCAAGACGGATCCGACATGGCCCCCAATGCAAGTCAATTGGGACGGATCCAGTTTCTCTGCCACAATCTGCCACAATAGAAAACACATCCGTCCTCCATTAACTTTCAATGGAGTTCATGATGGTTCTGTCTTGGCAATGTTCAAGATAATACAACCGGATCCATTCATAATGGATGCAGATGGTTGTATTATCAGTAATGGAAGCATTTTTGCTGAACCCTGCCAGATCCAGCAAAAACGCTAGTGTGTAAGTAGCCTTAGCGATCTTTACAACAACTTGTTTTAGCTTCCTGTCTTATTCTATAGAAACATTTGCTATGCTCTATACAACACCGCAAGGAAACCACACAGGCATAACGGTTATTTCCTTTTTACTTGGCTTACTCCATTAATGCATACGTCAGAAGTCATATAATACAGCCTGTCTTTCGTGATATAGTCAGACAACACTTTAGCATAGCTGGACCTACTTTTTAATTCAGATTACCATGTGCCTCAATTATTGAAATTTGAAATTCTCCTAACATCTTGGTCCCTTGAGCCGCAATCCAACATCCTCTGTTTTCATCCAGACGTGGGCTGAAAACCATGCACGGCGAAGTCTCAGACTTCTATAGTCAAAATACCTCTGGCTGAATTAACGTAAAAAGAGGCCGGTCCACAAGGACTGAGACGGGGTGACGGATTCTGAATAGTCAGAGGAGAAAAGGCATTTTTCATTTGAATTAAGGTAAGAAATTAAAATAGAAGTTGTTTTGTTTTTGTCTTTAGTCAGAAGGTCTCTTGTAAGTATCTGGGACTATATTACCAAAGTCTTAGAGATAATTTTAGTTGTATCTGGGCAGACAAAACCAGGATATTAGGAAATTCTTTTGGAGTTAAATGACTAGTTCTTGGGGTGCTAAAAACTAGGGTCTTTGGGATTAAGTTCTTGGGACAATATCAGAATCCTACACATAATTTTAGGCATATCTGTGAATAATCAGAATATTAGCATATTGTTTCTGAGTTCGATATAACCAGGGTCTTTACTCTAAGATAAGAGACGTAGGGAGTCAATAGTCTGTGTGAGAAGACTACAGGAATAAATAACGCTGTTGTCAAGGGGGAATATTAATTATCAATATTTATGCAAATATCAATAATTAATATTCATAAATAGGCATAGACGTCTGTTGATAACTCCGCCTATTTATACCTTAAATAAAGATAAATACCTCCTTTTGCCTTACACTATCCACTGAACTCATCTATGTGCGACTTACACTGCTACTATTTACAGCGGCGCTTACGATAACAAAAGACTACACGCTGTGCTTAGATAATAAAAGGTATTTATTAACACAATACACGTCTATAGTCTATAAATATATATATCCATATGAAAGGGAATATTAATATATATATTTATAGCCACACAGTAATACAGTCAGTCAATTACAACACTACTACACATACAATATTCCTAAATACTCTACATACAATCCCAATTCCACCCCACAAACTAGCTATACAATTACACTATAGCTAGTAACCCCCCCACCTGACTACTCACACTCTCCCTTCTGCAATAACAGGGTAGAAAGGGTTAATACAAATCACAATGCAATCCAGGGGTAATGCACACAGAAGCCTTGAAGGCGTTCAGGGTTACAGGGCTGCTGGGCACTTCAAGGGTTCTGGGCTGGGGTACTGCTGGGCTGGATAAGGGCTGCAGCAGTTAAGGGGTTAATAAGGGGTAAAGGGGTACACAGCAGCAGGAGTTGATGCTGCTGTTCAGGGAAGGGGTACATGGGAATGTAGGGATATGGGAAATCAGGGCAGGGGTATTAGGGATACTCAGCCATCTCCAGGTCCCATCTGTGTGACCTTCCTCTCTCTCAGGAGCCGAGCTCAGAAGTGACCTACTTTGTATTGGCATGGCCTAATATAAGGTTTAGTGATATGACATCACTCCACTGAAGTCCACTTTTCCTTGTGAGCCTCTCCCAAGTAGTTTGGCCGTGGGGAGTGGTAGGGTGGAAGGAAACAGGTTTAGCATGTAAGCCATGTGCTGATCAAAAGGTGCCATAAAGTCTGCAATCTCCTGTCCTGGACCCACATCCTAGTTAGCATCTCTATGCTAACTACCCCCAGGGACAATTGGGCGATGTAACAGATAATACGCAGACAGCGTGACTTGAATCAATTAACAATGCAAGCCATAGCCTACAGGCTAAACATGGGCCTGTATAAAGTTGATAAGAGTTAATATTATATATATAAAAGGCACCATGTAAAAAGGGGATGTCCTATGGAAAGAGGGGGCATATATGGGATATATTCTATAAGGGGACACATTCTTTAAGGGGACACACATATAACACACTCTAACTTTCCTTAGGTAACTGTCTTCCGGTGTTAGCCACCCCGATGAGTTTGGAGTGACCAGACCCTCGCCATCTCTTGGTATTGTTGCCGATCTTCAGGTAACGTCTACCCCACGGAATCTGGAGCGGGTTCACCCTTACAATCTCAATTTCCCAACTGCGCCAACTTCCTTGAAGCAAGATTATCGTAACCAGGAGTGGGTTCACCCTCACAATCTCAGTTTTCCAACTGCAACAACTTCCTTGTTCTCCCACGGACAGATAAGTAGGTCTTTACAAGGCAGGTCAGATTTTCCATTAAGTGAGGTGAAGTCACCTAAATACTTACCACGGGAAATACCTCCGCCACACTAACCATCCAGCCCTTCCCTTATGAACTTCACTGCTACAGGGTTTGAGGTGGCAAATGGCGAACAGAGGGGCCTGTCCCCAGCATGCCCTACTTTTATCCCCATTCACACAAAACACAGTTCCCCTACTCCCCTACTCCTCCCGTCAAATAAATTTAGTGGGTACCCATAGAGACTCCTGCAACCTGGCAGATCTCTCTACACCTCCAAAGACAGGTAGGTCACAGACCCACATGTCGATGGGAAACGACTATGGGATACAAATGTGGACAGTCAAATAAACTCACTGCAGTGTGTTGGGTGAGTTTTAGGCTGTCACACATTTGCACCTAGCGTGTCCATGGGTACACCGATCAACAAACACATCCAAATAATATACAATACAAGGGGGTTTCAGGTCCAAACCCCCACCTGAAACAGTATGGAACATTGAGACCCAGTATAACCCAATGGGGTTCCAGGATTACAATCGATTTTCACCCCGAACCCTTGTAAGAAATACATTTGTCCGTGATCCCAGGCCTCAGGATTTTGTTGGAATTAAGCCCTGAGCCTCTTCTGTTTTCAGTTCTGTTGATTCCACCTGGTTCTGGTGTGTTTGGTCAACAAGTCCCTTGATACACAGTCCCAAGTAGATGATGACTAGAACCAGGAGAACTACCACCAAACAAAAAGTGGATCCTAAAATGTCTCTTCCACCCGGACACCTCCAAGTCTTAATATATTCCCGCTGGATAGTGGCGTAGTTCTCCATCCTTAAGGGCCTCTGCGCTGCACTGCTAAAATCCAATGGGATCCTCACAATATTATCTGGGTGGATATCAGGACTCATCTGGATATATACCTCTGCTCCATACCTATAATAAAAAAACATAACAGGCACTCCTTGGGGATTTCTCCCCTCGCAGCGCCGTTATTGTGTTCTACACCAGTCCCAACACCTTCAATCCAAGTGAAAAGAAAGGTATTGGGCTATCCTCCATCTCGCAGGACCCCTTGTTATCCCAACACTGGTATATGCACACCCTCCCTAATAAGGGTGACCGCCTAACTAAGTTAGGACATCCGAGGGGAGTTACAAATGGAGCTCCATCTTGGAATTGATGGCACTATGTCCCCACCCACTCATGCACGCCAGGGCTGACTTCCCCCTGTCATCCTGTCCTGTGGAGGCCAGCGGAATCCATGGCATAAGTACTGCCTAGACTCCCCAGGACTCCAAAACACAAAACACAGTCCACACTCTGCCGCCAATCACCCTGCGCCCAATCCCAACTAGAGCTGTGTTACCCGCTTGGATCAGAATTATGTGCGCAGCACAACATTACACCAATGTTGTCTGTCTGCCCTAGTCCCCAATATAACACAGCCCTACCGAGAACCTTGAGCAAAACAGTGCTACCTGTGACTATCAGAGACCCTGGTTGCACAGAATAACGCAACTTGTTACCTGCCTGCAAACTGACAATATTCTCGATCCACAGTATAACACTGTTCTACCCCGAGGGGACACAAGAATGAATCAGACAGCATCGGATGGACTAACAGCGGGGAATGTAACCTAAAAAAATCAGCAGTGCAAACATTCGTACACAGGGATCACCGCCATCAACAAATAAAACATACGGACAGGTAACAAAGACACACAACATGGACATACACAGGAAACAGGGGGTGTGACAAATAGCACAGGGGTGTCAAGCATTGCCTAACCTAGCTTGGTCACTCTGACCCCCCAGCAATTGGTGCCACGGAGATGTATGGTCAAGCAGATTAGACCCCACTGTACCACTTGTCACATGCATCCTATCACTGGACACATTGCAATTATTGGCACAGGGGCAATTGCTTGCAATGTGTCCTTTGTTCCCACACCTGAAGCACCTGACTTGGCTTCCGGTCCAGTGCGCTTTGTACTTACCGCAGTGTTTTGCTATATGACCTAAGCCACTACATGCAAAACATCTGATGGTTTCCCTGCATAGCTTAGGTCCGTCCACACTGCGACCGTGGTCCTTTTCCCTGTACTGACACATCCTCAGGGACACACTCTTTACAACAGTTCTTTTTCCCCAAGTCAGGGAAAAATCTCTGTTGGTTTTCACTGGCTTGATCTGGTGATTTGGCCAATCATAGACATCTCTTCCCCCTTTTTGCCTTGAATAAGGCAAAGTTTTGGAAGATTCCAGCCCTGACTTTATGGAAAAAGAAAGGGCCGGCACCAAACTGCTAATGACCTGTTGCATGCCAGTCATTATCTGGGACCTTACTGCAACTTCGGCCTTCAATTTGGCTACCGTCACATCAGTAGAGGCAGCCCGCATCCTAAAGGCCTTGACCTCAGTATTAGACTGGATCAATTTAGCCTGAATTTCCTTCTTATGCTTCTGCAACTCTACTAACTGTGACTGTATCTTAGCGATCTGCGCATCTCTGTCAACAGCAGACTGTACGCTCTCCGCCAACCGTGCCTGCAATGCGGAACGCTGATCCGAAGTACTGGCACAGCATTGGCAGTGAGCGTCCGGAGGAATTGTCTCTGTTGACCGAGATACCACCGCTACTTCCTTTGGCTTGCAGATGCTAGCCTCAAATATGTGAACAAGTTTGGCTAGCATCTGAAGCCGCTTGGTGGCCTTATTAAACACCGTCTGTTTGCTGACACGCAGCTTGTCATAGTTACAAACCTGTGCCAACAAATCGGACCACAGCATTTCTGCTGACTGGTTTGTGGTTGGGATGATGGGATCAAATGAGCTGTGTGCTGCAAGGTGTTGCAGTGCGGGAAAGTTCAAACTTACGTTTTGAAGAGACGCCATCTTACTTGGAGTTGTCCTTTGTGCTGCATGGAGGAGGTCCATTAAACCGGAACGCCTACTCTCCTGACCAGCTCCTGTTCAGCTCCAACGGTGATGGTTCTCTCTTCAGTAACGCAAGCGACAACCTCTCCCCGGTGTTCGGTGGGCGTACAAAGGAATTAGACAAAGGTTAGTACACACAAAATCCAAAAGATTTTAGGTTCTCTGCTATACTGCTGTAGAAATTGCCTTGTGCCTACTTCTGATTGAAGAAAATGCTTTACCTGTCCGAACTATCTGGCCTTGGACGCTCCCACCTGACTAGTTCACAACGTAAGCGATTTTCCTCACTAGAACTGAACACAGATACAAATTCCTAGCAGTGGGCCTGGCTTGCCAATGTTAAGGGGGGATATTAATTATCAATATTTATGCAAATATCAATAATTAATATTCACAAATAGGCATAGACGTCTGTTGATAACTCCGCCTATTTATACCTTAAATAAAGATAAATACCTCCTTTTGCCTTACACTATCCACTGAACTCATCTATGTGCGACTTACACTGCTACTATATACTGCGGTGCCTACGATAACAAAAGACTACACGCTGTGCTTAGATAATAAAAGGTATTTATTAACACAATACACGTCTATAGTCCATAATTATATATATTCATATAAAAGGGAATATTAATATATATATTTATAGCCACACAGTAATACAGTCAGTCAATTTCAACACTATTACACATACAATATTCCTAACTATTCTACATACAATCCCAATTCCACCCCACAAACTAGCTATACAATTACACTAACATATTTTACAGCATTAACCCACCCACCTGGCTACTCACACTGTCAATAACAAGGTAGAAAGGGTTAATACACATTACAATGCAGTCCAGGGGTAATGGCACTCCAAGGGTTAACACAACATGGGTTGCAGGGGTTAATATGCACACAGAAGCCTTGAAGGGGTTCAGGGTTACAGGGCTGCTGGGCACTTCAAGGGTTCTAGGCTGGGGTACTGCTGGGCTGGATAAGGGCTGCAGCAGTTAAGGGGTTAATAAAGGGTAAAGGGGTACACAGCAGCAGGAGTTGATGTAGGGATATGGGAAATCAGGGCAGGGGTATTAGGGGTACTCAGCCATCTCCAGGTCCCATCTGTGTGTCCTTCCTCTCTCTCAGGAGCCGAGCTCAGAAGTGACCTACTTTGTATTGTCATGGCCTAATATAAGGTGTAGTGATATGACATCACTCCACTGAAGTCCACTCTACCTTGTGAGCCTCTCCCAAGTAGTTTGGCCATGGGGAGAGGTAGGGGGGAAGGAAACAGGTTTAGCATGTAAGCCATGTGCTGATCAAAAGCCATGTACTGATCAAAAGGTGCCATAAAGTCTGCAATCTCCTGTCCTGGACCCACATCCTAGTTAGCATCTTTATGCTAACTACCCCCCAGGGATAATTGGGCGATGTAACAGATACTACGCAGACAGCGTGACTTGAATCAATTAACAATGCAAGCCATGGCCTACAGGCTAAACATGGGCTTGTATAAAGTTGATAAGAGTTTACATTATATATATATATAGGGGCCATGTAAAAGGGGGATGTCCTATGGAAAGAGGGGGCACATATGGGATATATTCTATAAGGGAACACATTCTATAAGGGGACATATATATATATATATATATAAAAGGGACATATAACGGGGCACATATTCCCCACAGAGGCCACAATAAGTCCCTGTGAAATACTAAGGGCAGATGTGCGCAGATGCTGGGCACATCTGCGCACATCATCCTATAATGTGCCTATTTAGGTATGCATATGCATTATACATGGATGCACGTGTTCGCATGTATATATATATATATATATACACACACACATATTTCAACCCTTTCTCAACAGCTGTGCAGCACGTTAAAGATAGTACTGATGCTAGGGTGACGGTGGTCCGAACCTTGAAATACTTCACTGCTATGTTTCAGGATAAAATTGCACTCTTTAACGCCATATGGGATTCCTGGGATGATTATTGGGCTACTAGGCAACCTTAAAGATCTTATGAGAATAATGTGTTTCCCCCCCTATCCTCCCCCCTCCCCATTGTGTCACTGTCTTTGTTATTTGTGTTGTCTCTTAGATATTAGATTGATGAAGCATTCCTTCTTGAGAGGCACTGGGCTCTTGGGTCCTTGTTGCACCACCCTTACTACATGATGTCCTATTTTATCTAGGGTATGCTGCCCAGTGGTCCTATGTTGAAATGTTTAAGGACAGACGCAGATTTTCTCTGTAGACTTTATTGTTGTATTGTTACTCGACTTTGCACGTTATACCATTGAATACCATTGGCTGTCATTGGTGCTCAGTTTAATATTATCAGATTATTATTACCCTACTTCGTGTATATTCGCTCAGTACATGCTCCACAGTATCTTACGGCCGATGGAGCGCACGCCAGTTAGCGTGGAACGCTCATGTGATTAAACCAGAAGTGCGTACATGCACCTCCGTAACGTCACTTCCAGTTTCCAGAGCGTGCCGGCGTCATGGCAACCTGTACTACATGGCGCTCACTAGAAGATAAAGCCTATGGGCTGTGTGCACCTGGTTCAACCGGAAGTGCGTCACCAAAAGAAGGGCAATTTTATTAGTAAGGAGGGACAGAGGTGGAGAGCCATGGAAACTATAAACAAAGTAATCTTGAGGGGAGAGCAACTATATAAGTGGATAAAGACACCGATGAAGCGCCAGATTTAAATTGTTGATTCGCAAAAAACGGCATGGTACTGATATCGACCTAAAAGAGGAATATTCACTTCCCTACCATGGCAGTGCAAAATTCACTTATTAATGGGACAATATATGTTGTAAGAACAAAAATAATTAATGTCTTAAACAATCCCCTAAATGATAAAATAAAATATGAAACAATTTTGGTTTGGTACGCGGTAGATGCCGAACTTATGGTTTTTGGAGAGAGGGAAAAGTATCAAAAAAAGAAGCTAAATGAAATCTGTTCATTTAATCATTGAGGATATGTTCTATGGATATGTTCCTGTTTTAAGGCGACAAATCCACTGGGCTTCTTTTCTAAGAATATTATTATCCCAGTTTCTACCCCTAGGTGACTGTCTAACCACTTCAATAACCTGGAATTTAAGAGTACTGACATCCCCATTGTGGAATTTCAATCACATGACGTGCAATGGGTTTGTCTCGACGTTTTTCGTTCGTCGCCTAAATGCTGCTCACGCACCCATCTCCTTAGCTCCCGTTTAGTCTTGCCAACATAATTCAGTGGGTAGCTGCAAGTACATAGATATTTCACCCCCTGTGTATGGCAACTGGCAAAATCTCGCATGGTATAGGTGCTGCCAGTGCTGCTGCTGGTGAAAACTTTTGATTTCAAAATGAAGGGGCAACAGACGCAGTTTCGTCCACATTTGAAAGTACCAGTGGGTTCGTACTAAGCCATGTGGAACCACCAGTAGGTCTTTGATAGTGACTATGCACCAATCTGTCTCTAAGTGATCTTTCATGTCTATAAGTAATGGCTGGTGCTGGGGGAAGAATATCTTTAAGATCTGGATCAGCAAGGAGGATATCCCAATATTTACTTAGGATGCCTCTTACTTTCTGGTTTTCATTATCATATGTGCCGATGGTCCTAATAATATTGCCCGATTTTGTTTGGCCTTGTGGAGCGTTCTTGGTAAGGAGAGAATGGTGGTCAATACGACTTGCATTTTGAAAGGCATTTTTAAGAACATTAATGGGGTACCTACAATGTTGGAACCTGTATCACATGTCTACTGCTTGATTATAGAAGAAGTTAAAAGAAGAACAGTTCCTCCTAATGTGGAGGTACTGGCCCTTGGGTATCCCTTGTTTGAGACTAATAGGATGGTAACTGTCCCATTGATGCAAGCTGTTTGTTGCTGTTGGTTTCCTATATGTTTCGGTGTGGAGTTCACAATGGTGTTTGGTAATGAGAATATCCAAAAAAGGTAAACTGCTTTTATTGATCTCATAGGTGAATTTCATGCCTATCGTGTTAACATTAAGATGAGTTACAAATTCAGAAAACAAGTCTATTGAGCCGTCCCATAAGATGAACAAGTTGTCGATGTATCTCCCCAAAAAATGATATCGGGGGACCATCGAAGACAAGGCTCATTGAACACCACTAGAGTTGAGCGAACACCTGGATGTTCGGGTTCGAGAAGTTCGGCCAAACTTCCCGAAAATTTTTAGGTTCGGGATCCGAACTCGACCTGAACTTTACCCCGAACCCATTGAAGTCAATGGGGACCCGAACTTTTGGGCACTAAAAAGGCTGTAACATAGCCAAGGAAAGGGCTAGAGGGCTGCAAAATGTAGGTAAATCCCCTGCAAACAAATGTGGATAGGGAAATGAATTAAAATAAAATAAAATAAATAAAAATTAACCAATATTAATTGGAGAGAGGTCCCATAGCAGAGAATCAGGCTTCATGTCACCCACCAATGGAAAAGGCCACTTTAAGTTATTTAGGACTCAGCACCTAGACAGAGGAGAAAGGTGGCATAGCAGAGAATCAGGCTTCATGTCACCCACCAATGGAAAGGCCACTTTTACTTATTCAGGCCCCAGCGCCCAGACAGAGGAGAGAGGTCCTATAGCAGAGAATCAGGCTTCATGTCACCCACCAATGGAAAAGGCCACTTTCAGTTATTTAGGCCCCAGCATCCAGACAGAGGCGAGAGGTGGCATAGCAGAGAATCAGGCTTCATGTCACCCACCAATGGAAAAGCCACTTTTACTTATTCAGGCCCCAGCACCCAGACAGAGGAGAGAGGTCCTATAGCAGAGAATAAGGCTTCATGTCACCCACCAATGGAAAAGGCCACTTTCAGTTATTTAGGCCCCAGCATCCAGACAGAGGAGAGAGGTGGCATAGCAGAGAATCAGGCTTCATGTCACCCACCAATGGAAAGGCCACTTTTACTTATTTAGGCCCCAGCACCCAGACAGAGGAGAGAGGTTGCATAGCAGAGAATCAGGCTTCATGTCACCCACCAATGGAACAGGCCACTTTCAGATATTTAGGCCCCGACACCAAGACAGAGGAGAGAGGTTGCATAGCAGAGAATCAGGCTTCATGTCACCCACCAATGGAACAGGCCACTTTCAGATATTTAGGCCCCGCCACCAAGACAGGGGAGAGAGGTCGCATAGAAGAGAATCAAGCTTCATGTCACCCACCAATGGAACAGGCCACTTTCAGATATTTAGGCCCCGGCACCAAGACAGAGGAGAGAGATCGCATAGCAGAGAATCAGGCTTCATGCCGCAATATAATGGTAAAATTAAAAAAAGAAGATTGAATGAAGAAGTGCCCTGGAGTCCAAGAAGATATGGTTAAGGGGAGGTAGTTATAAATGTCTAATCTGCACAAGGGATGGACAGATCCTGTGGGATCCATGCCTGGTTCTTTTTTATGAATATCAGCTTGTCTACATTGGCTGTGGACATGCGGCTGCGCTTGTCTGTAATGACGCCCCCTGCCGTGCTGAATACACGTTCAGACAATACACTGGCCGCCGGGCAGGCAAGCACCTCCAAGGCATAAAATGCTAGCTCTGGCCACGTGGACAATTTGGAGGCACAGAAGTTGAATGGGGCCGAACCATAAGTCAGTACGTGGAGGGGTGTGAACACATACTGTTCAACCATGTTAGTGAAATGCTGCCTCCTGCTAACACGTTCCGTATCAGGTGGTGGTGCAGTTAGCTGTGGCGTGATGACAAAACTTTTCCACATTTCTGCCATGCTAACCATGCCCTCAGAGCAGCTGGCCGTGACACAGCTGCGTTGGCGACCTCTTGCTCCTCCTCTGCCTTTACCTTGGGCTTCCACTTGTTCCCCTGTGACATTTGGGAATGCTCTCAGTAGCGCGTCTACCAACATGTGCTTGTACTTGCGCATCTTCCTATCACGCTCCAGTGCACGAAGTAAGGTGGGCACATTGCCTTTGTACCGGGGATCCAGCAGGGTGGCAACCCAGTAGTCCGCACACGTTAAAATGTGGGCAACTCTGCTGTCATTGCGCAGGCACTGCAGCATGTAGTCGCTCATGTGTGCCATGCTGCCCATAGGTAAGGACAAGCTGTCCTCTGTGGGAGGTGTATCATCATCGTCCTCCGTTTCCCCCCAGCCACACACCAGTGATGGGCCCTTACTAGATGTTTTCCTCATTGTTACCGTTCACTATAATAAGAAAAATTTTTTGGCCCAATGTATTGAATTCAAATTCAGGCCTTTTTTTACAGGCACCTAACACTATCTGGCTATCTAATTATGTACCGTATTACACTAATCCAGGCACAGCAGTAACCACAGATTTAGGGGAAGATCAATTGTAGGCCTAGTATTTGGGCCAAGTTATTGAGGATGACCCTATCAGCACTTGTATTTACACCTTGAGTGTAATATACCCTTTTACGTACAGAAATACACTATGAGATGCACAATAGTGCGTGCAAATTTAACCACTTAAGGACCACAGGTTTATACCCCCCTAGTGACCAGGCCCTTTTTTACAAATCAGCACTTCACAACTTTAATGGTTTATTGCTTGGTCATGCAACTTGGCACCCAAATGAATTTTACCTCCTTTTCTTCTGACAAATACAGCTTTCTTTTGGTCGTATTTGATTGCTGCTGAGATTTTTCGTTTTTCTAATATTAATTAAAAAAACACATAATTACATTTCTCTACAAGTTTGTGTCAGAAATATCTCTGTAAATTGACAACTTTGTATAATAAAATTTAAAACGTTGTCATTTACAGAGATATTTCTCTCAACCCAGCATGGGTATATGTATAAATACACCCCAAAACACATTGCCCTACTTCTTCTGAGTACGGCGATACCATATGAGTGACTCTTTTTTGCAGCCAAGATGCGCAAAGGGGCCCTAATTCCAATGAGTACCTTTAGGATTTCACAGGGCATTTTTACGCATTTGGATTCCAAACAACTTCTCACGCATTAGGGGCCCCTAAAATGCCAGGATAGTATAAACACCCCACAAGTGATCCCCTTTTAGAAAGAAGACACCCCAAGGTATTCCGTGAGGGGCATGGCGAGTTCATAGAAGATTTTTTTTTTTTTTGGCACAAGTTAGCGGAAATTGATATATATTTTTTTTCTTACAAAGTCTCATATTCCACTAACTTGTGACAAAAAATAAAATTTTACATTAACTCACCATACCCCTCACGGAATACCTTGGGGTGTCTCCTTTCTAAAATGGGGTCACTTGTGGGGTATTTATACTATCCTGGCATTTTAGAGGCCCGTAATGCGTGAGAAGTAGTTTGGAATCCAAATGCGTAAAAATGCCCTGTGAAATCTAAAGGTACTCATTGGATTTAGGGCCCCTTTGCGCATCTTGGCTGCAAAAAAGTGTTACTCATGTGGTATTGCCGTACTCAGGAGACATGGTGCAATGTGTTTTGGCATGTATTTTTACATATACCCATACTGTGTGTGAAAAATATCTCTGTAAATGACAACTTTTTCCATTTTTTTATACAAAGTTGTCAATTTACAGAGATATTTCTCTCACCCAGCATGGGTATATGTAAAAATACACCCCAAAACACATTGCCCTACTTCTCCTGAGTACGGTGATACCACATGTGTGACACTTTTTTGCAGCCTAGGTGCACAAAGGGGCCCAAATTCCAATGAGTACCTTTTAAGAGGGCATTTTTAGGCATTTGGATTCCAGACTTCTTCTCACGCTTTAGGGTCCCTAAAATGCCAGGGCAGTATAAATACCCCACAACATGTAACCCCATTTTGGAAAGAAGACACCCCAAGGTATTCCGTGAGGGGAATGGCGAGTTCATAGAAGATTTTTTTTTTTGGCACAAGTTAGTGGAATTTGACTTTTTTTTTTCTCACAAAGTCTCGCCTTTCCGCTAACTTGTGACAAAAAGTTCAATCTTTCATGGACTCAATATGCCCCTCAGCGAATAGCTTGGGGTGTCTTCTTTCCAAAATGGGGTCACATGTGAGGTGTTTTTACTGCCCTGGCATTTGAGGGTCTCCGCAATCATTACATGTATGGCCAGCATTAGGAGTTTCTGCTATTCTCCTTATATTGAGCATACGGGAAATGAGATTTTTTTTTCCGTTCAGCCTCTAGGTTGAAAGAAAGAATGAATGGCACAGATTTCTTCATTCGCATCGATCAATCTGGATGAAAAAATCTCTGCCAAAAAATATGCAAGAAAAAAAGAGGGGCCTGGCGATTGCCAGGACATAGGGGCTCCGCCCAAATATCCATACCGACTTCAGCTCCTATGGCCTGGCAAACGTGATTTCTCCATTCACATCGATCAATCGATCGTTGTGGAGGAAGACATCTTTGCCAGATTTTTTATGCAAAAAATGTTTTTGCCAAAGCATATGAACTCCAACACCTCTCCTCAGCTCATATGCCTGGGCAACGTACCTGTACTGCGGAGAAGAAATCTCGTCCTGCAGCGCCGCATGCACCGACTTCACATGTAATCTGACAGCAGCGCAATGCTTCTGTCAAAATGCACATCAATGCTGCAGCTGGTTGATCGCTTGGTCCACCTAGAAGGTAAAAAAAAAAAAACAGAAGAAAAAAAACCCAGGCAGCAACGCAATAAATTTATTAACATTAACTTTATTGAACATTTGAAACATAACTTTTTTGCTTACCTGTGATTTTTTTTTTTTTGGTATTGTTTTTTTTACCTTAAGGCCTCATGCACACGGGCGTGGAACATGCTATGACGCCGTGCGCTCCTGCTGTCAGATGGATGCCAGGCCGGGATACCACGGTCTGTACACGGCCGTGTGCATGAGGCCTTAGAGGATAAACCTCTCCTTCCCCATGGGACAATGTGCAAAGCGCAAATCGCCCAGAGATGTGGCGAAGTACATTATGCACTTTGTCCCAGGTGAAAGGAGAGGTTTGCAGCAGCTCTGTGTGAAAGGGTCCTAAGGACAATAATACCCTTCATAGGACAATCGCCCCAAAAAATTTAAAAATAAGGCTCTCAGACTATGGAGACATTAAAACGAGATGTTTTTTTTTGTTTCAAAAATGATATTATTGTGAAAAACTTAAATAAATAAATAAAAAGTATACATATTATGTATCGCCACATCCGTAATAACCTGCTCTATAAAACTAACACATGACCTAACCACTCAGGTGAACACAGCAAGAAAAAATATATAAATACGGTGTTGAAAGCCATTTTTGTCACCTTACATCACAAAAAGCGTAATAGCAACCGACAAAAATGTCACATGCACCCCAAGATAGTGCCAATCAAACCGCCATCTCATCCCGCAAAAAATGAGCTCCTACATAAGACAGTCTTCCAAAAAATAAAAATAAACTATGGCTTTCAGAATGTGGAGACACAAAACAATCAAAAATTTTCAAAAATTCTTTATTATGTAAAACTAAAACAAAATCCCCCCAAAAGTAGTCATATTTGGTATTGTTGCTTCCGTAACAACCTGCTCTATAGAAATTTACAGAAAATTTGGAAAAATTCATCATTTTTGAAATTTGAATGTCTCTGCTTTTAAAGCAGATTGTGATACCTCATAAAATAGTTGTTACTGTACATTTATGAGATGTCTACTTCATGTTGGCATCGTTTTGTAAACATCGTTTTATTTTTTTTTAGGATGTTCGAAGGCTTAGAATTTTAGAAGCAATTCTTAAAATTTTTAAGAAAATTTTCAAAACCCACTTTTTAAGGACCAGTTCAGCTATGAAGTCACTTTGTGGGGCTTACATATTACAAACCACCCATAAATGACCCCATTTTAGAAATTACAGCCTTCAAGTTATTCAAAACTGATTTTACAAACTTTGTTAACCCTTTAGGTGTTCCACAAGAAGGAAAGAAATATGGAGGTGAAATTTCAAAATGTCACTTTTTTTTGCAGATTTTCCATTTCAATCTATTTTCCCTGTAACACAGCAAGGTTAAACAGCCAAAGAAAACTCAATAGTTATTACACTGATTCTGCAGTTTACAGAAACACCCTACATGTGGTGGTAAACTGCTGTATGGGCACATGGTAGGGCGCAGATGGGAAAGGATTGCCATATGGATTTTGCATATTGTAATACAGTATTATAAATGTGGACTATTTGAATTCAACCAGTACCAATAGACTTTAAAGGCAGAAGTATAGAGATATATGGCAGGAATATATACCGTATTACAATATACAAGAAGATAACCATATATATCCTATAACCATACATATCCAATAGCTATATATTATAACGCAGTATGTATTCACAAATACTATATAACAATACAGCTATTTAGAATCAACTACTATATTATATACGTGTGAATCATATACAATAACAGTGGTCACTTGTACAGCCATATTGGATATTGGTGTAGGAAGATTTTGGTTTTAACGGCTTTATAAGTGATGTATTTTATTGTATCATATTTTAATCGATTTTATCGATTATATGGAACTATGGAACTCTCTGCCTGAGGAGGTGGTAATGGTGAGTACAATAAAGGAATTCAAGAGGGGCCTGGATGTATTTCTGGAGCGTAATAATATTTCAGGCTATAGCTACTAGAGATAGGTCGTTGATCCAGGGAGTTGTTCTGACTGCCTGATTGGAGTCGGGAAGGAATTTTTTCCCCTTAAGTGGGGAAAATTGGCTCTACCTCACAGGGTTTTTTGCCTTCCTCTGGATCAACTTGCAGGAAACAGGTCGAACTGGATGGACAAATGTCTTTTTTCTGCCTTATATACTATGTTACTATGTTACTATGTATATACATTTGAAGAGATTGCAAACTTATTTTTGGGGCAAAATTTGTTTTGAGGCAATATTAAATTTTTCAGGGAATGTCTATTAAATAGTATTCAAGGATATTGAAGTCTCTGAGTTCTTCCAGGTGAAGTGTGCCTATCTATAACTGTGCTGCTACACAGTTATAATGTATATGGAATTTATATAGTGAATCATTGAATCATTTCATGTGCAGTATTTCTATATTTGGTTATATGGCCCATCTAGTGGCCGTTTTTGGTAATGCACTTTTTTTCTTCTTTTACAGCTATGACTCACTTCCTTTCAATGCTCCACCCCTTCTTCTGTGTACTTCACTTCCTGTATCTTCCATGCTGCTTCAGCCACATGTACAGGGACACATGTATTCTCATGTACGCTAATAAAAGCATCATCTTTTGACCGCACATTATCGAATAATACTGAAATCCATCTGTTCTGCTGTACCCTGTTGTCTGACCTACAGAATAAAGCAACTTCAAGGATGAACAGGGTATTGGTGAGTTTAACCTATCTGAAAACGATTGTTTGCAGTTATTATATCTGCTTATACAGGCCAGGTATAGAGGTCTCACTAGGGATAAATCGCTATTACAACAATCAAACAATCAGAGTCAGAATAATAACTACATTTAATTTTCCAATTATTCACTTAAATAAGTGTGTGCCTTTGTTACAAATTAAAATATAACCTTTATTTGAACTCCTATAAAAAAAAATTGAACCGGTCACTCTAACACTGATAGACTAATCCCAATGTCTATAGGGGTGTCTATTTCACTTAGTAGGGAGGGTCCTATCAGTGAGGTGTTAGGCTTAAGTGGGGGTCCCTCTCTTTCTCTGCGGGCGCTTGATCTCTATATACTGACCCTTCAAGGCCCTCACTAGTAGGTGGGATACCCTAAATGGCCGTAATCGGAGCACCCGCCCCGAAAAGGGCGACCCCCGGCCTCTCGAACCTCGGACCTATCGCCATATATTCTCAATGGCTCTTCAGGGATTTTTTCATCAGGGGAGCGCTCAACGCTGTGGCAGCTCTTCCCCATGAAAGGATTTTTGGCAGTGGCAGCATACAGCAATGAGTGCCGTATATTTATACCGCCCTTGGTCCCACCTCCACTCTTGCGGCCAATCAGGATCTATACCTGGCTGAGGGTGGAACAGACCATGGGCTAGATTGGGCATAACTCCCACTGCGTCACCCCACATTCCTCACCTTTCATTGGAGTGGAGATGCATCGTTCAACACTCCCCTCTGGTCAGTGTGCGACGCGATGCTCCGTACCTACAGGAAGTGAGTCATGCAGGGGGCGCGTCCGTTGTCATGGGGACCTTACACCGCGTCCCCGGCACAGCTCGCTGGTTATGTCAAAGCACATTTGTCCTGCGATCGTAAGTGAAGCTTGCGGCTTGCTATGTATCTATACTGATCATCAGGATAGGACCATATTAAAACATTATAGCAGAAACCCTCTACTATCATCTGATGATTCTATTTTGTGTCACATTGCAGTAAACACGGACTTACAACATCAGGTGATTTTATTTTGTATCACAATGCAGTAGATGGTCCTGCTTGTTGGAATAGTCCGCAGACTCATTTTTAGCATGGGTGGGTAAAGGAATTTCAAATAAAACAATAATGGAGCTTCATTTAAAACAGGAGGACATCCTTTAGACACGCAAATACCAGTCTGGCTCATTCTTCGGCAAGAACGGTTTATAGGACAGAACCTCATTCAATCCTTTTGGTGTTACCGAGTCCATTCTATAAATCCATCTGGTCTCAACTCTCAAAATCCTATTGTCCCTGTTTCCACCTCTGACTGGTAATGGGACCTGCTGAATCCCTATAAATCTCAAACACCTTATGTCCCCGTCGTGACACTGATTTACATGACGCGCCACAGGGGTGTCCTTTTTATTCAGGACATCATTTACATGGTCCCTTATTCGTCGCCTGAATTCTCTTTTTGTCTTGCCCACATAATCAAGTGGGCAAGAACACTGTGCCAGATACACGACACTCGTGCTAAGACAATTAATGAAATCCCTGATGGAGAAGGTTTTTGTTCTGTATATCTGGTTACAGGCAAGACAGTTTCCACATTTAAATGTTCCCGTGGGGCGTCTAGAAAGCCAGTTACCCGGAGTCTCTGGTGGTCGAAAGTGACTACTTACTAGTCTATCTTTGAGACTCCTCCCTTTCCTATAGGTAACTTGGGGATACGGTGCCAAGAGATCTTCCAGATCAGGGTCAGCTCTCAAAATGTCCCAGTGTTTACTCAGGATCCTCCTGATTTCATGATGCGCAGTATCAAGTGTGCCTATAATACGAAATTTGTCTGGATTTAAGGGGTTCATTTGTTATAGTGGACTTGGGGATTAAGAGTGTGTCCCTCGATCTAGCACAAGCCCCCTCATAAGCTGTACCCCGGACACCATCTGGGTAGCCCCTGTTCCTAAACCTCGCCCTGAGGTCCCTGGCCTGACTCTTGTACATTTTCATAGTCAAACAATTACGTTACAACCTTAAGTATTAGCCTTTTGGGATCCCTCTACAGAGCGAGTAAGGGTGGGCGCTATCCCAATGGAGAAGGCTATTTGTCGCCGTTTTCTTGCGATACACTGAGGTGATAATGCTATTGTCCAATCCTCGTTCAATGAGGACATCTAAAAAGGATATTCTATTCCAGTCACACTCTGAGGTGAACCTGAGACCTAAATCATTGTTATTAATGGTCTCTACAAATTTAGAAAAGTCCTCTTCAGTCCCCCTCCACAACACAAAGATATCATCAATGAACCTTAGCCAAAGAACTACTTTGTCCTGTCAGCAATCCATCTCCTCAGACCCGATGTAATTGGCCTCCCACCAGCCCAGGAGTAAATTCGCATAGGATGGCGCACAGGAACTGCCCATCGCGGTACCCCTGAGCTGGTGGTAGAAGCGGTTGCAGAAGACAAAGTAGTTCCTTGTCAGGATAAAGTTCAAAAGCTCCATTACAAAGCGGTTATGAGGTTCAAGTCTTTTATCCCTCATTGAAAGATATGATTCCACCGCTTGAAGACCCAATTTGTGATGTATAGAGCTGTATAACGCCTCTACATCAATGGAGGCAAAGATGGTACCCTCATCCAGACTCACACCGTTCAATCGTAATAGCAGATCTGATGTATCTCGTATGTACGATGGAAGCGACTCCACAAATGTTCTTATGATCTTATCTACATAGATGCCCACATTTTGGCCTATACTCCCTACCCCTGACAGAATTGGGCGAACCCTAAGGGGCTTGGTGCCCTTGTGTATCTTGGGCAGGGAGTAAAATGTAGCAGTGACCGGGTATTGAGATAGAGGAAATCATATTCCTATTCACTGATGATTTTTGCTTTCCTGCCTCTGCTCAGAATTTCACTCAATTCCAGGAGGTACCTGGGGCCTGGGTCATTTGTTAAGCGTTCATATGTATCACTATCTTCCAGGATGTCAAGACACATCCTTTTATATGAACTTTGGTCCAGCAACACCAGGTTACCCCCCTTATCAGAGGGTTTTATGACTATACCACGATCCCTCTCTAATTTGTTTAAGGCCATGTGTTCTGCCTCTGTGAGATTAAGATCACCTTTGGGCCTTTTTATTTTTTTTCAAGATCCCTCAGAACTAGTTTATGGAATATAGAGACACTGGAGTCCGGTAAGGGTGGGGGCATTTGTGTACTTTTAAGTTTAAGTTGTGTGAATGGACCATGTGCCCTGTCACGTTCCCCCTCCTCAGCCAGGTTCACCAGTGCGTTCATGGTTTCCAATTCTTGAGTGCTCATGTTGTAATCTGCACATTTTTTTCTATCCTGCACAGCAAAGTGCTTGCGCCAAAGCAGCTTCCTTGTGAAAAGAGCTATATCTTTACTCCACTCAAAGGAGTCAAAAAGGACAGTGGGTACAAATGAAAGTTCCTTATTTAGTAAAGATATATCTTCCGGGGTCAGCTTATATGAGGACAGATTGATAATTTGCAGCTGATTTAGCTCACCATGCCTCCCTGTGTTTTGTTCCTCAAAGGATATGGGGGCTCCATGGTGTTTTGGGCTAAAAAAGGAGAGGGAGAGGAGATGAAACGTGAGCCAGAGGTATTTGGAGCAGACACCGAGATCCCGCATGTTGATGCCCCTTCAGTATTGTACCTTCTGTGCCCTCGTGTTTGGCCTCTTCCTCCTCTGCCCCTGCTTCTATGTCCTCTGCCTCCCCTTCTGGCTGTGCGCCCTTGCTCAGTTTCTGACCCCTCAGCCTCAGAGGAGGAAACTTCACTCAATGCCTCTTTTTGCGGTACTTTATTCAGAAAGAGGTAGGCCCTGTTTTCTCTAAATTCAGTGGAGTCCCTTACGTACTGCTGATGTTTTCTTTCACGGACGGTATGTCGAAACCTATCTATGGTACTCTGAAAAAACTTCTCTTTTTTGGAGAACTGTGCTTCCTCCCTGAACTTCAGTGCCTACTCCCTAAAGCTGTTTACTCGCTTCTGTCTCACTTCTAGATTGTTTCTCTCTTCCTTAAGGAGCAAACGCATAAACCTATGTGAGCTTGCTGTAGCTTCCTCCTCCCACTTCTTGATTAAGCCCGTGTTCCTCAATCTGTCAGCTGGGGTTAAATTGATTCTCAAACCCATTGGCACAATATTCTCTTTCAAATAGTGTTCTAAAGACTGAATTTCCCACCTCAAAACTATTAGGTCTTTATAAGCCGCCGTTAAGTCCTTAAAGACATTCTTAATGCTGTTAGAGGATGAAGTCTGAATGTACTCAGACTCTGAAAAGACACTTTTAGCCTCCGTGGCCCAAGCTTCTAGATCTGGACTAGCTGCCAGAAAGCCTGCATTTGTGTTAAATGTTTCTTTATCAAACACATATATTGGTGGTGCGCTCTCACGTTATCCACCGCCTACACTCAATGGCCTAAAAATTATTCACTTAAATAAGAGTGTGCCTTTGTTACAAATTAAAATATAACCTTCATTTGAACTCCTATAAAAAAAAATTGAACCGGTTACTCTAACACTGATAGACTAATCCCAATGTCTATAGGGTGTCTATTTCACTTAGTAGGGAGGGTCCTTTCAGTCAGGTGTTAGGCTTAAGGGGGGTCCCTCTCTTTCTCTGCGGGCGCTTGATCTCTATATACTGACCCTTTAAGGCCCTCACTAGTAGGTGGGATACCCTAAATGGTCGTAATCAGAGCACCCACCCCGAAAAGGGCGACCCCCGGCCTTTCAAACCTCAGACCTATCTAGTAAACCCTACATAAAGCAACTACCCTATAGATTCTAGCGCAAGTATATCTCCTTTTTCCGTCGCGTTTCGCCATATATTCTCAATGGCTCTTCAGGGATTTTTTCATCAGGGGAGCGCTCAACGCAGTGGCAGCGCTTCCCCATGAAAGGATTTTTGGCAGTGGCAGCATACAGCAATGAGTGCCGTATATTTATACCGCCCTTGGTCCCACCTCCACTCTTGTGGCTTGCTATGTATCTATATTGATCATCAGGATAGGACCATATTTAAACATTATAGCAGATACCCTCTACTATCATCTGATGATTCTATTTTGTGTCACATTGCAGTAAACACGGACTTACAACATCAGGTGATTTTATTTTGTATCACAATGCAATAGATGCAGACTCAAAACTTACAGTTAATGCAATTATGCCGCATTATTGTATAACTACTGCATTTGTAAAGGATCTCCGGCCCTACTTTACTATAACCTGTCCCAATTTACCTCGGTTAGCACATTAACTCATTTGAGGGACCGTTTTCTTGTCTAATATGGTCCTAGAATAGATGGTCCTGCTTGTTGGAATAGTCCGCAGACTCATTTTTAGCATGGGTGGGTAAAGAAATTTCAAATAAAATAATAATGGAGCTTCATTTAAAACAGGAGGACATCCTTTAGACACTCAAGTCCACTATAACAAATGAACCCTCAAATCCAGACAAATTCCGTATTATAGGCACACTTGATACTGCGCATCATGAAATCAGGAGGATCCTGAGTAAACACTGGGACATTTTGAGAGCTGACCCTGATCTGGAAGATCTCTTGGCACCGTATCCCCAAGTTACCTATAGGAAAGGGAGGAGTCTCAAAGATAGACTAGTAAGTAGTCACTTTCGACCACCAGAGACTCCGGGTAACTGGCTTTCTAGACGCCCCACGGGAACATTTAAATGTGGAAACTGTCTTGCCTGTAACCAGATATACAGAACAAAAACCTTCTCCATCAGGGATTTCATTAATTGTCTTAGCACGGGTGTCGTGTATCTGGCACAGTGTTCTTGCCCACTTGATTATGTGGGCAAGACAAAAAGAGAATTCAGGTGACAAATAAGGGACCATGTAAATGATGTCCTGAATAAAAAGGACACCCCTGTGGCGCGTCATGTAAATCAGTGTCACGACGGGGACATAAGGTGTTTGAGATTTATAGGGATTCAGCAGGTCCCATTACCAGTCAGAGGTGGAAACAGGGACAATAGGATTTTGAGAGTTGAGACCAGATGGATTTATAGAATGGACTCGGTAACACCAAAAGGATTGAATGAGGTTCTGTCCTATAAACCGTTCTTGCAGGCCTAACCTTGAATGAGCCAGACTGGTATTTGCGTGTCTAAAGGATGTCCTCCTGTTTTAAATGAAGCTCCATTATTGTTTTATTTGAAATTCTTTACCCACCCATGCTAAAAATGAGTCTGCGGACTATTCCAACAAGCAGGACCATCTATTCTAGGACCATATTAGACAAGAAAACGGTCCCTCAAATGAGTTAATGTCCTAACCGAGGTAAATTGGGACAGGTTATAATAAAGTAGGGCCGGAGATCCTTTACAAATGCAGTAGTTATACAATAATGCGGCATAATTGCATTAACTGTAAGTTTTGAGTCCGCATCTACTGCATTGTGATACAAAATAAAATCACCTGATGTTGTAAGTCCGTGTTTACTGCAATGTGACACAAAATAGAATCATCAGATGATAGTAGAGGGTATCTGCTATAATGTTTTAATATGGTCCTATCCTGATGATCAGTATAGACACATAGCAAGCCGCAAGCTTCACTTACGATCGCAGGACAAATGTGCTTTGACATAACCAGCGAGCTGTGCTGGGGACGCGGTGTAAGGTCCCCATGACAACGGACGCGCCCCCTGCAAGACTCACTTCTTGTAGGTACGGAGCATCGCGTCGCACACTGACCAGAGGGGAGTGTTGAACGATGCATCTCCGCTCCAATGAAAGGTGAGGAATGTGGGGTGACACAGTGGGAGTTATGCCCAATCTAGCCCATGGTCTGTTCCACCCTCAGCCAGGTATAGATCCTGATTGGCCGCAAGAGTGGAGGTGGGACCAAGGGCGGTATAAATATACGGCACTCATTGCTGTATGCTGCCACTGCCAAAAATCCTTTCAGGGGGAAGCGCTGCCACTGCATTGAGCGCTCCCCTGATGAAAAAATCCCTGAAGAGCCATTAAGAATATATGGCGAAACGCGTCGGAAAAAGGAGATATACTTGCGCTAGAATCTATAGGGTAGTTGCTTTATGTAGGGTTTACTAGATAGGTCCGAGGTTTGAGAGGCCGGGGGTTGCCCTTTTCAGGGCGGGTGCTCCGATTACGGCCATTTAGGGTATCCCACCTACTAGTGAGGGCCTTGAAGGGTCAGTATATAGAGATCAAGCGCCCGCAGAGAAAGAGAGGGACCCCCCTTAAGTCTAACACCTCACTGATAGGACCCCCCCTACTAAGTGAAATAGACACCCCTATAGACATTGGGATTAGTCTATCAGTGTTAGAGTGACCGGTTCAAAGATTTTTTATAGGAGTTCAACTAAAGGTTATATTTTAATTTGTAACAAAGGCACACTCTTATTTAAGTAAATAATTTTGAGGCCATTGATAGTGATGTCGCGAACATAAAATTTTCAGTTCGCGAACGGCGAACGCAATTTCCGCAAATGTTCGGTGAACAGGCGAACCGGGCGAACCGCAATAGACTTCAATAGACAGGCGAATTTTAAAAACCAGAGGGACTCTTTCTGGCCACAATAGTGATGGAAAATTTGTTTCAAGGGGACTAACACCTGGACTGTGGCATGCGGGAAGGGGATCCATGGCAAAACTCCCATGGAAAATTACGTAGTGGACGCAGAGTCGGGTTTTAATCCATAAAGGGCATAAATCACGTAACATTCCTAAATTGTTTGGAATAACATGCTTTAAAACATCCAGTGTGTGTATACAATCAGATATGATGTTGTATCGATCAGGTAGTGTAAGGGTTACGCCCGCTTCACAGACATTGACAGACCAAACTCCCCTTTTAATGCACCGCAAACAGTCCATTTGCACAACCGCAAACTCCCCATTTGCACAAGGTTGGATACCAAGCTAGCCATGTCCCGGTGATGTCATTGAAGGTTTCTTCCTCCACCCAGCCACGTACAACACCAAGGGTCCCCGAAAGGTCAATTGAATTGATTTTTCGAACGGGGAGATGGTTAAAAAAACGCTGGCTCCCTCCCCTTTGTTTTAATCCACGGTCACTGTGTCTGCGCCGTGCAATTTACTGTCACACCCAATATGAGTGGTATTTTCTGTAGTACTATTCTCATCAGTTTAATCCCTCTAACGTCCTCAATCTGGGGGCCATCTATTGAATTGATTTTTCAAACGGGGAGATGGTTAAAAAAACGCTGGCTCCCTCCCTTTTGTTTTAATCCACGGTCACTGCGTCTGCACCGTGCAATTTACTGTCACACCCGATATGAGTGGTGTCTTAACTAGTACTATTCCTATCAGTTTAATCCCTGTTACGTCCCATATCAGGGATTGCCTTTTGTGAAAAAAAATGTAGGCCGGGTACCTTCGACTGCCTTTACAGTGACAGACCAAACTCTCATACACCAAACTGAATTGATTTTAGGAACCGGGAGATGGAAAAAGCAGCTTGGTCGGTCCTCTTACTCCCAAATTGGGGCACTGCGCGTGCACAGGGCAATGTGCAGTGACACCCTATATGAGTGGTGTCTTAAAGGGCTTCTGTCACCCCCACTGATGTAATTTTCACTAGCTGACATTAGCTACTTGCTAATGTCAGCTGAGTTCAAACATATGTTTAATATCTTTTTTTCTGTTTGCAATCTTCTTAAAAACTTACTTTTGTCATATGTAAATTAGCTTCGCTACCAGCAAGTTGGGCGGGTACTTGCTGGTAGCCGCCGCATCTTCATGGCCTTGGAGCGCCCCTCTTCTTTTTGATAGACAGGGCCAGCGCGCTCCTCCTCCCGCTGGCCCTGTCTGCAGCTGCATTCCCGCGCCTGCGCCGTATCGGTCTTTAGTCGGCGCAGGCGCTCTGAGTGAAGGACGCTCGCTTAGGCGCTCCGTCCTCAGTGCGCCTGCGCCGATAACGTCAGCGCTACACCCGGAAGAGAAGACGTCGGCATCCCTGGTAAAGAGCAGGCGATGCCGGCGTCTTTCCCTATCGCCCATGACAGCACCCTTGAGAGACCGCCTCCATCCAGGACAGGAAACAGGAACTTTCGTGGAGAGTACAAAAGGTCAGCCCTGACCTCATTACCTCAGTTCCTGTTTCCTGTCCTGTGGATAGGAAGATCCGTGGAGAGTTCATTAAATCTAGGCTGCAGGTCCCCCGGTCATTCATACCTTATTGGGGGCTCCCTGTAGAGGCATAAGTCTCCTCTTGGAGCCGCCGTTGTAAGCCTGGGTAAGCGGTTCTGGTCCTGCTTTTATGCGGGCTGGTCGTTCCACTGGCCATCCTGGGGCACTGTGAGGTGTTTCCAGCATGCCGGAACCCTCTGGCGTGTGTCGGCGGGTCCGGAGCTCTTCTCCCTGCAGCACGGCGTACGGGCGCAGTACCGCGAGACTTGGACCGGAAGTCTCACGCGGCATTTCCGGCGTTTGGAACGCAAGCCGGAGCCAAGCCCTGGAGGGCGGAGGAAATCCCGCGTTAGCAGGCGAGAGTTGCTGTGCTTTCGGGCGGGTTTTTAGCCGGAAGCACAGTTTTTTAAAGGAGCTGCTAGGGAGCACCAGCAAGGACCCGGCTTTTCAGCGCAGCCTGAACCCACCCAGCCAGCCTACACCCAGAGGAGGATCCTGACCTCGGCAGGTGCTCTGTCCATAGGAAGATGGAGGAGGAGAGCACACAGCGCGCTGATGTACAGGAGGGTCACGACACCAGACCGGTACTCCTGGTGGGGTAAGGGGGTTATACCCCAACCTATTTCTATTTACGCTTCTTTTTTAATAGGGCCTTCTTTTGTTTGTCTTTTTTAGACTGTCAGAGAAGGCCCTAAGAAAGCTCACTGCAAAAACGAAGGGCAAGGAATGCGCAGTCTGTAAAAGGAGATTGGGGGCAACTTGGCAGAAGAAATTATGTCAGCAGTGTACGGATAGGATAGTGGAACAAGAGTCGCCTTCCCTCCTACAAAATATAAAAGAGATAGTCAAATCTGAAGTTTCTGATTCCATGAAGCTTTTTAAAAAGTATCTTCCAACTTCTTCTAAACAATCTGGAACAAATGAAATGTCTGACTCTGGATCTTCAGTTAAAAGTGACGAGGGAGAAATTTCTGATGGCTCAGACTCGTCCTCTGACGAAGAAAATTTCTTTTCTCCTGAAGATACAGACGGTTTACTTAAAGCAATTAGAGGCACAATGAAGTTAGATGACACGAAAGAGCAAAGATCAGTACAAAACATAATGTTTGGTGATTTAGGACGAAAAAAATCACGAGTGTTTCCACTTAATGAGAACATAAAGTATTTAATTCAAAAAGAATGGAAAAAACCGGATAAAAAATTCTTTATTTCTAAATCTATGAAGCGTAAATACCCCTTTGAGGAGGCAGACACCACTAGTTGGGATAGAGCCCCCAAAATAGATGCGCCCGTGGCAAAAATTTCTAAAAATACAGCCTTGCCTTTTGACGACCTAGGTTCCCTAAAGGACCCGATGGATAGACGTGCAGATACTTTCCTTAAACAAGCATGGGAAGTCTCTTCTCCGGCACTAAAACCTAATATAGCAACAACATCCACGGCTAGGTCAGTCAATTTATGGCAAGTAGCTAATGTCAGCTAGTGAAAATTCGTCAGTGGGGGTGACAGAAGCCCTTTAACTAGTGCTATTCCTATCAGTTTAATCCCTGTTACGTACCCTATCCGGACTAAAGTGTAAAAATGAAATGCCTTATTTATCGGCAAGCTACTGTGCCACCCGGTATGAGTGGTGGTGGGCACTGGCAGTGGGCACACTACAGTCTGTGGAAGTCGGCCTGACACACACTGGCAGCAGGCAAGCAACTGAAATTAGACTAAAGTGTAAAAATTAAATGCCTGTGCCACACGCTATGAGTGGTGGTGGGCATTGGCAGTGGGCACACTACAGTCTGTGGAAGTCGGCCTGACACACACTGGCAGCAGGCAAGCAACTGAAATTAGACTAAAGTGTAAAAATTAAATGCCTGTGCCACACGCTATGAGTGGTGGTGGGCACTGGCAGTGGGCACACTACAGTCTGTGGAAGTTGGCCTGACACACACTGGCAGCAGGCAAGCAACTGAAATTAGACTAAAGTGTAAAAATTAAATGCCTGTGCCACACGGTATGAGTGGTGGTGGGCACTGGCAGTGGGCACACTACAGTCTGTGGAAGTTGGCCTGTCACACACTGGCAGCAGGCAAGCAACTGAAATTAGACTAAAGTGTAAAAATTAAATGCCTGTGCCACCCAGTATGAGTGGTGGTGGGCACTGGCAGTGGGCACACTACAGTCAGTGGAAGTTAGCCTGACACACACTGGCAGGCAACTAACCTTGGATTAAAGGGTAAAAATTAAATGCCTTTGTTTGATGCAAAGTCCTGTGCCCCACGGTGTGAGTGATGGGCACTGGCAGTGGGCACACTACAGTCTTTGGGCCTGCAGCTCCTCACACACGGGCAGGCCAGGCAACTGCAATATATATATGGAGAGAAAAAAAAAAGCAGACTAATGTAGCAGCCCTAAAAAGGGCTTTTTGGGGTGCTACCAGGATGCTGTCCTTACAGCAGAGATCTGATGATTCTTTCAGGACTGGAGTGGACACTGAATACACTAGCCTAGCTATCAATTTCCCTATTAAATCAGCAGCAACTACACTCTCCCTCCTCTCACTAAGACTGCAGCTTCAGAATGAATCTAAAATGGATGCTGTTCAGGAGGTGGAAGGGTCTGGGAGGGAGGGTATGCTGCTGATTGGCTGGAATGTGTCTGCTGACTGTGAGGTACAGGGTCAAAGTTTGCTCAATGATGATGTATAGGGGGCGGACCGAACATTGCATATGTTCGCCTGCCAAGGCGAACGCGAACAAGCTATGTTCGCCGGGAACTGTTCGCCGGCGAATAGTTCGGGCCATCTCTACCCATTGAGTGTAGGCGGTGGATAACGTGAGAGCGCACCACCAATATATGTGTTTAATCTTCCAATTAACTTTATTGTGACGGGGTGAAGTCACATAGATTGAGTACCTTATCCAGTGTAACCAGAGGTTGAGCCGCTCTCTCATATATATTGTAACATTTGTGTTTTTGATCACTTGGAATTATACTTTTTGTGATGTAAGGTGACAAAAAAGTAGCATTTTTTGCTCAGTTTTTATTTTTATTTTTTACGGTGCTCACCTGAGGTGGTAGATTATGTGACATGTTTATAGAGAACGTGGCGATACATAATGTCTGTTTTTTATTTCTTTATTCTTTTAAACACTATTTTATGATGAGGGGGCTTTTTTTACTTGAAACTTTAATTTTTTTATTATAAAAACCCCCCACTTTTTTCACTTTTTTAAACTTTTTATATTTGTCCTTATGTGGGACTTCAAGGCGCTGACAGTCGCGACCCGGCCCTCCGGCTAGATCTCCTGGGCTTCCGTAACTGGCAGGCTCCGATGTCTGTGGAAGGAATCAGGGCTGCCATGGCAATCAGCGGCCCGCTGCCAGCAGCGCGGGGGGCTGTTGGAGTCAGAGGGAGCCTCCTCCTTCTGTAAACCCTGCACGTGCAGGGATTAATCCACCGGCATCACCGCATGCATTGATGCCGGTGGATGCAGCAGGGGCCCGGCTATCAGTAACAGATTACATCACGTACATGTACGTGAGGATGCGGCAACAAGCCGCATTCCCTCATGTACATGTACGTGAAAATGCGTGAAGGGGTTTATGTACGATAAAACCAGCTGGTATTTTGACAGGTGACTGTTTGGATGTTTAATAATGGAAAACCTATACCATAACAGAATGGTTAAATGATCATGACATGTTTGATTTAGTTATGGTTGCAAGTGATATAAGAGCATGTAGTTAATGAATGAAATGAACTGAATTTGTACTATGTTACTTTTATGTCATTATCGGTGTGACTATGAGCAGATGTGTGACGTTATAACAAAGAGATGTGTGTGTATGAATACTGGGGACATATTAACATTAAGGAGTGAAAATGGTGATGTGTGTGAATTGGGCCCTTTGAGTTGGCTTATCTGTTTGTGGTGTTATGTACAAATTTAAAGTTACTTCCTGTGTGAAATGTTACTCTCTGAATGTGCAGTTAACAGCAGAGATCAGATTACGAGCCTTGTGAAGTAGAAATGGCTACCCCTTACACTGGCTACCCCTCAGACGACGCCACACCCTGTTCCAGAAGCTATATTGTCATTGGTACCTGATACATTGTAGGCGACCAGTAAAGGAGCTTTGGCAGGATGCCTGTTTGACCTGCCCATGTTAAAATGAGTCCTAGTTCAAACCTCTGTGCCTTGTCAGCACCTTCTGGGCCAAAACCAGGAAAAGGCCATTGGAGCCCAGCTAGAAGAGTTGGGACTATATGTAAAAGTACTTCCCTGTATGACAGGCCCCTATTTCCAGTAGCAGGGAGGACACTGAAGAGATGTATGGATAACGTATGATCTGTTTTAATATGTTGATGTTCTATCAGCAAGTGATGCATTTGTGAAAGGCAGCAAATTATCCTAGGATAAGCTGCAGTTCTAGTGTAGTCCATGGCCACATATCTAGGACAGTGTATATTTTTAGGTTTGAAGTCCATTCAGCAAACCTCTCTCCCTAGAAATCTATGGTGAATGAGGTAATTTTTAGGAACAGTAGGGTTTGTGGAGAGTGGATACCTGGTGCCTTCTCCTTTTTAAAAGGCTTTTTACAACAAATAAGTAGCGTCATAACTAGAGATGAGCGAACACCTGGAAGTTCGGGTTCGGGAAGTTCGGCCGAACTTTCCGAAAATGTTCGGGTTCGGGATCCGAACTCGACCCGAACTTTATCCCGAACCCCATTGAAGTCAATGGGGACCCAAACTTTTGGGCACTAAAAAGGCTGTAAAATAGTCCAGGAAAGGGCTAGAGGGCTGCAAAAGGCAGCAAAATGTAGGTAAATCCCCTGCAAACAAATGTGGATAGGGAAATGAATAAAAAAAAATAAATAAAAATTAACCAATATCAATTGGAGAGAGGTTCCATAGCAGAGAATGATGCGTCATATCACCCACCACTGGAGAAGGCCACTTTCAGTTATTTCGGCCCCAGCACCCAGACAGAGGAGAGAGGCCCCACTGCAAGGAATCATGCATCAAATCACCCACCACTGGAGAAGGCCACTTTAAGTTATTTTCGGCCCCAGCACCCAGACAGAGGAGAGAGGTCCCACAGCAAGGAATCATGCATCATATCACCCACCACTAGAGAAGGCCACTTTCAGTTATTTCGGACCCAGCACCCAGATAGAGGAGGGAGGTCCCACAGCAAGGAATCATGCATCATATCACCCACCACTGGAGAAGGCCACTTTCAGTTATTTCGGCCCAGCACTCAGACAGAAGAGAGAGGTCCCACAGCAAGGAATCATACGTCATATCACCCACCACTGGAGAAGGCCACTTTCAGTTATTTCGGCCCCAGCACCCAGACAGAGGAGAGGTTCATTCAACTTTGGGTTGCACCGCAAGATCATAGTAAAGTTAAAAAATGAGGATTCAATAAAGAAGTGCCCCGGAGTACAAAAATACATGGTTGAGGGGGAGGCAGTTATAAATGTCTATTCTGCACAAGGGAGGCACAGGTCCTGTGGGATCCCTGCCTGGTTCATTTTTATGAATGTCAGCTTGTCCACGTTGGCTGTGGACAGACGGCTGCGTTTGTCAGTAATGATGTCCCCTGCCGTGCTGAATACACGTTCAGACAAAACGCTGGCCGTCGGGCAGGCCAGCACCTCCAAGGCGTAAAATGCTAACTCTGGCCACGTGGACAATTTGGAGACCCAGAAGTTGAATGGGGCCAAACCATCAGTCAGTACGTGGAGGGGTGTGCAGACGTACTGTTCAACCATGTTAGTGAAATGCTGCCTCCTGCTAACACGTTCCGTATCAGGTGTTGGTGCAGTTAGCTGTGGCGTGGAGACAAAACCTTTCCACATTTCTGCCATGCTAACCCTGCCCTCAGAGGAGCTGGCCGTGACACAGCTGCGTTGGCAAACTCTTGCTCCTCCTCTGCCTTCACCTTGGGCTTCGCCTTGGGCTGTCCTCTGTGGGAGGCGTATAGTCATTGTCCTCCGTTTCCCCCCAGCCATGGACCAGTGATGGGCCCGAGCTGCGTTGGGTGCCACCCTGCTATGAACATGCTTCATCCTCATCCTTCTTCACCTCCTCATCCTCCTCGTCCTCCAGTAGTGGGCACTGGCTGGCCACATTAGTACCTGGCCTCTGCCGTTGCAAAAAACCTCCCTCTGAGCCACTTCTAACAGACTGGCCTGAAAGTGCTAAAAATGACCCGTCATCCTCCTCCTCCTCCTGGGCCACCTCCTCTTCCATCATCGCCCTAAGCGTTTTCTCAAGGAGACATAGAAGTGGTATTGTAACGCTGATAACGGTGTCATCGCCACTGACCATGTTGGTGGAGTACTCGAAACAGCGCAACAGGGCACACAGGTCTCGCATGGAGGCCCAATCATTGTTGGTGAAGTGTTGCTGTTCCGCAGTGTGACTGACACGTGCGTGCTGCAGCTGAAGCTCCACTATGGCCTGCTGCTGCTCGCACAGTCTCTCCAGCATGTGCAAGGTGGAGTTCCACCTGGTGGGCGCGTCGCGTATGAGGCGGTGAGCGGGAAGGCCGAAGTTATGCTGTAGCGCAGACAGGCGAGCAGCGGCAGGATGTGAATGCCGGAAGCGCGCACAGACGGCCCGCGCTTTATGCAGCAGCTCTGACATGTCGGGGTAGTTGTGAATGAACTTCTGCACCACCAAATTCAGCACATGCGCCAGGCAAGGGATGTGCGTGAAACCGGCTAGTCCCAGAGCTGCGATGAGATTTCGCCCATTATCGCACACCACCTGGCCGGGCTTGAGGCCCACCGGCAGAAACCACTCGTCGGCCTGTTGTTCAATACCCCGCCACAACTCCTGCGCTGTGTGAAGCCTGTGCCCCAAACATATGAGTTTCAGAATGGCCTGCTGATGTTTACCCCGGGCTGTGCTGAAGTTGGTGGTGAAGGTGTGTGGCTGACTGGATGAGCTGGTGGAAGTAGAGGAGGAGGAAGACGAGTAGGAGGCTAAAGGAGGCAAAGAATGATGCCCTGCGATCCTTGGCGGCGGAAGGAGGTGCGCCATGGAACTCTCCGCATGGGGCCCAGCCGCCACTACATTTACCCAGTGTGCAGTTAGGGAGATATAGCGTCCCTGGCCGTGCTTACTGGTCCACGTATCTGTGGTTAGGTGGACCTTGCCACAGATGGCGTTGCACAGTGCACACTTGATGTTATCAGATACTTGGTTGTGCAGGGAAGGCACGGCTGTCTTGCAGAAGTAGTGGCGGCTGGGAACAACATACTGTGGGACAGCCATGGACATAAGCTGTTTGAAGCTGTCTGTGTCGACCAGCCTGAATGACAGCATTTCAAAGGCCAGTAGTTTAGAAATGCTGGCATTCAGGCCCAGGGCTCGAGGGTGGCTAGGTGGGAATTTACGCTTTCTCTCCAAGGTTTGTGAGATGGAGAGCTGAACGCTGCCGTGTGACATGGTGGAGATGCTTGGTGACGCAGGTGGTGTTGTCAGTGGCACATCCTCTGTTTGGTGGGCGGCAGGTGCCAATATTCCTCCCGAGGCGGAGGAAGAGGCAGCAGCAGAAGAGGGAGCAGGGGGAGCCAGAGTGAGTTCCTTGCTTTTAAGGTGTTTACTCCACTGCAGTTCATGCTTTGCATGTAGATTCCTGGTCATGCAGGTTGTGCTAAGGTTCAGAACGTTAATGCCTCGCTTCAGGCTCTGATGGCACAGCGTGCAAATCACTCGGGTCTTGTCGTCAGCACATTGTTTAAAGAAGTGCCATGCCAGGGAACTCCTTGAAGCTGCCTTTGGGGTGCTCGGTCCCTGGTGGAGGTTGCCAGTAGCAGGGCTGGTCTGCTTTTGCCCCCTGCTCCCTCGTTTGCTACGCTGTTGGCTCAGTCTCACCACTGCCTCTTCCTCTGAACTATGAAAGTCAGTGGCACGACCTTCATTCCATGTGGGGTCTAGGACCTCATCGTCCCCTGCATCGTCTTCCACACAGTCTTCCTCCCTGACCTCCTGTTCGGTCTGCACACTGCAGAAAGATGCAGCAGTTGGCACCTGTGTTTCGTCATCATCAGAGACGTGCGGACTGCGATGAGGTGGTATTCTCATGTCCTCATCATCAGGAAACATCAGTGGTTGTGCGTCAGTGCATTCTATGTCTTCCACCACTGGGGAAGGGCTAGGTGGATTCCCTTGGGAAACCCAGCCAGCAGAGTCTTCAAACAGCATAAGAGACTGCTGCATAACTTGAGGCTCAGACAGTTTCCCTGATATGCATGGGGGTGATGTGACAGACTGATGAGCTTGGTTTTCAGGCGCCACCTGTGCGCTTTCTGCAGAAGACTGGGTGGTAGATAATGTTGTGAACGTGCTGTATCCACTGTCGGCCACCCAATTGACTAGCGCCTCTACCTGCTCAGGCCTTACCATCCTTAGAACGGCATTGGGCCCCACCAAATATCGCTGTAATTTCTGGTGGGTACTGGAACCTGAGGTAGTTGGTTCATTAGGACGTGTGGCTGTGGCAGAATGGCCACGGCCTCTCACCACCACCAGAGGGTACACTAACACCACCACATCCGTGTCCCTTACTAGATGTTTTCATCATTGTTACCGTTCACCAAGCACCACAAGAAGAAAAAAAATATTTGGCCCAATGTATTGATTTGAAATTCAGGCCTTTTTTTACAGGCACCTAACACTATCTGCCTATTTATTTATGTAGCGTATTACACTAATCCAGGCACAGCAGTAACCACTGATTTAGGGGAATATCTCTTTTAGGGCTAGTATTTAGGCCCTGGTTGAAAGGTATCCTTTTATGGACAGATTTACACTTGGCCTGCAACAGCTGGAACACCAGATTCAGGGCATTGCTATATTGGCAAGTGAATTTCACCCCAAAACAAAATATACCCTTTTACGGACAGATTAACAGTTGGCCTGCAACTGCTGAAACACCAGTTTCAGGGTATTGCTATTTTGGCAATTGAATTTCACCCCAGAACAAAATATATGTTTTGGCAGACACTATTATAGTTTACCAGCCAGTGCTGGGACACCAGATTAGGGGATTGCTATTTTGGCAATTGAATTTCACCCAGAACAAAATATATAATTTGCAGGACACTATGAAACTTGGCTAGCCACAGCTGAAACCACTGATTTATGGTATTGCTATTTTGGCAATTGAATTTCACCCAGAACAAAATATATAATTTGCAGGACACTATGAAACTTGGCCAGCCACAGCTGAAACCACTGATTTATGTTATTGCTATTTTGGCAATTGAATTTCACCCCAGAACAAAATATACCCTGTTACGGACAGATTTAAACTAGGCCTGCAACAGCTGGAACACCAGATTCAGGGTATTGCTATTTTGGCAATTGAATTTCACCCCAGAACAAAATATATCATTTGCAGGACACTATGAAACTTGGCTAGCCACAGCTGAAACCACTGATTTATGGTATTGCTATTTTGGCAATTGAATTTCACCCCAGAACAAAATATATGTTTTTGCGGACACTATTATAGTTTGCCTGCCAGTGCTGTGACACCAGATTTATGGTATTGCTATTTTGGCAATTGAATTTCACCCCAGAACAAAATATATGTTTTGGCGGACACTATTATAGTTTGCCAGCCAGTGCTGGGACACCAGATTTAGGGGATTGCTATTTTGGCAATTGAATTTCACCCCAGAACAAAATATAAAATTTGCAGGACACTATGAAAATTGGTCAGCCACAGCTGAAACCACTGATTTATGGTATTGCTATTTTGGCAATTGAATTTCACCCCAGAACAAAATATACCCTGTTACGGACAGATTTAAACTAGGCCTGCAACAGCTGGAACACCAGATTCAGGGTATTGCTATTTTGGAAATTGAATTTCACCTCAGAACAAAATATATAATTTGCAGGACACTATGAAACTTGGCCAGCCACAGCTGAAACCACTGATTTATGGTATTGCTATTTTGGCAATTGAATTTCACCCCAGAACAAAATATATCCTTTGCAGGACACTACGAAACTTGGCCAGCCACAGCTGAAACCACTGATTTATGGTATTGCTATTTTGGCAATTGAATTTCACACTAGAACAAAATATATGTTTTGGCAGACACTATTATACTTAGCCATCCACAGCTGTGACACCAGATTTATGGTATTGCTATTTTGGCAATTGAATTTCTCCCCAGAACAAAATATATGTTTTTGTGGACACTATTATAGTTTGCCAGCCACATCTGTGACACCAGATTTATGGTATTGCTATTTTGGCAATTGAATTTCACCACAGAAAATAATCTATCCTTTGCCAGACAGCAGACAGTATTATAATTGGCTAGCCAAAGCTGGAACACCAGATTTAGGGGATTGGTATTTTGGCAATTGTATTTAACCCCTTAATAAAATATAGAAATTGCTAGCCTGAGTTTCTAGGGGTGACAATTAGCACAGCCAAGCCCCTGATTTAGGATATAGCAAAAAAAATAATAATAATATTGATGGACTTGGTGGCAGCTTGTTCTGGTGCACCACAAGTCACAAAATGGCCGCTGATCACCCAAGAAAGTCAGTGACAGAAAAACGCTCTGTGCAGCCTAAAAACCAGTGAGCAAGTAACTAGCAGAAAGATTCACAGCTGTAGATCGATCACTTCATTAGGTGCTTTTGCTGACTTTTTCCTGCCTAATCTCGCCCTCACAGCAGCTGCGTCCTCTCCCTACACTAATCAGAGCAGTGTGACGTGCGGCGCTACGTGACTCCAGCCTAAATAGAGGCTGGGTCACATGCTGCAATTGGCCAATCACAGCCATGCCATCAGTAGGCATGGCTGTGATGGGCTCATAGGGCAAGAAGTAAAACGCTAGCTGATTGGCTGCTGTGCAGCCTTTCAGAAAGCGGGAAGAAATCGCCGAACAATGAACCCGAACCCGAACTTTTTTAAAATGTTCGGGTTTGGGTCCGTGTCCCGAACACCCCAAAATTTGGTACGAACCCGAACTATTCTCTAACTGTTCGCTCAACACTAGAGGGCAGTCAACTCTGGTTTGTGACCCATTTGGTAGCAATAATAGAGGTAGAATAAATTAGTGAAAATGGAAGGCGTTATATCTTAATTTTACTGAGGGTCACACTGCTATATACATGGTAGACTTTTGTACTATGGTAAAGGGTCAGGGACAACTAGGTTCCAAACTTTATCATGACCCCAGCCTACAACAGCGGTTCGTTATAAGGAAACAGAGCAGTTCCCCTTGCACAGGAACTACAAATTGCAACATGTTGCTAATCACTAGAGATGTCCCGAACTATTCGCCAGTGAACAGTTCCTGCCGAATATCGCTTGTTTGCATTAGCCGTTCGCTTGTTTGCTCATCATTGAGCAAACTTTGACCCTGTACCTCACAGTCAGCAGACACTGTACTGTGTACTGTGTACTGTGCCCACTGCCCACCACTTATATCGGGTGACACAGTACTTTGCAGATAGAAAAGTCATTAATTTTTTCTCTGTAATATAATTGCAGTTGCCTGCCAGTGAGTGTCAGGCCCACAGACTGCACTGTGCCCACTGCCCACCAATTATATAGGGTGGCACAGTACCTTGCAGATAAAAAAGTCATTTAATTTTTCCTCTGTAATATAATTGCAGTTGCCTGCCAGTGAGTGTCAGGCCCACTGACTGTACTGTGCACACTGCCAGTGCCCACCACTCATATAGGGTGGCACAGTACCTTGAAGATAAAAAAGTAATATCATTTTTTTCTCTGTAATATTGTCACAGTTGCCTGCCAGTGTGTGTCAGGCCCACAGACTGTACTGTGCCCACTGCACACCACTCATATAGGGTGGAACAGTACCTTGTAGATAAAAAGTAATTTCATTTTTTCTCTGTAATACAATTGCAGTTGCCTGCCAGTGAGTGTCAGGCCCACTGACTGTTCTGTGGCCACTCCCAGTGCCCACCACTCAAATAGGGTGGTACAGTACCTTGCACTCATAGTACTACTAATCTAAAAAAAAATGACAGGCAGAGGCAGGCCACCCCACAGGGGCCGTTGTGGTCGTGGTGCTGTGATTTCCTTTGGCCCTAGAATTATGCCCAGTGTTCAGAGGCCACGTGAACTCGAAAAATTCTGTGGACATAGTTGACTGGCTTACATAGGATAACCAATCTTCTACAGCTTCAGCTCGGAACCTTGACGCACCATCCTCCTCCAGCTCATCTCCTGCTGCCACCACCAACACTAGCACCACAGCCGCTTCACTTGATCTGTCAAAGGAGTTATTTACACATCAGTTGGAAGAAATGAGTGATGCACAACCATTATTGCCAGAGGATGTAGATAACAAAGCTATGTCTCAGTCAGGAGCATTACACACATGGACGTACGGTGTGATGATGATGATGTTGTACCCGCTGCTACTTCCTTTGCTGAGTTGTCAGATACAAGTGAAGTAGTTGATGATGACGATGTGTCCGTGGATGTCACGTGGGTGCCCGCTCGAAGAGAATAAGAACAGGAGGAAAGTTCAGCTCAGCAGTGTGGCATTTTTTTGTGTGTCTGCCTCTTATAACCGCGATGCCATTTGCAACCTGTGCCAAAAAAAACTGAGTCGTGGGAAGTCCAACACCCACCTAGGTACAACTGCTTTGCGAAGGCATCTGATCTCACATCACAAATGCCTATGGGATCAACACATGAGTACAAGCAGCACACAAACTCAAAGCCACCATCCTCCTCCTCGTCCAGCATCTTCAGCCACGTCAACCACTGCTGTGCTCCTTGCCCCCTCTCAACCACCCGCCACTCCGCCTCTCACCTTCATCAGTTCCTGTTCATCTGCCCACAGTCAGGTGTCTGTCAAGGAAATGTTTGAGTGTAAGAAGCCAATGTCACAGAGTCAACCCCTTGCCGGCGTCTGACAGCTGGCTTGTCGGAACTCTTAGCCCGCCAGCTTTTACCATACAAGTTGGTGGAGTCTGAGGCCTTCAAAAAATTTGTAGCTATTGGGACACCACAGTGGAAGGTACCCAGCCAAATTTTTTTTCACAAAAGGCAATCCCCAACCTGTACTCTATTGTGGAAAAGGAAGTCATGACATGTCTGGCACACAGTGTTGGGGCAAGGGTCCATCTGACCACTGATACCTGGTCTGCAAAGCACGATCAGGGCAGGTATATCACGTACACTGCGCATTGGGTAAACCTGCTGACGGCTGCCAAGCATGGAAATTGGTGACACCGCCACGACTTGCAGGCAGGCCTGCTGCCACCTCCTCTACTCCTCCTACTTCATCATCTTTGCTAACCTCCTCGGCTGAGTCCTCTTCTGCTGCTGTGTCTTGCTCCACATCAACTGCACCCCCCCAACTCCCCAGGGGCTATTCCACATCCCGGATACGACAGTGTCATGCCGTCTTGGGGTTGACTTGCCTGAAAGCAGAGAGTCACATCGGACCAGTACTCCTGTCCGCCCTAAATGCACAGGTGGATCAGTGGCTGACCCCGCACCAACTGGAGATCGGCAAAGTGGTGTGTGACAATGGAAGCAATCTGTTGGCGGCATTGAATTTGAGCAATGGCACATGTGTTGAATCTGATCGTAGAACGCTTTGTGTATAAGTACCCAGGCTTACAGGACGTCCTCAAGCAGACCTGGAAGGTGTGTGGCCATTTCAGGCGTTCCTACACGGCCATGGAGCACTTTTCCGATATTCAGTGGAAAAACAACATGCCAGTGAGGCGCTTGATTTGCGACAGCCCAACGCGTTGGAATTCAACACTCCTAATGTTCGACCGCCTGCTCCAACAAGAAAAAGCCGTCAACGAGTATTTGTATGACTGGGGCGCTAGGACAGCCTCTGCGGAGCTGGGTATTTTTTTGCCATGTTACTGGACGCTCATGCGCAATGCCTGTAGGCTCATGCGTCCTTTTGAGGAGGTGACAAACCTAGTCAGTCGCACCGAAGGCACCATCAGCGACCTCATCCCATTTGTTTTCTTTCTTGAGAGTGCCCTGCGAAGAGCGCTGGATCAGGCCGTAGATGAGCGTGAAGAGGAAGAGTTGTGGTCACCATCACCACCAGAAACAGCCTTATCATCATCGCTTGCTGGACCTGCGGCAACGCTGGAAGAGAAGTCAGAGGAGGAATCTGGATTTGAGGAGGAGGAAGAACAACCACAGCAGGCACCCCAGGGTGCTCATTGTTGTCACCTATCTGGGACCCGTGGTGTTGTACATGGCTGGGAGGAAGAACAGACCTTTAATGAGATCAGTGAGGGCGAGGAACGGGACATGAGTAGCTCGGCATCCAACCTTGCCTGTTGAGGGCCCCTTGTATAAAATGGCTGAAGGAGAATGACGTGTACTGGGTGACCACACTACTAGACACCTGGTGTAAGCAGAAAGTGGCTGAAATGTTACTAAATTCCTGGAAGTCGGAAAGGATGCAGCACTTCCAAAACAAGTTTAAAAGTATGCTTTACACAGCGTATAAGGGTGATGTCACAGCACAATGGGAATCTAACAGGGGAAGAGATGAAAGTAATCCTCCTCCTACTACGACCATGCCAGCAAGGACAGGATGCTTTACAGATGTGTTGATGGAGGACATGCAAAGCTTTTTAAGTCCTATGCATCGCCACAGCCCTTCGGGGTCCACCCTCAGAGAACGACTAGACCAACAGGTAGCAGACTACCTCGCCTTAACTGCAGATATCGACACTCTGAGGAGCCATGAACCCCTTGACTACTGGGTGTGCAGGCTTGACCTGTGGCCTGAGCTATCCCAATTTATGATAGACCTTCTGGCCTGCCCCGCTTCAATTGTCCTGTCAGAAAATTGTCACTGAGAAGAGAAGTCGCCTAGGCCAAAAAAAGCATGGAGTGGTGTGGGGGAAGATGCCATATTTGACAGTGTGGCAATTTTTCATAAAGCCGCTGGAGGATGTCAGCATGGCCATTTGCAGAATCTGTGGGCAGAAGGTGAAGTGTGGTCAGGGTGTCAATGTTGGCACAACGGCCCTGGATCAACACATGCAGTGTCCCCATAAAGTGGCCTGCGAAAATTGTGGTTCTAATGTAGTGGTAGAGCCCGAGGCAGCAACCGCTGCATCACCCAGTGGCCCGCACCTCTTTTCCGCAAATCAAAGCTCCACCACATCAGCAGAAGGGAGCTGTGTTTCCTTCCTATCATCTACTGGTCCTGATGCACCTGCTCCTCCTTCTGCTACTCCCCGTCAGTCATTTCATCAGCAATCGATCCAGAGGCGATTGCAAATAGACAATAGTATGTGTACACTCATCCAACTGTGCAGAAGCTGAACGTGTTTCTGGCCAAGTTGCTGGTACTACAGTCCCTCCCTTTCCATGTGGTGGACTTTCCACCTTTCAGAGAACTAATAGCTTGTGCCAAGCCAAGGTGGAGAGTCCCAAGCCATCATTACGTCTCCAAAAAGGCAGTACCAGCCCACGCACACATATGTCGAAGAGAAGGTGGGCCAGTCCTTGAGCTTGTCGGTGTCTGCTAAAGTTCAGTGCAGCGCCGACCTGTGAAGCTTTAACTACGGTTAAAGGGCAATATATGTCCTTTATGGCCCACTGGGTAAATGTGGTTCCTGCCCAGCCACACCAGAAACTTGGCCAGGTGACAGCACTGCTGCCTCCACAGTCTCAAGCTGTGGGTTCTGCGCCAATGTCCTCCACTGCCAACTCATCCTCCACCTTGTACTCAGCCTCCAGTGCAGGCACTAATTGGAGTGCTCCTCCAGGATACCACATGTGCAGGGCACAGCGCTGTCATGCTTTTCTGCAACTAGTTTGCCTGGGTGAACGGAGTCACACAGGCGAGGAACTGCTCCCTGTCCTCCATCAAGAAATCGAATCCTGGCTGTCTCCTCACCAATCATGGTCACCAACAACGGGAAGAACATTGTGTTGCTTTTGCATCAAGGAGGGCTGAGCCAGGAAAAAAATGAAACTCCATGCACATGGTTAATCTGGTTGTAAAGCAGTTCCTGAAGTCTTCCACCCATCTGCAAGACAACCTGGAAATGGCCAGGAAATTGTGCATGCACTTCAGCCACTCTTACACTGCAAAGCACACCCTTCTTGTACTGCAAAGGCAAAATGGCATTCCCCATCGTCGCCTCACATGCAAAGTTTCCACTTGTTCGAACTCCACCCTCCATGTTGGACCGAATATATGAGCAGAGGAAGAACATAATTGATTTCTTGATGATGCATGTGGACCGGAGCACTCCCCTGTGTAACTGTCACGGTAGCCAGTGGCAGCTCATGCGTGACACCTGCTGCTTGCACAGACTCTTTGAGGAGGCCACTTTATTTGTCAGTCACCAGAACTACAGGATGAACAACGTCATTCCACTGCTTCATGTCCTGGAACAGATGCTGCTAAATCTGTATGACCTGGAGACAGGAGATATGGTGCCTACATCTCATGGCCACCTGAGCCCTGTGGGGGCAAAACTTTAGGAGGAGGAGGACATTCACGCATAATTAATGTATACAGAAATAGGTGGTTTTTCTGCACAAGTGACAGGAGAGGAGGAGCAGGTGGAGGTAGAGTGCCAGAACCAGGCAGATAACCTTGAGACGTAGTGGCAGTATGCAGAGGAGATGGAGTCCCTCCAAGTCCCTTGCGCAAATGGCCCGATGCACGCTTGGTTGCTTGCGTAGTAACATAGTACATAAGGCCGAAAAAAGACATCTGTCCATCCAGTTCGGCCTGTCATCCTGCTAGTTGATCCAGAGGAAGGCAAAAAAAAAACTATGAGGTAGAAGCCAATTTTCCCCACTTAAGGGGAATAACAAATTCCTTCCCGACTCCAATCAGGCAATCAGAATAACTCCCTGGATCAACGGCCCATCTCTAGTAGCTATAATGTGTAATATTATTATACTCCAGAAATGCATCCAGGCCCTTCTTGAATTCCTTTATTGTACTCACCATCACCACCTCCTCAGGCAGAGAGTTCTATAGTCTCACTGCTCATACCGTAAAGAATCCTCTTCTATGTTTGTGTGAAAATCTTCTTTCCTCCAGACGCAGAGGATGTCCCCTCGTCACAGTCCTGGGGATAAATAGATGATGGGATAGATCTCTGTACTGACCCCTGATATATTTATACATAGTAATCAGATCTCCCCTCAGCCGTCTTTTTTCTAAAGTGAATAACTATAATTTTGATAATCTTTCAGGGTACTGTAGTTGCCCCATTCCAGTTATTACTTTAGTTGCCCTCCTCTGAATCCTCTCCAGCTCTGCTATGTCTTCCAGAACTGTACACAGTACTCCATGTGTGTTCTGACTAGCGATTTATAAAGTGGAACGGACTATGTACACATCACGGGCGTCTATGCCCCTTTTGATGCAACCTATTATCATATTGGCCTTGGCGGCAAAATTCCTAGATCCTTTTCCATGTCAGTGTTACCGAGTGTTTTACCATTTAGTATGCACGGGTGACTTGCATGATTCCTTCCCACATGAATAACTTTACATTTGTTAGTGTTAAACCTCATCTGCCACTTATCTGCCCAAGCCTCCAATCTATCCAGATCTCTCTGTAGCAGTATTTTGTCCTCTTCAGTGCTAATTACTTTACACAGTTTAGTGTCATCTGCAAAAATTTATTTTTTACTATGCAAGCCTTCTACTAGATCATTAATAAATATATTGAAAAGAATAGGGCCCAATACTGACCCCTGAGGTACCCCACTAGTGACAGTGACCCAATCTAAGTGTGTACTGTTAATAACCACCCTCTGTTTTCTATCACCCAGCCAGTCCCTTACCCACTTACAGACATTTTCTCCCAGTCAGAGCATTCTTATTTTATATACTAACCTTTTATGTGGTACAGTGTCAAAAGCTTTGGAGAAGTCCAGATATACGACAGTAGTAAGGTGGTATATGTTTCGTCAAACTGCAAAGTGACAGGTACCACACCCCCTTTTATACAGCTACCCCGCCCCTTTTATATTGCTTGATATAAAATTTATATTGCTTGATATTAAATTTATATAAAATTTATATTGCTTGATATAAAAATTATATTGCTTGATATTAATTTAATACAAGAATATGACATCTTACTACACACTTCTCAGATCCCGGCTAATGTCCACAGTTTATATCTGTTTAAAACAAAACCCTTTCTACTGCAAAAGGGCATGAACTCTTACTACACACTTTGCAGTCTCCTATGACAATCATATCTACTGCAAAGGTCAAGACATCTTACTACACACTTCTCAGATTCCAGGGTAATGTCTACAGTTTACTTAAAGCCACCCCCACTTTGATATGTATTCATATCAAATTTATATTGCTTGATATTAATTTAATACAAGAATATGACATCTTACTACACACTTCTCATATTCCGGCTATGTCCACAGTTTACACTGTTTAAAACAATCTTTTCTACTGCAAAGGTCATGACATCTGTCTAGACAAGCCACAGGCTGTATTCTTGTAACTTTGTACTGCAAATGGTTTTTCGATTATGTGCTTAAAAGTATGACCGTCTATTCATATATCTGAATGGTATATCTGACACGTCACAGGATGTGTTCAGTTAATGTCTACAGTTTACATCTGTTTAAAACAATCTTTTCTACTGCAAAGGTCGTGACATCTGTCTGGACAAGCCGCATGCTGTATTCTTGTGACTTTGAAAAGCCCAGCTGATTAAACTACCCCCCGGCTTTCTCCTGCAATGGTCATGATATCTGCCTGGACAAGCCACAGGCTGTATTCTTGTCTGTGATTTATTTATTTTAATCTTACAGGCCTATAATAAACATATAAATTGTACAGTAATGGCCGCAGACCATACTAACTGCATCTTGTATTTCATAGCGGCTTTATAAATAATGTTTGTGATTTGATAACATTTGATAAAGTCATTTATAACATTTCATAAGCTTATGATATAAAAGCCACCCCACTTTGATATGAATTTATATCAATGTATACAGTTTAATAATTTTCATTTTTCATAAAACCCTTTTTTCATAACACTCCTAGTTTAATAAACCTAACATTCATAAAAACCTAATTTTGATAAAAATCCATTTTGAATAAAATCATATTTTGATAAGAATTTTAGATTTTTGCCTATTTTGATTAAAATTCATTTTGATTAAAATCATATTTTGACAAGAATTTTTGATAAGTCCATTTATGACATTTGATAAGCTTTTGATATAAAATAAGATTCTGACATAAAAAATAGGCCTTTAATAAACATATAAATTGTAAAGTAATGGCCGCAGACCGTACTAACTGCGTCTTGTATTTCATAGCGAAATTTTTGATAAGACCATTTATAACATTTGATATGCTTTTGATATAAAATAAGATTCCGACATAAAAAAGGCCTATAATAAACATATAAATTCTTATAAAACATAATCTAAACATAAACTATTTGAGTGGCATCAACTAATAAATATGCTAATTATTACCACATGGTATGGTTTCACAACAGGAACTGCCTATATAAACAGGTCACATTCTGTGCAGTGCTAGCACAGAGTTACTTATCCAAGGACAGTCGTAGGATACCAAGACATAAAACACTTCAAAGGGTAAGTTCCATTTGTCTGTTATGTTTTTAAAATATTACACTATTTATTGAATATTACTTATGTTATCTGTATCTATGTAATTGTGCTTATTTATAGGGTGCTATGCTCTAAATGTCTTTCTTTTACAGCATAGAAATGTTGCTATATTTTAACTAACAATATACAATTTGTTAAGATGGATTCTTACCAAAATTTATGGGGAGATGACATTATCCCCGACGCGCAGCTGCTTATCGCGGCCGACGATTTTTTGAGGCATACATAAGCGGTGGTGGGGTACAATTGCTTTCAGACGAGGAGCACAGTATGGCTATAGCGCATAATGACAATTCAAACGAACCTGATTACAATCCGACGACTCCGTGCCTGGTCGGGAAGTATAATCATCTTATATTTTTATTACATATATATTTTTATCGCTAGTTATATTTCATACACATTTTAAGAGTTGTGAACGGAGCCGTTGATACTGAAAATACAGAACATTCAAACATTGCAGTTACTGGCAACAATCCTGATGATCTAAAAGAGAATGATCCGGCGCGAGTTATCGAAATCACAACTCCAGGGCGCACTGAAATGAAACAGACAACCCTGCTAGCCAGAACACGTAAGGTTCCATTGACGTCTTTGATGTTGTTGGCTTTAAACATTATCTATATTGCTAGTACACTTTTTAAAACGCATCACTGAAAAGAAAAGTGTATACAATTGATGACATTGCGACACTCGCCGATGATTCCCTACAAAAGCGTCGCAGGCGGGGGAAAGAGCGTAAAGACCAAAGTGCATTGTTGCTGTAATATATTTTAAACATGGTCTATAAGTCTAATACTTTTTTAAAATACAGCGCTGAAAAGAAAAATGGCCAAAGTTTCTTCGTTCCCAGAACCACCAGCGCCGTGCACCAGCACCCATGACAGTTGGCGGTCTGAAAAAACAGCAATGCCGATTATCCGTTTTCCTGATGCTCGTAAGTTAATATTATGCAGAGAGCTGTTTTAATTAGCACGCTTGAAGTTCTCTTAGTACTTACAGCTTACTGCTTGTCTTTAAATTTTTAATAAATGGCGTAATGACATATCTATCTTTCTATCTATCTATCTTTCGCCGAGAGCTGTTTTAATTAGCACGCTTGAAATTCTTAATAACTATATCTTAATGTTTGTCTTTAAATATCTGCCAAAAGAAAAGAAAACACCAAAGCACGCTTCGTTAAAGAGAGACGACGATCAACCACAAAACATCGTCAGGAACCGAATACATCGATAGCAGGATTTCTAACAACGCCGCAGCCGGTTCTGCAGAGTGGTGAGCCAACTAGCGTAATAAATGATATTACAGCTTTATGCGACAAGATGTAATACCTTGTAAAAAGCACATCACATTTAAAAAAACAGGCCACATGTAGCGACGTACAACAGATACGCGAACCCCAACAGCGATACGAGCCTCTTGTCCATTCCTGTTATTGCTGGGGTGGAGAGACGTACAATGCGTTGAAGGATCTCGCGAAATGTAACGACAAAATGGCACGCATGGCGATGTATTTAAAATGTTACGTTAAAGTCTCTACGTCTCTAGCATTTAACAGCCCCAACAAAATTACTGTTGTGCGAATACACGCTACGCGTGACAAATACACACGACTGATTACGCATCTTGACGCTCTTGAAAAAGAGTTGCTAGACAGAGACTGACTAGTGATGACTGGTGAAGGGGACCAACCTTTTAAAAATGCTAGGGTTAGAACGTTAAAACAGGCTATAAAAATCTGTTTTTCAGTTAAACGTTCTAAAATAGCTAGAGAAAAAAGGCGTCGCCGGCGTAACAACAATGCTAAGCTGGTGTGTCTGAACAAAATAGCTGGTGCGTCAGCTCGTCTGAATGCCGGACAAACACAGCAGCAATCGCAGGCCTCGCAAACGGAGCACAGTCGACCAAACAGCTCGCACACTAACAGACCTTTAAATACTCAATTAAATCGTATTCAGTCAGGTGTGCCACAAAATGACGACATGACCTATAACGCGGATGCTACAGACGAACCCCCTGAACCACAAAATGTTAGATCCGTTTATCTACCATCAACAGAGTGACTAAGCAAATTTTAATAGTACCATGTACACGGAACACTTCAGATTCGCTAACCTCGAATCAATTCGCTCATTTGTTGACGCTCTTGATGTAATACACGCTTCTATACAGACATTGTTAGATAGGGTTTTACGGGACGCCGATCCGGGTGATTTTATACAATTGCGTTTAGATGGCGGCGAAACGTTTGATTCGATTTTTTCAAATAGGCATTCTAGAGATGGATTTAGAGCTGAAACATTTTTGGACAATATCGCTAATGCTTTACAGAGTAACGCGGAGTGCATAGCCGGTAATTCACTTAAGCTAGTTGTCATCATTGTCAGGTGTCGACGTGGTTGGTCCAGAAGGTGTTTGGTCTTTTACTGACGTTGCTGAATTTGAAAAAAAATTAAACATCACAATTAAAATTTTGTACCACAATAGGGGTCAGTGGCGTTATTATCACACAGCCCGCACCGCTAAAGAAAAGACCGTTTATATATTGCACCATAAAAAGCATTATTACGGCATAAAAAATCTAAAAGCTTTTATCGGTTTCGATTTTTTTGCGACGTTTGTTGCACTGTATACAAACATAAATATCGACACGGGTGTATGCAGTTTTGTAAAGCGTGCCAGAGACCAAATTGTGTTGAGCAGTCTAATAATACACGGTGCCCAATATGTAGGACGTATTGTCGTTCAGAGGATTGCTTTGAAACACATAGAAACCTGGCGCTTAGTGATAACGCTCTTTGTAAGAAAAAAACTTTTCGCAGATTTTGTTACAGATATATAGACTGCGGCGATGATCACAAATGTAACGGTTTAAAATGCACCATCTGCGGCGGGCAGGTTGACAAATTTGATGACCATGTTTGTTACATGCAGCCATACAACCCCAAAAAAATGACTGACAAGTACATCTTTTACGATTTTAAATGCATGCAAGAAATAGGCTTGCATATACCCAATTTCATTTACGCAAGCACACAATACGGCCCAAACTCCTGGCATTTTAGCGGAAAATCCTGTACTCGTGACTTTGTGCGATTTTTGCCGACGGTAAGTTTTCGGATTACACGTTCATAGCTCACAACGTAGGACACTACAACGCTTATTTTGTTTTACAGGAGTTGATTAATGAAAAATTTAAAATTAATATTATAAATCAAGGCGGTTGGTTAATGTGTGTGACCCTGAATTACCTAAAAATTTGATTTATAGACTCGCTGAATTTCATGCCTATGAAGCTCAGCAAGATGCCCGAGGTTATGGGTGTTTCAGGCGCCAAGGGACACTTCCCGCATTTTTTCAACACGTCAGAAAATCAAAACTACATCGGCGTCCTACCGGCCGCTCGGTATTACGGCGTCGATTACATGATGCCAGGTGAGAAAAAAGAATTCACGGTTTGGTATGATAAACATAAAAATGACACCTTTAATTTTCCGGAAGAGTTAAAAGCCTACTGTAAGCAGGATGTTGAGGTTTTGAGAAGGGCTTGTGAGTGTTACAGGGACACGATTATGGCCATGACGGAAAAAAAAGTTCTGCAATACATTAAACGTAAAAAGAAATACAGAACGGTCACTAAATGTATTGATCTTTTCCAACTTATCACATTGGCATCCGTGTGCATGGCTATGTACCGGTTTAAATTTCTACCCAAAAATACCATTTACCATTATTAATTACCACAAAACCCAGAAACAATTTTCAACACCCGCTATACAGTGGCTCATGTACATTGAACATGCTGAAGGCATTTCTATACAACACGCGTTAAACGGCAGTGAAAAAAAGGTCGGTAAATATTTTTTGGATGGGTATGCGTTTGTTAACGGTAAACATACCGCTTTTGAATTTCAGGGCTGTTTTTATCATGGGTGTCCTGTGTGCTATAATGAGCATGACAGCAACGAGCTTACTAAATCGTCCTACGGGCAGCTGTACCAATCTTTCCTAGTCAGGAAAAGCCAACTACAGTGACAAGGATTTACGGTCCGCGTCCTGTGGGAACACGAGTGGCAGGAAATGATTGCAAACGACTCGGGGGTCAAAGACTTTCTGATTAAAATGAAATTCCCGGCTCCCTTGGTCCCTCGTGACGCGCTTTACGTCGGTCGGACTAACTCCATTAAACTTTATCACAAGGTGCAACCCGATGAAACAGTGCATTATTACGATTTCACCAGTCTGCACCCTTTTGTTAATAAAACTAAGACTTACCCTGTAGGACACCCAAAAATCATTTATGATCATTTCGGTTATATCAAAAAATACTTTGGCATTGCCAAAGTTAAAGTGTACCCACCCAGAGATTTATTTTTCCCGGTCCTGCCTGTAAAGCTAAATAAAAAAAACTAATGTTTCCGCTATGCTACACATGCGCCTCGAACTGTCAGAAAGACATTTGCAGTTACACAGATGAAGAGCGTTCACTGACCGGAACATGGTGCACCATAGAACTAGTTTTAGCTGTTGAAAAAGGTTACAGGATTGCCGAAATCTACGAGGTCGGGCATTTTCCAAACACAACAGACGATCTGTTCGTACATCAAATTACATCTCAAAATAAACAGGAGGCTTCCGGTTATCCCAGTTGGTGTAAAATGGATTCTGAAAAAACGTACATAGAGTCATTTTTAAAAAAAGAAGATGTCCGCTTGCGATCTGATAAAATAGCTGTATACCCCGCAAAAAGACAAATTTAAAAACTGTTCCTAAACTCTTTGTGGGGTAAGTTTGGACAGCGTTCTAACTTGTCACGTGCCAGCATAGTCAAGGACCTTGACGAACTTTTGTGGTTGATCGTCGTCTCTCTTTAATGACGCGTGCTTTGGTGTTTTCTTTTCTTTTGGCTGAAATTTAAAGACAAACATTAAGATATAGTTATTAAGAATTTCAAGCGTGCTAATTAAAACAGCTCTCCGCGAAAGATAGATAGATAGATAGAAAGATAGATATGTCATTACGCCATTTATTAAAAATTTAAAGACAAGCATTAAGCTGTAAGTATTAAGAACTTCAAGCGTGCTAATTAAAACAGCTCTCCATGTAATATTAACTCATGGGCATCAGGACAGCGGATAATCGGCATTGCTGTTTTTTCAGACCGCCAACTGTCATGGGTGCTGGTGCACGGCTCTGGTGGTTCTGGGAACGAAAAAGCTTTGGCCATTTTTCTTTTCAGCTCTGTATTTTAAAAAAGTATTAGACTTATAGACCATGTTTAAAATATATTACAGCAACAATGCGCTTTGATCCTTACACTCTTTCCCCCGCTTGCGACGCTTTTGTAGGGAATTATCGGCGAGTGTCGCAATGTCATCAATTGTATACACTTTTCTTTTCAGTGCTGCGTCTTAAAAAGTGCATTAGCAATATACATAGTAACATAGTAACATAGTATATGAGACCGAAAAAAGACATTTGTCCATCCAGTTCGGCCTGTTTCCTATAAGTTGATCCAGAGGAAGGCAAAAAACCCCTGTGGGGCAGAAGCCAATTTTCCCCACTTAAGGGTAAAAAAATTCCTTCCCGACTCCAATCAGGCAATCAGAATAACTCCCTGGATCAACGACCCCTCTCTAGTATCTGTAGCCTGTAATATTATTACACTCCAGAAATACATCCAGTCCCCTCTTGAATTCCTTCATTGTACTCACCATCACCACCTCCTCAAGCAGAGAGTTCCATAGTCTCACTGCTCTTAGTTCTTCAGTGAAGAACTCTTCAGTGAAGAATACTTTTCTATGTTTGTGTACAAACCTTCTTTCCTCCAGACGCAGAGGATGTCCCCTCGTCACAGTCACAGTCCTGGGGATAAATAGATGATGGGACAGATCTCTGTACTGATCCCTGATAAATATATACATAGTTATTAGATCTCCCCTCAGTCCTCTTTTTTCTAAAGTGAATAACCCTAATTTTGATAAACTTTCAGGGTACTGTAGTTGCCCCATTCCAGTTATTACTTTAGTTGCCCTCCTCTGAACCCTCTCCAGCTCTGCTATGTCTGCCTTGTTCACAGGAGCCCAGAACTGTACACAGTACTCCATGTGTGGTCTGACTAGTGATTTGTAAAGTGGTAGGACTATGTTCTCATCTAGAGCATCTATGCCCCTTTTGATGCAACCCATTATCTTATTGGCCTTAGCAGTAGCTGCCTGACACTGGTTTTTGCAGCTTAATTTGCTGTTTATTAAAATTCCTAGACCCTTTTCCATGTCAGTGTTACCGAGTGTTTTACCATTTAATATGTACGGGTGACTTGCATTATTCCTTCCCATGTGCATAACTTTACATTTGTCAGTGTTAAACCTCATCTGCCATTTGTCTGCCCAAGCCTCCAATCTATCCAGATCCCTCTGTAGCAGAAAACTGTCCTCTTCAGTGTTAATTACTATACAAAGTTTAGATATTTTACTGTTCAGGCCTTCTACAAGATCATTAATTTATATATTGAAGAGAATAGGGCCCAATACTGACCCCTGAGGTACCCCACTAGTGACAGTGACCCAATCTGAGTATCTACCGTTAATAACCACCCTCTGTTTTCTGTCACTCAGCCAGTTACTTACCCACATACAGACATTTTCTTCCAGTCCGAGCATCCTCATTTTATATACTAACCTTTTATGAGGTACAGTGTCAAATGCTTTGGAGAAGTCCAGATATATGACATCCATTGATTCGCCACTGTCAAGTCTAGAACTTACCTCCTCATAGAAGCTGATTAAATTCGTTTGACATGACCGATCCCTCATTAAGCCATGCTTATATGGGGTTAGTCGCTTATTTTCATTGACGTACTCCAAGATAGCATCTCTTATAAACCCTTCAAACAGTTTACCAACAATAGATGTTATATTGATAATATTTAAAACCGACAACATCAAAGTCGTCGATGGAACCTTACGTGTTCTGGCTAGCAGGGTCGTCTGTTTCATTTCAGTGAGCCCTGGAGTTGTGATATTGATAACTCGCGCCGGATCATTCTCTTTTAGATCATCAGAATCGTTGCCAGTAACTGCAATGTTTGAATGTTCTGTATTTTCAGTATCAACGGCTCCGTTCACAACTCTTAAAATGTCTCGGGTTTGAGCGTCTGTAATAAACGTGTATGAAATATAACTAGCGATAAAAATATATATGTAATAAAAATATAAGATGTTTATACTTCCCGACCAGGCACGGAGTCGTCGGATTGTAATCAGGTTAGTTTGAATTGTCATTATGCGCTATAGCCATACTGTGCTCCTCGTCTGAAAGCAATTGTACCCCACCACCGCTTATGTACGCCTCATAAAAATCGTCGGCCGCGATAAGCAGCTGCGCGTCGGGGATAATGTCATCTCCCCATAAATTTTGGTAAGAATCCATCTTAACAAATTGTATATTGTTAGTTAAAATATAGCAACATTTCTATGCTGTAAAAGAAAGACATTTAGAGCATAGCACCCTATAAATAAGCACAGTTACATAGATACAGATAACATAAGTAATATTCAATAAATAGTGTAATATGTTAAAAACATAACAGACAAATGGAACTTACCTTTTGAAGTGTTTTATGTCTTGGTATCCTACGACTGTCCTTGGATAAGTAACTCTGTGCTAGCACTGCACAGAATGTGACCTGTTTATATAGGCGGTTCCTGTTGTAAAATCATACCATGTGGTAATAATTAGCATATTTATTAGTTGATGCCACTCAAATAGTTTATATTTAGATTATGTTTTATAAGAATTTATATGTTTATTATAGGCCTTTTTTATGTCGGAATCTTATTTTATATCAAAAGCATATCAAATGTTATAAATGGTCTTATCAAAAATTTCGCTATGAAATACAAGACGCAGTTAGTACGGTCTGCGGCCATTACTTTACAATTTATATGTTTATTAAAGGCCTATTTTTTATGTCAGAATCTTATTTTATATCAAAAGCTTATCAAATGTCATAAATGGACTTATCAAAAATTCTTGTCAAAATATGATTTTAATCAAAATGAATTTTAATCAAAATAGGCAAAAATCTAAAATTCTTATCAAAATATGATTTTATTCAAAATGGATTTTTATCAAAATTCGGTTTTTATGAATGTTAGGTTTATTAAACTAGGAGTGTTATGAAAAAAGGGTTTTATGAAAAATAAACATTATTAAACTGTATACATTGATATAAATTCATATCAAAGTGGGGTGGCTTTTATATCATAAGCTTATGAAATGTTATAAATGACTTTATGAAATGTTATCAAATCACAAAAATTATTTATAAAGCCGCTATGAAATACAAGATGCAGTTAGTACGGTCTGCGGCCAATACTTTACAATTTATATGTTTATTATAGGCCAGTAAGATTAAAATAAATAAATCAAAGACAAGAATACAGCCTGTGGCTTGTCCAGACAGATATCATGACCATTGCAGTAGATGGACTGTGGGCTTTATACAGGACTTTACATAAAGGCAGACCCCTACCCCTCTCCGGTTTTGACGATCCTTTCTAAACAGACTGTAACCTTGTACATTAACTGCCCAGTCATAGCTATCATCCAGCCATGTCTCAGTTATTCCCACTATGTCATACTCCTCACCACATATCACTAAGTCCAGTTCCCCAGCTTTGTTAGTCAGGCTTCTGGCATTAGTATACATACAATTTAGAGGTTTATGTATATTTTTAACCCTACACCTTTCCTTCTGAACTGTTCTAGTCTTACCTTCCTGTAATGTAAATACCCTCCCCCAGTCCTTAGTTTGAACACTCCTCCAACCTTCTAGCCATCTTTCTCCCCAACACAGCTGCCCCTTCCCCATTGAGGTGCAACCTGTCCTTACCATAGAGCCTGTAGCCGACAGAGAAGTTGGCCCAGTTCTCCAGGAACCCAATTCGGCAGAGGGATGACTACTGGCTCTCCACCATGTTGGACCCTCGCTACCGGTCTAAAATGGGGGCTTTTTTTTTACACCCGCTGAGAGGGAGGATAAACTGAACTACTATCGAGACATCCTATGTAGTCAGTTGGCCGCTGCCTATGTGCGCCATCTCTCATCCTCACGAAGGTCAGACTGGGGGTCAGACCTCTGCGCTCCTGTTCCACTGCCATGGCTGCTGGAGGGGGATGGGAGGGCAGGAGCAATACCAGCTCCATCAGCAGCAACTTAAGTCTAGAATCTCTGATGAGCACTTTTCTTTACCCCCCTAGTGAATAAACCACCCAGTAGCAGCACCAAGACATGGACCAAAACCTGATCCAACAGGTGGTGGCATACTTGGATTGCACCCTGCCATCCAACATCGAAGATCCCCTGGACTACTGGGCAGCCAAACTTGATTTGTGGCCACAACTGTCCGAGTTTGCCCTGGACAAGCTTTCCTGACCGGCCAGTAGTGTGGTATCAGAGCAGGTGTCTGGTGCGGCTGGGGGCATAATTACCCCAAGGAGAACTCGCCTTTCCACCTAAAATGTGGAGAGACTGACCTTTGTGAAGATGAATCAGACATGGATCAGACAGGATTTCCACACACCGGTGCCTGATGCATCAGACTAGATAATTCTGGGTGCCACATCCAAACTTTATCAAACAAGACCCATGTCTTCTGGCCACCTACTTCAGCCACTATTCGGATGTTGCCACACACCTGCTGCCATGTGTTTGTACTGACACCCACCATCTTGTGCTGTTACTGCCACTGCTTTTGCCCCTCACCTCATCACTCTGTCACTGGGCCACTGTGTTGACTCCTCATGCTGTTGCCACCTCACCACTCTGTGACTGGGCCACTGTCTTGACTCCTCATGTTGTTGCCACCTCACCACTCTGTTACTGGGCCTCTATGGCCACTGTGTTGACTCCTCATGCAATTGCCACCCTCACCACTATGTCCCTGGGCCTCTATTGTCCCTGTTTGGCCTTGTTGACATCACCATTTATTTTACCCTTCTTCTAATCTGTCAGAAAGATGTAAAAATGAGAAACACAATGGATCCTGCCTTAAGAGCAACTGCAAGGCCTGTATCACACGTTCCCTATTTTGTATCAGGATTGGATAATGATTTGAAACCCAAAAGCAGGAATGAGTACAAAACACAGAAGATATGCAAATATTTCATTCACGTGTCATCTCTTTTTTGGATCCACTCCTGTTTTTTTTTGGCCTTAGCAGTACTGATGGATTACCAAGCAAACGCTGACTGTGTGAAGGGCGATGCTCAAAAGACAGGATAATTTTTTTTTGGGGTTGTTCTTATGACGGATGAGAAGAAGGGCAAAATAAACAGTGACGTCAACACTTACTTACAAAACTTACTACTGACACCCTTTCCACTGTGTCAGGGGGACACTACTTGTCTCAGCGTGTAACAGAACAGGTTCTGTAGAAATCTATGTGGAATCAGCTGATGACAGTGTAAAAGGAGTGCGCTATATCACTCTATAGTAGAATCTTGGCCCACTGCACGGTTCTTTATACTCTAACATTGACCTGTAAGGCTGAGTTCACACAAGTTATTTGGTCAGCTTTGGCCCCGTAACTGACCAAATGAGTGAAGTGTGAAGTGATTCTAAGAGTGATGCCTGTCATCTGTGTGTCATACCGACTCACAGTACTGTTTCACTAGCACAGCTGACTCCCTATGCATGTTTCTACACTGCACATAGAAATATAAAAACATAGAATGTGTCGGCAGATAAGAACCATTTGGCCCATCTAGTCTGCACAGTGTTCTACACTACTATACAGGCTCTCAGCAGCCAGGAAATAGCTGTTTTTTTTTTAGTGATTCATCACAAATAAATTCAGATCTAATCTTTTGGGGAAATTCGGCAAACCATCCAAATCGAATTTTTTAGAAATTCGCTAATCTCTACTTACCATGTATGTATTAAACAGTATTTGGACACATTCTATTTAATATTTTTTTGCATTTTTGAGGGAGCGGTTTTCATTTCCTTTTTACATTTCCATACTTCTTTTGGGGATTATTTTCATACAATATTTAGTTTTGGGCAGAGAAGTGGCACATGAGGTTTAACATTGACAAATGTAAAGTTATGCACATGGGAAGGAATAATGCAAGTCACCAGAACATACTAAATGGTAAAACACTCGGTAACACTGAAATGTAAAAGGATCTAGGAATTTTGGTGAACTGCAAACTAAGTTGTAGAAACCAGTGTTAGGCAGCTGCTGCCAAGGCCAATAAGATAATGGGTTGCATCAAAAGGGGCATAGATGCCCGTGATGAGAACATAGTCCTGCCACTTTACACTAGTCAGAGCACATATGGAGTACTGTGTACAGTTTTGGGCTCCTGTGAACAAGGCAGACATAGCAGAGCTGGAGAGGCTTCAGAGAAGGGCAACTAAAGTAATAACTGGAATGGGGCAACTACAGTACCCTGAAAGATTATCAAAATTATGGTTATTGAGGGGAGGGGAGATCTAATAACTATGTATAAATATATCAGGGGTCAGTACAGAGATCTCTCGAATCATCTATTTATCCCCAGAACTATGACTGTGACGAGGGGACATTCTCTGCGTCTGGAGGAAAGAAGGTTTGTACACAAACATAGAAGAGGATTCTTTATGTTAAGAGCAGTGAGACTATGGAACTCTCTGCCAGAGGAGGTGGTGATGGTGAGTTAACTAAAAGAGTTCAAGAAGGGCCTGGATGTATTTCTGGAGTATAATAATATTACCGGTTATAGCTACTAGAGATGGGTCATTGTTATTCTGATTGCCTGATTGGAGTCGGGAAGGGATTTTCCCCCTAAAATCAGGAAAATTGGCTTCTAAAAAATTGTGTTTTTGCCTCTAGGATCAACTTGCAGGATAACAGGCTGAACTGTATGGACAGATGTCTTTTTTCGGCCTTATAAACTATGTTACTATGTCCTTTTGTGGTATCTGCAAGGCCCCCCCCCCCAGACTCAGCGCCGCATGTGGAGCCCTTCCGAGGACCCTTTACGCCGGGGAGCAGGAGGAAAAAGCCTCCTCCTGCCCTCCACAGCGTGGAAGGAATCCAAAAAGTAGGCGGAGCCCACGGGGTGGCCAGGCCCAGGCCACCTCCATCTTATGCTGCCGGACGCGTCGTGGGAACGTGACCAGGATCGGCGGGCACCTCCTCAGGTCGGGGGGGGGGGTGCTCCCCTGCGTGAGCAAGATGTCGGGAAGTGCGGGGCTGCTGTTAGGCCGGAGGCAGCGTGCAGCAGGCCCCCAGCAGTGAAGATGCAGTGCAGATGAAGCTCCGCCCCCTGGGATTCGCCTGGGGAAAGGAACAGCACCATCGTCCCTGTCACGTGCCCAGGCAGGGGACAAGATAGGAGAGGCCTTCTACTGAAGACGGCAGAGCGACGCAGAGGTCTGGTCAGCTGGATGCAGGATCTTCGGCTGATTGGGTTACAGCACCCAGGCAGCCAGGTAAGATGTCATGGGCACCTTTAGCGCAGTTAGCGGGGGTCTGGGGGGCGGTGGGGGCAATTCTCCCCAGTGACTGAATGGGGGTTTTAGGTCGATTGTTTGGGGGGCTAGCAGGCTTGGGGGATGTCGGGGGTTCCTGGCGATTTTGGGTTAGCGGGCAGGTCAGGTTTGGGGGACTTATGCACTGCCTGTACGGTCGGACGCAGGTGGAAGGTGCGGAAGAGCAAGAAACAGTTAGGTTGGAGGAAAAAAGTGAAATGGGAGGTTTATGTATGTTTGAGGGACCGTTGGGGGATCATTTTCAGCAGGAGGTCAAAGAGCGTATTTTGGGGAGGCGAATACGTGCAGATCTTTTTTTTGCTCCTGGTAAAAAATTTAAGTTGGATAGGGTGAGGAGGAATGACGAAAAAAAAACAAAAAAAACAAAACAAGAGGATGAAGAAAAGAGGAGATATTGTTTAATATCGCGGTCGTTCTCGAACTGGTTGTGGGCGCTTGCGTTCTTGGCGAGCGTGATTGAGAGAAGGGGCCAGAGGGCTGTTTGGCCCTGTTCTGCTACTTAGACGTAATCGGCGTAGAGTAGGGTGGTTATGGCCGACGAGCAGTTCAGGCAGCGGAAGGCAGGGCGTCCGTTAATTACGTGGGAGCTCAAAAGATATAGCTTTGTGGTTGAACGGGACGGCGCCAATTAGGCCGGGGCAGCTCTGTCGGGGAAAATCAGGTGGTGGGGGTCAGCATAGTACCGAGACAGCATCCGCGAAGGGATTCTCGTTTACTGACGGGAGCTGGGCAAGTGCAAATTTAAGCACGAATGCTTTGTGTGCGGGGGGTCCCATGGGGCTTCGCAATGTTTTTAAAGGGAGTAGGCAAAAAGGGTGGGAGACAGCAATGATACGAAAGGGGTAGACGCTGGTCAGTCTGGAAAAGATGGAGCCGTTGCTAGCTGGGTATTCAGTTAAAGAGGCGGCAATTTTTATTGCGCCAGGGGTCTCTGTGGGGTTTTTAAATTCCGTTTGTCCCGAGGGAGGTGGTGATGGTTAAGAGGAACTTGAGCTCGGCGGGGGAGCACCCGGAGGTAGTAGCAGAAAAACTGAGGAGGGAAATCTTGCTGGGTGGGATCGCAGGTCCGTTTTGGTTCCACCGCTGGTGCATTGGCACCCCCCCCCCCTTACCCCACCTCAGGATGGTTCCAAGGGAGGAGAGGAATAGGTTTCGGCTTATTCTTCATTTGTCCTTTCCTAAAGGGCTGTCCGGAATTGGGTTCCGTGGTATTTACCCTAATCAACGCAGCGGTACAGTGGGTTAGGAAGTTTGGTAAAGGGGCAGCGTTTTTTAGGTTATTACCGATGCATCCGGCTTGGTTTGCATCTGTTGGGGTGTTTTTGAAAGGGGAGGGTTTTTTGTTGATCGGCGTCTGCCGATGGGGCGGTTCCTCCTCCATGCGATTACTTTGAAAAGTTTAGCTCATTTTGGAGTGTGTGGCGGCAGACGTGTCGGGTGTGAATCCATCATTCTTTCTACTTGGACGACTTCTTGTGTATTGGGTCCCAGGACTCGGGTGTGTGTGCAGGGTGGTGGCTTACTATAGGTAGGTTGTTTAAGGTGTTTGTGGTCCATGGACAGAGGAACAGACTAGGGGTGCAGTCACAGGGCTGTTTTTCCTGGGTATAGTGAGGGAATGTTGATTGCATTTGGATAAAGGGGCAGATTTGAAAGGGGTGGTAGCAAGAACTAGTCGCTTGGAAGAGATACAGTTGGGCAAGCTTCAGTCACGGTTAGTGGTGGCAACTGCCAGTGTAGTCGTGCCGCATCGCTACATTCGTTGGGAATGAATTGGGGGTGGACATGAAAGTCTGAAGTTACTTTTGCGAACTATAACAGTCGCTTGCTGTTCATGGGAGATGTGGGGAATTCTTTTGATTTCAAGTTCTTTTCGGTCGCGGCGGGGGTCAATGGTGTGCTGGGGGCTGGCCACATAGTTGGGTGGCACAAGGATTTAGAAATTTAGCGCTGGTAGAGCTATTCCCCGTAGTGGTGGCGGTTCTGCGGTGGGGGAAATGTTTTTAAGGATAGAAGGTTAGTTTCCACTGGGATTACTTGGGGGTGGTTCAGGTGATAAACGGGTTGTCGGTCTTATCGCCAAGGGTGGTGCGGCTGTTACAGCGCCTGGTATTGGAGGGTCTTAATACCTGGGTAGAAGCAGTGCATGCGCAGGGGGTCAATAACTGTATTGCTGATGCTCTCTCTCATGCACAGTGGGATCGTTTCGGCAGCATGCTCCGGGGTGGAAGAGCTTGAAAGGGAGTGCCCGAGTTGTCTTTGGACCATAGCAGGGCTCATCCAGGCATCATTGGAGCCTGGTACATGGGCGACTTATTTGAAGGCTGGGAAAACTGGGTGTTGGGGAGGATGATTTGGTGATTCTGTTGTTATTGTTTTTATGTCAGGGTAGAGAAAGGGGGTTGGTTGGTGGGTAAGGTGAATAGTTGTATAGCAGGGTTAGCATTTGGATTTAAGTTGGGAAAAATGTCGGATTTCACTGAGTTCTTTTTGGTTCCGAGGGCGCTGAAGGGTTGGCGTCGCTTAAGGACAGGGGAAGATAGTAGGAGGCCGGTGTAGTTCGAGTTGCTGTTGGGCTTGGGTGTTCAGGTCAGGGAAGTTGGTGGTTCGGCCTGGGGAGGAGCGGTTATTTAGATTGTTTTTTCTTTGGCACTTTTGGGGGGCGTTGCGTTTGTGGGAATAGGTCTGTCCGACGGTAGTCGGGTGGGGGCAGTCGTGCTGGGAGGACATGGATTGGTTCCAAGTTAGTGTGGAAGTCATCATACGTTGCTCACAGACGGTTGTGAGGGTGTAGAGGGGTGTTCTTTAGCATTCCGGGTGGCGCCATGTGCCCCGTAAGATGTATGGGGGAATACGGGATTGTGAGAAGAAAGGGCATTTTGCTTTGTTAGGGCATAGTGACGGTTCATTATCTCGTTTTCAATTTGCTGCATTTTCTCAAATTGTTTAAGAAAGCTGGGGAGGGATTTAGAGAGTTATTTAAGTCATTTGTTCCAGATTGGGGCGGCAACAGAGGCGTCACGGTGGGGATTGCGTGATTAGTTTATCGAGCGCATTGAGTGTTGGGAATCTATTCGTTTCTGGCATTATATCCGGTTGAATCGACTGTGAATCTGGGGGAAATTCAAGGGTTCATGGTTTGTCAGCAGGATTGCTCTTTGCTCCAGGTTTCGTTTTAGGTACAGTCCCAGCCTTGGTGTGGACTCTTAGATACTCCTTTGTTCTCTGGGGGCCATCCGGACAGCAGTTCGGCTGGAGGGCCAGCGATTGGGTTTCCCTCGGTCGGCAGTAGTGGCAAGGTAGTTGGGGCGCAGGATTTGTGCTGGGTGCTACCTGAGGTACATTGTTTTGTTAGGCAGGATGGGGACCTGACGTGTTAGTGCTTCAGGTGGGGGGTAGTGATATGACAGCACGGCAATTGCGGGAATTACTTCGGGATATGACGTTTGAGTTGTGGCGGATAGTGCTTTGGTTCCGGGTTTAGGGACAGCTTGATCCAATATGGTCCCAAGGAGGATTTGGAGGGGCGACAGATCCATGAAGGGCCTGAATAGGGTGAGGATTACTGTGAACAGGGCAATGGGTCGTTATGGCCAGGAATGGGACAATAGTAGTAAGGCATGTCGGGCATTAGGACGGTGTGAGGGTTTTTTGGAGGGCCGATGGGGTGGATTTGCATGCAGTTGGTTTGGATTGGTGGGGGTTTTGGCATTGCAGGAAGAGATTGAGATGGCTCTGGAGTTTGTGGAGGGCGCACAGGCTTAAGGGTTCAAGTCTGTGCGCTTGTGGCTGGGGGAGGTCCTTGAAGTTGGTTATATTCACTGGTGAGGATGATGGGAGGGCTCCTTGGTCGGGGCTGGACTCCCGATAGTGGCAAAATTAAACGGGGCCATTCAGTGGTGCTTCTGAGCTGGTGGGCAACGGCTGGAGGAAAAAATAGCTTACCCCAGTGGGGTAATTGGCAGTTATTTGGGGCTTCAAGGACCTCCTCCTTGGTGGAGTTATCAGTTAATGGTTATGTGGTATTTATACTTGTTGTATGTTAATAAAACGGCTGCTGTGGCCGATTCATTCCAGCTTGGTGTCTGAGTCTTTATTGCAGGTACAGGGAATTTGGTATAGTTGAGGCTGGAAATATATCGGTGGGTCTTGGGGGCAACGGTGAAACAGGTATGTATGCAGGGGTCGAACGAAAAGTAACCAATACCCCTGTCAAGTAATTTTCTTGTTAGTTCGTTTTAATCTTCATCTGTTCCAGCTTGTAGATTCATGTATGTTTTAAATAAACTATTCTTTTAAACCTACTCTTAAGGTGTATTCATATGTCTATGTTTTTCTTCTTGTTTCGTCTTGTTCTGCATTTGTCTTATGTTTCATTGCATTCTGAATAACACTAACAGAACATTGGCCTAGATTTACGGATCCTTAAAATGGCATAAACTTAGACAAGCTGTCTAGAGCTGCACCAAATTTATCACAAGGACTCTGACTTTCTGATAAATCTGATTGTAAGAGGGTGTTTTTTTTTGTACTGGCACACATTATCAACTTGCACGATAACAGACTGAAGTAGATTGACATATGTCTTTTTTCAGCCTTATAAACTCTGGGGCACATTTATTAAGACCTGCGTTTTAGACGTCGGTCTTGAGGTACTTTCACACTACCGTTTTTCTTTTCCAGCATTGATTTCCGTCAAAGGGGCTTAATATAGGAAAAGAACTGATCAGTTATATCCTAATGCATTCTGAATTGAGAGAAATCCGTTCAGGATGTCTTCAGTTCAGTCACTGAACGGCATTTTGGACGGAGATGCTCCGGTATTATCTGTGTCCAAAATGCCGGATCAGTCGCCGGAATGCCGGTTCCGGCATTAATTTACCTTGAAATGTATTGCCTGAAGGACGGATCCGCCCTTCCGTTCTGCGCATGCGCAGACCTTTAAAACTGTAAAAATAATACAAGACGAATCCGTCTATCCGCATGACAAGCGGAGAGACGCATCCGTTCTTGCAATGCATTTCTGAGACGGATCCGCATCCGGATACGTCTACAAATGCATTCAGTTTACATCCAGATCGATGGATCCGGCAGGCAGTTCGGACGATGGAACTGCTTGCCAGATCACTCTGCCGCAAGTGTGAAAGTACACTTAATTAACCCTTAAGGCCCCTTTCACGCTTGCGTTTTCAGGATCCGGCATAGAGTTCCGTCGTCGGGGCTCTATGCCGGATGAATACTGATCTGGATTATCCCCATGCATTCTGAATGGAGAGAAATCCGTTCAGTATGCATCAGGATGTCTTCAGTTTAGTCACTGAACGTCTTTTGGACAGAGAAAATACGGTATTCTTTCCGTTCTGGGAATGCGGAGCAAAACGGATCCGTCATGACCCCCAATGCTTTTAAATGGATGCATGCGGTTGTATTAACTGTAACTGAAGCGTTTCTTTCCGGCACAGAGCCCCGACGACGGAACTCTATGCCGGATCTTCTAAACGCAAGTGTGAAAGTACCCTTAGCTAGTAGTGGATCCACCGAAATTATGAAGATCCTCAGCTGTTTCTAAATGTAAGATCATTTCCTAGCTGTCTTACATTTAGAGTTAAAACAGGAGTATAAAATGCCCACTTTTTTTAGGCTTGGTGTGAGCGGGGAGAAGTCACAGATTGCGGTGCAATCTGAAAACTGAAGTGCACTCTGGTAGAGAATTATTACTATTGGTGGGACTTTTAGGAGCATTATTACTTTTGGAGGCACCCTGTTTACTGTGGAGCACATTCCACTGCCCATCTCCACTGCTTCAGTCTGTCAGCTTCTGGCACAGGCAGTGATTGATGAAGACCTGTCACCAGGACAGAAAACGATTAAGATTATAAGTGGTGGCAGCGAAGAGCCGAAGATCATCTTATCCTCCCTCTTTTGCCCCAGGTGAACCCCAACATGCCTATGTGTACATAACTCTGTTCGTATGTGTCTGTGTATATACATGTCTATGTAATTACTGTATATACAGTGTATATACATTTGTGTTTATACTGTATACACATTTTTGTGCATATACAGTATATATGCTGTATATAAATGTCTGTCGGTATACAAGTCTGTTTATGCTGTATATACATGTTTGTGTATATACTGTACGTGTATAAAGGTGGGGTGGTCAGGGACAAATGCAGTTTTGAATTAGCTTTTTAGCACATGTGGGTATAGAGACTGTTAGTTTATGAGAAGTTTATGCAAAATATTTAGAAATGTGTTAGCAGATCCAGTACTTGATTCATAATGTCACTTTATAAAAAAAAAAGGAAGCTACTCTGTACATAACATTTTGAATGGAAATAATCTTTTACTGAACACACCACTTTTGGAGTGTAATATATTGCCAAAATTCAGTGTGAACATCCCATTCGTACATTTTTTTGGTTATTTTTTAACATTTACGTCTAAAAAGTTAGAATTATATTTATATCAACAACACATGCATTTATATTACTAGATATGTGTCAACTAAGAATTTTCACAAATTTTTATTTTTTTAAATGTTAAGCTGGAATGATGTTAAATGATGTTTGTTGGGTATACTACTCTTCCAAGTAGAAGTAATGACTTGGTAGTGCCTTCACACAGGGCCAGAATGAAGGGTCTATTAATCATAACTTCCAGTGGCTCTTCTTTAGTCGGTGGGACATCATTTTCTTCATGTGGATCTGCTACACTTTCTTCAAGCTCAAAATCGATCGTATTAATAACCTATGAAGATAACACAGCATTGTAATTGACCATCAATACTTTAAGGGTACAGAATTTACACCTGGTTTTGGCTTCCAAAACTGCATGCAGAAACAACCATGTGGCTGTACACTAACTAGAACCCGTCGCCTCTCTTGACATGTATGTTTTAGTATCTACAGTACTTGCATTCCCAGATAATTTTGGAGCACCCATTGTTATGATTGTATTTTGTGCCATTCCCCTATTATTCCTATTAGGGCTCATGCACACGGACCATATTTTTGGTCTGCGTCCAATCCACATTTTTTGCTGCAAAACAGATACAGCCTGGAGGCCTTAGGGTACTTTCACACTAGCGTTGGTGCGGATCCGTCTGTTTATTTGCACAGACATATCCGCACCTATAATGCAAACATTCGTATCCGTTCAGAACGGATCCGGTTTAAAGAAAAATGACAAAGTCCAAAACGGATCCGTTTTGAATTACATTGAAAGTCAATGGGGAACGGATCCATTTTCAAATGCACCATATTGTGTCATTGAAAACGGATCCGTCCCCATTGACTTACATTGTAAAAAAAAACGGATCCGTTAGGCTCCACCTCTTCAGACGGACACCAAAATGCTGCATGCTGCGTTTTGGTGTCCGCCTCCAAAACCGAATAGAGGCGGAACGGAGCCTAACTGATGCATTCTGAATGGATCCTTATCCATTCAGAATGCATTGGGGCTTAACTGATCCGTTTTGGACCGTTTGTGAGAGCCTTGAAATGGATCTCACAAACGGAATCCAAAATGCTAGTGTGAAAGTACCCTTAGAAGTTTAAAAATAAAGGTACAACCAGGTGTTACTAGATGGGGAGTGGTCTCCCTGCACAATCTGCCACTATCTAATCAGTGATGCCACTGTCAGACTGTGCAGGGACCCCCCCCCCTCTTTCCCCAACTATGAACACCCTGTTGCCAATTCAATCATAAACTTCTAGTAGGAAAGGAATAATAGACGAATGGCACATGAGATGATAAGATGAATAGGGGTTACTACATGCACAAAATTTGATCTGCCTTAGAGTAACTGCACTTTTTTGAAACTTTTGATATCTCAATATCAAAATATATATCAAAGGTTCTAATCTGGGGTGGAGGGCAAACACTGAGACTCCTGCCAGTTGCTAGAAGTGCTCAGCTGAGCACTGCTTCTCTTTGCTGCTAAGGAATGTCAAGGTGGCCCATAGACAAAAAAGTAGAGCTCAGATGAGTGCTTCTAATCCCTCATTCTAGTGATCGGAAGGGGTCTCAGTGCTCAGACTGATCAAAACCTTTATGTCGCTATGATATATCAAAAGTTTCAGTTACTTTTTAACATTTTAGCTTCAGTTAGTGAAGATGTAAAATGTTCTCTTTACTTGAATGGGATGTATACAACATATGAACATATGACAGTCATTAATATCTTATTTGCACCACTCACTTAACCACCTCCCATCACGCTAATGCCGAAAGGCGTACGGGTGGTTCTCTCAGGTCTCGATCACGCCTATCGGTGTCATCCCGCGAGACCCGAGATTTCATGTGAACGCACGCCCGCATTCACTGCAGCCGGACAGGTAAGAACTTAGTCTACAGCAGGCAGGCTGTAGATGTCAGTAAATCGCATCCAAATCGCATATCAGACGCTGTTTTGTAAACAGCGTCTGATATGCCTGCTGCCCGCTGCTCTGGTAGTCCCTTTTGCTTGGGACCACCAGAGGACACGGGCAGCTATGTAAGTGCACCAATCACCACACACCAACCCCCCCCGTCACTTATTAACCCCTTATTAACCCATGATCACCCCATATTAACTCCCTGATCACCTCCTGTCACCCCCATGTCATTGATTACCCCCCTGTAAGGCTCCACTCAGACGTCCGTATGTGTTTCAAAACACGGACACCGGCAATGTGCTTTCCGCATTTTGCGGATCCGCACATTGCCAGAACTATATAGAAAATGCCGGACAAGAATAGGACATGTTCTATATTTTTGCGGATCTGCAATTCCGGATCCGAGCGGGACAAAGTCTGTCCCCATAGAAATAAATTTGTCCGCAATTCCGTTCCGCAAAATGTGGAACAGAATTGCGGATGCGTGAATGGGGCCTAAGGGTCTTTTATCACCGCCAGTTAGTTAGCTACTTGTTAGGTAGTCAGCGCCCACCGCACCGCAGTCACTGATTTTGGCAGAGATTTTTTCATCCACATTGATTGATGCGTATGAAGAAATCTGCGCCGTTCATTTTTTCTTTCAGCCCAGAGGCTGAACGGGGGGAAAAAAATCAATATGCTCAATATAAGGAGAATAACAGAAACTCCTAATGCTGGCAATACATGTAATGATTGCGGAGACCCTCAAATGCCAGAGCAGTACAAACACCTCACATGTGACCCCATTTCGGAAAGTAGACACCCCAAGATATTCGCTGAAGGGCATATTGAGTCCATGAAAGATTGAACTTTTTGTCACAAGTTAGCGGAAAGGGAGACTTTGTGAGAAAAAAAAAAAATTAATTTCCGCTAACTTGTGCCAAAAAAAAAAAAATCTTCTATGAACTCGCCATGCCTCTTACGGAATACCTTGGGGTGTCTTCTTTCCAAAATGGGATCACTTGTGGGGTATTTATACTGCCCTGGCATTTTAGGGGTCCTAAAGCGTGAGAAGAAGTCTGGAATCCAAATGCCTAAAAATGCCCTCCTAAAAGGTACTCATTGAATTCGGCCCCTTGCGCATCTTGGCTGCAAAAGTGTCACTCATGTGGTATCGTCATACTCAGGAGAAGTAGGGCAATGTGTTTTGGGGTGTATTTTTACATATACCCATGCTGGGTGAGAGAAATATCTCTGTAAATGACAAACTTTTTCCATTTTTTTATACAAAGTTGTCAATTTACAGAGATATTTCTCTCACCCAGCATGGGTATATGTAAAAATACACCCCAAAACACATTGCCCTACTTTTTCTGATTACGGCGATACCACATGTGTGCCACTTTTTTGCAGCCTAAGTGCGTAAAGGGGCGTAAAGTCCAACGAGTACCTTTAGGTTTTACAGGATTGCTCACAATTTAGCCCCACCCCAAATGCCAGAACAGTAAACACATCCCACAAATGACCCCATTTCGGAAAGTAGACACCCCAAGGCATTCACTGAGGGGAATAGTGAGTCTGTGGAAGATTTTTTTTTGCCAGAAGTTAGCAGAAATGGAAACTTTATTATTTTTTTTTCCTCAGAAAGTGTCATTTTCTGCTAACTTGTGAAAAAAATTAAATGATACATGAACTCACCATGCCCCTCCGCAAATACTTTGGGGTGTCTTCTTTCTAAAATGGTTTGGGGGGTATTTATACTATCCTGGCATTCTAGCACCTGAAGAAACATGACAGGTGCTCAGAAAGTCAGAGCTGCTTCAAAATGCGTAAATTCACTTTTTTGTACCATAATTTGTAAACGCTATAACTTTTACCCAAACAAATAAATATACACTTATTGGATTTTTTTTATCAAAGACATGTAGAACAATAAATTTAGATTAAAATGTATATAGAAATGTATTGTTTTTTGAAAAATTTTACAACAGAAATTGAAAAATGTCATTTTTTTGCAAAAATTTCTGTAATTTTTGATTAATATAAAAAAAAGTAAAAATGTCAGCAGCAATTAAATACCACCAAATGAAAGCTCTATTAGTGAGAAGAAAAGGAGGTAAAATTAATTTGGGTGCCAAGTTGCATGACCGAGCAATAAAACGTTAGAATTGTGAAGTGCCGATTTGTAAAAAGGGGCCTGGTCACTAGGGGGGTATAAACCTGTGGTCCTTAAGTGGTTAAGTTTTGTAAGCATTGGAAAAGTGGACATGGTTAGTTATGTTATTTTCACTCCAGATTAACCACTGCAACTTTCTTAAAAAAAGACACCAAAAAGTCTAAATCCGACTCCAATAGGAGACACAGAAAAACTGAAGTAGCATTTCTATCTAAGTAGCATTTCCTTCTATCTCTCAGATGCATTTCCTGAGGGTTGTGACTGGGTGAGCTCTTTGCACTCGTTCACATGGTGCAGTACGGCGTGTCTGCCATTGCTGCCTCAGTGCTGTGCTGGCGGGGCGGTGGGCCCCAGAGCCAAGGAGGCTTTGCTGCACAGTGGGGTTTCTGTGTGGCTCCTGGGTCCCGCTGTCTGTCGCTGGTGCGGTGCTGGGGCGCCGGTGGTCGCCGCGCACGGCTGCGCCATTTATAGGTTAGAGTAGTTTCCCACTTGCAGAGGCATCCTTGTCGTGGAAAGTGGGCTTATGCTTTTTGATCAAACTGTTAACTAATGCCTCTTATGCACAGCATACAATGTATTACAAATTTGGCGGATACGCCACGTAATTATGCTGAGACAGTCGTAATATCAAAAGCATATTGTTGAGGATGTGCGATCCAGATTCACTCTCCATTATGTATTGTACTTGTCTATTTTCTTTGAGCTAAGCTCCCCCTCTGGGGTCAGCACTCCTCCCCATTTGGACTAGGTGTTTTTAATTAGCCTTAGTGGCAAGGGGTTTATAAACTCCTTCTATCTCTCAGATGCATTTCCTGAGGGTTGTGACTGGGTGAGCTCTTTGCACTCGTTCACATGGTGCAGTACGGCGTGTCTGCCATTGCTGCCTCAGTGCTGTGCTGGCGGGGCGGTGGGCCCCAGAGCCAAGGAGGCTTTGCTGCACAGTGGGGTTGCTGTGTGGCTCCTGGGTCCCGCTGTCTGTCGCTGGTGCGGTGCTGGGGCGCCGGTGGTCGCCGCAAGCACGGCTGCGCCATTTATAGGTTAGAGTAGTTTCCCACTTGCAGAGGCATCCTTGTCGTGGAAAGTGGGCTTATGCTTTTTGATCAAACTGTTAACTAATGCCTCTTATGCACAGCATACAATGTATTACAAATTTGGCGGATACGCCACGTAATTATGCTGAGACAGTCGTAATATCAAAAGCATATTGTTGAGGATGTGCGATCCAGATTCACTCTCCATTATGTATTGTACTTGTCTATTTTCTTTGAGCTAAGCTCCCCCTCTGGGGTCAGCACTCCTCCCCATTTGGACTAGGTGTTTTTAATTAGCCTTAGTGGCAAGGGGTTTATAAACTCCTTCTATCTCTCAGATGCATTTCCTGAGGGTTGTGACTGGGTGAGCTCTTTGCACTCGTTCACATGGTGCAGTACTGCGTGTCTGCCATTGCTGCCTCAGTGCTGTGCTGGCGGGGCGGTGGGCCCCAGAGCCAAGGAGGCTTTGCTGCACAGTGGGGTTGCTGTGTGGCTCCTGGGTCCCGCTGTCTGTCGCTGGTGCGGTGCTGGGGCGCCGGTGGTCGCCACGCACGGCTGCGCCATTTATAGGTTAGAGTAGTTTCCCACTTGCAGAGGCATCCTTGTCGTGGAAAGTGGGCTTATGCTTTTGATCAAACTGTTAACTAATGCCTCTTATGCACAGCATACAATGTATTACAAATTTGGCGGATTCGCCACGTAATTATGCTGAGACAGTCGTAATATCAAAAGCATATTGTTGAGGATGTGCGATCCAGATTCACTCTCCATTATGTATTGTACTTGTCTATTTTCTTTGAGCTAAGCTCCCCCTCTGGGGTCAGCACTCCTCCCCATTTGGACTAGGTGTTTTTAATTAGCCTTAGTGGCAAGGGGTTTATAAACTCCTTCTATCTCTCAGATGCATTTCCTGAGGGTTGTGACTGGGTGAGCTCTTTGCACTCGCTCACATGGTGCAGTACTGCGTGTCTGCCATTGCTGCCTCAGTGCTGTGCTGGCGGGGCGGTGGGCCCCAGAGCCAAGGAGGCTTTGCTGCACAGTGGGGTTGCTGTGTGGCTCCTGGGTCCCGCTGTCTGTCGCTGGTGCGGTGCTGGGGCGCCGGTGGTCGCCGCAAGCACGGCTGCGCCATTTATAGGTTAGAGTAGTTTCCCACTTGCAGAGGCATCCTTGTCGTGGAAAGTGGGCTTATGCTTTTGATCAAACTGTTAACTAATGCCTCTTATGCACAGCATACAATGTATTACAAATTTGGCGGATTCGCCACGTAATTATGCTGAGACAGTCGTAATATCAAAAGCATATTGTTGAGGATGTGCGATCCAGATTCACTCTCCATTATGTATTGTACTTGTCTATTTTCTTTGAGCTAAGCTCCCCCTCTGGGGTCAGCACTCCTCCCCATTTGGACTAGGTGTTTTTAATTAGCCTTAGTGGCAAGGGGTTTATAAACTCCTTCTATCTCTCAGATGCATTTCCTGAGGGTTGTGACTGGGTGAGCTCTTTGCACTCGTTCACATGGTGCAGTACTGCGTGTCTGCCATTGCTGCCTCAGTGCTGTGCTGGCGGGGCGGTGGGCCCCAGAGCCAAGGAGGCTTTGCTGCACAGTGGGGTTGCTGTGTGGCTCCTGGGTCCCGCTGTCTGTCGCTGGTGCGGTGCTGGGGCGCCGGTGGTCGCTGCAAGACGGCTGCGCCATTTATAGGTTAGAGTAGTTTCCCACTTGCAGAGGCATCCTTGTCGTGGAAAGTGGGCTTATGCTTTTTGATCAAACTGTTAACTAATGCCTCTTATGCACAGCATACAATGTATTACAAATTTGGCGGATTCGCCACGTAATTATGCTGAGACAGTCGTAATATCAAAAGCATATTGTTGAGGATGTGCGATCCAGATTCACTCTCCATTATGTATTGTACTTGTCTATTTTCTTTGAGCTAAGCTCCCCCTCTGGGGTCAGCACTCCTCCCCATTTGGACTAGGTGTTTTTAATTAGCCTTAGTGGCAAGGGGTTTATAAACTCCTTCTATCTCTCAGATGCATTTCCTGAGGGTTGTGACTGGGTGAGCTCTTTGCACTCGTTCACATGGTGCAGTACTGCGTGTCTGCCATTGCTGCCTCAGTGCTGTGCTGGCGGGGCGGTGGGCCCCAGAGCCAAGGAGGCTTTGCTGCACAGTGGGGTTGCTGTGTGGCTCCTGGGTCCCGCTGTCTGTCGCTGGTGCGGTGCTGGGGCGCCGGTGGTCGCGCAAGACGGCTGCGCCATTTATAGGTTAGAGTAGTTTCCCACTTGCAGAGGCATCCTTGTCGTGGAAAGTGGGCTTATGCTTTTTGATCAAACTGTTAACTAATGCCTCTTATGCACAGCATACAATGTATTACAAATTTGGCGGATTCGCCACGTAATTTTGCTGAGACAGTCGTAATATCAAAAGCATATTGTTGAGGATGTGCGATCCAGATTCACTCTCCATTATGTATTGTACTTGTCTATTTTCTTTGAGCTAAGCTCCCCCTCTGGGGTCAGCACTCCTCCCCATTTGGACTAGGTGTTTTTAATTAGCCTTAGTGGCAAGGGGTTTATAAACTCCTTCTATCTCTCAGATGCATTTCCTGAGGGTTGTGACTGGGTGAGCTCTTTGCACTCGCTCACATGGTGCAGTACTGCGTGTCTGCCATTGCTGCCTCAGTGCTGTGCTGGCGGGGCGGTGGGCCCCAGAGCCAAGGAGGCTTTGCTGCACAGTGGGGTTGCTGTGTGGCTCCTGGGTCCCGCTGTCTGTCGCTGGTGCGGTGCTGGGGCGCCGGTGGTCGCCACAAGACGGCTGCGCCATTTATAGGTTAGAGTAGTTTCCCACTTGCAGAGGCATCCTTGTCGTGGAAAGTGGGCTTATGCTTTTTGATCAAACTGTTAACTAATGCCTCTTATGCACAGCATACAATGTATTACAAATTTGGCGGATTCGCCACGTAATTATGCTGAGACAGTCGTAATATCAAAAGCATATTGTTGAGGATGTGCGATCCAGATTCACTCTCCATTATGTATTGTACTTGTCTATTTTCTTTGAGCTAAGCTCCCCCTCTGGGGTCAGCACTCCTCCCCATTTGGACTAGGTGTTTTTAATTAGCCTTAGTGGCAAGGGGTTTATAAACTCCTTCTATCTCTCAGATGCATTTCCTGAGGGTTGTGACTGGGTGAGCTCTTTGCACTCGTTCACATGGTGCAGTACTGGCGTGTCTGCCATTGCTGCCTCAGTGCTGTGCTGGCGGGGCGGTGGGCCCCAGAGCCAAGGAGGCTTTGCTGCACAGTGGGGTTGCTGTGTGGCTCCTGGGTCCCGCTGTCTGTCGCTGGTGCGGTGCTGGGGCGCCGGTGGTCGACAAGCACGGCTGCGCCATTTATAGGTTAGAGTAGTTTCCCACTTGCAGAGGCATCCTTGTCGTGGAAAGTGGGCTTATGCTTTTGATCAAACTGTTAACTAATGCCTCTTATGCACAGCATACAATGTATTACAAATTTGGCGGATACGCCACGTAATTATGCTGAGACAGTCGTAATATCAAAAGCATATTGTTGAGGATGTGCGATCCAGATTCACTCTCCATTATGTATTGTACTTGTCTATTTTCTTTGAGCTAAGCTCCCCCTCTGGGGTCAGCACTCCTCCCCATTTGGACTAGGTGTTTTTAATTAGCCTTAGTGGCAAGGGGTTTATAAACTCCTTCTATCTCTCAGATGCATTTCCTGAGGGTTGTGACTGGGTGAGCTCTTTGCACTCGTTCACATGGTGCAGTACTGGCGTGTCTGCCATTGCTGCCTCAGTGCTGTGCTGAGCGGGCGGTGGGCCCCAGAGCCAAGGAGGCTTTGCTGCACAGTGGGGTTGCTGTGTGGCTCCTGGGTCCCGCTGTCTGTCGCTGGTGCGGTGCTGGGGCGCTGGTGGTCGCCGCGCACGGCTGCGCCATTTATAGGTTAGAGTAGTTTCCCACTTGCAGAGGCATCCTTGTCGTGGAAAGTGGGCTTATGCTTTTTGATCAAACTGTTAACTAATGCCTCTTATGCACAGCATACAATGTATTACAAATTTGGCGGATACGCCACGTAATTATGCTGAGACAGTCGTAATATCAAAAGCATATTGTTGAGGATGTGCGATCCAGATTCACTCTCCATTATGTATTCCCTGGATCCATGACCCAAGAATTCTAGTAACTATAACCTGTAGTAATATTACTAGAGATGAGCGAATAAAAGCTGACAAAGCGGAATTCGTTACGAATTTCAGGAAAAATTTGATTCGAAACGAATGCGAATTTTCTCGCGCTTTGTGGTAACAAAACCCAATTTTTCCTAAAATGGCAGCTACACGTGTGAAGACATGGGGCAAGGACATCTTCGGAAGGTGGGATGACCCATAATGCCATGCATGCAGCCAATCAGCAGCCAGCTCTGTGATGTCACAGCCCTATAAATACGGTGGCCATCTCGGATTCAGACATTTTACAGCGTTCTGAGCGCAGGGACAGATGTGAGAGGGCGCTAGAAACAGCAATAGGAAAAACCTCATTGTGAAAAAAAAAGCAATTTACAAGTGCAGGACAAGATTATTTGGGGTTCCAAATAGCCATTAGACAGCTCTGTCATTCCAGCAATTTGTTCTTGGGGTGCAAGTGCTATGTTGAAAAGCCTTTGGTGGCTTATATCTGTGGAAAAAGAAAAATATATACACAGTTCACTTCTGCAGTTATATGTGGTGAAAGCATTTAGTGGCGCATTTCATTACAAAAAGAAAAATATATACGCAGTTCATTTCTGCAGCTACAGTTGTGTTCAAAATTATTCAACCCCCAATGCTGTAAAGGGTTTTAGGGAATTTAGTGTACATTTGTAATTGTGTTCAGAATGAAATCTTACAAGGACTTTTTAAAGAACCAAATGCAACTAAAATGACATCAATTGTTTTTGTAAAACAGTATTAAATGCTTTTTTGTGATTTCTTCATTGACACAATTATTCAACCCCTTAAAGACTACCACTCTTAAGAACAGAGGTTCATTCAAGTGTTTTCGATCAGGTATTGAAAACACCTGTGGATGTCAAGGAGCAGCAATCAAGCATAATAAGCACCAGTTAGGCAGATTTAAAATGACTGTGATACTCAGCTCCTTCTAGACATTTACTGGTGGGTTTACAGACATGGTGAGGTCAAGAGAATGGTCCAGGAAGACAAGAGAAGAGGTGATTTCTCTTCACAGGAAGGGCAATGGCTATAAGAAGATTGCAAAGATGTTAAACATACCAATAGACACCATAGGAAGCATCATTCACAAATTGAAGGCAAAGGGCACTGTTAAAACGCTACCCGGTCATGGCAGAAAGAAGATGCTGACTTCGACTGCTGTGCGCGACCTGAAGCGCAAAGTGGAGAAAAGTCCCCGTGTGACTGCTGAGGAACTGAAAAACGATTTGTCAGATGCGGTTACTGAAGTTTCAGCTCAGACAATAAGGCGCACACTGCGTAATGAAGGCCTCCATGCCAGAACTCCCAGGTGCACCCCCTTGCTGTCTCCAAAGAATAAGAAGAGTCGACTTCAGTATGCCAAAAGTCATGTGGACAAACCACAAAAGTTTTGGGATAGTGTTCTGTGGACTGATTAGAACTGTTTGGGCCCATGGATCAACGCTATGTTTGGAGGAGGAAGAACAAGGCCTATGAAGAAAAGAACACCTTGCCTACTGTGAAGCATGGCGGGGGGTCAATCATGCTTTGGGGCTGTTTTGCTTCTACAGGTACAGGGAAGCTTCAGCGTGTGCAAGGTACCATGAATTCTCTTCAGTACCAGGAGATATTGGATGAAAATGTGATGCAGTCTGTCACAAACCTGAGGCTTGGGAGACGTTGGACCTTTCAACAGGACAATGATCCCACTCATACCTCCAAGTCCACTAGAGCATGGTTGCAGATTAAAGGCTGGAACATTTTGAAGTGGCCATCGCAGTCTCCAGACTTAAATCCGATTGAGAAACTCTGGTGGGACTTAAAGAAAGCAGTTGCATCGCGCAAGCCTAAGAATGTGACTGAACTGGAGGCTTTTGCCCATGAAGAATGGGCGAAGATACCCGTAGATCGCTGCAAGACACTTGTATCAAGCTATGCTTCACGTTTAAAAGCTGTTATAACTGGAAAAGGATGTTGTACTAAGTACCAAGATTGAATGTCACTTGGGGGTTGAATAAAACTGATAATGATGTGAGCACAAAAAAGACATTTGTGGTTATTTCATTATATATGTTATGTTATATTTGTCTGACTTACAAGTGCCTCTTTGATTTAATTGTAAACAAGATGATTGAAATGATCAAAATCAATGTCAAACTGGCCAAAACACTCAATTTCAGTGGGGGTTGAATAATTTTGAACACAACTGAATATGTGGGGAAAGCGTTTAGTGGCTTATTTCATTACAAAAAGAAAATATATACACAGTTCACTTCTGCAGTTATTTGCGGTAAAAAAATTTAGTGATGTATTTCAGTACTAAAAGAAAAATATATACGCAGTTCACTATTGCAGTTATATGTGGTAAAACCGTTTAGTGACGTATATCAAGACAAAAAGAAAAATATATACGCAGTTCACTGTTGCAGTTATTTGTGGTAAAAGCGTTTAGTGACGTATTTCAGAACTAAAAGAAAAATATATACGCAGTTCACTGTTGCAGTTATTTGCGGTAAAAGAGTTTAGTGTCCTATTTCAGTACAAAACAAAAAATATATTCTTAGTTCACTTCTGCAGTTATATGAGGTAAAAGTGTTTAGTGGCCTATTTCAGTACAAGAAGAAAAATATATTCTCAGTTCACTTTTGCAGTTATATGTGGTGAAAGCGTTTAGTGACCTATTTCAGTACAAAAAGAAAAATATCTACGCATTTTACTGTTGCAGTTATTTGTGGTGAAAGCGTTTAGTGGCCTATTTCAGTCCAGAAAGAAAAATATATATGCACTTCACTGTTGCAGTTATTTGTGATGAAAGCGTTTTGTGACCTATTACAATACAGAAAGAAAAATATATATGCACTTTAAGTGTTTAGTGGCCTATTTCAGTAGAAAAAGAAAAATACATGTATATACACATTTGACTGTTGCAGTTATTTGTGGTGAAAGAGTTTAGTGGCCTATTTCAGGACAAAAAGAAAAATATTTCCGTTGCTTTTAGGGGTGTTTTAATTTGCTTTTAATTTATTTAGTTCAGCTAAACGTATGTCAGACAGAGAAGTTCCAGGCCATGCACAGAGGAGTGGCAGAGGCCTAAATGTTTCTGGCGCAGTCAGAGGTCACAGCAGAGTAAGGGGGCGTGGTAGCTGAAGTCACAGCGAGAGGCCTGAGCTCCTGATGTCATCTAGCGGTGGTGTCTTGACCAGCAACCTAGTGGTTCTTGATTGGTTAACTTGGTCATCCACTTCACCCAAGTGACATCAGACACCCCCAGCCAACAGTCGGTGGGTTCGTCAGACAAAACCCTTAGTTGGCATGGCCCAGGAGCAGGCCCTGTGCCCTCACCTGTCCTCAACTTGCCTCTGTCCTTTGCTGTTCCCTTACCCACATAAGTTTTGTATGCTGTGTGCTCAGCTCCACTATACATCGAGGACAAGCTACTAGAGGACAGTCAGCAGCTACTACCCAGCCAAGATGCGGAGGAGACATCCGCCGCTTCCTCCAGTAGGCGGGCAAGTAGTGATCAGGAGAGTGGCATGGGAGGTGGTGTTGCGAGCAGTCAGACTCCTGCCCCAGAGAGGAGGACATCAGTGACGTGCAGACACTACTCGATGATGATGAAGTCGATCACACTTGGGAGCCGGGTGCAGAAGGGGCTTCATCATCATCAGGAGAAGAGGGTGGCAACTTGCCTGTTAGGAAGTGGCAGAGCCAGCAAGGTTGTAGCATGGCTGGGAGTCAGCAGGGTGGCAGCAGTGGGAGGTTGAGAGCAAAACGTGCCCGGGGTAGACCACCTGCTTTGCAGCAGCCTGCCTGTCTGGGAAGTAGTGGTGCAGGGGTTCACGGAGGAGTCAGCAGCAGTCAGTCAGTGCGGACTGTTGGGGCAAAATCACCCATCATCTGCTGGTCCCGATGCTCCTGCTCCTTCTCCTCCTACTCCTCGTCAGTCATTCTGTCAGCAATCTATCACCGAAGAGATTGCCAAGAGACAGCAGTATGCATGCACTCATTCAACGGCACAGAAGCTAAATGTGCTCCTGGCCAAGTTGCTGGTGCTGCAGTTCCTTCTTTTCCAAGTGGTGGATTCTGCACCTTTCAGAGAACTGATAGCTTGTGGAGAGTCCCAAGCCATCATTTCTTTGCGAAAAAGGCAGTACCAGTCCTTCACAAATATGTAAAACAGAAGGTGGGCCAGCCCTTGAGCCTGTCAGTGTCTGTCAAAATGCACAGCAGCGCCGACTTGTGGAGCTGTAACTACGGTCAGAGACAATACATGTCCTTTACAGCCCACTGGGTGAATGTGGTTCCTGCACAGCCACACCAGCAACTTGGCTAGGTCAAGCCGCTTCCGCCTCCAAGTTGTCACGCCGTTAGTCCTGCGACAATGTCCGCCTCTGCCTCCTCATCCTCCACCATGTCCTCAGCCTTCACTGCAGGGACAAGTCACAATGCCCCTCCAGCATACCACATGTCTAGGGCACAGCGGTGTCACGCTGTTCTGCGCCTGGTTTGCCTTGGCGAACGGCGTCACACAGGGGAGGAACTGCTCTGTGTGATTCATCAAGAAATCGAATTCTGGCTTTCTCTGCGACAAATGAAAATTGGAACCATTCTGATCGACAACGGGAAGAACATGGCACAAGTGTTCAATCTGGTTGTCAAGCGGTTCCTGAAGTCTTCCACTTATCTGCAAGACATCCTAAAAATGGCCAGGAAACTTTGCACAAAGCATACCCTCCTTGAGCTGCAGCGGCACAACGGCATCCCCCAACATAGGCTGATATGCGACGTTTCCACCCGTTGTAATTCCACTCTCCATATGTTGGACCGACTATACGAACTGAGAAAGGCCATCAATGATTTCTTGATGATCCAAGCGGATAGGATTACTCCCCTGTGTAACTTTGATGTCAGCCAGTGGCAGCTTATGTGTGACACTTGCCGTTTGCCAGGATCTTTGAGGATGCCACGTTATTTGTCAGTTGCCAGGAGTACGGGATGAACAACATCATTCCACTGCTTCATGTCCTGGAACAGATGGTGGTAACAATGGCTGGTTTGGGGACAGGAGACGTGGCGCCTAGATCTTATGGCCACATGAGCCCTGTGGGGGCTGAACTGGAAGAGGAGGAGGAGGACATTGGAGCACAGGCAATGTGTAGCGAAATGGGTGAGTTTTCTACTCAACTGACAGAGGAGGAGCAGCCATGAGGAAGACGAGACAGAGGACCCAGACACACCGTGGCAGTATGCAGTGGAGATGGACGCAGAGAGTCCCTCCAAGTCACTTGCACAAATGGCCCGATGCATGCTCACTTGCTTGCGTAGTGACAGCCGAATTGTCACCATTCGGCAGAGGGATGACTTCTGGCTCTCCACCCTGTCAAAAATGGGGCCTTTTTTACACCCACTGAAAGGGAGGACAAACTTAATTACTACAGAGACATCCTATGTAGTCAGTTGGCCGCTGCCTATCTGCACCATCGTCCATCCTCTTGCAGGTCTTGCAGGGCCCTCTGCACTCACGTTCCACTGCCATGGCTGCTGAGGAGGGGTGAGGTTGCAGGAGCAAAACCAGCTCCATCAGCAGCAGCCTGAGTCTACAGTCGCTGATGAGCAGCTTTCTTCACCTGCATAGTGAAGAAACTACTCACCAGCAGCAGGTAGACCTGGAGCAGGACCTGAACCAACAGGTGGTGGCATACTTGGTCAGCACTCTGCCACCCCACATTGAAGATCTGCTGGACTACTGGGCAGCCAAACTGGATTTGTGGCTGCATCTGGCCGAGTTTGCCCTGGAAAACTGTCCTGCCTGGCCAGTAGTGTGGCATCAGAGCAGGTGTTTAGTGTGGCGGGGGCCATAATTGCCCCAAAGAAGAACTCGCCTTTCCACCCAAAATGTGGAGAGACTGACTTTTGTCAAGATGAATCAGGCGTGGATCAGCCAGAATTTTTACCCACCAATTCCTGATTCATCTGATCCATGCCGCCTCACCCTAACCTTGAAAAAAGAGACCAGTTTCTTCTGGCTACCTGCCTCAGCTACTACTCTGATGCTACCACCCGCCTGATGCCACACATCTGATGCCAAGTGCTCCTTCTTTCACCCACCTTTGTCAGCGGGTACTGATATTGCCACCCACCGCCCCACTCTGTCACCGGGTCACTTTGTGTTCACCTGACGCTGCTGCTGCCATCTCCACACTAAGTCACCTTCACACTCTGTGGTATCCTGATGCTGCTGCCATCTCCACACTATGTCACCTTCACACTCAGTGGTATCCTGATGCTGCTGCTGCCATATCCACACTATGTCGCCTTGCAACTCTGTGGTATCCTGCTGCTGCCATCTCCACACTATGTGACCTTGCCACTTTGTGGTATCCTGCTGCTGCCATCTCCACACTATGTGACCTTGCCACTCTGTGGTATCCTGATGCTGCTGCTGCTGCCATATCCACACTATGCCGCCTTTCCACTCTGTGGAATCCTGCTGCTGCTGCTGCTGCCATCTCCACACTATATCACCTTGCCACTCTGTGGTATCCTGATGCTGCTGCCGCCATATCCACACTATGCCGCCTTTCCACTCTGTGGAATCTTGCTGCTGCTGCCGCTGCCATCTCCACACTATGTCTCCTTGCCATTCTGTGGTATCCTCCTGATTCTGCTGCTGTCACCACCTCCAGACTCTGTCATTGTGCCACTCTGTGGCCTCCTCCTGATGCTGCCGCCACCTCCGCATTCTGTCATTGGGTCACTCTGTGGTCTCCTCATGCTGCCACCACCTCTATACTCTGTCATTATGCCACTCGGTGGCCTTCTCCTGATGCTGCCAACTCCAGACTGTGTAATTGTGCCACTCGGTGGCCTTTTCCTGATGCTACCAACTCCAGGCTCTGTTATTGTGCCACTTGGTGGCCTACTCCTAATGCTGCTGCTGCCACCTCCAGACTCTGTCATTGTGCCACTCGGTGGCCTTCTCCTGATGCTGCCAACTCCAGACTGTGTCATTGTACCACTCGGTGGCCTTCTCCTGATTCTGCTGCCACCTCCGGGCTCTGTCATTGGGCTACTCGGTGGCCTCCTCATATTGCTGCCAACTCCAGACTCTGTCATTGTGCCACTTGGTGGCCTTCTCCTGATGCTACCAACTCCAGGCTCTGTCATTGTGCCACTTGGTGGCCTACTCCTGATGCTGCTGCTGCTGCCACCTCTAGACTCTGTCATTGTGCCACTTGGTGGCCTTCTCCTGATGCTGCCACCTCCACCTGTTTTATTTATATATACAGTATCTCACAAAAGTAAGTACGCCAGGTTACTGGAATCCTCTTCCATGACGACATCACGGAACTGGTGGATGTTAGAGATCTTGTGCTCCTCCACCTTCCATTTGAGGATACCCCACAGATGTTCAATAGGATTTAGGTCTGGAGACATGCTTGGCCATTTAAGCATCTTTACCCTCTTTAACAAGGCAACGGTCATCTTAGGAGGTGTGTTTGGGGTCATTATCATGTTGGAATACTGCCCTGTGGCCCGGTTTCCAAAGGGAGGGGATTGTGCCATGTCACGGTACATGTTGGCATTTATGGTTCCCTTAATGAACTGTAGCTCCCCACAGCTGACACCACCACCATGCTTGACTATAGGCAAGACACACTTGTCTTTGTACTCCTCACCTGGTTGCCGCCACACACATGCTTGACACCATCTGAACCAAATCTTTTTCTCATCACCACAGGGCATGGTTCCAGTAATCCATGTCCTTAGTCTGCTTGTCTTCAGCAAACTGTTTGTGAGCTTTCTTGTGCATCATCTTTAGAAGAGGATTCTAAGATGACAGCCATGCGGACCAATTTGATGCAGTGTGCGACGTATGGTCTGATCACTGACAGCCAGAGGCCCCAACCCCTTTAACCTCTGCAGGAATGCTGGCAGCACTCATACATCTATTTTGAAAAGACAACCTGTGAATATGGCGCTGAGCATGTGCACTCAACTTTATTGGTCAACCATGGTGAAGCCTGTTCTGCGTGGAACCTGTCTTGTTAAATCGTTGTATGGTCTTGACCACCTTGCTGCAGCTCACTTTCAGGGTGATGGCAATATTCTTATGGCCTAGGCCATCTTTATGTAAAGCAATAATTTTTTTTTCAGATCCTCAGAGAGTACTTTGCCATGAGCCATATTGGACTTCCAGTGACCAGTATGAGAGAGTGTGAGAGCGATAACACCAAATTTAACACACCTACTGCACATTCACAACTGAGACCTTGTAATACTAAAGAGTCACATGACACTGGGAAGGAAAAATGGCTAATTGGGCACAATTTGGCCATTTTCACTTAGGGGTATACTCACTTTTGTTGCCAGTGGTTTAGACATTAATGGCTGTGTGTTGAGTTATTTTGAGGGCACACCAAATTTCGACTGTTATACAAGCTTTACACTGGCTACTTTACATTGTATCAAAGTATACAATATCTTCAGTGTTGTTAAGATATAATCAAATATTTACAAAAATGTGAGCGGTATACTTACTTTTGTTAGATACTGTAAGTACATCCATTTCTCCTTGATGAAATTGTGGTTGGATACCACCAGTTTTGGGGTGTTTTTATTTTATATATCAGTACATCCATTCCTCCTTGCTTCTGAGGTGAAATTGCAGTCTGATGCAACCAGTTTTGGGGTGTATGTAGTTTATACTATACTGTAAGTACATCTGTCGATTTGTCACAAAGACCAGGATTGTCGAACGGTGTGTTCTCTTCCTGGGACTTAAGTTCAAAATATCGCTAATCGGGTTGACAGATTACTGGGAGGTGCTGGCGAAGATTCAGCAGTCATGGTCACTTTTGGAACCAATGACAAAGTTAGGGGTAGATGGAGCGTCCTTAAAAATTATTTAAGGGATTTAGGTAAGAAGCTTAGGGCAAGGACCTCCAAGGTAGTGTTTTCTAAAATACTACCTGTACCACAAGCCACTCAAAAAAGGCTGTGGGAGATTAGGTAGGTTAACAAATGTCTCAAGAACTGGTGTAGGAAGGAGGGGTTTGGGTTCCTGGAGAACTGGGACAACTTATCTGTCGGCTACAGGTTCTGTCGTAGGAATGAGCTGCACCTCAATGGGGAAGGTGCAGCTGTTTTGAGGGAGAAGATGGCTAGAAGGTTGGAGGAGTATTTAAACTAGAGACTGGGGAGGGTAATTACATTATAGGAGGGGAAGATAGTGCAGATAGAGACCTGGGCCAAGGTAATAGAACTGGGGGAGGAACGGAAGGAGGGACTAGAACAGTTCATAAGGAAATGTGTAGGGTAAAAAATATACATAAACCTCTCAATTGTATGTATACTAATGCCAAAAGCCTGACTAAAAAAACTGGGGAACCGGTATTAGTGATGTGTGAGGTGGACTATGACATAGTGGGAATAACTGAGACATGGCTGGATGATAGCTTTGACTTGGTGGTTAACGTACAGGGTTACAGTCTGTTTAGAATGGATCATCAAAGAGAGGGGTAGGGGTTTGCCTTTATGTAAAGTCCTGTCTAAAGCTCACACTCTGGGAAGATATTAGTGAGGGACATGAGCATGTGGAGTCAATGTGGGTAGAAATACAAGGAGCCAAAAACAATAATAAAATACTAATAGGAGTTTATTATAAGCCACCGAATATACCAGAATCCACAGAAAATCTACTACTAAACGAGATAGATGAGGCAGCAAATCAAGAGGTCGTTATTATGGGGGACTTCAATCACCCAGATATAGACTGGGCAAATCTGTACATTTCATAAAGGAAACAGGTTCTTGACAATAACCAATAACCCAACTGGTTCAGGACCCGACTAGAGCAACGGCCATACTGGACTTAGTACTAACCAATTGACAGAACAACAAATGTGCAAGTTGGGGGATACCTGGGAAATAGTGACCATAAAATAATAACCTTCCAATTGTCTTTTAAAAGAGTGTTTCTTCAGGGAGGAACAAAAATACCAAACTTCAAAATATCTAAATTTAGCCAACTAAGAGATGCCATTAGCCTAACTAACTGGAACAAAGTCCTCATAAATAAAAATACAGCCACAAAATGGTATATTTTTAAAAGCATCCTAAACTCTAATTGTGAGAGGTACATACCTCATGGGAATAAAAGGGTAAGGAACAGGAAAAAACAATAGCTGAGAAATAGAATTGTAAAGAAAGCAATAAATGACAAAAAGAAAACAACTAAATCACTAAAACAGGAGGGTAGCGAGGAAGCATTGAAACACTATAAAGAAAAAAATTAAATTTAAAAAAGACAAATAAAAGCAGCCAAAGTAGAGACAGAGAGATTAATTGCCAAAGAGAGTAAAACTAACCCTAAAATGTTCTTCAATAATATAAAGTATAAATCTGAAGGTGTTGGCCCTATACAGAGTGATGAGGAGGAGTTCCAGATAGCGATGAGGAGAAAGCAAAGCTACTAAATACTTTTTTCTGCACTGTATTCACTGAGGAAAATAAACTGTCAGATGCAATGCAGAATGTAAAAGTAAATTCCCCATTAAAATTGCCCTGTCTGACCCAGGAACATTAAAATAGACAAATAGCTGGAACCAGATGGTGTACACTCCCGTATCCTAAGAGAGTTAAGTTATGTCACCTCTACTATGCTACCCTCATTGAGCATTTCTAAATGTTTATTGTGTTGCCCTAAACATATAAATTACACTTTTAATTTCATCTGCAGCCAAATTAAATAAGTATGATGCATTTTGTACTTCCCACCTTTTATGCAAATTAATATGAGTCATATCTTACTTGTGTGACCAGAGAAGAGTCATATTTTCTCTGAGTCAAGCTCCTTCAGCTCCACCTAAGAAACGCCCCTATAGATAAAATCTAGCAGATTCGCTGTCAACGCCTAAGGGGAGGGAAATATGCTCTGATAGTGTGAGGGGAAGGAATTATTTATGCAAATGAGCATAATGAGGAAGGCATTAGAGGGTGAAATATTAGGACATGTTAGTCCTGAGAACCTTGTGGATGGATCCATATCGCTGGTAACTATCAAGGTAGACAAACTTGAAGGTACATTCAGTTTTATATGTGAAAACATGGTGACAGGTTCCCCTTAATGACTCTATATTGACAGGAAGTGTTCCACAGGATTGGTGTTTAGCAAATGTGGTGCTAATATTCAGAAAAGGTACAAAAAGAGAACCTTGAAACTATAGGCCCGTAAGTTTAACATCTGTCGTGGGTAAACTGTTTTAAACTTTTCTAGGAGATGCTATCTTGGAGTACTTTGATGAAAATAAGCAAATAACGCTATATCAGCATGGCTGCATGAAGGATCGGTAATGTCAAACTCATTTAATCAGTTTCTTTGAGGAGGCACGTTCTAGACTTGACCGTGGTGAATCAATGGATTTTGTATATCTGGACTTCTCCAAAGTATTTGATACTGTACTGCATGAAAGGTTAGTATATAAAATGAGAATGCTTGGACTGGGAGAAAATGTCTGTATATGGGTAAGTAACTGGCTCAGTGACAGAATAACGGTACACACTCAGATTGGATCACTGTCACTAGTGGGGTACCACAGGGGTCAATATCAGGCCCTATTCTCTTCAATATATTTATTAATGATCTTGTAGAAGGCTTGCAGAGTAAAATATCATTTTTTGCAGATGACATTAAACTGTGTAACATAGTAACATCTATACTAATAAAAGCCCTGTGTCCCTGCCGTCCGTGCGTGTGTGCCGAATACTCAAGTGCGCATGCATGGTGCACAGAGCATTCAGCACACACTAGATGTGCGGCATCCTATTGTAATGGCAGCGGGGTCCAGTGCACTCACTATATTACACCGGGCCCCGCTCAGAGTAAAAATACTATGAATAACTGTACTAATAAAAACCCTGGGAACACCTCTATGTTAGAATATACCATTGGATCTGAATTAGATCGTGAAAACTCAAATCAGACAATATATTCTAACACAGAGGCGTTCCCAAGTCTGTATATACCAGCCGCCTGGCAGCACCCGGCCTGAGGGGTTAATTGTGGGGATCACAGCCCCCTGTAAGAGGTCGGGTGCTGCCAGGCAGCAGGGGACCAGACCTCCCCTCCCTCCCCAGTATTAAAATCATTGGTGGCCAGTGTGCGGCCTCCCCCACCTTATTAAAATCATTAATGGCCAATATGACGCCCCCCTAATTAAAATCATTGGTGGCAGTGGCCAAAGGTTAACACCCGCCCACCCTCCCCATCATTGGTGGCAGCGGAGCGTCAGTTCCGATCGGAGTCCCAGTGTAATCACTGGGGCTCCAATCGGTTACCATGGCAGCCAGGACGCTACTGAAGTCCTGGCTGCCATGGTCACTTAGCAGCGTTATACTTTTCTGCGCTGTCTGTGGCCGCCCGGCGCTCCTTCTGCTGGTAAGTGACGGGTCTGTTCTATAAGCAATGCGCCGCACAGACCTGTCACTTACCAGCAGACGGAGCGCTGGGCGGACACAGACAGCGCAGGTAAAGCATAACGCTGCTAAATGACCATGACAGCCAGAACTTCAGTAGCGTCCTGGCTGCCATGGTAACCGATCGGAGCCCTAGCGATTACACTGGGACTCTGATCGGAACTGCCGCTCCGCTGCAACCAATGATGGGGGGGGCGGGTGTTAACCTGTGGCCACCGCCACCAATGATTTTAATAGGGGGGGGGGAGGGGAGGCCGCACACTGGCCACCAATGATTTTAATGGGGGGGGAGGCCGCACACTGGCCACCAATAATTTTAATAGGGGGGGGGGATGACGATGGGGACGCATGGTGATTGGGATGCTTGAAGTTAAAATATACCATCGGACACAGTTATGGGGGAGAAAACTCCAATCGACACATGGCTGAAACATAGCATACAATGCTATGTGTCATTTACAGATACTCCCAGTGTCAGCCACAAACCCCCATAACAGTGTCAGCCACAGATCCCCCCCATAACAGTGTCAGCCACAGACCCCCCCATAACAGTGTCAGCCACAGACCCCATAACAGTGTCAGCCACAGACTCCCCCATAACAGTGTCAGCCACAGACCCACATAACAGTGTCAGCCACAGACCCACATAACAGTGTCAGCCACTGACCCCCATAACAGTGTCAGCCACTGACCCCCCATAACAGTGTCAGCCACTGACCCCCATAACAGTGTCAGCCACAGACCCCCCATAACAGTGTAAGCCACAGACCCCCCATAACACTGTCAGCCACAGACCCCCCATAACACCGTCAGCCACAGACCCCCCATAACAGTGTCAGCCACAGACCCCCCATAACAGTGTCAGCCACAGACCCCCTATAACAGTGTCAGCCACATACCCCCTATAACAGTGTCAACCACAGACCCCCCCCATAACACGTGTCAGCCACATATCCCCCATAACAGTGTCAGCCACAGATCCCCCATAACAGTGTCAGCCGTAGACCCCCATAACAGTGTCAGCCACAGACCCCCATAGCAGTGTCAACCACAGAACCCCATAATAGTGTCAGCCACAGACCCCCCATAACAGTGTCAGCCACAGACCCCCCATAACAGTGTCAGCTACATATCTCCCATAACAGTGTCAGCCACATATCCCCCATAACAGTGTCACCCACAGACCCCCATCACAGTGTCAGCCACAGATCCCCCATAACAGTGTCAGCCACAGATCCCCTATAACAGTGTCAGCCACAGATCCCCCATAACAGTGTCAGCCACAGATCCCCCCATAACAGTGTCAGCCACAGATCCCCCATAACAGTGTCAGCCACAGATCCCCCATAACAGTGTCAGCCACAGATCCCCCATAACAGTGTCAGCCACAGACCCCCCATAACAGTGTCAGCCACAGACCCCCATAACAGTGTCAGCCACAGACCCCATAACAGTGTCAACTACAGACCCCCACAACAGTGTCAGCCACAGACCCCCCATAACAGTGTCAGCCACAGACCCCCTCATAACAGTGTCAGCCATAGACCCCCATAACAGTATCAGTCACAGACCCCCATAACAGTGTCAGCCACAGACCCCCCATAACAGTGTCAGCCACAGACCCCCATAACAGTGTCAGTCACAGGCCCCCATAACAGTGTCAACCACAGACCCCCATAACAGTGTCAACCACAAACCATCATAACAGTGTCAGCCACACACCCCCTCATAACAGTGTCAGCCACAGATCACCCATAAAAGTGTCAGCCACAGATCCCCCATAACAGTGTATCCTCCATAACAGTGCCATCCACAGATCCCTCATAACAGTGCCATCCACAGATTCCTCCCATAACAGTGTCAACCACAGATCCCTCATAACAGTGTAAGCCGCAGATTCCCTCAATAACAGTGTCATCCAAAGATATCCCCCATAACAGTGCCATCCACAGATCCCCTATAACAGTGCCATCCACCGATTCCCCCATGACAGTGTAATCCACAGATTCCCCCATAACAGTGTCATCCACAGATTCCCCCATAACAGTGCCAGCCACAGATCCCCCATAACAGTGTCATCCACAGATCCCCCATAACAGTGTCATCCACAAATCCCCCATCACAGTGTCAGCCACAGACCCCCCCATAACAGTGTCAGTCACAGACCCCCATAACAGTGTCAGTCACAGACCCCCATAACAGTGTCAGCCACAGACCCCCATAACAGTGTCAGCCACAGACCCCCATAACAGTGTCAACCACAGACCTCCATAACAGTGTCAACCACAAACCGCCATAACAGTGTCAGCCACAGGCCCCCTCATAACAGTGTCAGCCACAGATCCCCCATAAAAGTGTCAGCCACAGATCCCACATAACAGTGTATCCTCCATAACAGTGCCATCCACAGATCCCTCATAACAGTGCCATCCACAGATTCCTCCCATAACAGTGTCAGCCACAGATCCCTCATAACAGTGTAAGCCGCAGATTCCTTCCATAACAGTGTCATCCAAAGATATCCCCCATAACAGTGCGATCCACAGATCCCCTATAACAGTGCCATCCACAGATTCCCCATAACAGTGTCATCCACAGATTCCCCATAACAGTGTCATCCACAGATTTCCCCATAACAGTGCCAGCCACAGATCCCCCCATAACAGTGTCATCCACAGATCCTCCATAACAGTGTCATCCACAGATCCCCCATAACAGTGTCATTCACAGATCCCCCCTCACAGTGTCAGCCACAGACCCCCCCATAACAGTGTCATCCACAGATCCCCCATAACAGTGTCAGTCACATACCCCCATAACAGTGTCAGCCACAGACCCCCATAACAGTGTCAGTCACAGCCCCCCATAACAGTGTCAGCCACAGACCCCGATAACAGTGTCAGCCACAGACCCCCTTATAACAGTGTCAACCACAAAGCGCCATAACAGTGTCAGCCATAGATCCCCCATAACAGTGTCAGCCACAGATCCCCCTAACAGTGTGTCCTCCATAACAGTGCCATCCACAGATCCCTCCCATAACAGTGTCAGCCACAGATCCCCCATAACAGTGTAAGCCGTAGATCCCCTCCATAACAGTGTCAGCCACAGATCCCCCATAAAAGTGTCAGCCACAGATCCCCCATAACAGTGCCATACACAGATCCCTCATAACAGTGCCATCCACAGATTCCTCCCATAACAGTGTCAGCCACAGATCCCTCATAACAGTGCCATCCACAGATTCCTCCCATAACAGTGTCAGCCACAGATCCCTCATAACAGTGTAAGACGCAGATTCCTTCCATAACAGTGTCATCCAAAGATATCCCCTATAACAGTGCCATCCACAGATCCCCTATAACAGTGCCAGCCACAGATCCCCCATAACAGTGTCATCCACAGATTCCCCCATAACAGTGTCAGACATAGACCCCCATAACAGTGTCAGTCACAGATCCCCATAACAGTGTCAGCCACAGACCCCCCCATAACAGTGTCAGCCACAGACACCCATAACAGTGTCAGCCACATACCCCCATAACAGTGTCAGCCACAGACCCCCTTATAACAGTGTCAGTCACAGATCCCCATAACAGTGTCAACCACAGACCCCCATAACAGTGTCAACCACAAACCACCATAACAGTGTCAGCCACAGAGCCCCTCATAACAGTGTCAGCCACAGATCCCCCATAAAAGTGTATCCTCCATAACAGTGCCATCTACAAATCCCTCATAACAGTGCCATCCACAGATCCCTCCCATAACAGTGTCAGCCACAGATTCCTCCCATAACAGTGTAAGCCGCAGATCCCCTCCATAACAGTGTCATCCAAAGATATCCCCCATAACAGTGCCATTCACAGATCCCATATAACAGTGCCATCCACAGATTCCCCCATAACAGTGTCATCCACAGATTCCCCCATAACAGTGCCATCCACAGATTCCCCCATAACAGTGCCATCCACAGATTCCCCCATAACAGTGTCATCCACAGATTCCCCCATAACAGTGTCATCCACAGATTTCCCCATAACAGTGCCAGCCACAGATCCCCCCATAACAGTGTCATCCACAGATCCCCCTTAACAGTGTCATCCACAGATTCCCCCATAACATTGTCATCCACAGATCCCCCATAACAGTGTCATCCACAGATCCCCACATAACAGTGTCAGCCACAGATCCTCCATAACAGTGCCATCCACAGATCCCCCATAACAGTGTCATCCACAGATCCCCTCATAACAGTATCACCCACAGATCCCACATAACAGTGTCATCCACAGATCCCCCATCACAGTGTCATCCACAGATCCCCCATAACAGTGCCATTCACAGATCCCCCATAACAGTGTCAGAACTAATGTTATTGTAACGGGCCTAATGTCTAGTAGTACATAAGAACCAAAAAAGACATCAGTCCATGCAAAATCTCGTAGAAGCTCTGGGCTTAGTCGGCTTGACACACATCTCTTGCCTGGCGCATGTGCTGACTTTGGTGGTGCAGAGGTTCCTGAAAAATTACCCAGATATGTCAGAGCTGCTGCAGAAAGTGCAGGGAGTCTGTGCGCGCTTTCAGCGCTCTCATCCTGCTGCTGCTCGCCTGCAGTGTAACTTCTGCCTTCCCGCTCACCGCCTCATATGCAAAGTACCCACAACATGGAACTCTACCTTGCACATGCTGGAGAGACTGTGCAAGCAGCAGCAGGCCATAGTGGATTTTCAGTTGCTGCACGCACGGGTGAGTCGCTCTGTTTCGAGTACTCTACCAACATAGCCAGCGCTGATGACGCAGTCCTCAGCTTTACTATCGCACTTCTATGACTCCTTGAAAAAATGCTTTAGGTGATGATGGTTGAGGATGTGGCACAGGAGGAACAGGGATCATTCCCAAGGTGATCAGGCCAGTCGTCCACATGTGGCTCGGAGGGTGGGTTCCTGCACAGTTTTGGAGAATGAGGAGGATGATGAAGAGGAGAAGGAAGAGGAACTGCATTGACAGCAGGGTGGCACCCAAATCAGCTCACGGGCATCAATGGAGCGTGGCTGGGGGGATAGACAGGACACAGACAATACACCTCCCACCGAGGACAGCTTGTTGTTGCCTCTGGCCAGCCTGGCACACATGAGTGACTACTTGCTGCAGTGCCTGCGTAACGACTGCTGAATTGACCTCATTCTTACCATTAAGGATTACTCGGTGGCTACCCTGCTGGATCCCCGTTACAAGGACAACGTGCGGTCCTTACTTCTGTCAATGGAGCTTAATCGGAAGATGCGTGAGTACAAGCACACCCTGGTAGACCTGACAGTGGGGGCTCAGTGGAAGAACGAGGTGGAGGAAGAGGAGGAAGTCGCCAATGTAGCTGGGGTACCGCCAGCACCTTAGAAGGGAGGGTTAGCATGGTCGAAATGTGGAAATGCGTTGTCAGCACGCCAAAACATCCAGCACCATCATCTGATACGGTCCGTCTTAGCAGGAGCCAGTGTTTCAGCAACATGGTGGAAGAGAACGTGTGCACACGTCTGCATGTACTGACTGATAGGTCGGCCCCATTTAACGTCTGGGGCTCTAAATTGGGCACATGACCTGAGCTTGCTCTTTACGCCTTGGAGGTGCTGGCCTGCCCTGCGACAAGTGTATTGTCCGAACGTGTGTTAAGCAAGGCAGGGGGTGTGATCACTGACAGGCGCATTTGCTTGGCCACAGCCAACATGGAATAGTTCATGTTCATTAAAATGAACCAGGCATGGATCCCACAGGACTTGTCTGTACCTTGGGCAGAGTAGAGAGGTATACCGGTCTCACCCAGCTATTGTAATAGTCCATTGCACTTTGTGCATTCTTTTTGCCATTTTCCAATGTCTTACAGCCTCAACAAAATAAAGAGCAAATTATAAACACCGCCTTTTCCACCTCCACCATCACTTCCACCTCAACCTCCTGGCTCAAGATTATTATGTCTTATATTGGCAGAGTAGAAAAGTATACCGGCCGCACCCCAAAAAATGGCTAAACATCACACACAGAATTAACAGACAAATAAAAATAAAAAACTGTGTTGGCTTTCTTTTTCCCTCTTCTACCTACACCGCCATGTCCAGCTCCTCTTCCTCCTCTTCCACTTGCCTCCTGGTTCAAGATTATTATTTGTTATATTGGCAGAATAGAGAAGTATACTGGCCGCACCGCAAAAATGGCTCCAGGGCACACACAGAATTAACAGACAAATAAAAAATAAAATAAAGAAAACAAACACAAAAACAGTGTTGGCGTCCTCCTCCATTGCTTCCACCTACACTGCCACGTCTCCTCAACTTCCTACTCCACTTGGGTCCTCTGCCTCCTGGTTCAAGATTATTATGTTTTATTTTTATGTATTTTATGTTATTTTAAAAGGGTATTCCCATCACAATGATCACAATTTAATCTGTTAATGATGTAGCAGTGATCATTTTTATAAATATATTGTATTAGCCAATTCCCACCCTTTTTGATAAAATTATTCCTCTCCTAACTCATTGTTGTCATTGTGTCTCCCCTAGTTACGGCCACCTCTCCCTGCCGAATGCAGGGGCCGCGCATGCACGGAGGAACCACATTAACCCAGCGTCTGGCCTCTCATTTCTTTAATGAACGCGCAGGGCTGTTCTGTATTCTTTTGTGCTGCCTCTGAAACAGAGCCGGGCATGCTCTGTTTGCAGGGCAGACTTGGGAGATAGAAGTGGAGAGCCAGGACGTGCTGGAGCAGTGTCGGATGACACTCTGCTCTGCTGTGTAGTGAAAGCATGTGCTCAGTGTGCAGTGTCCTCCAGTTTTATTATTTGGGGAGTTCCCCAATTAAGTGCCTTCTCTTGACACCAATCCCTTTTAAACAAAATGTAACCTGTATTTATTATTCAATTAATAATATTCTGTGCCCTTTAATTATTATTAAAAAAATCTCTCTCCGGATCTTATATGGTAAATGACCCTATAATCAGTACATTGGCTGTTCAAGTGCTGCTGGTGCGCATTCCAGCTAGACACTTGCGATACCTAACTGCCTCTTCCTATATTACATTCTGCTTTACACTCTCCACATACTATCCAGAACTGTGAATTAAAATCCTATCATGCACTGACCCCCGACATGTTTCGCCAACTAGCTTGGTGTCCTCAGGGGACTCAGGCAGTGTGCATAGAGATAGAGACAGGCGGGATCTTTTAAAACATTCTCGTCCCTCCCAACTTGTGACGTAGCTTCTCTTTCACCTATAAGGTCCATTGTAACTAGCGCATCCCCGAATCAAATCTCTTACAAGCAGTCTTATACAATGCTTGTAGAGGGGATGGGGCGGAGACTGCTCTTTGTATACTTACCCGGCATATGACATCAGCCCTCCCTGTGCATGTCGCCGGACTTTGCGCTAGAAACTTCATAGTATCGGTGTGGCAAAACCAACCTGGCCACTGGGTGCTGGAGAAGTCTGGTTGCCCACCTGCTGCCCCAGGATTATGGCCCCTCTCATCAGCCCATGCTAAGCTTAAACCCCATGGCGATGTGACTGTGTTTGTGGCATCTGAGCGCTCGGATCCAAGCCATCTGGGGATAGGCTGAATGTGGGGGTCCTGTTCAGCATAATAGGAGTTATGTATATTTGTGTATTTTTGTGTCTTTTCACTAACATGCGCACAATGGAGTTTTGCCTCTGTCCTGGGAGATAATTGGATTACTTCCCAGTTGTCTCCAGGATAGAGGACTCTGTGACCTACTGCCAGCAAAGCTTTCCGGCCCAAACCAGTTCCACAAAGACACTTTTTACTAATTTCTGAACCCCTGGTCTAACTCGTACCATTTTTGGATATGTTGTTCCTCTGAATGGATTGAGGATGAATATGTAATTGTTATTGAAATCCCATGCATAGTTTTGAAGTTATGAATGTTGTATAAAACTGTATATTTTCCTGCCGGTGATAATAAGTTCGTCCATTGTGTTTAGTAATTATATCACAGGCAGAGGGGAGGGAATGTGTACTCTGTGCGGGTCATTCCTTTGTTATTTTATGATTGGTTAATGTAGAAGTCCAGGGGATGTTCCTCTGGACTGAACATGGTAATAAAAGAGGCTGTATGGGCCAGTACATGTGTTCTGCTTAACCCTCAAGCGAAGTGTCGTCTCGTTCTTGGGGGGAATTGGAGTGTATGCTGTTACAGTGCGACTGCCAGTAGTGTAAACTGTTCCTAGGGTTTTTCCTGTTTGGCTGTATACTGTTTCCGGTTCGGGAGTCTGGAGCATTCATGTGCTTGCAGTTCGGGAAATTGGTGCTTGCAGTAACTGCCGGTGTGTCTCAAAAGGGAATATCGCCTAAACGAAGTTGTGTGCGTGACGGTCCGCTACAATCGGATTACTAAAGCGCATGTCCCTGGACTTAGTGTTCGCTCCTATAAGATCCTGGGCACTGTGCATGTCTGAGGACATATTGGATTATTTTATTATAAAGCAGTAAAAAAGTAAGTAGAATAGGTGGGCTAATTAGTGATGGAATGGTAATGAGACTAAATATGAAGTCTAACCCAATATTACACTGTTTTGACCCATAAGCCCCTAAAGATAACTATTTTCAATGTCTACTATTGGATGTCATTGTTTGATATCTATATAGTTCACAATAAGTAGACCTAGACCAAAGGGAATATAATATAGTTTTTACCAGCAATTTCACCTTTTTTTTTTTTTTTTTTGGGGGGGGAGGGGGTCTATAAGCTACATTGAGAGAAACCAAGCATACTGGATTGTTCTCATATTATATTTACTGCTTCCTAGGGATTTTAATAAAGAAGTCTATTGACAAAATTATAACTCGATACTTTATGGGCGAGTAATGATAAGGTATCACATATGTTTTATTTCCAAATTTATACAGTACATATACTCTTACATAACTCTATGTTATTTTAAAGGGAAATAACTAGAAATAACTAGAAACCCTTATGTACCATATTATTATAGTAGTTCCCATTTTTAATAACACTAAGGGGCATAATATTTCCAATTCTTTATATCTGTATCCATTATTTTTTCAACCGCACTGGTAGGAATGAGGCAAACATTAAACCTTCGTTTAAGCCCAAAGGGGCTAGACTATTTAATTGGTATATCCATTTCGCCTCCTCCTGTTACAGTTTTCTGTCTATATTTCCTTTTCTTGGACCACTCTTTACTTTTATAATTCCAAAAATTTTAAAATTTCCATCATGTATCTCGTGTATATGCCTAGATATTATTATGTCCGCTTTTTTATTTATATCACTAAAATGTTTTGAGATCCTCCGCCTAAATTCTTGTACTGTTTTTCTAATATAAATTTTAGAGCAACTGCATTTAGCTGCATAAACGATCCCTTTTGTTCTACAATTTATGTAGTCTTTGATTACATATAAACAATTGTCTACAGGATTCAGGAATTTTTTCAGCAAAATAATTATTTCACAAAAAGTAGGTAGGATCCCCTGTGCGATAGCCAGGTCTCCGACTTCTTTATTCCCGTGTGTCCTTGATAGTGGCTGTGTACCAGATGTTGTTTTAAGTTTTTCCCTCTTCTATATGTTATCGTGGGGTATGATGCTAATACTGGTTTGAGGTCATCATCTGCTCTCAAGATATTCCAATATTTATAAAAAATTTGTCTTAGTCTTTGATGCTGCACATCAAAAGTACCAATACATCTAATTAAAGATTCATTTGGTAATAAAGTATTATTTAACAGATCCTCTCTCTTAATGTTTTTGGCTTTTCTGTAGGCCTTGTGCAGGACCTTCTTTGGATAGCCATGATCAAGAAACCTTTGATACAGGATTTTGCTTTCAACCTCAAATGCCTGTTCGGTAGATGAATTCATCTACCGAACAGGCATTTGAGGTTGAAAGCAAAATCCTGTATCAAAGCATAAGGTCCTGCACAAGGCCTACAGAAAAGCCAATTAAAGAATCTTTAATTAGATGTATTGGTACTTTTGATGTGCAGCATCAAAGAGAAAGACAAATTTTGAATAAATATTGGAATATCTTGAGAGCAGATGATGACCTCAAACCAGTATTAGCACCATACCCCACAATAACATATAGAAGAGGGAAACACTTAAAACAACATCTGGTACACAGCCACTATCAAAGACACACGGGAATAAAGAAGTCGAGACCTGGCTATCGCACAGGGGATCCTACCCATGTGGCGACTTTACTTTTTGTGAAATAATTATTTTGCAGAAAGAATTCCTGAATCCTGTAGACCAGGGGTACACAACCTTTTCTGGCCGGGGGCCACATTGTCAGCCTGAACCAATTCCAAGGGCCGAAAATCAAACTTGAAGGGGTATTACCAACTGAAATACTTTATTTTTGGCATATTGAACATACAGTGTATACTTTAAATGTCTAGTTACAGTTCTAGGACACCCATATAATAGGAGAATACATAAAAGATACATGTAAGAAGCCATAAGACATAGACCTACATGTCTTTTACCAGTTGTGTGGGGGCCGCACAGAATGGTATCGAGGGCCGCATGTGGCCCCCGGGCCGCAGGTTGTGCACCCCTGCTGTAGACAATCGTTTATATGTAATCAAAGACTACATAAATTATAGAACAAAAGGAATCGTTTATGCTGCTAAATGCTCTAAAATTTATATCGGAAAAACAGTACAAGAATTTAGGAGGAGGATCTCGAAACATTTTTGCAATATAAATACAAAAAGCGGACACAATAATATCCAGGCAGATGCATGAGATACATGGTGTAAATTCAAAAAATTTAAAATTTGGGGGAATTATGAAAGTGAAGAGTGGTCCAAGAAAAGGAAATATAGACAGAAAATTGCAACAGGAGGAGGCGAAATGGATATAACGATTAAATAGTCTAACCCCATTGGGCTTAAATGAAGGTTTAACTTTTGCCTCATTCCTAACAGTGCGGCTGAAAAAATAATGGATACAGATATAAAGAATTGGAAATATTATGCCCCTTAGTCTTATTAAAAATGGAAACTACTATAATAATATGGAACAGAAGGGTTTCTAGTTATTTCCCTTTAAAATAACATAGATTTATGTAAGAGTATACGTACTGTATAAATTTGGAAATAAAACATATGTGATACCTTATCATTACTCACCCATAAAGTGACGAGTTATAATTTTGTCAATAGACTTCTTTGTAAAAATCCCTAGGAAGCAGTAAATATAACATGAGAACAATCCAGTATGCTTGGCTTTTCTCAATGTAGCTTATAGACCCCCAAAAAAGCTGAAATTGCTGGTAAAAACTAGAGATGTCCCGAACTATTCGCCGGCGAACATAGCCTGTTCGTGTTCGCCGCAGCGGGTGAACAAATGCAATGTTCAGTCCGACCCCAATTCGTCATCATTAAGTAGACTTTGACCCTGTACCTCACAGTCAGCAGACACATTCTAGCCAATCAGCAGCAGTACCCTCCCTCCCAGACCCTCCCACCTCCTGGACAGCATCCATTTTAGATTCATTCGGAAGCTGCAGTCTTAGTGAGAGGAGGGACAGTGTAGCTGCTGCTGATTTAATAGGGAAATCGATAGCTAGGCTAGTGTATTCAGTGTCCACTCCAGTCCTGACAGACTCATCTGATCTCTGCTATAAGGACAGCATCCTGACAGCACCCCAAAAAGCCCTTTTTAGGGCTAGTACATCAGTCTGCTTTTTTTATTTTTTGTGTGTAATCTAATTGCAGTTTCTTGCCAGCATGTGTGTCAGGCTCAAAGCGTATACTGTGCCCACTTGCCCAGTGCCACCACTCATATCTGGTGTCACAGTAGCTTGCATTTAAAAAAAAACAAAAAACTATTTTGACTGTAATATAATAGCAGTCAGTTGCCTGCACGCATGTGTGTTTCAGGCCCTGCAAGTGCACAGTGTCACCAGTGCAACTCATATCTGGTGTCACAGTAGATTACATTTAAAGAAAGAAAAACTATTTTGACTGTAAAATAATAGCAGTCAATTGCCTGTATGCGTGTGTGTTTCAGGCCCTGCAAGTGCACAGTGTCACCAGTGCAACTCATATCTGGTGTCACAGTAGAGAACATTTAAAAAACAACAATTTTGACTGTAATATAATAGCAGTCAGTTGCCTGCATGCTTGTGTGCTTCCGGCCCTGCAAGTGCACATTGTCACCAGCGCAACTCATATCTGGTGTCACAGTAGATTACATTTTAAAAAACAACATCAATTTTGACTGTAAAATAATAGCAGTCAGTTGCCTGTATGCATGTGTGTTTCAGGCCCTGCAAGTGCACAGTATCACCAGCGCAACTCATACCTGGTGTCCCAGTAGCTTGCATTTAAAAAAAAAAAACTTTTTGGACAGTAATATAATAGCAGTCAGTTGCCTGCACGTGTGTGTGTTTCAGGCCCTGCAAGTGCACAGTGTCACCAGTGCAACTCATATCAGGTGTCACAGTAGATTACATTTAAAAAAACAAACAATTTTGACTATAAAATAATAGCAGTCAGTTGCCTGCACGCATGTGTGTTTCAGGCCCTGCAAGTGCACAGTGTCACCAGCGCAACTCATATCTGGTGTCACAGTAGATTACATTTAAAAATAACACCAATTTTGACTGTAATATAATAGCAGTCAGTTGCCTGCATGCGTGTGTGTTTCAGGCCCTGCAAGTGCATAGTGTCACCAGCGCAACTCATATCTGGTGTCACAGTACTGTAGATTACATTTAAAAAAAAAAAAACAATTTTGACTGTAATATAATATCAGTCAGTTGCCTGCACGAGTGTGTGTTTCAGGCCCTGCAAGTGCACAGTGTCACCAGCGCAACTCATATCTGGTGTCACAGTAGATTACATAAAAAAAACAAAAAACAATTTTGACTGTAAAATATTAGAAGTCAGTTGCCTGCACGCGTGTGTGTTTCAGGCCCTGCAAGTGCACAGTGTCACCAATGCAAGTCATATCTGGTGTCACAGTAGATTACATTTAAAAAATAAGATACATTTTGACTGTAAAATAATAGCAGTCAGTTGCCTGTATGCGTGTGTGTTTCAGGCCCTGCCAGTGCACAGTGTCTCCAGTGCAACTCATATCTGGTATCACAGTAGATTACATTTAAAAAAAATAAAAATTCTGACTGTAATATAATAGCAGTCAGTTGCCTGCAAGTGCACAGTGTCACCAGCGCAACTCATATCTGGTGTCATAGTAGCTTGCATTTAAAAAAAACAAAAACTTTTTTGACTGTAAAATATTAGCAGTCAGTTGCCTGCATGCGTGTGTGTTTCATGCCCTGCAAGTGCACAGTGTCACCAGCGCAACTCATATCTGGTGTCACAGTAGATTACATTTTAAAAAAAAACAACAATTTTGACTGTAATATAATAGCAGTCAGTTGCCTGCACGCGTGTGTGTTTCAGGCCCTGCAAGTGCACAGTTTCACCAGCGCAACTCATATCTGGTTGCCTTGATGAGCCTTGCTCATCACCCTTGATTCCCCACACCTGGTACTTCCCTATATAAGTCCAGCCACTTGCACTCCAGCTTGCTGATTATTGAGCTCCTGAGCCTTGATCAAGCTACTCCTCATCTGCTGCTATTGCTACTACTGTAAGTTCACTGCTGACCAGGAATTGACTACCGACTACTCTTCTGCTTTGTCCCTACCTACTGAACTGCTACCACTGTTGCCGATCCGGATTGTCTGACCACGCTTACTGCCGCCTGCCCTGACCCACCTCCTGCCAACCGACTATGCCTCTGCCATACTTCCTGCACCTACTACCAGCCTGCGGTCCTTGCCACTGGGCTCCACTCCTACCTCCAGCCAGCTGTCCTCTGACTCAGGTGAGCCTGTAGGATTGTTACAGAATAATCAGTCACACCATGGAGTCCACAATGGCCACTCTGTGTATGTAGGTCTCCGAACTTCAAGAATTTGGTACTACGTATCAGAATAAATTTGCCTAGCTCCAAGGCGTAGTCCAAAGCCAACAGAGGAAGATTATTGAACTACAGAAGCAACTCCTGGACGCCCGCGGCGTGGCCACAGACACCTGCATGCCACTCCCATCAAGATTCGGCATCACAGAAGCATTAGCATGGGCATCACCATACGTGGAGACTAACAGTCAGCTCCTGCATGACCTAAACAACTTTATCACCGCCATGAGCCAAGTCTTCGATGACCCCAACCGCTGTGCGACAGCCGAGGCGCGACTACATAGTCTGTGGCAAGGGAGACGCCGTTGGATCACGGACACCACCTGGAACCCAGCAGCCCAGAGGAACCGATTCCGGCGTGGACTGTCCGAATTAATAAAAGACGAACTCGCCAGAGTTGAGGCCCCAGACGATCTGGATGACTTCATTCAGTTATGCATCCGGATAGATCAAAGACTCTGGTCCTCGGACCACAGACCCACTTACTCATATTCCTCTACCGCCCAGCGCGACCCCCAGTCAGCAACTGAACCTATGCAGGTCGATGCACTACGTAGGTCTCTATCCACAGCTGAGAAGGAGAGACGGCTGGCCGAAAACCTCTGCCTCTACTGTGGGGAGCCGGGTAATTTTGCCATCAAATGTCCTAATAAGATCCGAAAGACTATTGCTGTAACAGAACTAAAGGAGCAACCACAGACTCCAACCCCGCCAGCAGCCCCTGAAAATAACAACACGGCGGCTCATGGATCCCACTTCATCGTCCCCATCCTCATTGACATTGAGGGGCAACAACTCCCCTGTTCATCGATGTTAGAACCCGGGGGCGGGAGGCAACTTCATGGACCTAACCTTCGCCCGCGAAAAGAACATTCCACTGACAATCAAGGCAGCCCCCATTGACCTGGAAACCGTCGACGGATCCCCACTCTCCTCAAGGCCGGCCACTCACGAGACCACCGAACTACAACTCCTCATAGAACCCGATCACCGTGAAAATATCCACTTCTCACTGATCGTCTCCCTGAAGTTCCCGGTGATCCTGGGCATTCCATGGTTGGCCACCCAAAACCCCTCGGTGGACTGGGAAACCCGCTGCATACGGTTCCCGTCCGAGTTCTGCTCGCTAAATTGCTCCCACAAACCCGTCCTTCCACCTGAAGACACCACCATCTCAAAACTATCCGTCAAGAATCTGCTACTCCCTCAATACCGCGAGTTCCAGGATGTCTGCGACAAGAAAAACGCAGACAAGCTGCCACCACACCGACCCTACGACTGCCTTATAGAACTGTTGCCCGGGGCCGAAATACCCTTTGGCAGTATCTACCCCCTCTCAGAGCCTGAACTCAAGGCTCTGAAAGAGTACCTGGACGAGGACCTGAGGAAGGGGTTTATCCGGCCCTCTACCTTCCCCGCGAGAGCCCCCTTTTTCTTCGTAGAGAAAAAAGACTCCTCCCTGCGTCCCTGCATAGACTACAGAAAGCTTAATGACATAACCGTAAAGAACCGGTACCCGCTCCCACTGATTTCTGAACTCCTCGAGAGACTCCGGGCAGCGAAGATCTTCACTAAGCTCGACCTTCGAGGGGCCTACAACCTCGTCCGAATCCGCCCTGGGGACGAATGGAAGACCGCCTTTCGTACACGTTATGGTCACTTTGAGTACCTGGTCATGCCTTTCGGACTCTGCAATGCTCCCGCCACCTTCCAGCACTTCATTAACGACGTCCTCAGGGACATGCTGGATCCGTTTGTAGTCGTTTACCTGGAAGACATCTTGATCTTTTCTGCAGAGACTCCGACAGAACTCTCTCTATATCAAGCTCGAGAAATGAGAGTTTGAGCGAACCACCACTCAGTTCCTCGGATACATCGTCTTCCCAGAGAGCCTAAGTATGGACCCAGGGAAGGTCCAAGCCATGATGAACTGGCCCATTCCGCGAAACGAGAAGGAGATACAAAGATTTATTGGCTTCGCCAACTACTATCGTAAGTTTATCGGGAACTTTTCCAAGGTCATAGCACCCATCACCCAACTCACCAAGAAGGCAGTCCCCTTCTCCTGGACATCCGAGGCCCAGGAGGCCTTCACCAAGTTGAAACTCCTCTTCACTTCTGTCCAATCCTAATCCACCTGAACCCTGAGCTGCCATTTACAGTCGAAGTGGATGCATCAGACTCCGCGGTGGGGGCAGTTCTGTCACAACGGACAGGGGAGAAGATGCTACTACACCCGTGCGCATATTTCTCCCACCAGATGTCCCCCTCCGAGAAGAACTATGACATCGGGAACAAAGAACTACTGGCGATCAAGGATGCCTTCTCAGAGTGGAGACACCTGCTGGAGGGAGCCACCAACCCCATAATCGTACTAACTGACCACAAGAACCTCAAGTTTATCCGCAGCGCTAAGAGACTCTCAGCCAGACAGGCCAGATGGAGCCTATTCTTTTCCCTCTTCAACTTCATCATCACCTATCGCCCCAGATCAAAGAACGGCAAGGCTGACGCCCTCTCCAGAATGTTTTCCGAGCCTTCACAGAGTAACAAAGGCCAAAACAACATCGTACCCAAGAGAAGGGTCGTAGGGGCCACCTACTCTAAAGAACTCCTGGGCACAATCATAGAAGGATATGAAAATGACCCCTTCCTCTCCCACCCCACAAGGAATGTCAGCCTTACGTTTAAGAACAGTCATTGGTTTCATCAGGGCCTACAACTATATGTACCAGAATTTGCACGGTTCGAAGTGCTCAAACTCAACCATGACTCCAAGCTGGCCGGCCATTTGGGTACAAGGAAGACCCAGGAGCTTCTCTCCCGCTCCTTCTGGTGGCCAACATACAAGAAGGACATCAAGAGGTACATCTCCTCGTGCACGGTCTGTGCCCGCAATAAGACTCCTCGTTCCTCTCCCGTGGGTCTGTTACAACCCCTCCCGATTCCCTCCCGCCCCTGGGGCTCGATCTCCATGGACTTTGTGGTAGATCTTCCTCCTTCAAAAGGGATGAACACCATCTTGGTCGTGGTCGACCACCTCACCAAAATGGCCCATTTCATCCCTTACAAAGGCCTACCCACCGCCAAACAGACGGCCGATCTTATTCTCAGAGAGGTCTTCAGGCTGCATGGGATCCCAGACGACGTGGTCTCCGACCGAGGCTTACAACTTGCATCAAAGTTCTGGAAGAACTTCTGCCAGGCGCTCGGGTTTAAAGTGAACCTGTCCTCCACTTTCCACCCTCAGTCAAATGGGCAGACGGAGAGAACTAATCAGACCCTAGAGAAGTACCTACGCTGTTTCAGCTCCCATCTGCAGGATGACTGGCCTGACCACCCTCCCAGCAGTGGCCGAACAACCCTACAGGAGGCACAAAAGAACATTATAAACAACCTCCAGCTCGCCCAGAGGCGCTTTAAACAGGGAGCAGACAGACGGGCTTCCATGTGGGAGACAAGGTGTGGCTGTCCACCAGGAACCTCAGACTGAAGGTCCCCTCCAAAAAGTTGGCCCAAAAATACATGGGTCCGTTCTGGATCATCGCACAAATCAACAAGGTCACGTTCCGGCTCGACCTTCCGGACTCCATTAGGGTGCACCCTGTCTTCCATTGCTCCCTCCTTAAGCCATAAATGGAGAACACCTTCACAGGCCGCCACTCACTCCCTCCAACACCCGTGAGGGTACAGGGTGAAGAAGAATACACTGTTGCGAAGATCCTCGACTCCAGGATCCACCGGGGAAGACTACAATACCTAATTGGGTGGAAGGGCTACCCTCCCGAGGATAACTCCTGGGAGCCAGAAGAAAACGTCCACGCCACCAGACTGGTAAAAAAATTCCATCAACGGCACCCCGGTAAGCCTGCCCTGTGGTGCCCCGAGGTCACCTTGGAAGGGGGAGTACTGTAGGTTCGAACCTGTGACCAGCTACATCACAGGCGGTAGCCCTGCTTACTAGGCTACCGTCCTCTCTGGACATTTCTCCCTGCAGCCTATAATTTAACCTCAGTCTTGCTAAGCCTTGGTCATCACCCTTGATTCCCCACACCTGGTACTTCCCTATATAAATCCAACCACTTGCACTCCAGCTTGCTGATTATTGAGCTCCTGAGCCTTGATCAAGCTACTCCTCATCTGCTGACCAGGAATTGACTACCGACTACTCTTTGTCCCTACCTACTGAACTGCTACCACCGTTACCGATCCGGATTGTCTCACTACGCTTTCTGCCGCCTGCCCTAACCCACCGCCTGCCAACCGACTACGCCTCTGCCAGACTTCCTGCACCTACTACCAGCCTGCGGTCCTTGCCACTGGGCTCCACTCCTACCTCCAGCCAGCTGTCTTAAGACTCAGGGGAGCCTGTAGGATTGTTACACAGTCACACTGAAGGCACCATCAGCGACATCATCCCATTTGCTTTCTTCCTGGAGCGTGCCCTGTGAAGAGTGCTGGATCAGGCCATAGATGAGCGTGAAGAGGAAGTGGAAGAGTTGTGGTCACCATCACCACCAGAAACAGCCGTATCAGCATCGCTTGCTGGACCTGCGGCAACGCTGGAAGAGGAGTCTGAGGAAGAGGTGTCAGAGGAGGGATGTGGCTTTGAGGAGGAGGAAGACCAACCACAGCAGGCATCCCAGGGTGCTTGATGTTGTCACCTATCTGGGACCCGTGGTGTTGTATGTGGCTGAGGGGAAGAACAGACCTTCGGTGAGATCAGTGAGGACGAGGAACGGGACATGAGTAGCTCGGCATCCAACCTTCTGCAAATGGGGTCTTTCATGCTGTCGTGCCTGTTGAGGGACCCTCGTATAAAAAGGCTGAAGGAGAACGACCTGTACTGGGTGGCCATGCTACTAGACCCCAGGTATAAGCAGAAAGTGCCTGAAATGTTACCGAATTCCCGGAAGTCGGAAAGGATGCAGCACTTCCAATATAAATTAAAAAGTATGCTTTACACAGCGTATAAGGGTGATGTCACAGCACAACGGGAATCTAACAGGGGAAGAGGTGAAAGTAATCCTCCTCCTACCATGACCAAGCTGGCAAGGACAGGAAGCTTTACAGACGTGTTGTTGATGGAGGACATGCGAAGCTTTTTAAGTCCTACGCATCGCCACAGCCCTTCGGGGTCCACCCTCAGAGAACAACTCGGCCGACAGGTAGCAGACTACCTCGCCTTAACTGCAGATATCGACACTGAGGAGCGATGAACCCCTTGACTACTGGGTGTGCAGGCTTGACCTGTGGCCTGAGCTATCCCAATCCCAATAGAACTTCTGGCCTGCCCCGCTTCAAGTGTCCTGTCAGAAAAGAGCTTCAGTGCAGCAGGAGGTATTGTCACTGAAAAGAGAAGTCACCTAGGTCAAAAACGTCTAGATTACCTCACCTTTATTAAGATGAATGAGGCATGGATCCCGAAGGGACTGACAGTGGGCGATACATTTTCCTAAAAAATGCCTAATGAGATGAGCGGCCTTGGGCTAAAAATGGTCCACACACTGCTGTATTTTATCTCTGCATGCCGGATGACTTGCATGACTTATCCGCCACCAACTAGGGTTCATGCCTAATTTTTCTGGCCTCTGGTGCTGTACTGTGGCTGCAAAAACTAAACAAAAAAAAGGCACATGCATGTGTCAATTCCCCTTCGTGATCGGTACCTTGTTGTGGTGAAGGGGCTTGCGTATCCCAATGAAGCGACCACCTCTATGAGTGTGTTCGCAATGGCAATGTTGGCATACCCCAGATGATAAGGTTGTTGCTTCATTGTAAACAGACCAAAAGCGATCGGCTGGATAATTTTGCATAGAAAAAACATAAATTTTCTTTGTGATCATCCAAGGTGATCATTAAAGCCTACTAGGCCAACAATGGGCCCACACTGCAGAATCATTGTTTTCTGGGTCACTTAACGGTCACTGAACTACCTCAGCACGACCATAGACTTTGAAAAAACCCCATTGCCTGCGATCTCCCGAAAGTGCGCCCGAGCGCAGTTATCACTACTACAAGATTGACGCATAGAGGAATAAAATTTATGTCATAAATGTGTCAACTATTGACAATTTTTTGCGGTTGTCTAAAATCTATTCCATACACGTCTCCTGATAGGGGACGTAACAGGGATTAAACTGATAGGAATAATACTACTTAACACACCACTCATATCTGGTGGCACAGTACATTGCAAGGCGTATGCACAGTACCCCAAATTGGAAGTAGCAGGAGCAACCAAGCATCTTTTTCCATCTCCTGGTTCCTAAAATCTATTCCATACACCGGCCCCTGATAGGGGACGTAACAGGGATTAAACTGATAGGACTATAGTACTACTTAACATACCACTCATATTGGGATTGCACAGTACATTACACGGCGCACGCGCAGTGCCCCAAATTGGAAGTAAGAGGACCGACCAAGCAGCTTTTTCCATCTCCCGGTTCCTAAAACCTATTCCATACACCGGCCCCTGATACGGGACAAAACGAGATTAAACTGTTAAGAACAGATTTTTTTTAATTTATAAAAAAGTAGACAGCCTCTGCGGAGCTGGGTATTTTTTGGCAGCGTTACTGAACGCTCATGCGCAATGGCTGTTGGCTCATGCGTCCTTTTGCGGAGGTGACAAACCTGGTCAGTCAAACCCAAGGCAACATCATCGACCTCATCCCATATGCGTTTTTTCTGGAGCGTGCCCTGCGAAGAGTGTTGGATCAGGCCTTAGATGAGCATGAAGAGGAAGAGTTGTGGTCACCATCACCACCAGAAGCAGCCTTGTCGTCATCGATTGCTGGACCTGCGGCAACGCAGAGAGAGGAGTCTGAAGAAGAGGAGTCAGAGGAGGAAGGTGGCTTTGAGGAGGTGGAAGACCAACCACAGCAGGCGTCCCAGGGGGCTTGTTGTAACCTTTCGGGGACCCTTGGTATTGTACATGGCTGCGTGGAGGAAGAGACCTTCAATGACATCAGTGAGGACAAGGAACGGGACATGGCTAGCTTGGTATCCAACCTTGTGCAAATGGGGAGTTTGCGATTGTGCAAATGAACTGTTTGTGGTTGTTTGCGGTGCGTTAAACGGGGAGTTTGTCTGTCAGAGTTTGGTCTGCCACAGTGAAGCGGGCGTAACCCTTGCACTACCTGATCATACCTGATGGTATACACACCCTGGATGTTTTAAAGCACGTTATTCCAAACAATTTAGGAATGTTAGGTGATTTATGCCCTTTATGGATTAAAAGCCGACTTTGCGTCAACTACGTAATTTTCCATGGGAGTTTTGCCATGGATCCCCCTCCGGCATGCCACAGTCCTGGTGTTAGTCCCCTTGAAACAACTTTTCCATCACTATTGTGGCCAGAAAGAGTCCCTGTGGGTTTTAAAATTCGCCTGCCTAATGAAGTCTATGGCGGTTCGCCCGTTCGCGAACATTTGAGAAAATTTGCGTTCACCGTCTCTAGTAAAAACTATATTATATTCCCTTTGGTCTAGATCTAATAATTGTGAACTATATAGATATCAAACAATAACATCCAGTAGTAGACATTGAAATAAGTTATCTTTAGGGGCTTATGGGTCAAAACAGTGTAATATTGGGTTAGACATATTTAGTCTCATAACCATTCCATCACTAATTAGCCCCCAAATTCTACTTACTTTTTTACTGCTTTATAATAAAATAAGCCAATATGTACCTGTATGAAACAAATGCGCCTCTGAGACTAAGTCCTCAGACATGCGCAGTTACCAGGATCTTATAAGAGCAAACACTAAGTCCAGGGACATGCGCTTTAGTAATCTGACACTATGAAGTTTCTAGCGCAAAGTCTGGCAACATGCGCAGGGAGGGCTGACGTCATATGCCGGGTAAGTATACAAAGAGCAGTCTCTGCCCCATCCCCTCTACAAGCATCGAATAAGACTGCTTGTAAGAGATTTGATTCGGGGATGCGCTAGTTACAATGGACCTTATAGGTGAAAGAGAAGCTACGTCACAAGTTGGGAGGGACGAGAAGGTTTTAAAAGATCCCGCCTGTCTCTATCGCTATGCACACTGCCCGAATCCCCTGAGGATGCCAAGCTAGTTGGCGAAACATGTCGGGGGCAGTGCATGATAGGTTTTTAATTCACAGTTCTGGATAGTATGTGGAGAGTGTAAAGCAGAATGTATTACAGGAAGAGGCAGTTAGGTATCGCAAGTGTCTAGCTGGAATGCGCACCAGCGGCACTTAAACAGCCAATGTACTGATTATAGGGTCATTTACCAGATAAGATCCAGAGAGAGATTTTTTAATAATAATTAAAGGGCACAAAATATTATTAATTTAATAATAAATAAAGGTTACATTTCGTTTAAAAGAGATTGGTGTCAAGAGAAGGCACTTAATTGGGGAATTCCCCAAATAGTAAAAATGTATTTATGCCTCTACACACAATACCTAGGTCATATATTTCAATCCCTATAAACTGTGTCCTCCAGCTCTCACACTGAGCAGACAACGCTATTGTGCCATGCCCCCTTGAACCTGAAGGTCAGGTGACAGCTGATAAGGTGCCTCCTGCTTTGTGCTTCTTGCCTAGAGGATTATTAGTCTGCTATCAGCTGCTTCTACATGATGTGATGCCTAGTACTGTCTGCAATGTCCTCCATCTGGAGCTCTCCAGGTAAAAGACTCATTGACATCCTGACTACTGACCTACACAAGCTGCAAGTTGTATGAAAAAGTAATGTGGCCCCAAGAAAAGTCAACGGGGCCACACTGCACCTCTACATGCCTCTGCTTTTATTGTGACATGTTCTAGGAGAGAATACTGCTGGATAGAAGTGTCCTACATTTGCACTATATGGCGGAACTTAGAGTAGGCAACTGAAATATGACTTTCATAAAAGTGCTCTACCTATGCATGCCTCCAATTTTATAAGACATGCCATGTGGCGGCATCAAGAGTATGAACTATGATATGGTTCTATTACGCCCCTTTCACACGGGGGAGTCTTCCGTGCGGGTGCAATGCGTGAGGTGAACGCAATGCACCCGCACTGAATCCGGACCCATTCATTTCTATGGGGCTATGCACATGAGCGGTGATTTTCATGCATCACTTCTGCGTTGCGTGAAAATCTCAGCAAGCTCTATATTGTGCGTTTTTCACGCAACACAGACCCCATAGAAGTGAATGGGGCTGCGGGGAAATCGCAAGCATCAGCAAGCAAGTGCGGATGCGGTGCGATTTTCCCGCATGGTTGCTAGGAGATGCGGACCCAATCTTTATTATTTTCCATTATAACATAGTTATAAGGGAAAATAATAGCATTCTTTAATACAGAATGCTAAGTAAAAGGACAATTGAGGGTTAAAATTTAAAAAAAAATAACTCACCTCCTCCAATTGTTCGCGTAGGTGTCGGTCTCCTGTTCTCTCTTCAGCTGTGGGTAAAGGACCTGTGGTGATCTCACTGAGCTCATCACATGGTCCATTACCATAGTGATGGATCATGTGATGGACCATGTGATGAGCTCAGTGACATCACCAGAGAAAACAGGAGACCGGCACCTACGCGAACAATTGGAGGAGGTGAGTTAATTCTTTTTTATTTTTGACCCTCAATTGTCCTTTTACTTAGCATTCTGTATTAAATAATGCTATTATTTTCCCTTATAACCATGTTATAAGGGAAAATAATAAAATCGACATAACACTTAACCAAAACCCGAACTTCAGTGATGAAGTTCGGGTCTGGGTACCAAACATGCCGATTTTTCTCAACGCATTAAGTTAATTTTTCTCAACGCAAATAGTTTGCACTTGCGCGGATAAATCGCCCATTTTCCTGCAACACACCCACATCTCATCTTATCAAACTTGACGCCTGTGTGAAAGAGGCCTTAGAAGTCTATAGGGCGGTACTCTGTACTTCTGCATTCCTTTTTCGCATGTTTATAGGTAATATTTCTGTATTATTGTGCCATCCCATGACACCATATGGCAGCACAGAGAGTACACATCTGTAATATGGCTCCATTAGAAGTCTATAGGGCTATACACTACCTCTGCATGCCTCTAATTCGATTATGGACTGTGGAGAGAATACTTCTCAATTATGGTGCTATATAACACCATATGGCGGCACAAAGAGTGTACTTGAGACTTTACAAGGCAAGAATTTCCAATTTTCCCCTCTGCAATTTGCGGTCCCCAGTGCACGGGCAACATCCATGCAGCTGCCGCAGATGGGTCCAGGCCCATTCACCTAAAGGGGTCCATGATCCGTCCGCTCTGCAAAAAAGTAGTGCATGCACTACTTTTTTGCGGTGCAGCCGCATGGACAGAAACATCACGGAAGCACTCAGTGGCGCTTCTGTGGGGTTCCACGCAGTGCTTCCGCACCGCATCTCCCGGATCGCGGATCCATTGAAGTAAATGAGTCCATGATGTCGGATGCACAGACGACCGATGTAGCAGAGCTCTATATAAAGTGGTTCATGGAAGACAGGTGTAGCAGAGCTGTATATGAAGTGATTCAAACAAAGTGCTGTTAGTGGAGAGAAAGACAGATATAGCAGAGCTGTATATTAAGTGATACTATCATACTATCCACATGAACGAGCACGCAAAGACTGAGCTCTCAGTGTGATGTCATAGAGAGGCGTGGCCGGCCTTCACTCAACTGCATAAGCCCGCCCAGCCTTAGAAGCAGGAAACCAGGAAGTGAACAGTAGAGCTGGCTGAGGTGAGGATGAAATAGCAAGATGGGAATACCCCTTTAAGTCATTTCCCTATCCACATTTGTTTGCAGGGCAATTGTACTGCTGCTACCCCCATTTTGGTTCCTTTTGAAGCCCTCTACCCCTTTCTATGACTTTTACAGCCATTTTTTTAGCCCCAAAGTTCTAGTCCCCATTAACTTCAATGGGGTCCAGGGTCAAGTTTTGGACCCGAACCGAACTTTGAACCCGAACATCTACAGGTCCGCTTCTCCCTACTCTTAGAAAATGGTGATGCAAGGAAACTTTAGATTTTTTTTAAAGGCTTTTATTTTTTTTAAAGTAAGAAAACAAAATAAAAACTATACAACTTAACTTACAGTATTATTAATGTTAACCCAATCTTCCTCACATAATTCACAATATTACATTATTAATCCTGGAGCTGATAGTGTGACACCTGACATAAGGTTGTGCATCACTGTGTGCTACTACCCAGTAAAGGTAATTTACTGTCTGAATATTCGTGTCCCGAACCTTTTCTGTCGACTGATTCTGCTAATTCAATTTCAAAGTTAGTCGCGCTGTCTGATATACGTCCAAATTCACACTCTCTCCAAGGAAGCGGTAATCTCCTTCAACCCAGCCAGTACACTTTAGTTCCACAGGATAGTCACCTTTCTTCAAAGCAACCTTCCTATAGAATCAGAATATCGGGTACATAGTGAAGGGCTGTATGGTCTGACTAAAACTTTTTTTTAATTTTTATACTCGCAAAAGAGTTGTGCAAATACGCATTAAAACAGATCAAACAGGTCTATTTGTTCCAGTCAGCCCGACCTAGGTTTCGCTGATGAGGCTTCTTCAGGGGCGAATATACCACCCTCTTTTACCTTTTCTATTTATATGGGGTTAGTCTGCAACTTCCCCTCCCCACTTCGTTATAGTCCAACCTCTTCCTAGGGGTTGTGCTGATTTCAAACACCCTCCCTTGAACCTCCAATGAAACATCCCATAAAACAATACATAATCAAATTCATTAATATACATCAACTTCCATAAAAAACTTCCTTTTGTAAAATATATCTACATACCAGAGACATACACTCCATTTTTTTAAAATACCCATTTTTAACATCATATATCACTAATCCATATAAATAGACATTGTATCGCATGGCTCATATATATGATGATAGTTCTACAGTGCTCATTCATAAAAAACAATCAAATCCCTTTGGTCTCCATTTCATTCATGTTTTCCTCCCGATCACAAGACCAGAAGTGACCAATGAGCATCCACTATAACTTCCCCCTTCTCTCTCAATATACCATTAACGTAAAAATTCCAACCGAAGCAATTTTATTCTAACAGACAGGGTTTTAAATCAAAGTCTATATTCAGACCCTGGGGTTGTAGTGTCTTCAGCTTAAATATCCATTCGACTTCACGTCGATTGATCTGCTTTATGGGGTCACTACTCCTCCAATCCGGTTTGACCTTTTCTACACCTGTGAACCATAAGCCACTTGGGTCTTTACCATGTTGTTTTTTAAAATTACTTGATACGCTATGACTTTCCAATCCCTTTTTAATATTGTTAATGTGCTCCTGTATTCTGGTTTTAAGTTAACGCAGTGTTCTCCCTATATAAACCAGTCCACAGGGGCACCTCAACATATACACCACCCCCATATGTTCGCAACCAACTCACCCTTGATTCTAAACTCCACTCCACTCTCAGATTTCACCTTTTCTATACTCCTCACTGTCTTATCACCCCTGGTGCGTTTCCTGCATGCAATGCAGAAACCGCACCATGTGAACCGGTCTTTCCCACTCTTCCCATCTTTCACTGGGATATAGCTCCGCACTATTCTTCAAATTTGGAGCCCTCCGATAAATCACTTCGGGTTTGTTCGGAATAATCCCCCCTATGACGGGGTCATTTTTCAAAACTGCCCAATTTTTCCTCAGTGTGTTTCTTATGGGGCCCGTAATGGCGCTAAACTGTGTGAAAAAGGTGAATCTATGGTCTTTTTCTTTTCCTTTTTCTTTTCTTTCTCTTTTCACACTCTCACTCCCTTTTTCCTTTTCTATAGACCCACTTATTTTTTCCTATTCTTCCCCCTTCTCCTCAAACATTGCCTGTATAATCCTACTCTGCTCCTTGTAGTCCTCCACTTCAGTACAATTCCTATATATTCAGGTGAATTGTCACTTCGGAATATTTCCAATCCACGGACGATGATGACAACTCGTGATGTCAATATAGCTATTCACGTCCGTGGGTTTGAAATAATTTTTTGTTTTATTCTTTTCGCCTTGTATAAAGATGATCAAGTCCAAAACATTCACACTCACTGCACTAATTTCACTTGAAAAGGACAAATTCCAGCCATTGCTATTAATATGATTCATAAATTCTTTCAAACCCTCCTGTTCTCCTTCCCAAATGATAAGGCAATCGTTTTCCACATTTTAAGTGTGCCACCTTACTGTTGTCTATTTAGCAATGGCTGAATTTGTTCCTCTTCCCATGATGACATGTACAGGTTTGCGAAACTTGGGGCGCATTTTGCTCCCATCGCTGTTCCTGACCGTTGGAGGTAAAAGTCCTGTTGGAACCAAAAATAGGTTTTCTTCAAACAAAATTCCAAACAGTCGCAAGTAAACTTACTTTGCACCCCTGACATGTCATCACCCCCTTCTAGATATTTCTTTATTAGTTCCAGTCCTCTATCAATGGGTATATTCGTGTACAGCGATGCTACATCTGACGTAGCCAGCCATGTATTTTTCAATGGAACTCCATATTCTTTTAAGGCTTCCAAACCACTACCACTTTCTTTCAAATAGGAGGGACTTTTGACAACATATCTTTGTAGAAAAAAATCTACATATTCAGTCAAATGACTTATCAGGGACCCAATCCCCGACACAATGGGTCGGCCGGGGGGATTTAATATGCTCTCGTGCACCTTGGGAAAATAATATATCACAGAGGTTTTTGGATGTTTCACTTTCAAATATTCATGTTCTTTTTTATTTATAACATCTTTTTTTAAGACCCTCTTCTAATAATGTATCTAATTTTTTCTTAAACTCGGGCATGGGATCTTTTTTCAATTTTATATAGGTGTTTTCATCAGACAATAACCTAAACATCTCCTTCTCATAATCTTTCTTATCAAGCACAACTATCTCCCCCCCCCCCCCCCCATGTCTGCTGATTCAGGGTGTTTGAAATCAGCACACCCCCTAGGAAGGGGTTGGACTGCAACAAAGAGGGAGAGGGGAAGTTGCAAACTAACCCCATATAAATAGAAAATGTAGAAGAGGGTGGTATATTCGCCCCTGAAGAAGCCTTATCGTCGAAACCTAGGTCGGGCTGACTAGAACAAATGGACCTGACTGTTTGATCTGTTTTAATGCGTATTTGCACAACTCTTTTGTGAGTATAAAAATAAAAAAAGTTTTAGTCAGACCATACGGCCCTTCACTATGTACCCGATATTCTGATTCTATAGGAAGGTTGCTTTGAAGAAAGGTGACTATCCTGTACGACTCAAGTGTACTGGCTGGATTGAAGGAGATCACCGCTTCCTTGGAGAGAGTGTGAATTGGGATGTATACCAGGCAGCGTGACTAACTTTGAAATTGGATTTGACTCTATGTGATTGTGACCCATATCACTCAGAGGTCTGCGAAGCCAATCATCCATCAACAAACGCAGTGGTGAACCGTTCTTTTTGTTTTCTATTTTATTTTATATATATTTTTCTATTATGAAAGACGTTGAGTGATTCTGCTAATTGCATCCTGCCCCGACCTTGGAACTATGACCTCGATTACGCTCATACTCTGCCTGCCCCGACATTGGAATTGCTATTTGGAATACAAAAGTACTCAGCCTGACCTGACTTTGGACTGTATTCAGACTACACTTTTTCATTGAGATCTTTGTGCTTTGCACTGGTGTCTCTGACCCCTGCAGGTCAGCAGCAAATTACACCAGAATTACTGGAGGAGGTAGTGGTCTGGTACATGTGCTTCGTAGAGGCAAAATTTGTTAAGTTCGAAATCACACAAGACTTTGGTGAATAACATTGGGCTTCAATGTTACGACTTTAAAAACATTTTAAAACAGGAATCCGAAGTCGGCTTCGGTATCGGCTGATACCTTGGTACTGAAGCCAACTTTGGATACCTGTTTTTAAATGTTTTTAAAGTCGTAGAATCGAAGCCCAGAGTTATTCAAGTCTCACATGACTTAAATTGTGCCTCCGCAACACATATCCATTTTAATGCTGAATTACAGAATTAAAACAAAGTTTTGGAACAAATCAACTTTGGATCTTGGATACGAAGCTCAATTCGCTCACCCCTACTGATAAGCCTGAAGACAGACAGATCTACCACAACATGGTGGCCCCTCTGTGGCCATCAGATGGTATTTGGACACAGTGTTGAACAGCTGTGCTCTCATAACAGGTGAGATGAAAGAAAAAATGTTATAAACTTTTTGAAGTGCATTACCTTTCCCACTTTTATGCTTGTTTTGCTCATTTTGCTGAAGTCAGCATTTTTTCCAAGCAGTTCAGATACTTCCAAACTTGGAAGAAGATCTTGAATATTGTATGAACGTTCTATTTTCAGTTTTGGTAAAGACAAATTAATGTATCTAGATTTAAAAAAACAATAATGATTACTTGCAGTAAAACTGTGATTTCATAGTCTCCAGTAATTTGACAAGAGTATTGTATGCTTTTATGTCTTACCGTTTTGATAGTCCATTCACCCATTCTTGATATGTATTCCAGTTCATAGAAGACTCAATGTTCTCAAGGGTGTTTCCATTTATTGGCTGGACCAATAGCAGAAAATCATTGTCACTTAGGGAAATCTTTATTATTAACTGATTTGCGGTGCGATCTTCAGTAAACTGAAATATTCCTGATACTGCAATCATAGGAACCAAGACAGTCTTGTTTGGCTCAGTCCAGAAGGATTGACGCTTTGGAAGTAAGAAAGAATTAGCCACTTTACCTGAAAGAAAAGTACTTGTTAGTCTGTGTACTGTATAGTTTTACTTTATTACAAACACAGAGCCCTTTCCAGAATTATTTGCATTTGCACATTTAGGTCTTGTTCACATTTTATTAATACAGGCAGCCAAAATGAGCATAATGTGCATACCCAATGTTGCATTTAGCAGAGTCTGTGCTGACAGTTATTTACAGATCTTAGTTGATGTCAGCCCTTGGCCAACAGCAGCCAGGAGCTATCTGTTTTACTGAAAGCCTTCTCTCTGTGTCTGGAGCCTTTCCCTAACTGTCTGAGTGGTACACTGTAAAGTCAGCTAGAGATACTAACAGGGAGATGATTATAATATACAAGGCAGAACAGAGTAGATGGAATTCGATAGTAGGATTTATCCCAGCAGAGGTGCAGCTAGCAGGAGTGCAGGGAGGAACTGAATAGCTCCAGCCCAGAAACATGGAAGGGCCCATCAAGGCAAGAGTTGGCAAGGTTCCCTGCCGTGCCATTCTCTATCTTGTAGGGCTCTGGACTACAGAACATCAGGACCACGCACAGGACTTTAGCATCCCAGTGCAGTTGGCTCAATAATGCCACTGTATTGCACCGCCTGCACTGGGACCAAAACCATGCCTCACTGTGGTAGGTGACTAGAGGGGACTGTACATTTTTTGGGACAGACATAAAGGTGACAGTTCTTCAGGTGTATGGCAATTAGGGGGAATTGTTACTTTTAAATGGTCAATCATGCTTTTTAAGGCAGTACTCATGGAGGTATTATTACTTTTTGTGGGAACTCGGACATTATTAATAGAGATGAGCAAATCGAAGTTGACGAGGTGGAATTCAATCAGAATTTTTAGGAAAAATTAAATTCATCCCGAAGTCAAATTTCCTCGTGCTTCGTGGTATCGAATAGCATTTTTTCTAAAATGGCTGCTGCACATTTTAGAACGAGTAAGTAAGAAGCCTGGGAATGAGGGATCACCCACAATGCCATGCATGCAGCCAGCCAATTATCAGCTAGCCAGTGTTTAGGAAAGACTTTATTCATAAAAAATATTGAGCAGTTCAGAGAAAGATCATTCATAGTATGGGGAAGGATAGTAAGGCATTATCCACACTGTTGGGAGAGAGCAGGGACCAATTGCACAGTGTAAAGCCTGGGTAATAGGAGCTATTCTATTAACCTTGCTGCACTAATTGGGGTTCCTAAAAGTGATCTATTACTACAGATTTTAGATTGTTTGCATTCTTTGATACAACAGTAATTCCAGTAATCCTTAATTCTGTTATTGGGGTGAAACTGCAGTCTGATACAACCAATTTTAGGGTATATTTATTTGATATATAAGTACGTTGATTCCTCCTTGATTCTGTAGTAAAATTGCAGTCTGATACAACCAGTTTTGTGGTGTATTTAGTTTTTATATAAAAAAATAATAATAGCCAAACCTAGGGACAACATGTCCCTGGTAAGCACACAATAAGCCTGTGGTAAAAGTAACACAAATGACACAAACAAATATTACCAGACCGCTTATAGTTCAAAATACTTTTATTTCCTGATTCCAAATAAACACACAATTCACTTAAAAGATGATTAAAGAGGAGTATAGGTGCAGGGAAAAAGCAACATCATCTGGAGGGAGACCACAAAGGACAAGAGTCAATAAATATCCTTATATATAAATTCCAGATACAAATTAAATTACAAGTGCAAATTTCATGTAATAATTAACAGTGACAAGAAACAGTTACCCATATTGTGCTCCCTCTCGGATAGCGCCAATCCCAACGTGCATTTCGGCGAACCTTCATCAGGGGGTGAACAAGTATTTTAAACTTTAAGTGGTCTGGTAATATTTGTAGGTGTTTTATAATTTATATATAAGTTAGCCCTGAAACTGGTGAGGGTGACATCAGTGACGTGCAGACAGTAGCTGATGATGATGTGGCTGATCGCACATGGGACCCCGGTGAAGAGGGGGCTTCATCATCATCATCAGGAGAAGAGGGTGGCAGTTTTCCCATGAGGCAGAGGCTGAGCCAGCAGGGTGGCAGCAGTGTGAGCTCTGTAGCCAAACGTGCCCGGGGTAGACCACCTGGTACGCTGGAGCCTACCTGTCCAAAAAGAAGTAGCAGTTCACGGAGGGAGTGGTAGCAGGCAGTCAGCACGGAGTGATGGGGGGAAAATGCCATACTTGTCGGTGTGGGAATTTTTCATCGAGCCGCCAGAGGATGTCAGCATGGCCCACTCTGTGACTGGGCCACTGTGTTTACGCCTCAAGCGATTCCTCATGCGATTCCCACCCTTACCGCTCTGTGACTGTGCCACTTTGTTGACTCCTCATGCGATTCCTCATGCGATTCCCACCCTCACCACTCTGTGACTGGGCCACTTTGTTGACTCCTCATGCTGTTGCCACCCTCACCATTCTGTGACTGAGCCACTGTGTTGACTCCTCATGAAATTCCGACCCTCACCACACTGTGACTGAGACACTTTGCTGACTCCTCATGCTGTTGCCACCCTCACCATTCTGTGACTGGGCCACTGTGTTGACTCCTCATGCGATTCCCACAATCAACAATCTGTGAATTATGCGATTCCTTCCCGTTGACTCCTCATGCTGTTGCCACTAGTGTTGAGTGAACAGTTCGAGAATAGTTCGGATTTGTACCGAATTTTGGGGTGTTCAGGACACGGACCCGAACCCGAACATTTTAAAAAAAGTTCGGGTTCGAGTTCGTTGTTCGGCGATTTCTTCCCGCTTTCTGATGGGCTGCATAGCAGCCAATCAGCTAGCGTTTTACTTCTTGCCCTAAGATCCCATCACAGCCATGCCTACTAATGGCATGGCTGTGATTGGCCAAGAGCAGCATGTGACCCAGCCTCTATTTAAGCTGGAGTCACGTAGCTCCGCATGTCACACTGCTCTGATTAGTGTAGAGAGAGGACGCAGCTGCTGTGAGGGGAGATTAGGCAGGGAAAAGTCAGCAAAAGCACCTAATGAAGTGATCGATCTACAGCTGTGAATGATTCAACTTCTGCTAGTTACTTGCTCACTGGTTTTTAGGCTGCACAGAGCGTTTTTCTGTCACTTTTTTTCTGCGGTGATCGGCGGCCATTTTGTGACTTGTGGTGCACCAGAACAAGCTACATCAGGGGCTTGGCTGTGCTAATTGTCACCCCTAGAAACTCAGGATAGCAATTTCTATATTTTATTAAGGGGTTAAATACAATTGCCAAAATAGCAATACCATAAATCTGGAGTCACAGCTGTGGCTGGCAAACTATAATAGTGTCCGCCAAAACATATATTTTGTTCTAGAGTGAAATTCACTTGCCAAAATAGCAATCCCCTAAATCTGGTGTCACAGCTGTGGCTGGCAAACTATAATAGTGTCCGCCAAAACATATATTTTGTTCTGTGGGGAAATTCAATTGCCAATATAGCAATACCATAAATCTGGTGTCCCAGCACTGGCTGGCAAACTATAATAGTGTCCACCAAAACATATATTTTGTTCTGGGGTGAAATTCAATTGCCAAAATAGCAATACCCTGAATCTGGTGTCCCAGCTGTTGCAGGCCAAGTGTTAATCTGTCCGTAAAAGGGTATATTTTGTTCTGGGGTAAAATTCAATTTCCAAAATAGCAATACCATAAATCAGTGGTTTCAGCTGTGGCTGGCAAAGTATAATAGTGTCCCCCAAAACATATATTTTGTTCTGGGGTGAAATTCAATTGCCAAAATAGCAATACCCTGAATCTGGTGTCCCAGCTGTTGCAGGCCAAGTGTTAATCTGTCCGTAAAAGGGTATATTTTGTTCTGGGGTGAAATTCAATTGCCAAAATAGTAATACCCTGAATCTGGTGTCCCAGCTGTTGCAGGCCAAGTGTTAATCTGTCCGTAAAAGGGTATATTTTGTTCTGGGGTGAAATTCAATTGCCAAAATAGCAATACCATAAATCAGTGGTTTCAGCTGTGGCTGGCAAAGTATAATAGTGTCCACCAAAACATATATTTTGTTCTGGGGTGAAATTCAATTGCCAAAATAGCAATACCCTGAATCTGGTTTCCCAGCTGTTGCAGGCCAAGTGTTAATCTGTCCGTAAAAGGTATATTTTGTTCTGGGGTGAAATTCAATTGCCAAAATAGCAATACCATAAATCAGTGGTTTCAGCTGTGGTTGGCAAAGTATAATAGTGTCCGCCAAAACATATATTTTGTTCTGGGGTGAAATTCAATTGCCAAAATAGCAATACCCTGAATCTGGTGTCCCAGCTGTTGCAGGCCAAGTGTTAATCTGTCCGTAAAAGGGTATATTTTGTTCTGGGGTGAAATTCAATTGGCAAAATAGCAATACCCTGAATCTGGTGTCCCAGCTGTTGCAGGCCAAGTGTTAATCTGTCCGTAAAAGGGTATATTTTGTTCTGGGGTGAAATTCAATTGCCAAAATAGCAATACCATAAATCTGGTGTCCCAGCACTGGCTGGCAAACTATAATAGTGTCCGCTAAAACATATATTTTGGTCTGGGGTGAAATTCACTTGACAAAATTGCAATCCCCTAAATCTGGTGTCCCAGCACTGGCTGGCAAACTATAATAGTGTCCGCCAAAACATATATTTTGTTCTGGGGTGAAATCCAATTGCCAAAATAGCAATACCATAAAACAGTGGTTTCAGCTGTGGCTGGCAAAGTATAAAAGTGTCCGCCAAGACATATATTTTATTCTGGGGTGAAATTCAATTGCCAAAATAGCAATACCCTGAATCTGGTGCCCCAGCTGTTGCAGGCCAAGTGTTAATCTGTCCGTAAAAGGGTATATTTTGTTCTGGGGTGAAATTCAATTGCCAAAATAGCAATACCCTGAATCTGGTGCCCCAGCTGTTGCAGGCCAAGTGTTAATCTGTCCGTAAAAGGGTATATTTTGTTCTGGGGTGAAATTCAATTGCCAAAATAGCAATACCCTGAATCTGGTGTCCCAGCTGTTGCAGGCCAAGTGTTAATCTGTCCGTAAAAGGGTATATTTTGTTCTGGGGTAAAATTCAATTGCCAAAATAGCAATACCATAAATCAGTGGTTTCAGCTGTGGCTGGCAAAGTATAATAGTGTCCCCCAAAACATATATTTTGTTCTGGGGTGAAATTCAATTGCCAAAATAGCAATACCCTGAATCTGGTGTCCCAGCTGTTGCAGGCCAAGTATTAATCTGTCCGTAAAAGGGTATATTTTGTTCTGGGGTGAAATTCAATTGCCAAAATAGCAATACCCTGAATCTGGTGTCCCAGCTGTTGCAGGCCAAGTGTTAATCTGTCCGTAAAAGGGTATATTACACTCAAGGTATATATACAAGTGCTGAGCGGGTCATCCTCATTAACTTCACACGCTACCGTGCATCTCCCATTGTATTTCTGTCTGTTAAAGGGTGTATTACACAAAGTGTTAAAATACAATTGCTGACGGCAATCCTACATATTTTTTTCTCACGCTACTGTGCATCTCCAAGTGTAAATTTGTCCATACCTTTCATCCAGGGCCTAAATGCGAGCCCTACAATAGATGTTCCCCTAAATCAGAGGTTACTGCTGTGCCTAGATTAGTGTTATACGGTACATAAATAAATAGGCAGATAGTGTTAGGTGCCTGTTAAAAAAGGCCTGAATTTAAAATCGATACATTGGGCTAAATTTTTTTATCTTATTGTGGTGCTTGGTGAACGGTAACAATGAAGAAAACATCTAGTAAGGGACGCGGACGCAGTCGTGGTGGTGTTAGTGGACCCTCTGGTGCTGGGAGAGGACGTGGCCATTCTGCCACAGCCACACGTCCTAGTGAACCAACTAACTCAGGTTCCAGTACCCGCCAGAATTTACAGCGATATTTGGTGGGGCCCAATGCCGTTCTAAGGATGGTAAGGCCTGAGCAGGTACAGGCTCTAGTCAATTGGGTGGCCGACAGTGGATCCAGCACGTTCACAACATTATCTACCACCCAGTCTTCTGCAGAAAGCGCACAGGTGGCGCCTGAAAACCAAGCCCATCAGTCTGTCACATCACCCCCATGCATATCAGGGAAACTGTCAGAGCCTCAAGTTATGCAGCAGTCTCTTATGCTGTTTGAAGACTCTGCTGGCTGGGTTTCCCAAGGGAATCCACCTAGCCCTTCCCCAGTGGTGGAAGACATAGAATGCACTGATGCACAACCACTGATGTTTACTGATGATGAGGACATGGGAATACCACCTCATCGGAGTCCGCACGTCTCTGATGATGACGAAACACAGGTGCCAACTGCTGTGTCTTTCTGCAGTGTGCACACCGAACAGGAGGTCAGGGAGGAAGACTGTGTGGAAGACGATGCAGGGGACGATGAGGTCGTGCCACTGACTTTCATAGTTCAGAGGAAGAGGCAGTGGTGAGACCGAGGCAACAGCTTAGCAAAAGAGGGAGCAGGCGGCAAAAGCAGAACAGCCGCTGCCAAGTGAGTTCTCCTGCTACTGGCCACCGCCACCAGGGACTGAGCACCCCAAAGGCAGCTTCAAGGAGTTCCCTGGCATGGCACTTTTTTAAACAATGTGCTGACGACAAGACCCGAGTGGTTTGCACGCTGTGCCATCAGAGCCTGAAGCGAGGCATTAACGTTCTGAACCTTAGCACAACCTGCATGACCAGGCATCTACATACAAAGCATGAGCTGCAGTGGAGTAAACACCTTAAAAGCAAGGAACTCACTCTGGCTCCCCCTGCTCCCTCTTCTGCTGCTGCCTCGGCCTCGTCCTCCCCTCGGGAGGAACGTTGGCACCTGCCGCCCACCAAACAGAGGATGTGCCACCGACACCACCACCTGCGTCACCAAGCATCTCCACCATGTCACACAGCAGCGTTCAGCTCTCCATCTCACAAACCTTGGAGAGAAAGCGTAAATTCCCACCTAGCCACCCTCGAGCCCTGGGCCTGAATGTCAGCATTTATGAACTACTGGCCTTTGAAATGCTGTCATTCAGGCTGGTGGACACAGACAGCTTCAAACAGCTGATGTCCATGGCTGTCCCAGAGTATGTTGTTCCCAGCCGCCACTACAAGTATCCGATAAAATCAAGTGTGCACTGCACAACGCCATCTGTGACAATGTCCACCTAACCACAGATAGGACCAGTAAGCACGGCCAGAGACGCTATATCTCCCTAACTGCACACTGTGTAAATGTAGTGGCGGCTGGGCCCCAGGCGGAGATTTCCTTGGTGCACGTCCTTCCGCCGCCAAGGATCGCAGGGCATCATTCTTTGCCTCCTGTAGCTACTCCTCCTACTCAGCTTCCTCCTCCTTCTTATCCACCAGCTCACCCAGTCAGCCACACACCTTCACCACCAACTTCAGCACAGCCCGGGGTAAATGTCAGCAGGCCATTCTGAAACTCATATGTTTGGGGAACAGGCCCCACACCACGCAAGAGTTGTGGCGGGGTATTGAACAACAGACCGACGAGTGGTTTCAGCCGGTGGGCCTCAAGCCCGGCCTGGTGGTGTGCGATAATGGGCGAAATCTCGTCGCATCTCTGGGACTAGCCGGTTTGACGCACATCCCTTGCCTGGCACATGTGCTGAATTTGGTGGTGCAGAAGTTCATTCACAACTACCCCGACATGTCAGAGCTGCTGCATAAAGTGCGGGCCGTCTGTGCGCGCTTCCGGCGTTCACATCCTGCCGCTGCTCGCCTGTCTGCGCTACAGCGTAACTTCGGCCTTCCCGCTCACCACCTTATATGCGACGTACCCACCAGGAGGAACTCCACCTTGCACATGCTGGAGAGACTTTTGTGGCCATAGTGCAGTTTTAGCTGCAGCACGCACGCGTCAGTCGCACTGCGGAACAGCACCACTTCACCACCAATGATTGGGCCTCCTTGCGAGACCTGTGTGCTCTGTTGCGCTTTTCGAGTACTCCACCAACATGGCCAGTGGCGATGACACCGTTATCAGCGTTACAATACCACTGCTATGTCTCCTTGAGAAAACGCGATGATGGAAGAGGAGGAATAGGGCGATGATGGAAGAGGAGGTGGCCCAGGAGGAGGAGGAGGATGAGGGGTCATTTTTAGCACGTTCAGGCCAGTCTTTTAGAAGTGGCTCAGAGGGAGGTTTTTTGCAATAGCAGAGGCCAGGTACAAATGTGGCCAGGGCCCACTACTGGAGGATGAGGAGGAGGTAGAGGAGGATGAGGATGAAGCAGGTTCACAGCGGAATGGCACCCGACACAGCTCAGGCCCATCACTGGTGCGTGGCTGGGGGGTTACGGAGGACGATGACGATACGCCTCCCACAGAGGACAGCTTGTTCATACCTCTGGGGAGCCTGGCACACATGATCGACTACATGCTGCAGTGTCTGCGCAACGACAGCAGAGTTGCCCACATTTTAATGTGTGCGGACTACTGGGTTGCCACCCTGCTGGATCCCCGGTACAAAGATAATGTGCCAACCTTACTTCCTGCACTGGAGCGTGATAGGAAGATGCGCGAGTACAAGCGCACGCTGGTAGACGTGCTCCTGAGAGCATTCCCAAATGTCACAGGGGAACAGGTGGAAGCCCAAGGCGAAGGCAGAGGAGGAGCAAGAGGTCGCAAATGCAGCTGTGTCACAGCCAGCTCCTCTGAGGGCAGGGTTAGCATGGCAGAAAAGTTGTGGAAAAGTTTTGTCTCCACGCCACAGCTAACTGCACCACCACCTGATACAGAACGTGTTAGCAGGAGGCAGCATTTCACTAACATGGTTGAACAGTACGTCTGCACACCCCTCCACGTACTGACTGATGGTTCGGCCCCATTCAACTTCTGGGTCTCCAAATTGTCCACGTGGCCAGAGTTAGCCTTTTATGCCTTGGAGGTGCTGGCTTGCCTAGCGGCCAGCATTTTATCTGAGCGTGTATTCAGCACGGCAGGGGGCGTCATTACTGACAAACGCAGCCGCCTGTCCACAGCCAACGTGGACAAGCTATAAAATTGAACCAGGCATGGATCCCACAGGACCTGTCCCTCCCTTGTGCAGAATAGACATTTATAACTGCCTCCCCCTCAACCATGTATTCTTGTACTCCGGGGCACTTCTTTATTGAATCCTCATTTTTTTAACTTTACCATGATCTTGCGGTGCAACCCAAAGTTGAATGAACCTCTCCTCAATCTGGGCGCCAGAGCCTAAATAACTGAAAGTGTCCATCTCCAGTGGTGGGTGATATGACGCATGATTCCTTGCTGTGGGACCTCTCTCTCTGTCTGGGTGCTGGGGCCGAAATAACTGAAAGTGGCCTTCTCCAGTGGTGGGTCATATGACGTCTTATTCCTTGCTGTGGGACCTCTCTCCTCTGTCTGGGTGCTGGGGCCGAAATAACTGAAAGTGGCCTTCTCCAGTGGTGGTTGATATGACGCATGATTCCTTGCTGTGGGACCTCTCTCCTCTGACTGGGTGCTGGGGCCGAAATAACTGAAAGTAGCCTTCTCCAGTGGTGGGTGATATGACGCATGATTCATTGCTGTGGGACCTCTCTCCTCTGTCTGGGTGCTGGGCCTAAATAACTGAAAGTAGCCTCCTCCAGTGGTGGGTCATATGACGCCTTATTCCTTGCTGTGGGACCTCTAGCCTCTGGCTGGGTGCTGGGGCCGAAATAACTGAAAGTGGCCTTCTCCAGTGGTGGGTGATATATCGCCTTATTCCTTGCTGTGGGACCTCTCTCCTCTGTCTGGGTGCTGGGGCCAAAATAACTGAAAGTGACCTTCTCCAGTGGTGGGTGATATGACGCATGATTCCTTGCTGTGGGACCTCTCTCCTCTGTCTGGTTGCTGGGGCCGAAATAACTGAAAGTGGCCTTCTCCAGTGGTGGGTGATATGACGCATGATTCCTTGCTGTGGGACCTCTCTCCTCTGTCTGGGTGCTGGGCCTAAATAATTGAAAGTAGCCTTCTCCAGTGATGGGTCAGATGACGCCTTATTCCTTGCTGTGGGACCTCTCTCCTCTGTCTGGGTGCTGGGGTCGAAATAACTGAAAGTGGCCTTCTCCAGTGGTGGGTGATATGAAGCATGATTTCTTGCTGTGGGACCTCTCTCCTCTGTCTGGGCCTAAATAACTGAAAGTAGCCTTCTCTAGTGGTGGGTCATATGACGCCTTATTCCTTGCTGTGGGACCTCTCTCCTCTGTCTGGGTGCTGGGGCCGATATAACTGAGTGGCCTTCTCCAGTGGTGGGTGATATAACACATGATTCCTTGCTGTGGGACCTCTCTCCTCTGTCTGGGTGCTGGGGCCAAAATAACTGAAAGTGTCCATCTCCAGTGGTGGGTGATATGACGCATGATTCCTTGCTGTGGGACCTCTCTCCTCTGTCTGGGTGCTGGGGCCGAAATAACTGAAAGTGGCCTTCTTCAGTGGTGGGACATATGACGTCTTACTCCTTGCTGTGGGACCTCTCTCCTCTGTCTGGGTGCTGGGGCCGAAATAACTGAAAGTGGCCTTCTCCAGTGGTGGGTCAGATGACGCCTATTCCTTGCTGTGGGACCTCTCTCCTCTGTCTGGGTGCTGGGGCCGAAATAACCGAGTGGCCTTCTCCAGTGGTGGGTGATATAACGCATGATTCCTTGCTGTGGGACCTCTCTCCTCTGTCTGGGTGCTGGGCCTAAATAACTGAAAGTAGCCTTCTCCAGTGGTGGGTCATATGACGCCTTATTCCTTGCTGTGGGACCTCTCTCCTCTGTCTGGGTGCTGGGGCCGATATAACTAAGTGGCCTTCTCCAGTGGTGGGTGATATAACACATGATTCCTTGCTGTGGGACCTCTATCCTCTGTCTGGGTGCTGGGGCCAAAATAACTGAAAGTGTCCATCTCCAGTGGTGGGTGATATGACGCATGATTCCTTGCTTTGGGACCTCTCTCCTCTGTCTGGGTGCTGGGGCCGAAATAACTGAAAGTGGCCTTCTCCAGTGGTGGGTCATATGACGTCTTATTCCTTGCTGTGGGACCTCTCTCCTCTGTCTGGGTGCTGGGGCCGAAATAACTGAAAGTGGCCTTCTCCAGTGGTGGTTGATATGACGCATGATTCCTTGCTGTGGGACCTCTCTCCTCTGTCTGGGTGCTGGGGCCGAAATAACTGAAAGTGGCCTTCTCCAGTGGTGGGTGATATGATGCATGATTCCTTGCTGTGCGACCTCTCGCCTCTGTCTGGGTGCTGGGCCTAAATAACTGAAAGTAGCCTCCTCCAGTGGTGGGTCATATGACGCCTTATTCCTTGCTGTGGGACCTCTAGCCTCTGGCTGGGTGCTGGGGCCGAAATAACTGAAAGTGGCCTTCTCCAGTGGTGGGTGATATATCGCCTTATTCCTTGCTGTGGGACCTCTCTCCTCTGTCTGGGTGCTGGGGCCAAAATAACTGAAAGTGGCCTTCTCCAGTGGTGGGTGATATGACGCATGATTCCTTGCTGTGGCTGTGGGACCTCTCTCCTCTGTCTGGTTGCTGGGGCCGAAATAACTGAAAGTGGCCTTCTCCAGTGGTGGGTGATATGACGCATGATTCCTTGCTGTGGGACCTCTCTCCTCTGTCTGGGTGCTGGGCCAAAATAATTGAAAGTAGCCTTCTCCAGTGATGGGTCAGATGACGCCTTATTCCTTGCTGTGGGACCTCTCTCCTCTGTCTGGGTGCTGGGGTCGAAATAACTGAAAGTGGCCTTCTCCAGTGGTGGGTGATATGAAGCATGATTTCTTGCTGTGGGACCTCTCTCCTCTGTCTGGGTGCTGGGCCTAAATAACTGAAAGTAGCCTTCTCTAGTGGTGGGTGATATGAAGCATGATTTCTTGCTGTGGGACCTCTCTCCTCTGTCTGGGTGCTGGGCCTAAATAACTGAAAGTAGCCTTCTCTAGTGGTGGGTCATATGACGCCTTATTCCTTGCTGTGGGACCTCTCTCCTCTGTCTGGGTGCTGGGGCCAAAATAACTGAAAGTGTCCATCTCCAGTGGTGGGTGATATGACGCATGATTCCTTGCTGTGGGACCTCTCTTCTCTGTCTGGGTGCTGGGGCCGAAATAACTGAAAGTGGCCTTCTTCAGTGGTGGGTCATATGACGTCTTACTCCTTGCTGTGGGACCTCTCTCCTCTGTCTGGGTGCTGGGGCCGAAATAACTGAAAGTGGCCTTCTCCAGTGGTGGGTCAGATGACGCCTTATTCCTTGCTGTGGGACCTCTCTCCTCTGTCTGGGTGCTAGGGCCGAAATAACCGAGTGGCCTTCTCCAGTGGTGGGTGATATAACGCATGATTCCTTGCTGTGGGACCTCTCTCCTCTGTCTGGGTGCTGGGCCTAAATAACTGAAAGTAGCCTTCTCCAGTGGTGGGTCATATGACGCCTTATTCCTTGCTGTGGGACCTCTCCTCTGTCTGGGTGCTGGGGCCGATATAACTAAGTGGCCTTCTCCAGTGGTGGGTGATATAACACATGATTCCTTGCTGTGGGACCTCTATCCTCTGTCTGGGTGCTGGGGCCAAAATAACTGAAAGTGTCCATCTCCAGTGGTGGGTGATATGACGCATGATTCCTTGCTGTGGGACCTCTCTCCTCTGTCTGGGTGCTGGGGCCGAAATAACTGAAAGTGGCCTTCTCCAGTGGTGGGTCATATGACGTCTTATTCCTTGCTGTGGGACCTCTCTCCTCTGTCTGGGTGCTGGGGCCGAAATAACTGAAAGTGGCCTTCTCCAGTGGTGGTTGATATGACGCATGATTCCTTGCTGTGGGACCTCTCTCCTCTGTCTGGGTGCTGGGGCCGAAATAACTGAAAGTGGCCTTCTCCAGTGGTGGGTGATATGACGCATGATTCCTTGCTGTGCGACCTCTCGCCTCTGTCTGGGTGCTGGGGCCTAAATAACTGAAAGTGTCCTTCTCCAGTGGTGGGTGATATGACGCATGATTCCTTGCTGTGGGATCTCTCTCCTCTGTCTGGGTGCTGGGCCTAAATAACTGAAAGTGGCCTTCTCCATTGGTGGGTGATATGAAGCATGATTCCTTGCTGTGGGACCTCTCTCCTCTGTCTGGGTTCAGGGGCCGAAATAACTGAAAGTGTCCTTCTCCAGTGGTGGGTGATATGACGCATGATTCCTTGCTGTGGGACCTCTCGCCTCTGTCTGGATGCTGGGCCTAAATCACTGAAAGTAGCCTTCTCCAGTGATGGGTCATATGACGCCTCATTACTTGCTGTGGGACCTCTCTCCTCTGTCTTGGTGCTGGGCCTAAATAACTGAAAGTAGCCTTCTCTAGTGGTGGGTCATATGACGCCTTATTCCTTGCTGTGGGACCTCTCTCCTCTGTCTGGGTGCTGGGGCCGATATAACTGAGTGGCCTTCTCCAGTGGTGGGTGATATAACACATGATTCCTTGCTGTGGGACCTCTCTCCTCTGTCTGGGTGCTGGGGCCAAAATAACTAAAAGTGTCCATCTCCAGTGGTGGGTGATATGACGCATGATTCCTTGCTGTGGGACCTCTCTCCTCTGTCTGGGTGCTGGGGCCGAAATAACTGAAAGTGGCCTTCTTCAGTGGTGGGTCATATGACGTCTTACTCCTTGCTGTGGGACCTCTCTCCTCTGTCTGGGTGCTGGGGCCGAAATAACTGAAAGTGGCATTCTCCAGTGGTGGGTCAGATGACGCCTTATTCCTTGCTGTGGGACCTCTCTCCTCTGTCTGGGTGCTGGGGCCGAAATAACCGAGTGGCCTTCTCCAGTGGTGGGTGATATAACGCATGATTCCTTGCTGTGGGACCTCTCTCCTCTGTCTGGGTGCTGGGCCTAAATAACTGAAAGTAGCCTTCTCCAGTGGTGGGTCATATGACGCCTTATTCCTTGCTGTGGGACCTCTCTCCTCTGTCTGGGTGCTGGGGCCGATATAACTAAGTGGCCTTCTCCAGTGGTGGGTGATATAACACATGATTCCTTGCTGTGGGACCTCTATCCTCTGTCTGGGTGCTGGGGCCAAAATAACTGAAAGTGTCCATCTCCAGTGGTGGGTGATATGACGCATGATTCCTTGCTGTGGGACCTCTCTCCTCTGTCTGGGTGCTGGGGCCGAAATAACTGAAAGTGGCCTTCTCCAGTGGTGGGTGATATGACGCATGATTCCTTGCTGTGCGACCACTCGCCTCTGTCTGGGTGCTGGGGCCGAAATAACTGAAAGTGTCCTTCTCCAGTGGTGGGTGATATGACGCATGATTCCTTGCTGTGGGATCTCTCTCCTCTGTCTGGGTGCTGGGCCTAAATAACTGAAAGTGGCCTTCTCCATTGGTGGGTGATATGACGCATGATTCCCTTCTGTGGGACCTCTCTCCTCTGTCTGGGTTCAGGGGCCGAAATAACTGAAAGTGTCCTTCTCCAGTGGTGGGTGATATGACGCATGATTCCTTGCTGTGGGACCTCTCGCCTCTGTCTGGATGCTGGGCCTAAATAACTGAAAGTAGCCTTCTCCAGTGATGGGTCATATGACGCCTCATTACTTGCTGTGGGACCTCTCTCCTCTGTCTGGGTGCTGGGGCCAAAATAACTGAAAGTGGCCTTCTCCAGTGGTGGGTGATATAACGCATGATTCCTTGCTGTGGGACCTCTCTCCTCTGTCTGGGTGCTGGGGCCTAAATAACTGAAAGTGGCCTTCTCCAGTGGTGGGTGATATGACTCATGATTCCTTGCTGTGGGACCTCTCTCCTCTGTCTGGGTGCTGGGGCCGAAATAACTGAAAGTGGCCTTCTCCAGTGGTGGATGATATGACGCATGATTCATTGCTGTGGGACCTCTCTCCTCTGTCTGGGTGCTGGGCCTAAATAACTGAAAGTAGCCTCCTCCAGTGGTGGGTCATATGACGCCTTATTCCTTGCTGTGGGACCTCTCGCCTCTGGCTGGGTGCTGGGGCCGAAATAACTGAAAGTGGCCTTCTCCAGTGGTGGGTGATATAACGCCTGATTCCTTGCTGTGGGACCTCTCTCCTCTGTCTGGTTGCTGGGGCCGAAATAACTGAAAGTGGCCTTCTCCAGTGGTGGGTGATATGACTCATGATTCCTTGCTGTGGGACCTCTCTCCTCTGTCTGGGTGCTGGGGCCGAAATAACTGAAAGTGGCCTTCTCCAGTGGTGGATGATATGACGCATGATTCATTGCTGTGGGACCTCTCTCCTCTGTCTGGGTGCTGGGCCTAAATAACTGAAAGTGGCCTTCTCCAGTGGTGGGTGATATAACGCCTTATTCCTTGCTGTGGGACCTCTCTCTTCTGTCTGGGTGCTGGGGCCAAAATAACTGAAAGTGGCCTTCTCCAGTGGTGGGTGATATGACACATGATTCCTTGCTGTGGGACCTCTCTCCTCTGTCTGGTTGCTGGGGCCGAAATAACTGAAAGTGGCCTTCTCCAGTGGTGGGTGACATGACGCATGATTCCTTGCTGTGGGACCTCTCTCCTCTGTCTGGGTGCTCCGCCTAAATAACTGAAAGTAGCCTTCTCCAGTGATGGGTCAGATGACGCCTTATTCCTTGCTGTGGGACCTCTCTCCTCTGTATGGGTGCTGGGGCCGAAATAACCGAGTGGCCTTCTCCAGTGGTGGGTGATATAACACATGATTCCTTGCTGTGGGACCTCTCTCCTCTGTCTGGGTGCTGGGGCCAAAATAACTGAAAGTGGCCTTCTCCAGTGGTGGGTGATATGACGCATGATTCCTTGTTGTGGGACCTCTCTTCTCTGTCTGGGTGCTGGGGCCGAAATAACTGAAAGTGGCCTTCTCTAGTGGTGGGTGATATAACGTATGATACCTTGCTGTGGGACCTCTCTCCTCTGTCTGCGTGCTGGGCCTAAATAACTGAAAGTAGCCTTCTCCAGTGGTGGGTCATATGACACCTTATTCCTTGCTGTGGGACCTCTCGCCTCTGGCTGGGTGCTGGGGCCGAAATAACTGAAAGTGGCCTTCTCCAGTGGTGGGTGATATAACGCCTTATTCTCTTATTATATAAAGTTTGTAACGTTCAAGGTTATGTGCCTGCTGCCTGTTTTTTCTTCTTTTTTTTTTTTTCCCGCCTAACCACCCTTTATTTTCCAGGTAGACCAACGGACCAACCGACGAAAACGTTGCGGCACTGATGTGAAGTCTGAAAGAAGCATTGTGCTGCTGTCAGAAGACACGCGAAGTCGGTGTATGCGGCGCTGCAAGTCGAGATTTCTCCTCTGCAGGACAGGTACGTTTGCCCAGGCATATGAGCTGAGGAGAGGTGTTGGAGTTCATATGCTTTGGCAAACATTTTGTATCAAAAATCTGGCAGATGTCTTCCTCCACAACGATCGATTGATCGATGTGAATGGAGAAATCACGTTTGCCAGGACATAGGACCTGAGTGGGTATGGATGTTTGGGCGGAGACCCTATGTCCTGGAAATCACCAGGCCCCTCTTTTTCTTCTTGCTTATTTTTTGGCAGAGATTTTTTCATCCACATCGATTGATGCGAATGAGGAAATCTGTGCCGTTCATTTTCTTTCAGCCCAGAGGCTGAACCGAAAAAAAATCTCATTACCTGTATGCTCCATATAAGGAGAATAGCAGAAACTCCTAATGCTGGCCATACATGTAATGATTGCGGAGACCCTCAAATGCCATGGCAGTACAAAAACCTCACATGTGACCCAATTTTGGAAAGAAGACACCCCAAGGTATTTGCTGAGGGGCATATTGAGTCCATGAAAGATTGAACTTTTTGTCACAAGTTAGCGGAAATGGAGACTTTGTGTGAAAAAACAAAAAAATCTAATTCCGCTAACTTGTGCCAAAAAAAAAAACTTCTATGAACTCGTCATGCCCCTCACAGAATACCTTGGGGTGTCTTCTTTCTAAAATAGGGGTCACATTTGGGGTATTTATACTGCCCTGGCATTTTAGGGGCACTAAAGCGTGAGAAGAAAAATGCGTAAAAATGCCATCCTAAAAGGTATTCATTGGAATTGGGGCCCCTTTGCGCATCTTGGCTGCAAAAAAGTGGCACACATGTGGTATCGCCGTACTCAGGAGAAGTAGGGCAATGTGTTTTCTGGTGTATTTTTACATATACCCATGCTGGGTGTGAAAAATATCTCTGTAAATTGACAACTTTGAATAAAAAAATGGAAAAAGTTGACATTTACAGAGATATTTTTCACACCCAGCATGGGTATATGTAAAATACACCCCAAACACATTTCCTACTTCTCCTGAGTACGGCGATACCACATGTGTGCCACTTTTGCAGCCAAATGCAAGGGGCCCTAAATCCAATGAGTACCTTTAGGATTTCACAGGGCATTTTTACACATTTGTATTCTCACGCTTTAGGGGCCCCTAAAATGCCAGGGCAGTAAAAATACCCCACAAGTGACCTCATTCCGGAAAGTAGACACCCTAAGGTATTCGCTGATGGGCATAGTGAGTTCATGGAAGTTTTTATTTTTTGTCACAAGTTAGCGGAAAATGAAATTTTTGGAAAAAATAAAATAAAAATCAATTTCCGCTAACTTGTGACAAAAAAGAAAAACTTCTATGAACTCACTATGCTCCTCAGTGAATACCTTAGGGTGTCTACTTTCCGAAATGGGGTCATTTATGGGGTGTTTCCACTGTCTGGGCATTGTAGTACGTCAGAAAACAGGACAGGTGCTCAGAAAGTTAAAGTACGGAAATTCACTTTTTTGCACCATAGTTTGTAAAAGCTATAAGCTTTTATAACCAATAAATATACACTTACTGCATTTTTTTATCAAAGACATGTAGAACAATAAAGATAGAGAAATGTAGTTTTATTTGACAAATTTTCCAACAGAAAGTGAAAAATGTCATTTTTTTGCAAAAATTTCGTCAAAAAAAGCAAAATATCAAAAAAAGTAAAAATGTCAGCAAGAATGAAATAGCACCAAATGAAAGCTCTATTACTGAGAAGAAAAAGAGGTAAAATTCATTTGGGTGGTAAGTTGCATGACGGAGCAATAAACGGTGAAAATAGTGTAGTGCGGAATTGTAAAAAGTGGTCTGGTCATTAAGGGTGTTTAAGCTAGGGGGGCTGAGGTGGTTAAAGCTACATACTCCAAACTCGGACCACATATTGTTGGTGTCAACCCGAATAAAAGGGTAAAATTTTTTTGGGGGGACCCAAAAGTGGATGGAGCTAGCAACGGACAATGAAAATGTTGCCATTTTCTATACGCTACTCCTCCCACAGTTTTAGGAGTACAATTATCAAACTTTGCACACTTGTTTCGACACATACCCAAATAGGTTGCTTGTGCATTGTTAACCGATCCCACCCTCTGTGCCCGTGGGGCGGCCCCCCGAAGACCCCACTTTTTGCCATAGATTTTCATTGGAAAATTGTAAAGGTTTGTCACTCGTACAGCTTTGAAGTTAAACTCACCAAACTTGGGTCACTTAGTCATGGGGTCAACCTGAAAATTTCTGTCACATTTCGGGGACTCTAAAAAGTTGGCGGAGCCACAAACAACGAATCAGATTTCCCTATTGACTTTAATAAGAAAACTTTAAAAAGCTGTCATTCTCACAGTATTTAAGACAGACTACCCAAACTTGGCATCGTGGGTCACTGGGTGACTAAGGTTAAAATTTATAAAAAGTGGGTGGGGTCTTCAACGGCCAATCAAATTTCAGCCATTTGTTTAAATGGAAAAATATAAAACTGCCGCTGCTCTTAGACTGTTAATGGCAGGGTCCTAAGAATTGGCACAGTTGGTCATTGGATGAATGAGATAAAAATTCAGAAAAGTGGGCAGAGACAAAAACAGCCAATCAGATTTCTTTGATTGATTTAAATGGGAAAAATTAAAAATGCTGCCATTCTCACATTATTGATGTCGTGGACCTCGAATATTACAAATCAGGTCATTGGGTGTTTCCACTTTAAAGTTAGAAAAAGTGGGCGGAGCCACCAACAACCAATCAAATTTCACTCATTGACTTTCAGGAGAAAAAAAATAAAACTGCTGCTATTTTTGCACGTTAAATGCTATAATTCCCAAACCTTAAAGTTTTAGTCACTGGGTGACTGTGGTTCACAATTAGAAAAAAAAAGGGGTGGGGCATTTAGTAGTATTGGTATAGGTAATGTTGTTACCTGGTTTGGAGGCCACCTCAGGCGATTAATGTGTTTTGCCCCAGCCACCTGTCTACCCTGATACCTCGCTATATAGTTATAAATCAACATTTCCCAATGGAGTCATTTTGTAAACGTTAATCTATTTTTTAGGACCATTGAAGGCTTAATATTTTAGAAGCAATTTGTCACATTTTCAAGAAAATTTTCAAAACCAACTTTTATAAGGACCAATTTAGTAATGCACTTCTGAAGTCACTTTGAAGGGCTTACATAATAGAAATCACCCATAAATCATCCCAGTTTTCACTACACTATTCAAATAATTCAAAACTCCCAAATTTTACAAGCTTTGCTACCCCTTTTAGGTGTTCCACAAGATTAAAGCAAAGTAGAGGTGACATTTAAAAATGTCATTATTTGCAGTATTTCCATTTTAATCATTTTTTTCCTGTGACACAGCAAGGGTTCACAGAAAAATAAAAACTCAATCTGTGTTACCTTGATACTGCAGTTTAAAGAAACAACCCATATGTGGTCGTAAACTGCTGTATAGGCACAACGCAGGGGAGTGTCATATGGTTTCTGGAGGTCATATTTTTCTGGAATGGTTTTTGGGCCTGATGTCCTGGGGGTTTCAACTGAGGTACTCCTGCAATCAAAACCCCCAAAAGTAACCCCATTTTTGAAACTATCTCAAAGAATTTTTCAAGGGGTATAGTGAGCACTTAGATCTCACAGGCGTTTAATAGAATTTCAAAACATTTGCCCATGAAAATGAAAAATTAATTTTTTTACAATAAAAAGTCCAATTAGGGCCAAGTTTTTAATTTTCACAAGGGGTAAAAGATGAAAATCAATCCACAACTCACCAATCTTTTCCTGAATAAGCAACACCCCATATGTGGTTGTAAACTATTCTATGGGCACACAACAGGATTTAGAAGCCAAAGGGTGCCATATTGTTTTTGGTGTGCAGATTTTGCTGAAAGGGAAACAGTGGAAACTCCCAAAAATGACTCCATTTTGGAAACTACACCAAATAATTTACCAAGGGGTTTACTGAGTGCTTTGACCCCACATGCGTTTCACAGAATTTAGAAACACTTGGCAATGAAAATGAAAAGTTTGATTTCTTCCAATAAAATATTGTATAAGTCCCAAATGTTTCATGTTCACACGGGGTAATATGAGAAAAAGGACCCCAAAATTTGTAATTCCTGATATGTGGCCATAAATTGCTGTATAGGCACACCGCCGGGCTCAGAAAGGAAGAAGAGCAGATTTTACTTGAATCGTTTTCGGGTGCCAGTTGCGTTTGATGAGACTCAGAGGTACCCCTAGAGTGGAAACCCAAAAAAGTGACCCCATTTTGGAAACTACATCCCTCAAGGAATTTATTGAGGTATGTAGTGAGTGCTTTGACCCCGACAAGCGTTTCATAGAATTTAGAAACACTTGCCTGTGAAAATGAAAATTTACATATTTATCTATACAAAATTGCTTTAGGGCCAGATTTTTCATTTTACCAAGGTTTAACAGGAAAAAAAGCACCCCACAATTTAGTATGCATTTTCTCCTTAATACAGCAACACCCCATTTGTGGTCGTAAATTGCTGTTCGGGCACACTGCAAGGCCCAGGAGAGAAAAAAAAAGAAATAACCCCATTTTAGAAACCAGACTACACAGAATTTACCAAGGGATGTAGTGAGCATTTTGGCCCCACAAGTGTTTAACAAAAATTAATGCAAAGCAGATGATGCAAAGTGAAAACTGCAATTTTTCCACAAATATGCCATTTCAGTGCCCAATAGTTTGTGCTCAGTGTATGCCAGTGCATACCTCCCAACTTTTGAAAATAAAGAGGGACAATAGCAGTGGCTATCTTGATGCACCACATCAAAACTTGTAATACTAGGCCACATCACTAAATCCACCAGATACAGATCTATACATGCCCAATCCTGCCCAGTCCCCTTAGTGACCCCAAGAAGTTATGACAACACAGTAATAATGCCCCCATTGTGCCACCTCACAGTAGTAATGCCCACATTGTGCCACCTTTCATAGTAATGCCCACATTGTACCATCCTTTCAGTAGTTATGCCCACATTGTGCCCCCTTTCAGTAGTGCCACTTCTGACTAGAGTTGAGCGAACAACTGGATGTTGGGGTTCGAGAAGTTCGGCCGAATTTCACGAAAATGTTCGGGTTCGGGATTCGAACTCAACCCGAACTTTATCCCGAAGCCCATTGAAATCAATGGGGACCCCAACTTTTGGGCACTAAAAAGGCTGTAAAATAGCCCTGGAAAGGGCTAGAGGGCTGAAAAAGGCATAAAAATGTAGGTAAATCCCCTGCAAACAAATGTGGATAGGGAAATTACTTAAAGTAAAATAAATAAAAATTAACCAATATCAATTGGCAACTTGGAGGAGGAGGTGGAATAGAAGGTTGGGGTAGCGTCAGGTGGGAATGCTATGGGAGTTGAAGTTCTCATCACAGCCAAAAAGGATTCATGTCTGCCTGCATTGCACAGGCCTCATTCACAGACTCAGGGCCATGGCAACCATACAAGGGAGTTGAAGTTCACATCACAGCCAAGAAGGATTCATGTCTGCCAGCAGTGTCACAGGCCTCACTCACAGACTCAGGCCAATGGCGACCATACATGGGAGTTGAAGTTGTCATCACAGCCAAGAAGGAATCATGTCTGCCTGCAGGACCACAGGCCTTATTCAAACATTCAGGCCCACGGGACCCACAAAGAGGAGAGTTACAATCATGCCAAATCAGTATTGATTTCACCCAGCAGTGCCACAGGCCTCATTTACTAATTCAGGAGGACCATGGCACCCGCAAAGATTAGAGCGGTCCTGTAACAGCAACACAGGCCTTAGGTCAACCTGCAATGGAGCAGGCCATTATCATTTATGTAGGCCCCTGACACCCAGACAGAGGAGAGGTCATTTGACAGTAAAAAGAGTTTAATGTCTCCCACCAAGACAGCAAGCAATTTAACGAAATATAGGCCCCTGACACCCACACAATGTGGCGTTTATTTGACAGTAAAAAGAGTTGAATGTTTCCTACCAATGCAGCAAGCGATGAAATGAAATATAGGCCCCTGACAACCAGACAAAGTAGAGGTTATTTGACAGAATAGAGAGGAAAATGTCACCCAACAAAGCAACAAATGATTAAATGACATATAGGCCCCTGACACCCACACAATGGGGCAGCCATTTGACAGTAAAAACTGTTAAATGTCTCCCACCAAGACAGCAAGCAATAAACGAAATATAGGCCCCTCACACTCACACAATGGAACAGTCATTTGACAGTAAAAAGAGTTTGATATCTCCCACCAATGCAACAAATGATTAAACGACATATAGGCCGCTGACACCCACACAATGGGGCAGTCATTTGACAGTAAAACGAGTTTAATATCTCCCACCAAGACAACAAATGATTAAACGACATATGGGCCCCTGACACCCAGGCATCATGTTACCCACCAATGGAACAGACCACATTTAGTTATTTAGGCCCCAGCACCCAGACAGAGCAGAGAGGTCCCATAGCAGAAAATCAGGCGTCATGTTACGCACCAAAGCAGCAGGCGATTAGCTGAAATGTAGGTCCCTGGCACCCAGACAGAGGAGAGGTTCATTCTACGTGGTCTTGCCCCCAAAATAATAGTACATTTAAAAAAAGAGGATTTAATAAAGAAGTGCCCTGGAGTACTACAATGTATGGTTGAGGGCGAGGCAGTTATAAATGTCTATTCTGCACAAGGGATGGACAGGTCCTGTGTAGAGATGAGCGAACACCTGGAAGTTCGGGATCCGAACTCGACCCGAACTTTATCCCGAACCCGAACCCCATTGAAGTCAATGGGGACCCGAACTTTTAGGCACTAAAAAGGCTGTAAAATAGTCCAGGAAAGGGCTAGAGGGCTGCAAAAGGCAGCAAAATGTAGGTAAATCCCCTGCAAACAAATGTGGATAGGCAAATTAATTAAAATAAAATAAATAAAATTTAACCAATATCAATTGAAGAGAGGTCCCATTGCACGGAATCATGTGTCATATCACCCAACCCTGGAGAAGGCTACTTTCAGTTATTTCGGACCCAGCACCCAGACAGAGGAGAGCGGTCCCACAGGAAGGAATCATGCGTCATATCACCCACCACTAGAGAAGGCCACTTTCAGTTATTTCGGCCCCAGCACTCAGACAGAGGAAAGAGGTCCCACAGCAAGGAATCATGCGTCATATCACCCACCACTGGAGAAGGCCACTTTCAGTTATTTTCAGCCCAGAACCCAGACCGAGGAAACAGGTCCCACAGCAAGGAATCATGCGTCATATCAACCACCACCGGAGAAGGCCACTTTCAGTTATTTCCACCCCAGCACCCAGACAGAGGAGAGAGGTCCCACAGCAAGGAATCATGCGTCATATCACCCACCACTGGAGAAGGCCACTTTCAGTTATTTCGGACCCAGCACCCAGACAGAGGAGAGGTTCATTCAACTTTGGGTTGCACCGCAAAATCATGGTAAAGTTAAAAAAATGAGGATTCAATAAAGAAGTGCCCCGGAGTACAAGAATACATGGTTGAGGGGGAGGCAGTTATAAGTGTCTATTCTGCACAAGGGAGGCACAGGTCCTGTGGGATCCATGCCTGGTTCATTTTTATGAACGTCAGCTTGTCCACGTTGGCTGTGGATAGGCGGCTACGTTTGTCAGTAATGACGCCCTCTGCCGTGCTGAATACACGTTCAGACAAAACGCTGGCCGCCGGGCAGACCCTCAACCTCCAAGGCATAACATGCTAACTCTGGCCACTTAGACAATTTGGAGACCCAGAAGTTGAATGGGGCCGAACCATCAGTATGTACGTGGAGGGGTGTGCAGACATACTGTTTAACCATGTTAGTGAAATGCTGCCTCCTGCTAACACGATCCGTATCAGGTGGTGGTGCAGTTAGCTGTGGCGTGGAGACAAAACTTTTCCACAACTTTTCTGCCATGCTAACCCTGCCCTCAGAGGAGCTGGCCGTGACACAGCTGCGTTGGCGACCTCTTGCTCCTCCTCTGCCTTCGCCTTGGGCTTCCACCTGTTCCCCTGTGACATTTGGGAATGCTCTCAGGAGCGCATCTACCAGCGTGCGCTTGTACTCGCGCATCTTCCTATCACGCTCCAGTGCAGGAAGTAAGGTTGGCACATTGTCTTTGTATCGGGGATCCAGCAGGGTGGGCAACTCTGCTGTCGTTGCGCAGGCACTGCAGCATGTAGTTGCTTATGTGTGCCAGGCTCCCCAGAGGTAAGGACAAGCTGTCCTCTGTGGGAGGCATATCGTCATTGTCCTCCGTATCCCACCAGCCACGCACCAGTGATGGGCCTGAGCTGTGTCGGGTGCCAGCCTGCTGTGAACCTGCTTCATCCTCATCCTCCTCCACCTCCTCCTCATCCTCCTCGTCCTCCAGTAGTGGGCCCTGGCTGGCCACATTTGTACCTGGCCTCTGCTGTTTCAAAAAAACTCCCTCTGAGCCACTTCTAACAGACTGGCCTGAAGGTGCTAAAAATGACCCATCATCCTCCTCCTCCTCCTGGGCCACCTCCTCTTCCATCATCGCCCTAAGCGTTTTCTCAAGGAGACATAGAAGTGGTATTGTAACGCTGATAACGGTGTAATCGTCACTGGCCATGTTGGTGGAGTACTCGAAACAGCGCAACAGGCCACACAGGTCTCGCATCGAGGCCCAATCATTGGTGGTGAAGTGGTGCTGTTCCGCAGTGCGACTGACGCGTGCGTGCTGCAGCTGAAACTCCACTATGGCCTGCTGCTGCTCGCACAGTCTCTCCAGCATGTGCAAGGTGGAGTTCCACCTGGTGGGCACGTCGCATATGAGGCGGTGAGCGGGACGGCCGAAGTTCCGTTGTAGCGCAGACAGGCGAGCAGCGGCAGGATGTGAACGCTGGAAGTGCGCACAGACGGCCCTCACTTTATGCAGCAGCTCTGACATGTCGGGGTAGTTGTTAATGAGGCTATTTACAATTGGCCTGCAACAGCTCGAACACCAGATTCAGGGTATTGCTATTTTGGCAATTGAATTTAACCCCAGAACAAAATATATGTTTTGGCGGACACTATGAATCTTGGCCTGCAACAGCTGGGACACCAGATTCAGGGTATTGCTATTTTGGCAATTGAATTTCACCCCAGAACAAAATATATGTTTTGGCGGACACTATTATACTTTGCCAGCCACAGCTGAAACCACTGATTTATGGTATTGCTATTTTGGCAATTGAATTTCACCCCAGAACAAACTATATGTTTTTGCGGATAGTATGAATCTTGGCCTGCAACAGCTGGGACACCAGATTCAGGGTATTGCTATTTTGGCAATTGAATTTCACCCCAGAACAAAATATATGTTTTGGCGGACACTATGAATCTCGGCCTGCAACAGCTGGGACACCAGATTCAGGGTATTGCTATTTTGGCAATTGAATTTCACCCCAGAACAAAATATATGTTTTGGCGGACACTATTATACTTTGCCAGCCATAGCTGTAACCACTGATTTATGGTATTGCTATTTTGGCAATTGAATTTCACCACATAAAATAATCTATCCTTTGCCAGACAGCAGACAGTATTATACTTGGCTAGCCAAAGCTGGAACACCAGCTTTAGGGGATTGGTATTTGGGCAATTGTATTTAACCCCTTAATAAAATATAGAAATTGCTATCCTGAGTTTCTAGGGGTGACAATTAGCACAGCCAAGCCCCTGATGTAGGATATAGCAAAAAAAAAACTAGTATTGATGGATTGATGGACTTAGTGGCAGCTTGTTCTGGTGCACCACAAGTCACAACATGGCCGCCGATCACCCCAGAAAATAAGTGACAGAAAAACGCTCTGTGCAGCCTAAAAACCAGTGAGCAAGTAACTAGCAGAAGTTCAATCATTCACAGCTGTAGATCGATCCGTTCATTAGGTGCTGTTGCTGACTTTTCCATGCCTAATCGCGCCCTCACCGAAGCTGCGTCCTCTCCCTACACTAATCAGAGCAGTGTGACGTGCGGCGCTACGTGACTCCAGCTTAAATAGAGGCTGGGTCACATGAGGCACTTGGCCCATCACAGCCATGCCATTAGTAAGCATGGCGGTGATGGGCTCTTAGGGCAAGAAGTAAAACGCTAGATGATTGGCTGCTGTGCAGCCCTTCAGAAAGCGGGAAGTAATCGCCGAACAACGAACCCGAACTTTTTTGAAAATGTCCGGGTTCGGGTCCGTGTCCCGGACACCCCAAAATTCGGTACAAACCCGAACTATGCTCGAACTATTCGCTCAACACTAGTCCTGTGAGATCCATGCCTGGTTCATTTTTATGAACGTCAGCTTGTCCACGTTGTCTGTTGACAGGCAGCTGCGTTTGTCTGTAATAACATCCCCTGCTGTGCTAAATACACGTTCAGACAATACACTGGCCGCAGGGCAGGCAAGCACCTCCAAGTCATAAAGAACTAGCTCTGGCCATGTGGAGACCCAGAAGTTGAATGGGGCCGAAACATCAGTCAGTACGTGGAGGAGTGTTCACATGTACTGTTCCACCATGTTGTTGAAATGCTGCCTCCTGCTAACATGTTCCCTATCAGCTGGCGGTGCAGTTAGCTGTGGCGCTGTGACAAAACTTTTCCACATCTCGGCCATGCTAACCCTGCCTTCAGAGGAGCTGGCCGTGACACAGCTGCGTTGGCGACCTCTTAATCCGCCTCTGCCTTCGACTTGTGCTTCCACTTGTCCCCCCGTGTCAGTTGGGAATGCTCTCAGGAGCACTTCAGCCAGCATGCGCTTGCTAAAGGCCAGTAGTAGAAATGCTGGCATTAAGGGCCAAGGATCGAAGGTGGCTAGGTGGGAATTTACGCTTTCGACGTACCCTTTGACGTGCAGTTTTAAAATTAGGACAAGTGGAACACCAGATTTACAGGATTGTAATTTTGGCAATTGAATTCCCCCCCAGAAAATAAACTATCCTTTAAACGGACAGTATAAAACTTAGCCATCCACAGCTGGAACCCCAGATTTAGAGTATTGGTATTTTGGAAGTTGAATTTCACCCCAGAAAAAAAATCTATCCTTTGACGTAAAGTATTAAACTTACCCAGCCTCAACTGGAACACCAGATTTAGGGGATTGTTATTTTGGCAATGAATTTAACGCCAGAAAATAAACTATCCTTTGACGTACAGTATTAAACTTAGAACAAGTGGAACACCATATTTAGGGGATTGTTATTTTGGCAATTTAATTTCCCCAAAAAAATCTATCCTTTGACGTACAGTAATAAATTAGCCAGCCACAGCTGGAAAACCAGATTTAGAGTATTGGTATTTTGGCAATTGAATTTCACCCCAGAAAAAAAAATCTATCCTTTGACGTAAAATATTGAACTTACCCAGCCTCAACTGGAACACCAGATTTAGGGGATTTGTATTTTGGCAATTGAATTTCACCCCAGAAAAAAATCTTTCCTTTGACGTATGGTATTACACTTAGCCAGCCACAGCTGGAACACCAGATTAGGGGATTGGTATTTTGGCAATTAAATTTCACCCCAGAAAAAAATCTATCCTGTGACGTACAGTATTAAACTTAGCCAGCCACATCTGGAACCCCAGATATCGGGAATTAGTATTTTGGCAATTGAATTTCAGCCTAGAAAAAAATCTATCCTTTGATGTACAGTATTAAACTTAGCCAGCCACAAACGGAACACCAGATTTAGGGGAATTGTGTTTTGGCAATTGACTTTCAGCCCACAAAAAAATCTATCCTTTGACGTACAGTATTAAACTTAGCCAGCCACAGCTGGAACCCCAGACTTAGGGGATTGTTATTTTGGCAATTTAATTTCGCCCCCTAAAAAAATCTATCCTTTGATGTACAGTATTAAACTTAGCCAGCCACAACTGGAACCCCAGATTTAGAGGATTTGTATTTTGGCAATGGAATTTAAGGCCAAAAAAAAATCTACCCTTTAATGTATAGTATTAAACTTAGCCAGGCACAGATGGAACACCAGATTTAGGGGATTTGTATTTTGGCACTTGAATTTAACCCACAAAAAAATCTATCCTTTGACGTACAGTATTAAACTTAGCCAGCCACAGCTAGAACCCCAGATTTAGGGGATTGTTATTTTGGCAATTGAATTGAAGCCCAGAAAAAAAATCTATCCTTTGACGTACAGGATTACACTTAGCCAGCTACAGCTGGAACCCCAGATTTAGGGGATTGTTATTTTGGCAATTGAAATTCACCCCAGAAAATAAACTATCCTTTGACTTACAGTATTAAACTTAGAACAAGTGGAACACCAGATTTAGGGGATTGTTATTTTGGCAATTAAATTTCCCCCCAGAAAAAAAACTTTCCTTTGACGTACAATATTAAACTTAGCCAGCCATAGCTGGAACACCAGATTTAGGGGATTGGTATTTTGGCAATTGAATTTAATCCCAGAAAAAACTTTATTCTTTGACGTACAGTATTAAACTTAGAACAAGTGGAAAACCAGATTTAGGTGATTGTTATTTTTGCAATTGAATTTCACCCCACAAAAAAATCTATCCTTTGACGTGCAGTATTAAATTAGCCAGCCACAGCTGGAAAACCAGATTTAGGGGATTGTTATTTTGGCAATTGAATTTCACCACAGAAAAAAATGTATCCTTTGACGTACAGTATTAAACTTAGAACAAGTGAAACACCAGATTTAGGAGATTGTTATTTTGGCAATTTAATTTCACCCCAGAAAAAAACCTATCCTTTGACGTACAGTATTAAACTTAGCCATCCACAGCTGGAACCCCAGATTTAGAGTATTGGTATTTTGGAAATTGAATTTCACCCCAGAAAAAAAATCTATCATTTGACGTAAAGTATTCAACTTACCCAGCCTCAACTGGAACACCAGATTTAGGGGATTGTTATTTTGGCAATGAATTTAACGCCAGAAAATAAACTGTCCTTTGATGTATAGTATTAAACTTAGCCAACCACAGCTGGAACACCAGAATTAGGGGATTGGTATTTTGGCAATTGAATTTCACAACAGGAAAAAATCTATCCTTTGACGTACAGTATTAAACTTAGAACAAATGGAACACCAGATTTAGGAGATTGTTATTTTGGCAATGAATTTAACGCCAGAAAATAAACTTTCCTTTGACGGACAGTATTGAACTTAGCCAGCCACAGCTGGAACACCAGGTTTAGGTGGCTGTTATTTTGGCAATTGAATTTCACCCCAGAAAAAAATCTATCCTTTGACGTACAGTATTAACCTTAGCCAGCCACAGCTGGAACACCAGATTTAGGAGATTGTTATTTTGGCAATTGAATTTCACCCCAGAAAAAAATCTATCCTTTGAAGTACAGGATCAAACTTAGCCAGCCACAGAGGAAACGCCAGATTTAGGGGATTTGTATTTTGGCAATTGAATATTACCTAACAAAAAAATCTATCCTTTGACGTACAGTATTGAACTTAGCCAGCCACAGCTGGAACCCCAGATTTAGGGGATTGTTATTTTGGCAATTGAATTTCACCCCAGAAAAAAATCTTTCCTTTGACGGACAGTATTGAACTTAGCCAGCCACAGCTGGAACACCAGGTTTAGGTGGCTGTTATTTTGGCAATTGAATTTCACCCCAGAAAAAAATCTATCCTTTGACGTACAGTATTAACCTTAGCCAGCCACAGCTGGAACACCAGATTTAGGAGATTGTTATTTTGGCAATTGAATTTCACCCCAGAAAAAAATCTATCCTTTGAAGTACAGGATCAAACTTAGCCAGCCACAGAGGGAACGCCAGATTTAGGGGATTTGTATTTTGGCAATTGAATTTCACCTAACAAAAAAATCTATCCTTTGACGTACAGTATTGAACTTAGCCAGCCACAGCTGGAACCCCAGATTTAGGGATTGTTATTTTGGCAATTGAATTTCACCCCAGAAAAAAATCTATCCTTTGACGTATGGTATTACACGTAGCCAGCCACAGCTGGAACACCAGATTTAGGGGATTGGTATTTTGGCAATTGAATTTCACCCCAGAAAAAAATCTATCCTTTGACATACAGTATTAAACTTAGCCAGCTACAACTGGAACCCCAGATATCGGGAATTTGTATTTTGGCAATTGAATTTCAGCCCAGAAAAAAATCTATCCTTTGATGTACAGTATTAAACTTTGCCAGCCACAGATGGAACACCAGATTTAGGGTATTTGTGTTTTGGCACTTAAATTTCACCCCACTAAAAAATCTATCCTTTGACGTACAGTATTATACTTAGCCAGCCACAGCTGGAACCCCAGATTTAGGGGATTGTTATTTTGGCAATTGAATTTCACCCCAGAAAAAGAAATCTATCCTTTGACTTACCGTATTAAACTTAGAACAAGTGGAACACCAGATTTAGGAGGTTGTTATTTTGGCAATTGAGTTTAACCCCAGAAAATAAACTTTCCTTTGACGGACAGTATTGAACTCAGCCAGCCACAGATGGAACACCAGATTTAGGGGATTTGTATTTTTGGCAATTGAATTTAACCCGTGAAAAAAATCTATCCTTTGACGTACAGTATTAAACTTATCCAGCCACAGCTGGAACACCAGATTTAGTGGATTGGTATTTTTGGCAATTGAATTTAACCCGTGAAAAAAAATCTATCCTTTGACGTACAGTATTAAACTTAGCCAGCCACAGCTGGAACCCCAGATTTAGGGGATTGTTATTTTGGCAATTGAATTTAACCCTAGAAAAAAAATCTATCCTTTGATGTACAGTATTAAACTTAGCCAGCCACAGCTTGAACCCTAGATTTAGAGTATTGGTATTTTGGCAATTGAATTTCACCCCAGAAAAAAATCTATCCTTTGACGTAAAGTATGAAACTTACCCAGCCACAGCTGGAACACCAGATTTAGGGGATTGTTATTTTGGGAATTGAATTTCACCCCAGAAAAAAAATCTATCCTTTGACGTACCGTATTAAACTTAGAACAAGTGGAACACCAGATTTAGGGGATTGTTATTTTGGCAATTGAATTTCACCCCAGAAAAAAAATCTATCCTTTGAAGTACAGTATTAAACTTACCCAGCCACAGCTGGAACACCAGATTTAGGAGATTGGTGTTTTGGCAATTGAATTTCCCCCCAGAAAATAAACTTTCCTTTGACAGACAGTATTGAACTTAGGCAGCCACAGCTGGATCACCAGGTTTAGGGGATTGTTATTTTGGCAATTGAATTTCAGCCCAGAAAAAATTCTATCATTTGACGTACAGTATTATACTTAAGCAGGCCACAGCTAGAACCCCAGATTTAGGGGATTGTTATTTTGGCAATTGAATTTCACCCCAGAAAAAAAATCTATCCTTTGACGTACCGTATTAAACTTAGCCAGCCACAACTGGAACCCCAGATATCGGGAATTTGTATTTTGGCAATTGAATTTCAGCCCAGAAAAAATCTATCCTTTGATGTACAGTATTAAGCTTAGCCAGTCACAGATGGAACTCCAGATTTAGGGGATTTGTGTTTTGGCACTTGAATTTCACCCCACAAAAAAAGCTTTCCTTTGACGTACAGTATTAATCTTAGCCTGCCACAGCTGGAACACCAGATTTAGGGGATTGGCATTTTAGCAAATGAATTTAACCCCAGAAAATTAACTGTCCTTTGACGTACAGTATTAAAATTAGCCAGCCACAGATGGAACATCAGATTTAGGGGATTGTTATTTTGGCAATTGAATTTCACCCTAGAAAAAAATCTATCCTTTGACGTACAGTATTAAACTTAGAACGAGTGGAACACCAGATTTAGGGGATTGTTATTTTGGCAATTGAATTTCGCCACAGAAAAAAATCTATCCTTTGACGTACAGTATTAAACTTAGCCAGCCACAGATGGAAAATCAGATTTAGGGGATTTGTGTTTTGGCACTTGAATTTCACCCCACAAAAAATCCATCCTTTGACGTACAGTAATAAACTTACAACAAGTCGAACCCCAGATTTAGGGGATTGTTATTTTGGCAATTGAGTTTAACCCCAGAAAATAAACTATCCTTTGAACTACAGTATTAAACTTAGCCAGCCACACCTGGAACACCAGATTTAAGGGATTGGTGTTTTGGCAATTGAATTTCACCCCAGGAAAAAATCTATCCTTTGACGTACAGTAATAAACTTACAACAAGTGGAACCCCAAATTTAGGGGATTGTTATTTTGGCAATTGAATTTCCCCCCAGAAAATAAACTTTCCTTTGACTGACAGTATTGAACTTAGGCAGCCACAGCTGGATCACCAGGTTTAGGGGATTGTTATTTTGGCAATTGAATTTCAGCCCAGAAAAAATTCTATCATTTGACGTACAGTATTATACTTAAGCAGGCCACAGCTAGAACCCCAGATTTAGGGGATTGTTATTTTGGCAATTGAATTTCACCCCAGAAAAAAAATCTATCCTTTGACGTACCGTATTAAACTTAGCCAGCCACAACTGGAACCCCAGATATCGGGAATTTGTATTTTGGCAATTGAATTTCAGCCCAGAAAAAATCTATCCTTTGATGTACAGTATTAAGCTTAGCCAGTCACAGATGGAACTCCAGATTGAGCGGATTGTTATTTTGGCAATTGAATTTCCCCCCAGAAAAAAAGCTTTCCTTTGACGTACAGTATTAATCTTAGCCTGCCACAGCTGGAACACCAGATTTAGGGGATTGGCATTTTAGCAAATGAATTTAACCCCAGAAAATTAACTGTCCTTTGACGTACAGTATTAAAATTAGCCAGCCACAGATGGAACATCAGATTTAGGGGATTGTTATTTTGGCAATTGAATTTCACCCTAGAAAAAAATCTATCCTTTGACGTACAGTATTAAACTTAGAACGAGTGGAAAACCAGATTTAGGGGATTGTTATTTTGGCAATTGAATTTCGCCACAGAAAAAAAATCCATCCTTTGACTGTACAGTAATAAACTTAGCCAGCCACAGATGGAAAATCAGATTTAGGGGATTTGTGTTTTGGCACTTGAATTTCACCCCACAAAAAAATCCATCCTTTGACGTACAGTAATAAACTTACAACAAGTCGAACCCCAGATTTAGGGGATTGTTATTTTGGCAATTGAGTTTAACCCCAGAAAATAAACTATCCTTTGAACTACAGTATTAAACTTAGCCAGCCACACCTGGAACACCAGATTTAAGGGATTGGTGTTTTGGCAATTGAATTTCACCCCAGGAAAAAATCTATCCTTTGACGTACAGTAATAAACTTACAACAAGTGGAACCCCAAATTTAGGGGATTGTTATTTTGGCAATTGAATTTCCCCCCAGAAAATAAACTTTCCTTTGACTGACAATATTGAACTTATCCAGCCACAGCTGGATCACCAGGTTTAGGGGATTGTTATTTTGGCAATTGAATTTCCGCCCAGAAAAAATTCTATCCTTTGATGTACACTATTGAACTTAGCTAGCTACAGATGGAAGACCAGATTGAGTGGATTTGTACTTTGGCAATGGAATTTAACCCCACAAAAAAATCTTTCCTTTGACGAACAGTATTAAACTTAGCCAGCCACAGCTGGAACCCCAGATTTAGGGGATTGTTATATTGGCAATTGAATTTCACCCCAGAAAAAAATCTATCCTTTGACGTACAGTATTAAACTTAGCCAGCCACAACTGGAACCCCAGATATCGGGAATTTGTATTTTGGCAATTGAATTTCAGCCCAGAAAAAATTTATCCTTTGATGTACAGTATTAAACTTAGCCAGCCACATCTGGAACCCCAGATTTAGGGGATTGTTATTTTGGCAATTGAATTTCACCCCAGGAAAAAAATCTATCCTTTGACGTATGGTATTATACTTAGCCAGCCACAGCTGGAACCCCAGATATAGTGGATTGTTATATTGGCAATTAAATTTCACCCCAGAAAATAAACTATTTTATGACGTACAGTATTAAACTTAGCCAGCAACAGCTGGAACACCAGATTTAGAAAATTGGATTTTTGGCAATTGAATTTGAGCCCAGAACAAATTCTATCCTTTGACGTACAGTATTAAACTCAGCCAGCCACAGCTGGAACACCAGATTGAGCGGATTGGTATTTTGGCAATGGAATTTTTACCCCAGAAAAAAAGCTATCCTTTGACGTACAGTATTAAACTTAGCCAGCCACAGATGTAACACCAGATTTAGGGGATTGGTATTTTGGCAATTGAATTTTGCCACAGAAAAAAAATCTATGCTTTGACGTACCGTATTAAACTTAGCCTGCCACAGCTGGAACACCAGATTTAGGGGATTGCTATTTTAGCAAATGAATTTCACCCCAGAAAAAAAAATCTATCCTTTGACATACAGTATTAAACTTACCCAGCAACAACTGGAACACCAGATTTAGGGGATTGTTATTTTGGCAATTGAATTTCAGCCCAGAAAAAATCTATCCTTTGATGTGCAGTATTAAACTTAGCCAGCCACAGATGGAACACCAGATTTAGTGGATTTCTGTTTTGGCAAATTAATTTCACCCCACAAAAAAATCTGTCCTTTGACGTACAGTATTAAACTTAGCCAGCAACAGCTGGAACACCAGATTCAGGGGATTGGTATTTTGGCAATTGAATTTTACCCCAGAAAAAAATCTATCCTGTGAAGTACAGTATTAAACTTAGCCAGCCACAACTGGAACCCCAGATATCGGGAATTTGTATTTTGGCAATTAAATTTCAGCCCAGAAAAAATCTATCCTTTGACGTACAGTATTAAACTTAGCTAGCCATATCTGGAACCCCTGATTTAGGGGATTGGTATTTTGGCAATTGAATTTCACCCCAGACAAAAATCTATCCTTTGATGGACAGTATTACACATAGTAAGCTACAGCTGGAACCCCTGATTTAGGGGATTGGTATTTTGGCAATTGAATTTCACCCCAGAAAAAAATCTATCCTTTGATGGACAGTATTACACATAGTAAGCTACAGCTGGAACCCCTGATTTAGGGGATTGTTATTTTGGCAATTGAATTTCACCCCAGAAAAAAATCTATTCTTTGACGTACAGTATTAAACTTAGCCAGCCACAACTGGAACACAAGATATCGGGAATTTGTATTTTGGCAATTGAATTTCAGCCCAGAAAAAATCTATCCTTTGATGTACAATATTAAACTTAGCCAGCCACAGATGGAACACCAGATTTAGGGGATTTGTATTTTGGCACTTGAATTTCACCCCACAAAAAAATCTATCCTTTGACGTACAGTATTAAACTTAGCCAGCCACAGCTGTAACCCCAGATTTAGGAGATTGTTATTTTGGCAATTGAATTTAACCCCAGAAAATAAACTATTTTATGACGTACAGTATTAAACTTAGCCAGCAACAGCTGGAACACCAGATTTAGAAGACTGTTTTTTTGGCAATTGAATTTCACCCCAGAAAAAAATCTATCCTTTGACGTACCGTATTAAACTTAGAACAAGTGGAACACCAGATTTAGGATATTATTTTGGCAATTGAATTTAACCCCAGAAAAAAATCTATCGTTTGACGAACAGTATTAAACTTAGTCAGCCACAGCTGGAACACCAGATTTAGGGGATTGTTATTTTGGCAATTGAATTTAACCCCAGAAAATAAACTATTTTATGACGTACGGTATTAAACTTAGCCAGCAACAGCTAGAACACCAGATTTAGAAGATTGGTTTTTTGGCAATTGAATTTCACCCCAGAAAAAAATCTATCCTTTGATGGACAGTATTACACATAGTAAGCTACAGCTGGAACCCCAGATTTAGGGGATTGTTATTTTGGCAATTGAATTTAACCCCAGAAAAAAATCTATCCTTTGACGTATGGTATTACACTTAGCCAGCCACAACTGGAACCCCAGATTTAGGGGATTGTTATTTTGGCAATTGAATTTCACCCCAGAAAAAAAATCTATCCTTTGACATGCCGTATTAAACTTAGAACAAGTGGAACACCAGATTTAGGAGATTGTTATTTTGGCAATTTAATTTAACTCCAGAAAATAAACTATCCTTTGAAGTACAGTATTAAACTTAGCCAGCCACAGCTGGAACACCAGATTTAGGGGATTGGTGTTTTGGCAATTGAATTTCCGCCCAGAAAAAATTCTATCCTTTGATGTACTCTATTGATTTTAGCCAGCCACAGCTGGAACACCAGATTTAGGGGATTGTTATTTTGGGAATTGAATTTCACCCCAGAAAAAAATCTATCCTTTGACATACAGTATTACACTTAGCCAGCTAGAGCTGGAACCCCAGATTTAGGGGATTGTTATATTGGCAATTGAATTTCACCCCAGAAAATAAACTACTTTATGACGTACAGTATTAAACTTAGCCAGCCACAGCTGGAACACCAGATTGAGCGGATTGGTATTTTGGCAGTTGAATTTCACCCCAGAAAAAAATCTATTTTTTGACGTACAGTATTAAACTTAGCCAGCCACAGCTAGAACACCAGATTTAGGGGATTGGCGTTTTGGCAATTGCTTTTCACCCCAGGAAAAAATCTATCCTTTGACATACAGTATTAAACTTACAACAAGTGGAACCCTAGATTTAGGGGATTGTTATTTTGGCAATTGAATTTCCCCCCAGAAAATAAACTTTCCTTTGACAGACAGTATTGAACTTAGCCAGCCACAGCTGGATCACCAGATTTAGGAGATTGTTATTTTGGCAATTGAATTTCACCCCAAAAAATTAACTATCCTTTGAAGTACAGTATTAAACTTAGATAGCCACAGCTGGAACCCCAGATTTAGGGGATTGTTATTTTGGCAATTGAATTTCACCCCAGAAAAAAATCTTTCCTTTGATGGACAGTATTACACATAGTAAGCTACAGCTGGAACCCCAGATTTAGGAGATTGTTATTTTGGCAATTGAATTTTAGCCCAGAAAAAATTATATCCTTTGACGTATAGTATAAAACTTAGCCAGCCACAGCTGGAACCCCAGATTTAGCGGATTTGTACTTTGGCAATTGAATTTCACCCCAGAAAAAAATCTATCCTTTTATGTACAGTATTACACATAGTAAGCTACAGCTGGAACCCCAGATTTAGGAGATTGTTATTTTGGCAATTGAATTTAACCCCAGAAAAATATCTATCCTTTGACGTACTGTATTAAACTTAGAACAAGTGTTACACCAGATTTAGAATATTGTTATTTTGGCAATTGAATTTCACCCCCAGAAAAAAATCTATCCTTTGACGTACAGTATTAAACTTAGAACAAGTGGAACACCAGATTTAGGGGATTGTTATTTTGGCAATTGAATTTAACCCCAGAATATAAACTATCCTTTGACGTACAGTATTAAACTTAGCCAGCCACAGATGGAACACCAGATTTAGGGGATTTGTATTTTGGCAATTGAATTTCACCCCAGGAAAAAAATCTATCCTTGGATGTACAATATAAACTTAGCCAGCCACAGCTGGAACACCAGATTTAGGGGATTTGTATTTTGGCAATTTAATTTCACCCCGGAAAAAAAATCTATCTTTGGATGTACAATATAAAACTTAGCCAGCCACAGCTGGAACCCCAGATTTAGGGGATTGTTATTTTGGCAATTGAATTTCACCCCAGAAAAAAATCTATCCTTTGATGGACAGTATTAGACAAAGTAAGCTACAGCTGGAACCCCAGATTTATGGGATTGTTATTTTGGCAATTGAATTTCCCCCCAGAAAATAAACTTTCCTTTGATGGATAGTATAAAACTTAGCCAGCCACAGCTGGGACACCAGATTTAGGGGATTTGTATTTTGGCAATTGAATTTCACCTCAGAAAAAAATGTATCCTTTCACGTACAGTATTAAACTTAGAACAAGTGGAACACCAGATTTAGGGGATAGTTATTTTGGAAATTGAATTTTCCCCCAGAAAATAAACTTTCCTTTGACGGACAGCATTAAACTTAGCCAGCCACAGCTGGGACACCAGATTTAGGGGATTGGGATTTTGGCAGTTGAATTTCACACCAGAAAAAAATCTATCCTTTGACGTACAGTATTAATCTTGGCCAGCCACAGCTGGAAAACCAGATTTAGGGGATTTGTATTTTGTCAATTGAATTTCACTCCACAAAAAAATCTATCCTTTGATGTACAGTATTAAATTTAGCCAGCAACAGATGGAACACCAGATTTAGGGGATTTGTATTTTGGCAATTGAATTTCACCCCAGAAAAAAATCTATTCTTTGACTTTCAGTATTAAACTTAACCGGTCACTACTGGAACATCAGATTTAGGGGATTGTTATTTTGGCAATTGAATTTAACCCCAGAATATAAACTATCCTTTGACGTACAGTATTAAACTTAGCCAGCCACAGCTGGAACCCCAGATTTAGGGGATTGGTATTTTGGCAATTGAATTTCACCCCAGAAAAAAATCTATCCTTTGATGTACAATATAAAACTTAGCCAGCCACAGCTGGAACACCAGATTTAGGGGATTTGTATTTTGGCAATTGAATTTCACCCCACAAAAAATCTATCCTTTGACGTACAGTATTAAACTTAGAACAAGTGGAACACCAGATTTAGGGGATTGTTATTTTGGCAATTGAATTCTCGCTACAGAAAATAAACTTTCCTTTGACGGACAGTATTGAACTTAGCCATCCACAGCTGGAACACCAGGTTTAGTAGGGGATTGTTATTTTGTAGAGATGAGCGAACACCTGGATTTTCGGGTTCGAGAAGTTCGGCCGAACTTCCCGAAAATGTTCGGGTTCGGGATCCGAACTCGACCCGAACTTTATCCCGAACCTGAACCCTATTGAAGTTAATGGGGACCCGAACTTTTAGGCACTAAAAAGACTGTAAAATAGTCCAGGAACGGGCTAGAGGGCTGGCAAAGGCATCAAAATGTAGGTAAATCCCCTGCAAACAAATGTGGATAGGGAAATGAACTAAAATAAAATAAAATAAATAAAATTTAACCAATATCAATTGGAGAGAAGTCCCACTGCAAGGAATCATGCGTCATATCACCCACCTCTGGAGAAGGCCACTTTCAGTTATTCCGGCCCCAGCACCCAGACAGAGGAGAGAGGTCCCACAGCAAGGAATCATGCGTCATATCACCCACCACAGGAGAAGGCCACTTTCAGTTATTTCGGCCACAGCACCCAGACAGAGGAGAGAGGTCCCACAGCAAGGAATCATGTGTCATATCAACCACCACCAGAGAAGGCCACTTTCAGTTATTTCGGCCCAGCACCCAGACAGAGGAGAGAGGTCCCACAGCAAGGAATCATGCGTCATATCACCCACCACCGGAGAAGGCCACTCTCAGTTATTTCGGCCCCACCACCCAGACAGAGGAGAGAGGTCCCACAGCAAGGAATCATGCGTCATATCAACCACCACTGGAGAAGGCCACTTTCAGTTATTTCGGGCCAGCACCCAGACAGAGGAGAGAGGTCCCACAGCAAGGAATCATGCGTCATATCAACCACCACCGGAGAAGGCCGGTCTTTGTACCGGGGATCCAGCAGGGTGGCAACCCAGTAGTCCGCACACGTTAAAATGTGGGCAAACCTGCTGTCGTTGCGCAGGCACTGCAGCATGTAGTCACTCATGTGTGCCAGGCTCCTCAGAGGTAAGGACAAGCTGTCCTCTGTGAGAGGCGTATCGTCATCGTCCTCCGTATCCCCCCAGCCACGCACCAGTGATGGGCCTGAGCTGTGTCGGGTGCCACCCCGCTGTGAACCTGCTTCATCCTCATCCTCCTCATCCTCCTCGTCCTTCAGTAGTGGGCCCTGGCTGGCCACATTTGTACCTGGCCTCTGCTGTTGCAAAAAACCTCACTCTGAGCCACTTCTAACAGACTGGCCTGAAATGCTAAAAATGACCCCTCATCCTCCTCCTCCTCCTGGGCCACCTCCTCTTCCATCATCGCCCTAAGCGTTTTCTCAAGGAGACATAGAAGTGGTATTGTAACGCTGATAATGGTGTCATCGCCACTGGCCATGTTGGTGGAGTACTCAAAACAGCGCAACAGGACACACAGGTCTCGCATGGAGGCCCAATCATTGGTGGTGAAGTGGTGCTGTTCCGCAGTGTGACTGACGCGTGCGTGCTGCAGCTGAAACTCCACTATGGCCTGCTGCTGCTCGCACAGTCTCTCCAGCATGTGCAAGGTTGAGTTCCACCTGGTGGGCACGTCGCATATGAGGCGGTGATCGGCAAGGCCGAAGTTCCGTTGTAGCGCAGACAGGTGAGCAGCGGCAGGATGTGAGCGCCGGAAGCGCACACAGATGGCCCTCACTTTATGCAGCAGCTCTGACATATCGGGGTAGTTGTGAATGAACTTCTGCACCACAAAATTCAGCACACGCGCCAGGCAAGGGATGTGCGTCAAACCAGCTAGTCCCAGAGCTGCGACGAGATTTCGCCCATTATCGCACACCACCAGGCCGTGTTTGAGGCCCACCGGCAGAAACCACTCGTCGGTCTGTTGTTCAATACCCCGCCACAACTCCTGCGTGGTGTGGGGCCTGTCCCCCAAACATATGAGTTTCAGAATGGCCTGCTGACGTTTACCCCGGGCTGTGCTGAAGTTGGTGGTGAAGGTGTGTGGCTGACTGGATGAGCTGGTGGTAGCTGAGGAGGAGGAAGCCGAGTAGGAGAAGGAGGCTACAGGAGGCAAAGAATGATGCCCTGCGATCCTTGGCGGCGGAAGGACTGGCTAGGTGGGAATTTACGCTTTCTCTCCAAGGTGTGCGAGATGGAGAGCTGAACGCTGCCGTGTGACATGGTGGAGATGCTTGGTGACGCAGGTGGTGGAGTCGGTGGCACATCCTCTGTTTGGTGGGCGACAGGTGCCAACGTTCCTCCCGAGGCGGAGGAAGAGGCCGAGGCAGCAGCAGAAGAGGGAGCAGGGGCAGCCAGTGTGAGTTCCTTGCTTTTAACCACATCAGCCCCCTAGCTTAAACACCCTTAATGACCAGGCCACTTTTTACAATTCCGCACTACACTACTTTCACCGTTTATTGCTCCGTCATGCAACTTACCACCCAAATGAATTTTACCTCCTTTTCTTCTCACTAATAGAGCTTTCATTTGGTGGTATTTCATTGCTGCTGACATTTTTACTTTATTTGCTATTAATCAAAAATGACCGAAATTTTTGCAAAAAAATGACATTTTTCACTTTCTGTTGTAAAATTTTTCAAAAAAAACTACATTTCTATATAAATTTTTCTCTAAATTTATTGTTCTACATGTCTTTGATTAAAAAAAAATCCAATAAGTGTATATTTATTGGTTTGGGTAAAAGTTATAGCGTTTACAAACTATGGTGCAAAAAAGTGAATTTCGGCATTTTGAAGCAGCTCTGCCTTCTGAGCGCCTGTCATGTTTCTTCAGGTGCTAGAATGTCAGGATAGTATAAATACCCCCCAAATCACACCATTTTAGAAAGAAGACACCCCAAAGTATTCGCGGAGGGGCTTGGTGAGTCCATGTATCATTTCATTTTTTTTCACAAGTTAGCGGAAAATGACACTTTCTGAGAAAAAAAAATAAATAAAAAGTTTCAATTTCTGATAACTTCTGGCAAAAAAAAAATAAATCTCAGACGGACTCACTATGCCCCTCAGTGAATACCTTGGGGTGTCTACTTTCCGAAATGGGGTCATTTGTGGGGTGTGTTTACTGTTCTGGCATTTTGGGCGGGCTAAATTGTGAGCCGCCATGTAAAACCTAAAGGTACTCGTTGGAATTTGGGCCCTTTGCACCCAGGCTGCAAAAAGTGTCACTCATGTGGTATCGCCGTACTCAGGAGAAGTAGGGCAATGTGTTTTGGGGTGTATTTTTACATATACCCATGTTGGGTGAGAGAAATATCTCTGTAAATTGTCAACTTTGTATAAAATTTTTTAAAAGTTGTCGTTTACAGAGATATTTTTCACACAAAGTATGGGTATATATAAAAATACACCCCAAACACATTGCCCTACTTCTCCTGAGTACGGCGATACCACATGTGTGCCACTTTTGCAGCCTGAGTGCAAAGGCCCTAAACCAATGAGTACCTTTAGGATTTCACAGGGCATTTTTACGCATTTGGATTCCAGACTTCTTCTCACGCTTTAGGGCCCCTAAAATGCCAGGACAGTATAAATACCCCACATGTGACCCCATTTTGGAAAGAAGACACCCCAAGGTATTCTGTGAGGGGTATGGTGAGTTCATGTAAAATTTGATTTTTGTCACAAGTTAGTGGAATATGAGACTTTGTAAAAAAAAAAAAAAAAAAACAATTTCCGCTGACTTGTGCCAAAAATAAATATTCTGTGGACTCACCATGCCCCTCACGGAATACCTTGGGGTGTCTTCTTTCCAAAATGGGGTCACATGTGGGGTATTTATACTCACCTGGCATTTTAGGGGCCCCTAAAGTGTGAGAATCCAAATGCATAAAAATGGCCTGTGAAATCCTAAAGGTACTCATTGGAATTAGGGCCCTTTGCGCATCTTGGCTGCAAAAAGTGTCACTCATGTGGTATCGCCGTACTCAGGAGAAGTAGGGCAATGTGGTTTGGGGTGTATTTTTACATATACCCATGCTGCGTGTGAGAAATATCGCTGTAAACGACAACTTTTTAAATTTTTTTATTCAAAGTTGTCAATTTACAGAGATATTTCTCTCACCCAGTATGGGTATATGTAAAAATACACCCCAAAACACATTGCCCTACTTCTCCTGAGTACGGTGATACCACATGTGTGACACTTTTGCAGCCAAGATGCGCAAAGGCCCAAATTCCAATGAGTACCTTTAGGAGGGCATTTTTACGCATTTTTCTTCTCACGCTTTAGGGCCCCTAAAATGCCAGGGCAGTAGAAATACCCACATGTGACCCCATTTTGGAAAGAAGACACCCCAAGGTATTCCATGAGGGGCATGGCGAGTTCATAGAAGATTTTTTTGGCACAAGTTAGTGGAAATTGATTTTTATTGTTTTTCTCACAAAGTCTCCCTTTCCGCTAACTTTTGACAAAAAGTTTAATTTTTCATGGACTCATTATGCCCCGCAGCGAATACCTTGGGGTGTCTTCTTTCCAAAATGGGGTCACATGTGAGGTATTTATACTGCCCTGGCATTTTAGGGTCCTAAAGCGTGAGAGAAAATGCGTAAAATGCCCTCCTAAAAGTACTCGTTGGAATTTGGGCCCTTTGCGCATCTTGGCTGCAAAAAGTGTCACACATGTGGTATCGCCGTACTCAGGAGAAGTAGGGCAATGTGTTTTGGGGTGTATTTTTACATATACCCATACTGGGTGAGAGAAATATCTCTGTAAATTGACAACTTTGAATAAAAATTTTTAAAAAGTTGTCGTTTACAGCGATATTTCTCACACGCAGCATGGGTATATGTAAAAATACACCCTAAACCACATTGCCCTACTTCTCCTGAGTACTGGCGATACCACATGAGTGACACTTTTGCAGCCAAGATCGCAAAGGGCCCTAAAACCAATGAGTACCTTTAGGATTTCACAGGCCATTTTTACGCATTTGGATTCTCACGCTTTAGGACCCCTAAATGCCAGGGCAGTATAAATACCCACATGTGACCCCATTGTGGAAAGAAGACACCCCAAGGTATTCTGTGAGGGGTATGGCGAGTTCACAGAAAAAAATTTGGCACAAGTTAGTGGAAATTGTTTTTTTTTTTTTTTTTTTACAGTCTCATATTCCACTAACTTGTGACAAAAATAAAATTTTGCATGAACTCGCCATACCCCTCACGGAATACCTTGGGGTATCTTCTTTCTAAAATGGGGTCACATGTGGGGTTTTGTACTGCCCTGGCATTTGAGGGTCTCCATAATCATTACACGTATGGCCAGCATTAGGAGTTTCTGCGATTCTCCGTATATTGAGCATACGGGTAATGAGATTTTTCCGTTCAGCCTCTGCGCTGAAAAAAAAAAATGAACGGCACAGATTTTTTCATTCGCATCGGTCAATGTGGATGAAAAAATCTCTGCCAAAATCAGTGACTGCGGTGCGGTGGGCTGGGCGCTAGCTACCTAACAAGTAGCTAACTAACTGGCGGTAAAGGGGACCCTTATGCCCCATTCACACGTCCGAAATTCTGTTTGCGGAGCGGAATTGCGGACCCATTCATTTCTATGGGGACAGACTTTGTCCCGCTCGGATCCGGAATTACGGATCCGCGCTTCCGGGTCTGCGCTTCCGTTCTGCAAAAATATAGAACATGTCCTATTCTAGTCCGCAATTGCGGACAAGAAAAAGCATTTTCTATATAGTTCTGGCAATGTGCGGATCTGCAAAATGCGGAAAGCACATTGCCGGTGTCCGTGTTTTGAGGATCTGCGGATCGGATCCGCGGATCGGATCCGTGAATCCACGGATCCGTGAATCCACGGATCCGCAAAACACATGGACGTCTGAATGGAGCCTTACAAGGGGTGTGATCAATGACAGGGGGGTGATCAGGGGGTCTAGATGGGGTGATCAAGGGGTTAATAGGTGAGGGGGGGGTGGGGGGGGGTTAGTGTAGTGTTTGGTGCAACTTTACTGTGTTACCTGGTCCTCTGGTGGTCGATCCCAGCAAATGGGACCACCAGAGGACCAGGTAGCAGCTATATCAGACGCTGTTCATAATGATATTCGCATCTACAGCCTGCCAGCGATGGATCATCGCTGGCAGGCTGTAGCCGAACTGTCGTGCCACGCTTCCCTGTGAACGCTCACACGCGTTCACAGGAAATCTCAGCTCTCATGAGATGACGCGCCAACTCAGAGCTACAGGACCGCCCGCAGGACGCATCCCTGCGTTAGGCGGTCCTGTAGTAGTTAAGATGTTTACTCCACTGCAGTTCATGCTTTGCATGTAGATGCCTGGTCATGCAGGTTGTGCTAAGGTTCAGAACGTTAATGCCTTGCTTCAGGCTCTGATGGCACAGCGTGCAAACCACTCGGGTCTTGTCGTCAGCACATTGTTTAAAGAAGTGCCATGCCAGGGAACTCCTTGAAGTTGCCTTTGGGGTGCTCGTCCCTGGTGGCGGTGGCCAGTAGCAGGCGAACTCTCTTGGAGGAAGCTGTTCTGCTTTTGCCCCCTGCTCTCTCTTTTGCTACGCTGTTGGCTTGGTCTCACCACTGCCTCTTCCTCTGAACTATGAAAGTCAGTGGCACGACCTTCATTCCATGTGGGGTCTAGGACCTCATCGTCCCCTGCATCATCTTCCACACAGTCTTCCTCCCTGATCTCCTGTTCGGTCTGCACACTGCAGAAAGACGCAGCAGTTGGCACCTGTGTTTCGTCATCATCAGAGACGTGCGGACTCCGATGAGGTGGTATTCCCATGTCCTCATCATAAGGAAACATCAGTGGTTGTGCATCAGTGCATTCTATGTCTTCCACCACTGGGGAAGGGCTAGGTGGATTCCCTTGGGAAACCCTGCCAGCAGAGTCTTCAAACAGCATAAGAGACTGCTGCATAACTTGAGGCTCAGACAGTTTGCCTGATATGCATGGGGGTGATGTGACAGACTGATGGGCTTAGTTTTCAGGTGCCACCTGTGCGCTTTCTGCAGAAAACTGGGTGGGAGATAATGTTGTGAACATGCTGGATCCACTGTCGGCCACCCAATTGACTAGCGCCTGTACCTGCTCAGGCCTTACCATCCTTAGAATGGCATTGGGCCCCACCAAATATTGCAGTAAATTCTGGCGGGTACTGGAACCTGAGGTAGTTGGTTCACTAGGACGTGTGGCTGTGGCAGAATGGCCACGTCCTCTCCCAGCACAAGAGGGTACACTAAAACCACCACGACCGCGTCCCTTACTAGATGTTTTCCTCATTGTTACCGTTCACCAAGCACCACAATAAGAAACAACATATTTGGCCCAATGTATTGATTTGAAATTCAGGCCTTTTTTTACAGGCAATATGTGTTTTTGTGTGGGGGCACTCAACTTATCTGGATTCACATGGGCTTGTGCTATTTTGCAATATTTATTCAAATATATTCATAACATGTGAACCAAAAAATACACATCAAACTCTAAAAATCCATAAAAAAATCCATAAAAAAAAACTAAAAACGTTAAAAGGTCCAGATCCACCTTATTCATACATCTATATATCCTAGCACAGGGTGATATTGAATACTTGCAGTCGTCGTGCAATAGGATATAATTGCCTCTGTTTGGTATCGCGTTTAAAACGATGATAAATGTCTTAACAGGATTCAACCATTTGTAACATCAGATCTTTCTTCTAGTCATCTCACCCGTAGTATGTGACTAGTTATGTCCATATATCTCCTACGGGCTGAGTATGTCCATGTAATCCCCACACTCTACGTGAATGTGGGCTTGGTTGATAGTCACACTGACGTTTTATTTGCGTTAGTAGGGCATATACCGCATGATATATCAAATTTCAATGTTAGTGGATTTAATATGCGATCGAGATTGTTAATCCAGTGTAGTTAATTACATATAGTTAATTAGCTGCAATATTACTATCTGTCCAGCACTCCTGTATTGACAAGTAAGTCCACACGCTACTGCTGGTACGCCCTGTATTGACAAGTAAGTCCACACGCTACTGCTGGTACGCCCTGTATTAGAGCATATCTACCCAGGTCTTTTTCATATGATCAACAATAGGTATGTCAGTACGTTACCGGTCTTCACCCTCCGCCTCTCGATCACTTCGGCTTCAGTGCGCTGTCTGATTCTTCCCTGCTAGGACCTGGCGCGGCGTCCCACGTGGTCCTAACGTCACTCAGTGGCGTCCCACGTGACGGCAAAGGGATAGCGCTATTGGCTGTACCGGAGTGTCGTACTAAGGTCCTTGTGTGATGATTAGGTTCAAATCTTTCTGTTAGATTAATCCAGACGGGAGAGGTGATACAGTTTACTCTTTTGAAGCGTAGATCCTTTATGGTAAGGTCGCCAAATCCCAGGGGATTTAGCCACTATTACTCTTTACATTCGCTTTTTTTACAGGCACCTAACACTATCTGACTATTTATTTATGTAGCGTATTACACTAATCCAGGCACAGCAGTAACCACTGATTTAGGGGAATATCTCTTGTAGGGCTAGTATTTAGTCCCTGGATGAAAGGTATCCTTTTATGGACAGATTTACAATTGGCCTGCAACAGCTCGAACACCAGATTCAGGGTATTGCTATTTTGGCAATTGAATTTCACCCCAGAACAAAATATATGTTTTGGCGGACACTATGAATCTTGGCCTGCAACAGCTGGGACACCAGATTTAGGGTATTGCTATTTTGGCAAATTAATTTCACCCCAGAACAAAATATATGTTTTGGCGGACACTATGAAACGTGGCCTGCAACAGCTGGGACACCAGATTCAGGGTATTGCTATTTTGGCAATTGAATTTCACCCCAGAACAAAATATATGTTTTGGTGGACACTATTATAGTTTGCAAGCCACAGCTGGAACACCAGATTTAGGGGATTGTTATTTTGGCAATTGAATTTCATCCCAGAAAAAAATCTATCCTTTGACGTACAGTATTAAACTTAGCCAGCCACAGCTGGAACCCCAGATTTAGAGGATTGTTATTTTGGCAATTGAATTTCATCCCAGAAAAAAATCTATCCTTTGACGTACAGTATTAAACTTAGCCAGCCACAGCTGGAACCCCAGATTTAGAGGATTGTTATTTTGGCAATTGAATTTCACCCCAGAAAAAAATCTATCCTTTGACGTACAGTATTACACTGAGCCAGCTACAGCTGGAACCCCAGATTTTGGGATTGTTATTTTGGCAATTGAAATTCACCCCAGAAAAAAAATCTATCCTTTGACGTACAGTATTAAACTTAGCCAGCCACAGATGGAACACCAGATTTAGAGGATTGTTATTTTGGCAATTGAATTTCACCCCAGAAAAAAATCTATCCTTTGACGTACAGTATTTAACTTAGCCAGCCACAGCTGGAACACCAGATTTAGTGGATTGGTATTTTGGCAATTGAATTTTCGCCCAGAAAATAAACTTTCCTTTGACGAACAGTATTGAACTTAGCCAGCCACAGCTGGAACAACAGATTTAGGGGATTTGTATTTTGGCAATTGAATTTCACCCCAGAAAAAAATCTATCCTTTGACGTACAGTATTACACTGAGCCAGCTACAGCTGGAACCCCAGATTTTGGGGATTGTTATTTTGGCAATTGAAATTCACCCCACAAAAAAATTAATCCTTTGACGTACAGTATTAAACTTAGCCAGCCACAGCTGGAACCCCAGATTTAGAGGATTGTTATTTTGGCAATTGAATTTCACCCCAGAAAAAAATCTATCCTTTGACGTACAGTATTACACTGAGCCAGCTACAGCTGGAACCCCAGATTTTGGGGATTGTTATTTTGGCAATTGAAATTCACCCCACAAAAAAATCAATCCTTTGACGTACAGTATTAAACTTAGCCAGCCACAGCTGGAACCCCAGATTTAGAGGATTGTTATTTTGGCAATTGAATTTCACCCCAGAAAAAAATCTATCCTTTGACGTACAGTATTAGACTTAGCCAGTTACAGCTTGAACCCCACATTTAGGGGATTGTTATTTTGGCAATTGAAATTCACCCCAGAAAATAAACTATCCTTTGAAGTACAGTATTAAACTTAGCCAGCCACAGCTGGAACCCCAGATTTAGGGGATTGTTATTTTGGCAATTGAATTTTCGCCCAGAAAATAAACTTTCCTTTGACGGACAGTATTGAACTTAGCCAGCCACAGCTGGAACACCAGGTTTAGGGGATTGTTATTTTGGCAATTGAATTGAAGCCCAGAAAAAAAAATCTATCCTTTGACGTACAGTATTAAACTTAGCCAGCCACAGCTGGAACTCCAGATTTAGGGGATTGGTATTTTGGCAATTGAATTTCACCCGAGAACAAAATCTATCCTTTGACGTACAGTATTAAACTTAGAACAAGTGGAACTCCAGATTTAGGAGATGGTTATTTTGGCAATTGAATTTCACCCCTGAAAAAAATCTATCCTTTGAAGTACATTATTAAACTTTGCCAGCCACAGCTGGAACACCAGATTAAGGGGATTGGTATTTTGGCAATTGAATTTCACCCCTGAAAAAAATCTATCCTTTGAAGTACATTATTAAAATTAGCCAGCCACAGCTAGAACACCAGATTTAGGGGACTGGTATTTTGACAATTGAATTTCACCCCAGAAAAAAATCTATCCTTTGACTTACAGTATTAAATTTAGCCCGCCATAGGTGGAACCCCAGATTTAGGGGATTGTTATTTTGGCAATTGAATTTCACCCCAGAAAAAAATCTATCCTTTGACGTACAGTATTAACCACATCAGCCCCCCTAGCTTAAACACCCTTAATGACCAGGCCACTTTTTACAATTCCGCACTACACTATTTTCACCGTTTATTGCTCCGTCATGCAACTTACCACCCAAATGAATTTTACCTCCTTTTCTTCTCACTAATAGAGCTTTCATTTGGTGGTATTTCATTGCTGCTGACATTTTAACTTTTTTTGCTATTAATCAAAAATGACCGAAATTTTTGCAAAAAAATGACATTTTTCACTTTCTGTTGTAAAATTTTTCAAAAAAAACTACATTTCTATATAAATTTTTCTCTAAATTTATTGTTCTACATGTCTTTCATTAAAAAAAGTCCAATAAGTGTATATTTATTGGTTTGGGTAAAAGTTATAGCGTTTACAAACTATGGTGCAAAAAAGTGAATTTGGGCATTTTGAAGCAGCTCTGACTTTCTGAGCACCTGTCATGTTTCTTCAGATGCTAGAATGTCAGGATAGTATAAATAACCCCCAAATGACACCATTTTAGAAAGAAGACACCCCAAAGTATTCGCGGAGGGGCTTGGTGAGTTCATGTATCATTTCATTTTTTTTCACAAGTTAGCGAAAAATGACACTTTCTGAGAAAAAAAAAAAAAAGTTTCAATTTCTGATAACTTCTGGCAAAAAAAAAAAAAATCTCAGACGGACTCACTATGCCCCTCAGTGAATACCTTGGGGTGTCTACTTTCCGAAATGGGGTCATTTGTGGGTGTGTTTACTGTTCTGGCATTTTGGGCGGGGCTAAATTGTGAGCCGCCATGTAAAACCTAAAGGTACTCGTTGGATTTGGGCCCCTTTGCGCACCCAGGCTGCAAAAAGTGTCACTCATGTGGTATCGCCGTACTCAGGAGAAGTAGGGCAATGTGTTTTGGGGTGTATTTTTACATATACCCATGTTGGGTGAGAGAAATATCTCTGTAAATTGTCAACTTTGTATAAATTTTTTTAAAAGTTGTCGTTTACAGAGATATTTTTCACACAAAGTATGGGTATATATAAAAATACACCCCAAAACACATTGCCCTACTTCTCCTGAGTACGGCGTTACCACATTTGTGCCACTTTTTTGCAGCTTGGGTGCGCAAAGGGGCCCTAAAACCAATGAGTACCTTTAGGATTTCACAGGGCATTTTTACGCATTTGGATTCCAGACTTCTTCTCACGCTCTAGGGGCCCCTAAAATGCCAGGACAGTATAAATACCCCACATGTGACCCCATTTTGGAAAGAAGACACACCAAGGTATTCTGTGAGGGGTATGGTGAGTTCATGTAAAATTTTATTTTTTGTCACAAGTTAGTGGAATATGAGACTTTGTTTTTTTTTTGTTTTTTTTTTTTACAATTTCCGCTGACTTGTGCCAAAAAATAAAAATTCTGTGGACTCACCATGCCCCTCACAGAATACCTAGGGGTGTCTTCTTTCCAAAATGGGGTCACATGTGGGGTATTTATACTCACCTGGCATTTTAGGGGCCCCTAAAGTGTGAGAATCCAAATGCATAAAAATGGCCTGTGAAATCCTAAAGGTACTCATTGGAATTAGGGCCCCTTTGCGCATCTTGGCTGCAAAAAAGTGTCACTCATGTGGTATCGCCGTACTCAGGAGAAGTAGGGCAATGTGGTTTGGGGTGTATTTTTACATATACCCATGCTGCGTGTGAGAAATATCGCTGTAAACGACAACTTTTTAAAAATTTTTATTCAAAGTTGTCAATTTACAGAGATATTTCTCTCACCCAGTATGGGTATATGTAAAAATACACCCTAAACACATTGCCCTACTCTAAAGAGTACGGCGATACCACATGTGTGCACTTTTTGCAGCCAAGATGCAAAGGCCCTAATTCCAATGAGTACCTTTTAGGAGGGAATTTTTACGCATTTTCTTCTCACGCTTTAGGGCCCCTAAAATGCCAGGGCAGTATAAATACCCCACATGTGACCCCATTTTGGAAGAAGACACCCAAGGTATTCCATGAGGGGCATGGCGAGTTCATAGAAGATTTTTTTGGCACAAGTTAGTGGAAATTGATTTTTATTGTTTTTTCTCACAAAGTCTCCCTTTCCGCTAACTTTTGACAAAAAGTTTAATTTTTCATGGACTCATTATGCCCCTCAGCGAATACCTTGGGGTGTCTTCTTTCCAAAATGGGGTCACATGTGGGGTATTTATACTGCCCTGGCATTTTAGGGGCCCTAAAGCGTGAGAAGAAAAATGCGTAAAATGCCCTCCTAAAGGTACTCGTTGAATTTGGGCTCTTTGCGCATCTTGGCTGCAAAAGTGTCACACATGTGGTATCGCCGTACTCAGGAGAAGTAGGGCGTGTGTTTTGGGTGTATTTTTACATATAACCATGCTGGGTGAGAGAAATATCTCTGTAAATTGACAACTTTGAATAAAAATTTTTTAAAAGTTGTCGTTTACAGCGATATTTCTCACACCCAGCATGGGTATATGTAAAAATACACCCCAAAACACATTGCCCTACTTCTCCTGAGTTCGGCGATACCACATGAGTGACACTTTTTTGCAGCCAAGATGCAGCAAAGGGGCCCTAAAACCAATGAGTACCTTTAGGATTTCACAGGCCATTTTTACGCATTTGGATTCTCACGCTTTAGGACCCCTAAATTGCCAGGGCAGTATAAATACCCCACATGTGACCCCATTTTGGAATGAAGACACCCCAAGGTATTCTGTGAGGGGTATGGCGAGTTCACAGAAAAAAAATTTGGCACAAGTTAGCGGAAATTGTTTTTTTTTTTGTTTTTTACAGTCTCATATTCCACTAACTTGTGACAAAAATAAAATTTTACATGAACTCGCCATACCCTCACGGAATACCTTGGGGTGTCTTCTTTCTAAAATGGGGTCACATGTGGGGTTTTTGTACTGCCCTGGCATTTGAGGGTCTCCGCAATCATTACACGTATGGCCAGCATTAGGAGTTTCTGCGATTCTCCGTATATTGAGCATACGGGTAATGAGATTTTTTCCGTTCAGCCTCTGCGCTGAAAAAAAAATGAACGGCACAGATTTTTCATTCGCATCGGTCAATGTGGATGAAAAAATCTCTGCCAAAATCAGTGACTGCGGTGCGGTGGGCTGGGCGCTAGCTACCTAACAAGTAGCCAGGTAACTGGCGGTAAAGGGGACCCTTATGCCCCATTCACACGTCCGAAATTCTGTTTGCGGAACGGAATTGCGGACCCATTCATTTCTATGGGGACAGACTTTGTCCCGCTCGGATCCGGAATTACGGATCCGCGCTTCCGGGTCTGCACTTCCGTTCTGCAAAAATATAGAACATGTCCTATTCTTGTCCGCAATTGCGGACAAGAAAAAGCATTTTCTATATAGTTCTGGCAATGTGCGGATCTGCAAAATGCGGAAAGCACATTGCCGGTGTCCGTGTTTTGAGGATCTGCGGATCGGATCTGCGGATCGGATCTGCGGATCGGATCTGCGGATCGGATCCGCAGATCGGATCCACGGATCCGTGAATCCACGGATCCGTGAATCCACGGATCCGCAAAACACATATGGACGTCTGAATGGAGCCTTACAAGGGGTGTGATCAATGACAGGGGGTGATCAGGGGGTCTAGATGGGGTGATCAAGGGGTTAATAGGTGAGGGGGTGGGGGGTTTAGTGTAGTGTTTGGTGCAACTTTACTGTGTTACCTGGTCCTCTGGTGGTCGATCCCAGCAAATGGGACCACCAGAGGACCAGGTAGCAGCTATATCAGAAGCTGTTCATAAAACAGCGTCTGATATAGCAGTTTGATGCGATTTTATTCGCATCTACAGCCTGCCAGCGATGGATCATCGCTGGCAGGCTGTAGCCGAACTGCTGTGCCGCGCTTCCCTGTGAACGAGCGCGCCTCTCGCGAGATGACGCGCCGATGCGTCCACACAGAGCTACAGGACCGCCCGCAGGACGCATCCCTGCGTTAGGCGGTCCTGTAGTAGTTAAACTGACCCAGCCACAACTGGAACACCAGATTTAGGGGATTGGTATTTTGGCAATTGAATTTCACCCCAGAAAAAAATCTTTCCTTTGATAGTCAGTATTACCCATTGCCAGCTACAGCTGGAACTCCAGATTTAGGGGATTGTTATTTTGGCAATTTAATTTAATCCCAGAAAAAAATCTACCCTTTGACGTACAGTATTAAACTTAGCCAGCCACAGCTGGAACACCAGATTTAGAGGATTGGTATTTTGGCAATTGAATTTCACCCCAGAAAAAAATCTACCCTTTGACGTACAGTATTAAATTTACCCAGGCACAACTGGCACCCTAGATTTAGGGGATTGGTATTTTGGCAATTGAATTTCACCCCAGAAAAAAATCTTTCCTTTGATAGTCAATATTACCCATTGCCAGCTACAGCTGGAACTCCAGATTTAGGGGATTGTTATTTTGGCAATTGAATTTAATCCCAGAAAAAATCTACCCTTTGACCAACAGTATTAAACTTATTCAGCCACAGCTAGAACACCAGATTTAGTGGATTGGTATTTTGGCAATTGAATTTCACCCCTCAATAAAATATAGCAATTTCTATCATTTGTTTCAAGGTGTGACAGTAAGCACAAACCCTGATGTAGGATATTGCAAAAAAAAGCCTACTATTGAACCCAAAAATATATGTTGAACTTGGTGGCAGCTCAAAACATGTGCTGGTGCACCAAAAGATCACAAAATGGCCGCCAATCACCCCAGAAAAAAGTGACAGAAAAACGCTCTGGGCATCCTAAAAACCAATGAGCAATGAACTAACAGAAGTTGAATGATTCACAGATGTAGATCGATCATTTCATTAAGTTGTTTTGCTGAGTCTTCCCTGCCTAATCTCGCCCTCACAGAAGCTGCATCCTTTCCCTACACTAATCAGAGCAGAGTGACGGGTGGCGCTACGTGACTCCAGCCTAAATAGAGGCTGGGTCACATGCTGCACTTGGCCAATCACAGCCATTCTATTAGTAGGCATGGCTGTGATGGCTTCTTAGGGCAAGAAGTAAAACTCTAGGTGATTGGCTGCTGTGCAGCCCTTCAGAAAGCGGGAAGAAATCGCGAACAACGGACCCGAATTCGAACTTTTTAAAATGTTCGGGTCCGGGTCCCGAACACCCCAAAATTCGGTACGAATTCTTCTTGTCAGAACTCTACTTCTGACAAGATAAAAAAACTAAATACTTTCCAGATGATTGTAGCACTTCCTGTGCTCCCCAGCAGGCACGATGCAGTCAGACATCAAGCCTTCTATGTGGTGAAGGAGGAGCAGGCCCAGCAGTGTGATGTGTGACATGTCTGTTGGGGAGTGACGTCAGTTGAGTAGTGAAGCAGGGAGTGTACAGTTCCCTTCTTCACCATTGCAATCAACTGCATCCTATGGACTGCAGGACAGCCATTGAAATCTAGGACTGTCCCGCTAGGGGATGGTTAGAAGATATGCCAAAATATGTGAAAAGTTATTATGCTGTATTTCCAGATATTAGAAGCACCCTACATGTGGCCTTAATCTTTTGCCAGAATGCATAACAGGGCCTAGGGTTAACACAGCACCATGTGCATTTGAGGCCCAATGTGGCAATTTACGCATCTTGTGCTGACAACTGTAGAGGCTCTGGGTGCAATAATAAATGGAAGTTACGCTATTTACACCCCTCAAGTTATTTATTAAAGGGTTGGAGTTAGCATTTTGATCTCACAGGTGTTTTGTAATGTTCAAATTTATGAGCCTGCTGCTTGTTTTTTCTTCTTTTCTTTTTTTTTTACTACCTACCCTTTACTTTCCAGCTGGACCAACGGACCAACCGACGAAAACGCTGCAGCACTGATGTGCATTCTGAGAGAAGCATTGTGCTGCTGTTAGTTTACATGTGAAGTCGGTGTATGCGGCGCTGCAGGATGAGATTTCTTCTTCGCAGTACAGGTACGTTTGCCCAGGCATATGAGCTGAGGAGAGGTGTTGGAGTTCATATGCTTTGGCAAACACTTTGTATCAAAATTCTGGCAAAGATGTCTTCCTCCACAACGATCGATTGATCGATCTGAATGGAGAAATCATGTTTGCCAGGACATAGGAGCTGAAGTGGGTATGGATGTTTGGGCGAGCCCCTATGTCCTGGCAATCGCCAGGCCCCTCTTTTTTTTTTCTTGCATATTTTTTGGCAGAGATTTTTTCATCCACATTGATCGATGCGAATTAAGTAATCTGTGACGTTCAATTTTTCTTTCAGCCCAGAGGCTGAACGGAAAAAAAAATCTCATTACCCGTATGCTCCATATAAGGAGAATCGCAGAAACTCCTAATGCTGGCCATACATGTAATGATTGCGGAGACCCTCAAATGCCAGGTCAGTACAAACACCTCACATGTGACCCCATTTTGGAAAGAAGACACACCAAGGTATTCGCTTAGGGGCATATTGAGTCCATGAAAGATAGAACTTTTTGTCACAAGTCAACGGAAAGAGAGACCTTGTGAGAAAAAAAAAAAAGTCAATTTCCGCAAACTTGTGCCAAAATGTGCCAAAAAAAAAAATCTTCTATGAACTCGACTCACGGAATACCTTGGGATGTCTTCTTTCCAAAATGGGGTCACTTGTGGGGTATTTATACTGCCCTGGAATTTTTGGGGCCCTAAAGTGTGAGAAGTCTGGAATCTAAATGCGTAAAAATGCCCTCATAAAAGGTACTCATTGGAATTAGGGCCCCTTTGCTCATCTTGGCAGCAAAAAAGTGTCACACATGTGGTATCACCGTACTCAGAAGAAGTAGGGCAATGTGTTTTGGGGTGTATTTTTACATATACCCATGCTGGGTGAGATAAATATCTCTGTAAATTGACAACTTTGCATAAAAAAATGGAAAAAGTTGTCATTTACAGAGATATTTTTCACACACAGTATGGGTATATGTAAAAATACACCCCAAAACACATTGCCCTACTTCTCCTGAGTATGGCGATACCACATGTGTGACACTTTTTTGCAGCCAAGATGTGCAAAGGGGCCCAAATGCCAATGAGTACCTTTAGGATTTCACAGGGCATTTTTACGCATTTGGATTCAAAACTACTTCTCACGCTTTAGGGGCCCCTAAAATGCCAGGGCAGTATAAATGCCCCACACGTGACCCAATTTTAGAAAGTAGACACCCCAAGGTATTCACTGAGGGGCATAGTGAGTTCATGGAAGTTTTTATTTTTTGTTACAAGTTAGCAGAAAATGAAATTAAAAAAAAAAATTCCATTCCCGCTAACTTGTAACAAAAAAGAAAAACTTCCATGAACTCACTATGCCCATCAGCGAAGTAGGGTGTCTACTTTCCGAAATGGGGTCATTTGTGGGGTGTTTCTACTGCCTGGGCATTGTAGTACCTCAGGAAACATGACAGGTGCTCAGAAAGTCAAAATGCGGAAATTCACTTTTTTGCACCATAGTTTGCAAACACTATAACTTTAACCCAAACCAATAAATATACACTTATTAGATTTTGTTTTATCAAAGACATGTAGAACAATAAATTTAGAGAAAAATTTATAAAGAAATGTCGTTTTATTTGAAAAATTTTACAACAGAAAGTGATTAATATTTTTGATTAATATAAAAAAAGTTAAAATGTCAGCAGCAATTAAATACCACCAAATGAAAGCTCTATTAGTGAGAAGAAAAAGAGGTAAAATTCATTTGGGTGGTAAGTTGTATGACGGAGCAATAAACTGTGAAAGTAGTGTAGTGCAGAATTGTAAAAAGTGGTCTGGTCATTAAGGGTGTTTAAGCTAGGGCGGCTGAGGTGGTTAACTTCCAAGAAACCATGGCAGCATCAGGAATTCAGCCGAGATCCAAACACCATCTATCCACAGGTCCAACTGAAACTATAAACCGCACAGCATTGTGGGAGAAACAACTATAACTAGTGAAAGTTAAATGACCACAATAGCAACACCTGGAGGTAAAGGGTGTAGCCAGTACCAGAAACAACACAGACGCTTATTGATCCACAGGGTAAACATGTCAAATCAAACCACGTGTTGCCAGTTTAAAAGATCTCCTGCCACTCACTTTCATGGGGACGTCTGTATGTCTCGGTATTTCCGTGACAGTACCCGCCCTTCTACGAGGGACCTCCAGGCACCCAGGACCGACCTTATGTGGCTGAGACCCGTGAAAAGCTTTCACCAAACGACTGGCATTCATGTCAGATGCCGGGACCCACATCCTCTCCTCAGGTCCATAACCTTTCCATTGAACAAGAAACTGAAGAGATCTACGGAGAGCTCAAGAGTCAATTATTTTGGCAATCTGGAATTCCAAACTACCGTCCACCATGACAGGAGAGGGTGGCAAGGAAGATGGCTCCAAAGGTTCAACATATCTCTTCAACAAATATTTATGAAACACACTATTTATTTTTAGAACCTGAGGAAGTTCAAGACGAAAAGCTGCAGGATTAATAATGGCCGTGATCTTATGTGGACCAATAAACCTTGGACCCAACTTTCAAGAAGAAGGTACCTTCAACTTAATGTTTCTTGTGGACAGCAACACCAAATCACCCACTCTTAGGTCTGGACAAGTGATAAGCGAGCATGTTCGGCCGAGTAACGGTTCGGCTCGAGCATCGCTATGCTTGGCCCGTGGCGGTACTCGGCCGAGTACCACGTGTGCTCGAGCGAAATGCTCGAGTCTTCTCCCCGCACATTTGGGGACTCCTAAGCAGCCAATCAACATGCAGGTAAGTAATGGCATTACACTGATTGGCTGGCCGGAACGTGTCATCGGGTGCTATATAGCACCCGATGACACGTGTTCGGAACAGTCAACGTCAGGGAGAGCAGAGCGTAGGCAGGGAAAGATTGTGTGTGAAGCGAAATTTAACAGACTTTATTAGAAACAAGATTTGCAAAGACACAAAAGTCCTTAAAAAGACTACAGTTTGTGTGTGTGTTTGAGAGCAGTAATATATTTTTAGTACCTGCGCTCAATTGATCAGTCTCAGATCACATCTGTGTGTGCGTTTAATCCACATCCGTGACATATACAGTACTCTATCCGAAAACTGTTTCTTTAGCGTAAATTTGAATAATAAGAGGCCTGCCCTCATTTACTGTGTCTGTAGTGTGTGTGTATAATACACATCCGTGACATATACAGTACTGCATTCGAAAACTATTTCCTTAGCGTAAATTTAAATAATCTGGGCCTAATCTAGTGTCCATAGTGTGTTATTTTCTGTGACATTTACAGTACTCCATCCAAAAAGTATTTCTTTAGCGCAAACTTAAATAATCTGGGCCTAATCTAGTCTCCATAGTGTGTGGCTTTCTATGAAATATACAGTACTCCATCCAAAACTGTTTCTTTAGCGCAAATTGAAATCTAGGCCTAATCTAGTCTCCATATTGTGTGGCTTTCCGTGACATATACTGTACTACATCCGTAAACAGTGTCTGTAGCGCAAATTTAAAGATTCTGGGCCTAATCTAGTGTCCATAGCATGTGGCTTTCAGTGACATATACTATACTACATCTGAAAACAGTGTCTGTAGCGCAAATTTAAATAATCTGGGCCTAATCTAGTAACAAAACCATTAATATGAAGAAGGCGAGCACTAAGGGACGGGGAAGTGGGCGTGATGCTGATGGTGCACCAGAAAAAAAAAACATCCACCATACTCAGCTTCATGTCCAATTTAGCTGGGCGGCGCAGGACAACACTGTCCAAGTCGGACCAATGCAAATAGTTGGTTGGATGGATTGCTGAAGATAATGCAACCAGTCGGTTAAGCACCACCCTCTCGTCCAGTAGCCAAGAGAGTCTGGTCAACCAAATCCTCACTCTGATCATCCTTCCTCCCACCATGGAGAGGCTTACCAAAAGAGTGATCCCACACTTGGATATTCCGAGAAGCTCCTTCCAGCGCCACTATTAGATTTGACCCTCGCGCCATGCACGCTAGAAGAGGTACCTGAGATATTGTGCCCTGATTCTCAACCTCTTGAGCCTTCACAGTGTCAAGAAGATGACGGTGGTGAACAGCAATCATTCGTTCACGAGGTGGATGATGATGAGACACAGTTGTCAATCACTGAGGTTGTGATTAGGTCAAGTCAGGAGAATGAGCAGAGTGAGGAAGTGGAAGAGAAGGTGGTGGACGATGAGGTCACTGACCCAACATGAGAAGGTGAAAAGCCAAGCGAGGACAGCAGTACAGAGGGGGAGAAATCTGCTGCACCACAACAGTCTGGAAGAGGCAGTAGGGTTGCAAAAGGGAGAAGTCGGCCCACACCAAACAGGCCCGCAACCGTTACACCGAGCACCCCCATGCGTAAATCTACCTTGCCAAGGGGTAGGTGTTCCACAGGATGGCTCTTTTTATATGAAAGTTCAAAGACAAAATAGTGGTAGTTTGCAACCTGTGCCATACCAAAATGAGCCGGGGCGTGAACACTAGCAACCTCACCACCACCAGCATAATCCGCCACATGGCACCCTAATAAGTGGGCCGAACGCCTGGGTCCACAATCTGGGTCTGCTGGTCACACCACTGCCTCCTCTTCCCATGTGTTACGCATTGCTGACCAATCCCCTGAACTGCCAGCAACAACATCCACTTCCTGTCCCAGCACAGCGTCCAAATGTTGATAACACAGGCATTTTAAAGCAAGCGCAAATACCGATCCACCGACCTACCCACAGGCCATAGCACTAAATGCACAACTTTCTAAATTACTGGCCCTTGAAACGTTGCCATTTAGGCTTGTGGACACTGAGGCCTTCCGCAACCGTCTCTCGGTACGCAGTCTGCAGCCGCCACTATTTTTCACAGTGTGCCGTGCCCGCCTCACACCATCATGTGTCCCAGAACATCACCTGTGCCCTGAGCAACGCACTTACTGGGAAGTTCACCACAGACACATGGACAAGTGTTGGTGGCCAGGGACGCTACATTTTCCTGACCGCACACTGAGTGAATGTTGTGGAGGCAGGGAGTGAGTCGTACCCTGGGATGGCAATGGTGCTACCCTCGCCCAGCATTGCGAGCCCTACGTCCATCGAAGTCTCCAGCAGCTATGTTCCACCTCCTGCAGCAGTCAGCCATCAGCCGCTAGCTGGAAGCAGTTTAGAAACTTAAAAACAAAGGTGCAATGGCACACTGCAGCTAGAGCTCCGTCCTGCCACTATGCTGGATGTTAAATGAGGCATTAGTTTATATTTTGGCCAAATTATGTAAGTGGGTAAGCGTCAACAGGCCGTGCTGAAGCTGATCTGCTTAGGGGACAAACAGCACACCACCACAGAGCTGTGGCATTGTTGTGTCTGACAATGGCAGTAACTTGGTGGCGGCTTTGGAGCTCGGCAACCTGACACACATCCCATGCCTAACCCACATCTTAAACTTAGTGGTTCAGCGGTTTATCAAAACCTTCTGCAATTTGCAGGAGCTACTAGTGAAGACGCGCCGTGTGTGTGCCAATTTCCGCAAGTCGTCCACAGCTTCAGCCGGTCTGTCAACGCTGCAGCAGCGCTTGCGGCTTCCAGCTCACCGACTGTTGTGCGATGTGAGCACACGTTGGAACTCTACATTCTACATGTTGGCCAGGCTTTGTGAGCAGCAGAGGGCAGTTGTGGAATACCAGCTGCAACATGGTTGTCGCCTTTCGAGTCAACTGCCACCAGGGGCATAGCTAAAGGCTTATGGGCCCTGGTGCAAGAGCTCAGCCTGGGCCCCCTTCCCTCAGTGCTTTGTGTGTCTTCTTATGCGGCACAATGGTCTTTGGGCCCCCTCAGGCTCCTGGGCCCGGTAGCGACTGCTTTAAAAAACTTTGATGAATCCACACAGATGGTTAGTGGCGATAACGCTATTATAAGCGTAACCATCCCACTGCTGTGTCTACTCAAACGATCGCTGCTCACAATTAAGGAGGACGCTCTGAATGTGGCAGACGAGGAAATGGGGGAGAACATTACACAGGGTGATAGCCAGACCACCCACAGTTCAGTTTCTCAGCGTAAATTGGAGCATGAAGAGGAGGAGGAGGAGCTGGAGACAGTTGCCTCTACTACAGAGGTTAGTACCCATGGAACTTTAATTCCATCTGTTCAGCGTGGATGGGCAGAAGAGGAGGAGGAGGAGATGGAGAGTCATCCTGATGTCGACATCGACGCCTTGCCTGTTGGTACTCTGGCACACATGGCTGACTTCATGTTAGGTTACCTTTCCCACGACCCTCGCGTTATAAGCATTTTAGATAACACGGATTACTGGTTGTTCACCCTTCTCGACCGCTACAAAGAGAACTTCTCATCTCTGATTCCTGTGGTGGAGAGAACGAGTAAAACCGTGCAATACCAGAAGGTACTTGTTGAGAGATTGCTCAAAATTTTTTCATCTGACAACGCGGTCGGCAGAGTCTGTATTTCCTTTCGGCAACCGAGGAAGGGAGACAAGGGGAACACACAGCAGTTCCAACAGAGCCAGGGCTACACTCTCCAAGGCATGGGACACTTTCATGACACCCCGCCAGCAACCTCACCCTGAAGTGCGGCTTATTGCTACAAGGAGGGAAAAGTCTTGGAATATGGTGAAGGAATACATAGCAGACCGTGTCAGCGTCCTAAATGATCCCTCAGTGCTTTACAACTACTGGATGTCCAAGCTGGACACGTGGCACGAACTTGTGCTCTACGCCTTGGAGGTGTTAGCCTGCCCTGCCTCAAGTGTTTTGTCTGAGCATGTATTTAGTGCTGCTGGTGGCATTATAACAGATAAGCGTATCCGCTTGTCCACTGACAATGCTAACAGATTGACTAAAAATGAACATGGCCTGGATTGCACCTGACTTCTCAACTCCACCAAAGGAGCTGAGCTGATGATGAACATAAAGGCAATTTCAATCTATCATTTATAATGTACTCAATCTACTGTAGTATATTCCAGTGCACCTTTTCCACCACAAAAAAAAAGTATATGGTTGAACCTTGTTTTCTCCTCCTCCTCCTCATCCAGATTGTATATATTCCCTCCACTCTAATTTTTTTATAGGATCAGCTCAACTGCATGCACTTGCATATAATGTTTTAGAGCATCATTTGAACATCATGCACTCGCATATAATGTTTTAGAGCATCAGCTGAACAGCATGCACTCGCATATAATGTTTTAGAGCGTCAGCTCATCTGCAGTCACTCATATATAATATTTTAGAGCATCAGCTTACCTGCAGGCACTCGCAAATAATGTTTTAGAGCGTCAGCTCACCTACAGGCACTCGCATATAATTTTTTAGATGGTAAGCTCAGCAGCAGGCCCTCGCCCCTAATGTTTAGAGGGTCACCAGCAGGCCCCTGCTCCAAATGTTTTTGAGGGTAACCAATCATAGTTTTTCAAGGGTGTGTATGATGCCCTCATTTATGTGTAATAAAAGGTGTATTGTAGTGCTGGTTCCTTGTAATTTTTGGCAGCCCTTTCACTTAATGCATAGGCTTTATGAGTGTAGGAGTCCCACTATCTGAACAATTTTACCACAATGTGAATGAGGGCCTCCTTTATGTGATCTAAAAGCTGTTTCAGAGTGCCTTGTATTTTTTGGCAGCACTTGCACTTTATATACAATTGAATATACAGGAAATGTTTCCTAACAATTTTTCCTGTGAAATAGATTTTTTTGGGGGGGTTTTGTGCGTAGTTTTTTCAGTCTGTAAAAGTGGCGTACAACTCGGACAACATGGTTCCCAGCAGCGACCAGCATCCAGACATCGCCCCCATGCTGTTCCCGATCCATTTCAGTGGTGTTTCTGTCACTTTATGACCTTTTCCAATGGACCAGGCATCCTGCCCTCTTCAGAGCATGGGGTGCCTGGTTGTCTCCCGTTGAATTCAATTATACTTGGGTGCTCGGCCGAGCATACAAAAATAGCAATGTGCAATTGGTGCTCGCTCATCACTAGTCTGGACCCTTCATACGTTTCCTGTCAGCCACACATTTATACTTGTTGCCCATATTCATCATGTTATTTAGAATTTTCCGCCATATAGATTATAATGATGGGGAAAAATGTTCCTCCTCAGGAATACCACAAGTATCTGAACCAGAAAAAGTGCCAAACTGCGGGTGAAACCCATATGCCCCAAAAAACGGCGACTTACCAGTGGACTCCTGTCTACGATTATTTATGACAAACTCTGCCAAAGACAAAAACGAGGACCACTCCTTCTGGTTCGCAGAGACAATACATCTGAAGTAAGTCTCCATGCTCTGATTAGTGTGCTCCGTCTGTCCGTTCGACTGAGGATGAAAAGTCGAAGAAAAAGACAGTCATACCCCCAGCCGAGTACACAACACCTTCCAGAATCTGGACACAACTTGAGTCCCATGATCCGAAACCACGTCAGAGGGAATGCCATGGAATTTCACAATGTTATCAACAAACACTTCTGCAAGTGTTTTCGCAATAGGTAGTCCATACAATACTATAAAGTGCACCATTTTACTAAAACGGTCAACCACCACCAAAATAACTCTTTCCTAACAAATTAGGCAGATCAGTGATAAAATCTATAGTTAAATGAGTCCTTGGTCTGGATGGGATAGGCAACGGAAGTATGGATCTGGAAGGCTGAGTACGTGTCACCTTAGCGCGTGCACAGACACTACAGGCCGACACATAGTCTTCAACACACTTACACAACCCCGGCCACCAGAATCTACAAGAGATGAGGTGGCAGTAGATCTGCTCCCAGGTTGTCCTGTAAGAACCATACAGTGATGTTCCTCAAACACCCTGTAACGTAATTCCGATGGCACAAACAATTTCCCAGAGGTCAAGGTATAGGGTGGATATCACCACCCCTTTTGATAAATTAGGACTCGGATTTTCAAAATCACCACCTCCAGTAAAACTACGTGACAAGGCATCTGTCTTGACGTTCTTAACCCCAGGATGATAAGTGACAGTGAAATTTAATCTTGTGAAGAACAAAGAACATCTGGCCTGCCTCGGGTTCAGTCGTTTAGCCGACTCCAGGTAAGCCAGCTTTTTGAGATCTGTGAACACCGTGATCAGATGAATCGCCACTTCCAACCAATGACACTATTCCTCGAAAGCCAACTTAATAGCCAGTAACTCTCTGTTACCCACATCATAATTTCTCTCTGTGGAAGAGAGTTTTTTTTAGAGAAAAAGGCACATGGACGCCATTTACCAGACGACGGGCCCTGCGATAAAACTGCTCCTACTCACACCTCGGACGCGTCCACTTCCACAATGAAAGGTTGTGATACATCCGGCTACACCAATATAGGGTGAGAAGAGAAGCACTCCTTAACCGCAGAAAAAGATTGCAACACCAAATCAGACCACACTGAGGCATCCGTCCCTTTCTTAGTCATGTCAGTTAAGGGTTTCACCACTGTCGAATAGTTCTGAATACATTTTCAGTGATAATTGGTGAACACCAAAAACCGCATGAGAGCCTTCAGATTTTCGGGTCGATCCCAGTGCAATACAGCACAGACTTTTTCTGGATACATTCGAAAACCCGAAGATGACAAAAGGTATCTGTCACGGAAAGAAGGGAAGAGTGCAGCCCTGACATCCACCCTCACCTCTATCCCTACCTACTTGCATGACCCATCCTAACTGACGGCGTACAACTTGGAGGCAGTCCCTAGCTTAAATACGTGCAGGAGCCTAATGATAAGAGGAAAAACCGTGAGCAGAGTAAGGGAAGCAAAATTCAAAGCCAGGAGGTCACGCTGGTACACAGGGAAAACAGAGCTGAGGTCAAAGCACACAAAGTACCAAATCTAACAATATTCTGGTGAGGGTAGCAAGACCAATCACAGGCAACCTGTGGCCAGCAGACTACCTTTTTAAATAGCAGGACCTGTGAGTCATGTGACGTGGGCAGCGTTACATGACCCAAGTCCAGCCACTATCATCTGAGTGCTAATTCATCGCGATCGGCTCTCAGTTCCCCCTTCTACTCGTTGTCTAGGAGGACGCCGGCATGTTGAGGAGGCGTGTGCGGCTGAGTCCTCCCCGCCCCCTGGTCACCATGGAGACGAGGACACCTGCCGCATCCTCGCTCCTGCACTCAGGCGGGATGCCGGCGGTGCTGCAAGGAGGAAGCGAGTCGCCGGCTCCCCGTTACAGTATGCCAAAAATTGCACCTCGTGTACAGCAAAAACACACTTCTCTAATTTTGCGTACAATTCATTATCCCTTAGGATCTGCAACACCTGTCTAACATGATCCTGATGTATCTCCACGACTGGAGAATAAATTTGAATGTCATCCAAATACATGACTACAAACCTCCCCACCAGGTGATGAAAAATATTATTCACAAAATGCTGGAAAACCATAGTAGTAGCTTACTTACTTAACTACTACTATAATCGCATAATCTCACATCCATACATCATAGTACTGTGACGGCGCAGACAGCAGCTCCCTCGGTCATGCGCCGCCTGTCTCGCCTACCGCAGCTCCCTCCTCATGAGCCGCCTGCCCCACTCACTTTATGAATGAACAGACAGGCAGCACATGAGGAGGGAGCTGCGGCAGGCGGGACAGGCGGTGCATGACCGAGGGAGCTGCGGTCTGCGCCGTGTACAGTACTATGATGTATGTATGTGCGAATATAGTAGTAGTTAGGTAAGCGTGATTGGCAATATAGTATTTAACAGTTGCGGCGGGGCCGTGTGTTTTAGAGTAGAAGCACTGCACCGGAGCACTGCATGAGTTTCCCCGCCTCCTCCCTTCACACTTCTATCGGGGGATCTGCAGAGGACACTTTGGGGGAACTGTGGATCCCCCAAAGTGTCCTCCACAGATCCCCCATCAGTGTCCTCCACAGATCCCCCATCAGTGTCCTCCACAGATCCCCCATCAGTGTCCTCCACAGATCCCCCATCAGTGTCCTCCACAAATCCCCCATCAGTGTCCTCCACAGATCCCCCATCAGTGTCCTCCACAGATCCCCCATCAGTGTCCTCCACAGATCCCCCATCAGTGTCCTCCACAGATCCCCCATCAGTGTCCTCCACAGATCCCCCATCAGTGTCCTCCACAGATCCCCCATCAGTGTCCTCCACAGATCCCCCATCAGTGTCCTCCACAGATCCCCCATCAGTGTCCTCCACAGATCCCCCATCAGTGTCCGCCACAGATCCCCATCAGTGTCAGCCACAGATCCCCCATAACAGTGCGTCATCCACAGATCCCCCCATAACAGTGTGTCCTCCACAGATCCCCCATAAAAGTGTCATCCACAGACCACCATTAGTTCAAAACCCACCAAAAGCACACCTTTTGGTTCAAAATTTTTTTTTCTTATTTTCCTCCTCAAAAACCTAGGTGCGTCTTATCATCAGGTGCGTCTTATAAAGCGAAATATATGGTATTTAATTTATTTTAGCTTATGCGAAAAATCGGCAATGTAATATGTGCATTAATCGAGTAAGTGCGGGTTATAGGCAAGTTTCCTACTGGGTTGGTTTGCTAGAAATCGCGAATATGTAGAATATAGTGATATATTCGTAAAAACTAATATTAGTTGTTGTTTTTTTTACTCTGAACCCATTACATTTACTTATGGGTTCAGATGAAAAAGGAGTAAAGTTGCCTATAACCCGCCCTTACTCAATTAACGCGCATATTACATTGCCGATTTTTCGCATAAGATGAAATAAATTAAATAATGAAGATAGAATATTCTAATTTACTACAGACTACGATATTGCAGCCTTCTCACATTGGCCCACAAGCAAGAAGCATGGAGGTAATGGGTTCAGAAGAAAAAAAAAGACGAATATTCGTTACGAATATATATCACTTTATTTGAAATATTCTCGAATTCTCGAAGTGACGATATTCGCTATAAAAATTCATAATTCGAATATTCGCGCTCATCACTACATAATACATCATGTGATAGTATGTCCTGAGAGTGGGGGCCCCTAGATCTTTCTCTCAGGTGTCTTTCAATGCGTATGGCAAGAGAAATAGCACCCTCTAGAGACAGAGGAGTTTCATGAAAGGCCAAAGCGTCCTTCATCCTCCTTGATAAACCCTGACAAATCTGGCTACGGAGAGCTGGATTGTTCCACTTAGTATCAGTAGCCCACCTCCTAAATTCAGAGCAATAAATCTCAGCAAAACAATTTCCCTGATGAAGGCAACGCAGCTTGGTTTCGGCCAGGGATGTCCGGATCGTCATAGATAAGACCCAAAGCTTCGAAAAATGTATCCACTGACCAGAGAAACTGCAATCCGGTGGGCAGAAAAAAAGCCAATGACTGCGCATCCCCCTAAGAAATGAAATAAGCACACTGATTCACTGTTTCTCATCCCCAGATGAGTGTGGACGTAGCCTAAAATACAGTTTGCACGCCTCCCTAAACAAAATGAAATTAGCACATCCCTCAGAGAATCTGTCCAGTAGGGCAACTTTAGGCTCCAGTTAGGCCTCTATTCCACTGCGACCACCAGGACCAACAGCTTGTGGTCTCTGAATCTGAGAGATGGTCATGCGGACTACTTCCAAAGACAGCCCTTGCAACTGCCCTGCCAGTGCAGCAATTGGATCCATGGCTGCACTCGAACAACTGAAGCTTTAAACCGCACATCATTGTGGGAGAAACAACTATAAATAGGGAAAGTTAAATGACCACAATAGCAACACCTGGAGGTAAAGGGTGTGGCCAGTACCAGAAACAACACAGATGCTTATTGATCCACAAGGTAAACATGTCAAATCAAACCACGTGTTGACCATCTAAAAAATCTCCTGCCACTCACTGTCGCGGGGACGTCCGTATGTCTCAGTACGTAGGTGACAATGTCATGTTTTTATCGAGCAGGTACATTTTTTTTTGTAAGGCGAAATGACCAAAAAATGCTGGTCTGGCAGACTTTAAGGCTTTGAGCTGCCCATGCAGCAATTGGCACCCTGCAATAGCAGGAGGCCAATAGGGTGAGATAGAGGAGCCCCTCCCTCTGTAAACCTCATAGATCCATGGTCAGCATTAACTGTGGTATCTAAGGGTTTAATCCACTGCATTGGAGCTTTCAGTAATGACAGCGGATGCAGCAGGGGTCTGGCTGCATTGGACAAACACTGTGCCCGCCCAATCAGCTTGCCGTACATGTACAGCACTGGATGGAAAGGGGTTAAAGAAGAACTGTCACTTCTGCAACTGTATCTTTTATTAACTACTTACATTACCCATGAAATAACAATCCTGGAGCATTTTATCATTCTACATTGTTCCATACATCTGTTATGCCTATAAAATGTTCATGAATGATTGACCACATGAGGGTAATAGTTGGCGTGGGGGGGTGTCCCTGCACAGTCTGACACCGTTCAATCACTGCTGCCAGTATCAGATTGTGCAAGGACTCTGCTCCACTAGTATCAACCAGTTGGCAATTATTTCATGAACATTTGACAGAAAAAACACGGATATGGAACATAGTGTCATAAGAAAAAATCTTATGTAATTACAACTTCATTATTTACTATAACTGACATTTCAGGAGTGGTAACAGCTCCATTTTAAAACTAGGATGACCTGCTTGTAGATGTCCCTGCAAAATGCATAGAAATATTTACAATATTGCCCATACTGTAGTTAACATATGAAAGCATTAACCTACCTTTAAATTGAACATGGCTAATGTACATGAAGTCGGCAATTACATCAATGGAATTTAATCCAGATATAGCATTTGCTGGCAGTTTAGAATCCAGAAAATCATTGATTAATTTGATTGCCTTAGTAGAATCTTTGAAGTCTACAGTTCTTACATAGAAGTTATGAGCAGTTAGGGTTAATCCATGAACAAACTTCTTTGACAATGGGACATTTGGAGAGACAAACATGCACACAGTTCTTAGTGTATTGATATTAGAATCTTTAGAAAATAAAAATGTGTCAATATTTTGGAGGGTTGAGATTACTTTAAAACCATTCACTTTAGAAGTGCAGTTAGTAGAACCTGATTTGTCTTCAAGTCCCAAAAATGTTTGTAGACTATTGGATGTGTTCCCAGATGCTCCAAGATAAAATGACACCATTGTTCTAAAAAAATCAGTGTAGGGTATTAGGATGCTGTCTGTTTTACGTAGTTTCCACCATCCAGCTACAGCACGAAAACTAACACTATTAATAATTGATATCAGATAGGATTCAGTAGTCCCGATATGACCTGTTTCCAGGTTTCTTTGGAGTTTAAAGTTATTTTCGTCAGCATTTTTTGATTCAATAGCTGTAGGGAAGAACATCTCAGCACTGTGATCATGAAACTGGATATTTTCACATTCGCTCTTGTTGTAAGTCAGTAGATTGAATGGATGGACATATACACGGTTGCATGTTGATAAGCCAATGAATGCAGTAAACCACCACATTATATCTTGAAGATACATTGTTAAAAGAAAAGCTGCAAAATAAAACCACAGTTTATATAAATGTATTAAAACATTGTAATGTATAATAAACATTTGATTACAGATGTAAGCTGTGTTCACATTAGTGTTTGAAGCATCCATTATAGAATGTTTTAGATTTGAGAACAGGATAAGCACTGCATGCAGCACTATCTTTTCAAATAAAATGACAGACACCTTAACAGGACCCCAGGGAACCTCACTGTAAGTCAAAGAGGTCTATCAAGAGTAGCTTTGGCGGCATTGTTATACAAATAATCTGGCACTCTGCTATGACCTCAGAGTATTAACATGACATATAATAGGGCTTTTCTTTTTGTGCAGGTAAACTTTTTACATAGCATGGTTAAAAACAGACTTGTCACGTAGAATTGTACTTTGTCATATAAATACTTGGTCTATTACATAATTAGTAAAACTCGTCCTGCTGCTCATAGCAAGCAAGCTTTTAAAAAAAAAAGCTATAAAAAGAAGATGAACTCTTTGATTGGTTGCTATCGGCAGCAAGGCCAGTTTTCTCTTAAAGGCTGTTCCCATCACATTTTTGCCCCACATTTAGCATGTGAATTCAGAAATTTCCTAGCATAGATGCTAAACTTGTCTATAGGGCTCCATTAGTCAGAGTTTCCTTTTGCCCTCTATCTGGCTGTTATACAACAGTTTACTGGAAATATATATATTGTGGGGAGTTGCTCTGGTAGACAGCGGTGCGGGTGCAGTATAGAGGCAAAGAGAGTCCAGGTAGTGCAGCAAACAGTGTTTTATTTCACACTTGCACAAACAAAAGGTTCAAAACAGTCACTTAGTGTTACTTCACACTCATAGCAAAAACTTGAGGCAAAACAAAAGTCCAAGACTGAATCAAATTCACCTGTGTGGTTTAGGTGCGTGTTCACACCCGGCTGACAGCCCAGCCGCAGGAAAGTCCAACCTCAGGCTTCCAGGCAGACTGCACGCCTCTTAGCAAGCTCTTGCTTCCAGCCCTGAGAGCTCCACGGAACACCAGCAGTTTCCAGGTTAAATCACCTCAAATCCTAGGTGTTAGTTCACACCTGGCTGAATGCTCAGCAACACAAAAAGTCCACTGACCGTCTTTAAATGGCCTGCTCTCCTGACACACGGGTCTCAGCTTTTCAGCCCAGCACAGGGCTCAGATCCCAAAAACAGAGAGAGCCCCTTGCAAGAAGCTAGCTGTCTTAAGTGCAGCTAGGTAATCACCCAAAAAACCCGAACCGGCACCTAAAATCCGGTCCAGTATTTGCCCTCACCTGGCTGCAATCAACCCAGCAGCACAGGCTGAGAGGAAAATACCTGTTTTTACCACAAAACCTCTCACTGTGTCACATACCCCCCTTTGTTCAACCCTGAGGGGGTGAACACACGCCAGACAGTATACCCAGAACCGGGCAATCACATTTCCCTGTAACTGCCCTGCTCTGTGTTCCACTGAAAATCTAAAGTTCTGAAGTCACCCGAACCCTCTGGTGACCCAGGACTTTCCTTCTTTGTCCAGATGGGGACAGGCTGCGGCCAACCCCATATCACTCTTTCAGAGATGGCTTGTCGCCGAGCCACGGGCACCTGGTACGGCTTTAACCAGACTTTTGCCCGGGGCTCAGTGAAAATATCACGGCGAGTTATGGAAGGGCATTCAGGGAAATCACAGAACACCTCTGTGTTCTGACTAACAAACTCCTTGGCTCTCCGAGTCTGTTCAGAAGAAAGGCTGCCAGTAATTTTATCTGTGGCAGCCGCTTCCCTGTTAGCAGACAGAGGGACTGGAATCACTTTCCCTAGATAAACCGGCCGCGGGTTGTTCTCAATACAAGTCTCTCTAACCTTCCAAGGTTTCCGTAAATTTACATGGTAGACCGGCTCCGGCTTTTGCAGTCCTGGCTGGTGTACCTTGTAATTTGGGTCTCCAACTTTCTGTGCTATTTTATAGGTCCCCTTCCCCTAGCGCTGTCCTTACTGTTCACAGGTGGCCCAACAACCAAACCCGGGTCCGTTTGGCTACGGACCCCAGACACTCGATTGCAGGTCCGGCTTTGGCCTGGCTGAGCCACCTTCTTATGTTTTCTACCTATCCTATTTAGGGGGACTGTCTTCCCTCACCCACCGGACCTACTGTGGGTCCCTCTGCCTTGGGTTTCTGGGGTTCTAACACCTCACCTGGGCTAGGCCTCACTACTGGAGGTTTTCCTACCTGTCTGGGAACTGTATGTACAATGGCCGGCCACAGGGCTGGGAACAATGGAAAGTCTCTTCCTATTATCACATCATAGGGCATACTCGTGGTTACAGCCACCTCATGGACCTGCCTGCCGGCACACGTGTTTACAGACAACAGAGCAGTGGGGTATTCTTTTACATCTCCATGAATGCTGAAAACCCCGACTCTCCGGCCTGTAAACTCTGTGGGTCGCACTAGGGAAGCCCTCACCAGGGTCACCTGACTCCCCGAATCCAGCAGAGCTGCCACTGGAGTGTCTCCCACCTCCACCCGACACAAATGTTCATCATGGTTAACCTCTGACACATCGACCCTTCTGGCATATAACGACTGTCGATACCCAAAGTTCACATCCATGGGCTCACCCAGGAGGGGACAGTTGGCCCGTACATGGCCAGGCTCATGGCACCGCCAGCAGATTATAGAGTCCCGATCCCCAAGGGCACATCCTGTGCGGTCTTTCTCAGCTCAGGCCGCAGGGTCTGGGGAGGGGATTTTCTGGGTTTTATTACTCCTTCCCCAGAGTCCCCCCTTAAGTTCCTCAGTAGCCCCATAACGTCTCGACCAGGTCCACCATCTCCAGGGCACTAGTAGGAGAGGTCTGGCCAACCCAGCGCTGGAGGGGTAGTGGCAATGCCCTCCAGAATTTGTCAGCTACAATACGGTCCAGCATAGCAGTGGGACTAAGTACGTCAGGCGGCAGCCATTTTTGTAAGAGTTTTAGCAAATTGTAATACTGGGGTCGTGCTGGCTCAGCTGGGTTAAACTCCCACTGATGTACCCGCTGGCCCTGACCAACACATTCACCCCCAGTCTCGCCAGGATCTCACCCTTAACCACAGAGTAGTCTGCGGCTTGGTCGTCCGGTAAATCAAAGTAAACCTGTTGGGGTCCGGACGCCAGAAACGGAGCGATGACCTCTGCCCACTGGTCTCGGGTAGTCTCTCTCTCACGGCCACCTTTTCGAACATCGCCAAGTAGGTTTCAACATCATCTGTCGGTGTCATCTTGGGAACGGCCATGCGGACTGCTTTCCGGGCATCGTGCACTCCCTGAGGCATCCCTGACTTTTCTAGCGCCATTACGTGCTGCAGCAGCCGCTGGTTCGTGTCCTGCTGTCGCTGATTAGCCTCTAGCAGCTGTGCGACGGCCTCTTCATGTCTCTCTTGCTGCTTTAAGTTGGCCTGGACAAGCTGCTTTATCATCTCCTCCATCTTGTCCTGTGTTGGTGGTTGCAGCTTGGCAGGCTTAATCCAGGACATACAACAGTGCCCAAAAAAAAAAAAAATGCTACAAAAAGTTTTGGCTTCCCGCCAGCCTCACTGCAATTGCCCGCATCCGACACCAAATGTGGGGAGTTGCTCTGGTAGACAGCGGTGCGGGTGCAGTATAGAGGCAAAGAGAGTCCAGGTAGTGCAGCAAACAGTGTTTTATTTCACACTTGCACAAACAAAAGGTTCAAAACAGTCACTTAGTGTTACTTCACACTCATAGCAAAAACTTGAGGCAAAACAAAAGTCCAAGACTGAATCAAATTCACCTGTGTGGTTTAGGTGCGTGTTCACACCCGGCTGACAGCCCAGCCGCAGGAAAGTCCAACCTCAGGCTTCCAGGCAGACTGCACGCCTCTTAGCAAGCTCTTGCTTCCAGCCCTGAGAGCTCCACGGAACACCAGCAGTTTCCAGGTTAAATCACCTCAAATCCTAGGTGTTAGTTCACACCTGGCTGAATGCTCAGCAACACAAAAAGTCCACTGACCGTCTTTAAATGGCCTGCTCTCCGGACACACGGGTCTCAGCTTTTCAGCCCAGCACAGGGCTCAGATCCCAAAAACAGAGAGAGCCCCTTGCAAGAAGCTAGCTGTCTTAAGTGCAGCTAGGTAATCACCCAAAAAACCCGAACCGGCACCTAAAATCCGGTCCAGTATTTGCCCTCACCTGGCTGCAATCAACCCAGCAGCACAGGCTGAGAGGAAAATACCTGTTTTTTACCACAAAACCTCTCACTGTGTCACAATATATATATATATATATATAGCTTTCAATGGCATAAACTCTGCTATTTCATCCTGCAGTATCCTGTAAAAACATATCCATTTAAGGGAAATAGGTAATTAGTAAATTGATTGTTTAAACCAAGGGGATCTTTTATTATTGGTAGTATCCCACATTTTTGGGTACTTTTGTCGAGGATTTGCAGCTAAGTCTGTGAATTTACGCCGCTCACACCACTTTTCCGAGGTGGCGGAAAAGTGGGCATGGCATAGGCAAGGAAGGAGGCCAGGCATCTGGCCCATCTCATTTACCATTTTCTATGCCAGTTTATGGTGTGGAAAATGGTCTTAAACTACGCCAGCAAGGGAGCTGGTGTACTTTAAACCCTGCCGCAGGCATGTGATATGAGGAAACAGCTCTCATTGTCTGAACACTGTTTGTATAGATTTAAATAAAAGATCTGGACTGACATTCTGCTGTTTGGCCATAAGATGACGCTGTTTCCAATAAACAGCTAACAGGCTGCATATAATTTTATATTCATGAGAGGTGGGGTTTCAGAGCCTGGAAAAAGAAAAGCAGGTAGCCATCTTAGAGAGGAGCTGAGACAGACACTGAGGATCTATATGAGGAGAAAATCCACCGACATCCAGGTGTGGGAGCACTCTTCAGTGACCAGAGCTGCAGCCAAGGGAAGCTGATAGTGTCCAAGACCCTGATACTGTCCAGAGAAAGGAGGATTGCTGCCAGGAACGCTGATGAAAACTGAGGAGTAAAGTCACAGATACTGCGGTAACGCATACTTGTTGGAGAGCATTTGTTCGGTTCAGAGTCACCAGCGGATGCAGAGCAGACCGGGGTCGGTAAGATCGTGCACGCACCTCATTACAGTGTTGGTGCCTCGAGACTGAGACCAGGTCTGTAGTTAGTTTGGGTCTCTGTTTGTGTCAGGCCACAAGTTTACTATTGTTCACTGCAAGGACTTCATAACTTAAAGTAACATTTTGCATTGGAGAGCTGATAAAATTCCCATAAACTCAAGCCCGGCTGACGTTTTGCTCAGAAGGAATACTTAGGTACGTGGTACAGGACCAGTTATGGGAGGGGGGGGGGGGAATACTGTAGATCTTTGTAAGATTGTAAGCTGTTGTGCTGCACCACAGGCTAGCCCATACCACATACCCATACAGTGGTTCTTTTTTTTTTTTTTTTAGGGTAATAACAGGTAAGGTGTGGCAGTTTAGTTGTGCCCGCCAATAGGTAAATTACTGCACTTTCCTCCTGCATCCATCAGAGGGTGCCGTGCTGTGCAGCACAAGGGTCTCAGCCTTCAGGCTGGGTATATGTAAATTTATTGTATGTTCCCAGCATTTGTGGTTGTGTTTATTGCCACATTTAAGTAATATTCGGTTTTGGCAAAAGCTGGTGTTGGGGTTGCTTTCCTTGTTCGTGACTTCACTGTATCCTGGAGAGCCCACACCAGTACACGGCCTATATCTTGGCATAGTCGGCAGGATACAGCTACCATTATGGACGAAAACGTGGCAGGAGACCATTCCCCGGCACCAATGGCACCGGTCCAGGACCCAGCTCAGGGTGCACCAGGGCAAGCCCAACTTGCCCCAACACCACAGATACAGCTTTCCCCCACCATGCCCGCACCAGTAGGGTACATCCCCGTTTGTGCTGTTGCATCATCTTCCAAAATTTGATGCTAAAAACATGACATTGCAGGACTGGACTGAAAGGGTGCAAAGTGCAAATAGAATGTGTAATCTGACCCCTGAGCTGCGGGCAGAGGCTGCATTAGAGGTTCTCGAGGGTGACGTCAGTCGGACAGTGATGGTAAGGCCTGAATATGAGAGAGACATCCTAGAGAAAATATTCTCCCTGCTGGAGAGAGTCCAGGGGGGGCATGCTAATTAGTGAAGTTGCGGAGCCACTTCTTCGACCGACCACAGCAAGAAGTCGAGACCCTGATGCAGTACTCCAATGCCCTACAGGAGATGCTAAATTAAATACAGCAAGACCCAGAGGCCATGGGAGCCTTCTGGGAGGTGGACCAGCTACTATGAGACCAGTTCATAGTGGGGCTCTCCAACAAGTTCTTACAGGACAAATTGCAAGAGATGACCCGAATGACGGCCGACATGACATTCTACAGCTTCTACCTAGCCGTTGTGAGAAGAAAGAAAGAGCCCATGCCTGTGGTGGCAAGAGTAGTGAGTAGCACCCATGCTACAGGGGACCGGTCGGGGTCTGAAGGCTCAGGGTCTTTAAAATATGTGGTCCAGGCCCTGGGGACAGAATTGAAATTATTGGAAGTGTCCCAGATGAAGGCAGAATCTCTCTGGTATCCGAAAATTACCCCAGCACCCCACGCCACTCCACCCAGGATAACTCCGGTGCGGGGGCACGTCAAAAGAGTGCCCCTCTGTTATGCTTGTCGACAGTTACGGCCATATGGCCAGAAAGTGCTGAGAACAGATGAAGTCCAAGTCGACGTTAAACTTCCGACCACCGCAGTAGCTGGGCGTCCTGCAGCGGTACACCAGAAGCTAAGCCCTATGCGTGAGGAACACCACCTGTATGGCAGCAGCCCTGTTATGGAAGCCAAATTGGAGACACTTTGGACATATGATGGAGCCAGAAGACGGGAGCGACATCAGGCTGACGGCTGCCAATAACAGAGAGATTTACGTCTGAGGGATAGTCTGGATACGGGTTCAACTGTTTGGGCAAGACGTCGGCAAGAAGGGGGTCGTGCTGGTGGACCATTCGTCCCAGAGAGGAATAAATGTGACACTAGGTATGAATATGCTGAGAGACCTAGACCATCAACTTTATGCCGAAGAAGGGCCGAAGTATTTGCAACGGGCCACGACACACCGGCCAACCCAGAAGGTTCTAGAGCAGATGGTGAGGAGCTGTAGTCTGCGAAAGAGCAACATGTACGGTCAGCCCATTGGACGAGTGAAGGTGCCGAGGAGGACCCCGGGGAAGATCTCACCTTGACAAGAACAAATATTGATACTGCCGGTGGAGGCTGGACAACAGCTGAATGGACTCGAGATCCTGATCGAAGAGGAAACGCAGACTCGCCCACTGGTAGTCCGGGCCCTCGCTATTGTAAAGGATGGATGTGTGCCTGTACGCTGCCTCAACGTTGAAGACTGCAAGTTAACTGTTCCTGGGAATACCTTGCTGGCCAAAGTGTATAAGTCTGAAGGGGACATCCCTCAATGAAGGGGCTTCACGCTACAGCCAGATAGGAGATCAGCCTGGACCTATGCTGTAGAGGTCCATCAAAGGGAGACACCAACAGCGGAGTGGAACGGTCGAGTGATCATGGCCCGGATGGGGGTGGACTGCAAGACCCTAAGTTCGGGACAGCAGAAGTTGCTGGAAGACACCTTTTGGGAATTTCAGGAGGTGTTCTTGAGACATGATGAGGACTTTGGGTGTGCGTCTTCCATCAAGCACGAAATCCCCACCGGCGATGCTGCACCGAACAGGGAACGTTATCAGCAAATCCCACCTAAAATGTACCAGGAGGTGAAGGACATGGTGGCCAGCATGTTGGAAAACTGGGTGATCCAGGAGAGTCAAAGTCCTTGGGCTGCTCCAATAGTCTTGGTGTGGAAGAAAGATGGGAGTCTCTGGTTCTGCGTGGATTATCGTAAGCTGAATGCCCAAACCGTCTGGGTAGCCTACCCCCTTCCTCGGATTGAGGAGTCATTGTCCGCCCTGAGTCATGCGAAGTTATTTTCAACTCTTGACCTGGCCAGTGGGTATTTGCAGGTATCGGTGGCCAAGAAGGACAAAGCAAAGACAGCCTTCATTCTACCTATGGGACTGTACGAGTTCAACTGGATGCCATTCGGCCTTTCCAATGCCTCTGGAACAATTCAGCGGTTAATGAAGCACTGTCTGGGGGATCTCAACTTCGAGTTGGTATTGATATACCTGGACGACATAGTAGTGTTTGGGGCCTCTTTGAGGACCACCTCCAGAAGCTGCGACACGTCCTAGGGCCGCTGCGAGACCATGGGTTCAAGATCAAGCCCAAGAAGTGCCAACTGTTTCGACAGCAGATAGAGTATTTGGGACATTTGATCACCCAGAAGGGGGTAGAGCCGGCCCCAGCAAGGTGGAGGCCGTCTAGAAGTGGCCAGCTACTACAGGAGGTTTATACCCAAATTTTCTCATTTGGTGGGCCCGTTAAATGAGTTATCAAGGGGCACTGCGGGGGGCCCTAAGAATCGTCCCATCAAGTGGGGACCCCGGCAACAAGAGGCCTTTGAAGCAGTGAGGGAGGCGCTGACCAGTGCACCGATTCTGGCTTATGCGCGGTTTGACACCCCATTCCTGCTGTACACTGACGGAAATCTACATGGTCTGGAGACTGTGTTATCCTGAGTCCAGGATGGATGTGAGAGAGTCATTGCCTATGGCAGCCAGTCTCTGAGGGAGTCAGAGTGCAACCCTGATAACTATAGCTCCTTTAAATTGGAACTACTGGCACTGGTGTGGGCCATGACCGAAAGGTTTGCAGAGTACCTGACAGGTGCGAGGTGACCATGATGACGGACAACAACCCGTTAGCACATCTGGAGAATGCCAAGCTTGGTGTGCTTGAGCAGAGGTGGTTGGCTTGCCTTTCTAAGTACCAATACCGCATTAAGTTCCAGTCAGGTAGGGAGAACAGCAACGCCGACGCAATCTCCCGAATCCCTGTAGGGTTGTCGGCTCAGAGTGCCGATAAGGAGCTAGAGGACACTGAAACTCCTGACCTTGGTCGATTACCCATGTTCCAGGACTTGGAAAATTTAAGTGCGGTTGTGTCCGGGATGCCAATGGTGCTGGGAAAGATGTTTGCTGATTGGGAGAGGGTCCATAATTGCTGCCAGGACCTGTGGAAAGTGAAACAATGGGTCCGGACAAAGATCTGGCCTCGGCCAGAAGAGCGGGCCCGTCTGACTCCAGAGGGCCAAAAGTTGTTGAGGCAGTGGGATAAGCTGACTTTTACCCAGGGCCTCCTATGTCAGACCATATACTTGCAATCAGAGTTGCAGTATTGGCGACAGATTGTTATCCCCATGACATTTGGAGCGGAGGCTGCCCGGGAAGCCCATGAGAGAGGTGCCCATTTTGGGAGTGATAAAACATTCAAGTGGCTTCAATAGCTGGTGTACTGTCCAGATTTGGCAGACATGGTGGTGAGGCATGTCTTAAGTGTCAGCCCTGCGGGCTGAGTAAGAGTACTGAACAGCGGGCTCCTATCCAGGCCATCCAGACCTCAGCGCCCATAGAGCTCCTCATAATCGATTATGTACAGATTGGGTACTCTACCTCGGGACACTTGGTACTGTTTAGTCATGACAGATTATTTCACAAAGTATGCGGTGGCTGTACCCACCAGAGATCAGATGACAGAGTTGGCCGCTGAAGCGGTCTGCAAACACTTTATACATGTGTTCGGGTGTCCACGGAGGTTACATTCGGACCAGGGGGCATGTTTCCAGAGTACTCTAATGAATGAGCTATACCAACTGTATGGGATCGACCTTTCCCACACCACCCCGTATCACCCCCAAGGAAATGGGGTGCGCAAGCGGTTCAACCGCACCTTGCTCCAGATGCTGCGGACTCTGGAGGACAGCCAAAAGGCTCGGTAGCCCGAGTACATACCTGAACTGATGCGGGCCTATAAGAGGGTACACAGTACCACCAGATATACCCCACATATGCACATGTTTGGAAGAGCCAGACAGGAGATTGAAGATCTACACATGCCCGATCCGATGGAGGTACCACTGAGAAATACCACCACATGGGTGCAAGAATACTGCCGCTGGCTGAAAGCATTCCACAAGGTTGGGACAAGTGGTACACCCTAACCCAAGACCAGTGCAAAGGGATGGGTATGCTCTGGGTGATCAAAGCCATGCGGCTGTCAGGGAAGTTGGATGGGCGGTGGGAGGCAGGCCCATACACGGTAAAGAGGAGCGTAGACCCTGCCATCTCAGTCTATGAGGTAGAGCCAATAGGGACTGGGGGGCCCTCACGAAACTTGCACCGTGACGTGTTGAGGTGTTGCAATTTTGATGATCCAGTGTGCGTGGAGGAGATACCTCCTCCTGCTCAGAGTACAGAGGAAATCCCCTTAGAGGAGGAGGAGGAATGCTGGGTTGTCCCTGCTTCGGTACCTACAAAGGCTCCAGCCGTGGCAAGTTTGCCACCCAGGGAAAGTGAGCGGTCAGCATCTTCTATTAGATATGCCTGACGTCCCCAGTGCTTCTGACTGCTCAGTGACTCTATGAAGGTCAACGAGGCCCAATGCTGGTGTGCCCCCACAGCGTTATGCCCAGGATGAGTTTGTATGGGGAGGGTTGCTGAGGACTACAACCTCTAGAGTGGGGTGGCATGTTAGATGGGGAAACAGCTCTTATTGCCTGAGCAGTGTTTGCATAGATTTAATTAAATGATCTGGACTGACATTCTGCTGTTTGGCCACAAGATGCCGCTGTTTCCAAGGCAAAGCTAATAGACTGCATATATTTTCATATTCATGAGAGGTGGGGTTTCAGAGCCTGGAAAAAGGAAAGGAGGCAGCCATCTTAGAGAGGAGCTGAGACAGACACTGAGGATCTGTGCGAGGAGAAAATCGATCAACATCCAGGTGTGGGAGCACCCTTCATTGACCAGAGCAGCAGCCAAGTGAAGCTGGTCGTGTCCAAGACCCTGATCCTGTCCAGAGGAAAGAGGATTGCTGCCAGGAACGCTGATGAGAGCTGAGGAGCAAAGCCACAGACATCTGCGGTACCACATGCTTATTGGAGAGGCATTTGTTCTGTTTAGAGTCACCAGTGGATGCAGAGCAGACCCAGGTCAGTAAGATCGTGCACGCACCTCATTACAGTGTTGGCGTCTACAGACTGAGACCAGGCCTGTAGTTAGTTAATTAGAGTCTGTTTGTGTCAGGCCAAGGACTCCATAACTTAAAGTGACATTTCCCAAAATGCATTCATTCTGTTTTGTTGCACTCCCATCGCGGACAGAATAAAGCTGCAAGTAGCATTTTTTTGTCTGCGATTTGGTGTGGAGCAAGATAGATCCAACTTGACACACAATGTAAGTCAGCGACGCCGGTTCAGTTTTCTCAGACACAGTAGAAAACGGATCCGTCCCCTATTGACTTTCAAAGGTGTTCATGATGGATCCGTCATGGCTATATAAGACATAATACAACCGGACCCGTTCATGACAGATGCAGGCAGTTGTATTATTGTAACGGAAGCATTTTTACAGATCCATGATGGATCCACAAAAAACGCTAGTGTGAAAGTAGCCTAAGATATGTCCATTTAGGCACAAATATATGACATGAATTGGTATCACAGGTTTATATGGGGGGAAAATCAGACTGGCCAGAAAGACCTACACACATTGGCAATTCTAGTAGCCAGGCCAGATTGTCGTCATCATCATCATCATCACCCTAAATTTCATGAGCTGCTGCCTTTTCCTGTTCTCACTCCTCTGATCAATCCCATTACATCAACTCCCCTCCCTAATTACAGATATCTAGGCTAAAGCACTTCCATGCTATCTTACAACTGTTGGGCCTGGATGAGAGAAGCCACATAGCAGATTAGTTGCTATTGTGCATCTAGAAGCAAATGTCCCACGTGATATCTCAAAATCAACTACAAATGGGCAAAGTAGTCGGTGACAATAGCAGAAATATTGGCAGAGGCGTACATAGAAATCATTGGGCCCCATAGAAATCTGAATGGGGCCACATTAACTCCGTCCACTAACCACCACTGGCCCATCCCACCACCTTCCCTGGCTCCTCCCCTGCCACACTCCCAGCAGCCGTGTAGGCATCAGGAGCAGCGCGGGTGCCGGGGAGTGGGGTATGTATTACCTGTATGTGGTGCCCAGGCATTTTGGGGGGTATTATAGGGGATGGATAACCCCTTCAACTCCTTGCTGTTGATGCTTAGTGTGCATAACCATCACCTCCCAACACACAGACACACACACACCCACACACACTTTAGGGTGACTGAGTTGGGATGGGCTGCTCGGCACACTGTCCTTTATATCAGCAATTCATCAGCAAGCACAGTTCAATTGGGGAGGGGGAATTGTCGGGCTGGAGCACACTTTCCTAAGTCCTCTATGAGCCTTATATACACAACAGTGTGTCCCCCAACCCTGCTCGCTGCTGCCCTCTGCCCTCCCCCCATGAATGTGGCTGTGGTCAGGTGGCACATAACAGGGGCAAGTCAAGTGGTGCTTGGCCTGTGGCAGTGATGCTGGAACCTGGGGCTGTGTTCAGGCAGTTTATTCTCCGGTCCAGTGAGTAATTGGCTGACTAAGGCAGAGCAGGCGTGAGCGCGGTATACAACTGCTGCACCAGCCTGCAAAGCTCTGTCTCCTGAGCCTGCTGCGTTGAACCTGCAGTGAGGCTGCGAACAATACACTGGCCAATCAGCAGCAGGAACTTTGCGCTGCTAAATGCTGATTGACAATGTGCAGCAGTACCCAGCAGACAGAAGAGAGAGCACTGGAGCCTGGATGTCACTGGTCAGACAGGGAGCGACATCAGAGCGTGCTGTGCAGACAATGGGGGAGAGGGGCCCTGAGCAGAGGGAAAGCAGGGCCACAGACAGAAGACGAGTGGGCCACCTCAATGCCCGATATACCTAGTAGTAGTAGGCAGTGATCATAATGCAGACGTAGGGGGCGGGGCCTTTCATGCGCTCCGGGCCCCCCTTGTTATGGGCCACATAGCTGCTGCTTGGTCTGACTATATTGGCGATATGCCGCTAAATATTGGGGCATTTGTGAAATATAACACATTCTCCATGCATGGTGCATGTCCTAAATTTGGTGGGGCAATAATTTCTAAAAGGTGCTGACTAGTCTAGGAGAGCATATGTGCATTTCAGCCATTGTGATGTGGCTAAAACACAGAATGGTCTGTCTTTGCAGTACCTGATCTGTGACGTTCCAACTAGTTGGAATTTCACCTTCCATATGCTGGACTATGCCTACAAGCAGAGTAAAGAGGTTAAGGATTACATCATACACCATACCAACAAAACAAGGATGCCTGTTGAGTAATCTGACCCTTTGAAAAGGACACCAGATTTGTGATATCATCCTCCTCATATTTATATTAGAGAATATGCTCACACTGATGCAACAAGGGTTTGTGAAAGAACACCAATTTTCACATGTTGCTTGATGCCATGTGGCTGTTGGGGAGTTGCACAAGCAGAAGGAAGGGTAGTATGATGAGGAGCTAAGATATGAAAAAGATGAGCAGAAGTTGGAGTGGAACATTTAGTTTCCATAGGCACAGCTAGAGGCTCATTGTGGTACATGTAGTGATGATGATGATGATGAAAAACAAAAATACAGCCACAAAATGGGATATCTTTAAAAGCATCCTAAATTCTCATTGTGAGAGGTACATACAGTATGGTAATAAACGGTTAAGGAACAAAAAGAAACCAATGTGGATAGATAGAAATGTAAAGAAAGCAATAAATGACAAAAATAAAGCATATAAATCACTAAAACAGGAGGGTAGCGAGGAAGCACTAAAAAAAACTATAAGAAAAAAAATAGAACATTTAAAAAACAAATAAAAGCGGCCAAACTAGAGACCAAGAGATTAATTGTCAAAGAGTAAAACTAACCCTAAAATTATTTCAATTATATAAATGTTTAAAAGTATAAATCTGAAGGTGTCAGCCCTTTAACCACCTCAGCCCCCCTAGCTTAAACACCCTTAATGGCCACTTTTTACAATTCTGCACTACACTACTTTCAGCGTTTATTGCTCCGTCATATAACTTACCGCCCAAATGAATTTTACCTCCTTTTCTTCGCACTAATAGAGCTTTCATTTGGTGGTATTTCATTGCTGCTGATATTTTAACTTTTTTTGCTATTAATAAAAATTTAACGACATTTTTATAAAAAAAATTACATTTTTCACTTTCTGTTGTAATTTTAAAAAAAAATTAAAAACTACATTTCTATATAAATTTTTCTCTAAATTTATTGTTCTACATGTCTTTGATAAAAAAAAATCCAATAAGTGTATTGGTATGGGTAAAAGTTATAGCGTTTACAAACTATAGTGCAAAAAAGTGAATTTCCGCATTTTGAAGCAGCTCTGACTTTCTGAGCACCTGTCATGTTTCTTCAGGTGCTAGAATGTCAGGATAGTATAAATACCCCCCAAATGAAACCATTTTAGAAAGAAGACACCCCAAAGTATTCACGGAGGGGCATGGTGAGTTCATGTATAATTTCATTTTTTTTCACAAGTTAGCGGAAAATGACACTTTCTGAGGAAAAAATAAATAAAATAAAGTTTCCATTTCTGCTAACTTCTGGCAAAAAAAAAAAAAAAAAAAAAAACAATCTCAGACAGACTCACTATGCCCCTCAGTGAATACCTTGGGGTGTCTACTTTCCGAAATGGGGTCACTTGTGGGGTATTTATACTGCCCTGGCATTTTAGGGGCCCTAAAGTGTGAGAATCCAAATGCTTAAAAATGCCCTGTGAAATCCTAAAGGTACTCATTGGTTTTAGGGCCCCTTTGCGCATCTTGGCTGCAAAAAAGTGTCACTCATGTGGTATCGCCGTACTCAGGAGAAGTAGGGCAATGTGTTTTGGGGTGTATTTTTACATATCCCCATACTTTGTGTGAGAAATATCTCTGTAAATGACAACTTTTTAAAAATATTTATACAAAGTTGTCAGAGATAAATTTACAGAGATATTTCTCTCACCCAGCATGGGTATATGTAAAAATACACCCCAAAACTCATTGCCCTACTTCTCCTGAGTGCAGCGATACCACATGTGTGACACTTTTTTGCAGCCAAGATGCGCAAAGGGGCCCAAATTCCAATGAGTACCTTTTAGGAGGGCATTTTTACGCATTTTTCTTCTCACGCTTTAGGGCCCCTAAAATGCCAGGGCAGTATAAATACCCCACATGTGACCCTATTTTGGAAAGAAGACACCCCAAGGTTTTCTGTGAGGGGCATGGCGAGTTCATAGAAGATTTTTCTTTTGGCAGAAGTTAGCGGAAATTGATTTTTTATTGTTTTTTCTCACAAAGTCTCCCTTTCCGCTAACTTTTGACAAAAAGTTCAATTTTTCATGGACTCACTATGCCCCTCAGCGAATACCTTGGGGTGTCTTCTTTCCAAAATGGGGTCATTTGTGGGGTGTTTGTACATTTCTGGCATTTTAGGTGGGGCTAAATTGTGAGCAGCCATGTAAAACCTAAAGGTACTTGTTGGAATTGCGCACCCGGGCTGCAAAAAACTGTCACACATGTGGTATCGTCGTACTCAGGAGAAGTAGGGCAATGTGTTTTGGGGTGTATTTTTACATATACCCATGTTGGGTGAGAGAAATATCTCTGTAAATTGACAACTTTGTATAAAAAAAATTAAAAAGTTGTCGTTTACAGCTATATTTCTCACACAAAGTATGGGTATATATAAAAATACACCTAAATACTCATTGCCCTACTTCTCCTGAGTACGGCGATACCACATGTGTGCCACTTTTTTGCAGCCAAGATGCGCAAAGGGGCCCAAATTCCCATGAGTACCTTTAGGATTTCACAGGGCATTTTTACGCATTTGGATTCTCACGCTTTAGGACCCCTAAAATGCCAGGGCAGTATAAATACCCCAAAAGTGACCCCATTTTGAAAATAAGACACCCCAAGGTATTCTGTGAGGGGCATGGTGAGTTCACAGAAAAAAAAAATTTTTTGCACAAGTTAGCGGAAATTTATATATATATATTTTTTTTTACAAAGTCTCATATTCCACTAACTTGTGACAAAAAATAAAATTTTACATGAACTCACCATACCCCTCACGGAATACCTTGGGGTGTCTTCTTTCTAAAATGGGGTCACATGTGAGGTTTTTGTACTGCCCTGGCATTTGATGGTCTCCGCAATCATTACACGTATGGCCAGCATTAGGAGTTTCTGCGATTCTCCTTATATTGAGCATAATGAGATTTTTTTTTTCTGTTCAGCCATTGTGCTGAAAAAAAAAAAAAAAAAAAATGAATGGCACAGATTTCTTCATTCGCATCGATCAATGTGGATGAAAAAATCTCTGCCAAAATCAGTGACTGCGGTTCTGTGGGCTGGGCGCTAACTACCTAACAAGTAGCTAACTAACTGGCGGTGATAAGGGACCCTTATGCCCCATTCACACGTCCGCAATTCTGTTTGCGGAACGGAATTGCGGACCCATTTATTTCTATGGGGACAGACTTTGTCCCGCTCTGATCCGGAATTACGGATCCGTGCTTCCGGGTCTGCGCTTCCGTTCCGCAAAAATATAGAACATGTCCTATTCTTGTCCGCAATTGCGGACAAGAAAAAGCATTTTCTATATAGTTCTGGCAATGTGCGGATCTGCAAAATGCGGAAAGCACATTGCCGGTGTCAGTGTTTTGAGGATCTGCGGATCTGTGGATCAGATCTGCGGATCCGTGGATCCACGGATCCGCAAAACACATATGAACGTCTGAATGGAGCCTTACAAGGGGTGTGATCAATGACAGGGGGTGATCAGGGAATCTAGATGGGGTGATCAAGGGGTTAATAAGTGAGGGGGAGGGGTTAGTGTAGTATTTGGTGCAACATTACATAGCTACCTGGTCCTCTGGTGGTCGATCCCAGCAAATGGGACCACCAGAGGACCAGGTAGCAGGTATATCAGACGCTGTTAACAAAACAGCGTCTGATATACCCGTTTGATGCGATTTATTTTGCATCTACAGCCTGCCAGCGATTGATCATCGCTGGCAGGCTGTAGTAGAACTCCTGAGACGCGCGCGCGCGTTCACAGGAAGTCTCGCATCTCGCTAGATGACGCGCTGACGCGTCAACCCAGAACTACAGGACCGCCCGCCGGACGCATCCGTGCGTTAGGCGGTCCTGTAGTGGTTAAAGAGTAATGAAGGGGGAGTTTCAGAGAGCGGCGAGGAGAAAGCAAAGCTGTTAAATATTTTTTTCTCCAATGTATTCAGTCGTCTTTTTTCTAAAGTAAATAACCCTAATTTAGATAACCTTTCAGGGTACTGTAGTTGCCCCATTCCAGTTATTACTTTAGTTGCCCTCCTCTGAACCCTCTCCAGCTCTGCTATGTCTGCCTTGTTCACAGGAGCCCAGAACTGTACACAGTACTCCATGTGTGGTCTGACTAGCGATTTGTAATGTGGTAGGACTATGTTCTCATCACGGGCGTCTATGCCCCTTTTGATGCAACCCATTATCTTATTGGCCTTGTGACAGCTGCCTGACACTGGTTTTTGCAGCTTAGTTTGCTGTTTATTAAAATTCCTAGATCCTTTTCCATGTCAGTGTTAACGAGTGTTTTACCATTTAGTATGTACGGGTGACTTGCATTATTCCTTCCCATGTGCATAACTTTACATTTGTCAGTGTTAAACCTCATCTGCCACTTATCTGCCCAAGCCTCCAATCTATCCAGATCCCTCTGTAGAAGTATATTGTCCTCTTCAGTGTTAATTACTTTACACAGTTTAGTGTTGTAACGGATCGCCTGGCACCCCGACTGGGTACCTCCGTTAAAGGATGCTCCTAGCGTTTCCTGAGGACTCCAAGCACTCTAGCAGACACCTCAGTCACCGAACCTGAGAAGCATACGAATCCTCTCAAGCCTCTGAATGCTGTAGACAGTTGAATAGGAACCATACGAATAGGTTTGCTCTCCTAGCAGTCAAACTGGAACAGCATGCAATAAATCCTCCCCCAATAATGAGACGACACTTCACTTTGAGGGTTAAACAGGAACTCTCACTTTTATTGAGGGCTACCTGCCCGGTATTTATGCAGGTCTCCCACCTGGTGGACACTCCCCTAGGGGACCAGAAGGAAGACTGAGACACAGGGGATACAGCAGCCAATCACACACAATGGGTAAATAGGGACAACCACACCCAGCATATCCCTCCCCTCTGCCTGTGATACAATTACCATACATGGGTTAATGTAGTCATCACAGGCAGGAGAATACACAATGTCTTCTGTCCTGGAGACAATCGAGGAGTCATTCAATTATCTCTCAGGACAAAGGGAAATCTCCAATACACACGTGGGGACAATAGGACAGACATAACTATTCAAATATACAATGTCCCACCTTTTACAGTACACAGACATTTAACATATCCCCAGATGGCTTAGGTCTGAGCGCACATTATTGAATGGCGCTCAGACCACACACATCCAGTTCAATTGCCATGGAGCTAAAGTCTTTCCCATAGTCTTTCATTATACGAATGGGCTCCATAGCAGAGCTATCTGGGGTATCACCGCTCAAACAGGACAAGCATACATGGGGCCATAGTCGCAGGGCAGGAGGCGAGCAAGCAGTCCCCTCCAGGAAACTGGGGCAGACTCTGGTACAGGGTCCAGTCCGCTACAAGTGTCATCTGCAAAAATTGATATTTTACTATGCAAGCCTTCTACAAGATCATTAATAAATATATTGAAAAGAATAGGGCTCAGTACTGATCCCTGAGGACCCCACTATTGACAGTTGCCCAATCTGAGTGTGTACGGTTAATAACCACCCTCTGTTTTCTGTCACTCAGCCAGTTACTTACCCACTTACAGACATTTTCTCCCAGTCCGAGCATCCTCATTTTATATACTAACCTTTTATGTGGTACAGTGTCAAATGCTTTGGAGAAGTCCAGATATACGACATCCATCTATTCGCCACTGTCAAGTCTAGAACTTACCTCCTCATAGAAACTGATTAAATTTGTTTGGCATGACCGATCCCTCATGAAGCCATGCTGATATGGCGTTATTTGCTTATTTCCATTGAGATCCTCTAAGATAGCATCTCTCAGAAAACCTTCAAACAGTTTCCCCACAACAGATGTTAAACTTAACGGCCTATAATTGCGGCCTAACCCTCAGCATGCCCTGACAGCAACAGATTATAAGAGAATGCTGAGGATTGTAGTATCACAGTGATATAGCCTGCCCAGTGGCCTCAAATGGCCAGAATGACCTCATATAAGATCTGTGACTGCTCCATCTACCATGGGCTCCTATATCCCTGTGATACTACAATCCTCAGCATTCTCTTATAATCTGTTTCTGAGCCTGTCAGGGCATGTTGAGGGTTATTATAGCTTTGCAGCTCTTTAGGTCCTGGCTAGGCACTAGGCAGCTAGGCTATATATGCCTACAACTTATATGATCTGATCTGTATAATGACTCTCTCTCTACAAGTTGAACAACACTACCGTTCATTCACTAACCAGCTGTCCTTGTGACTGTCTTGTCCATTTGTTGTAGTTGCTCCTGGGCGCGGGCGGCGGGCACCCAGTGAGATGATCCCTTCGCCTCTCTTACTCTCTAGTTCTTCTGGTGGCTAGCTGCCCCTGCTGACTGACTGAGCCTGCCTGCTCTTCCAGTTCCAGGTTCCTGCCGCTGCAGGCAGTCACGCCTCCGGCCCCAGGCCCCAGCCCATCATGTGACCATCCCGTCCGCCCGGATCCGACTCCGGCTGTGCCTTTGTTGCTGGGGCAGAGCGACCGCCGGGATTCTTCTAGCGCTCAGGCGGCGCAGCTGCATGACTAGTGTTGATCACGAATTTTCGAATATCGACACTTCGAGAATTTGCGAATATTTAGAATATTGCGAAATATATTCACAATCGCGAATATTCGTTTTTTTTAAATACCAGTTTATGCTAATTTTTATGTGCATTTTTATGTGAATTTTTTATATGCATATTTTTACAATCAAGAAAATAATGTCATTCGCATATAAATTCGCATATAAAAATTCGCAAAAACTAGTATTTAAAAGATACCTTTTAAATGCCAGTTTATGTGAATTTTTATATGCGAATTTTCACAATCAAGAAAATAATGACTGGAGATTACGAATTCGCGAATTTTCAAATATATGGCGAATATTCGCGACATATCGCAAATTCGAATATTGCCCCTGATGCTCATCACTATGCATGACATGAGAGCGGCGGGCGCCACGCCGGCTCCTACTTCTAAGTTAAGTTTCCTACAGGTTTTTTGTTTACATCGAATCGCAGCGCCCCCTGCTAAATTGCGCCATAGGCGGTTGCCTAGGTCACCTTACAGGTGGCGCCGGCCCTGGGCCTGGATGTATTTCTGGAGATGGGTCATTGATCCAGGGAGTACTTCTGATTGCCTGAATTGAGTCGGCAAGGAATTTTTTACTACCCTTAAGTGGGGAAAATTGGCTTCTGCCTCACAGGTTTTTTTTGCCTTCCTCTGGATCAACTAGCAGGATGACAGGCCGAACTGGATGGACAAATGTCTTTTTTCATCCTTACGTACTATGTTACTATGATGATGATTAGTGTAGGAAAAATTTGATTTGCTACAAATCCGAATTTCCTAGCGCTTCGTTGTAAAAAATTGATTTTTCCCTAATATGGCGGTGACATGTGTTACAAAGTGAAAGTTAAAAGCCTGGGAAAAAGAGATCACCCATAATGCAGTGCAGCCAGTCAATCAAAAGCTAGCCAGCCCCTGTGATGTCAAAGCCCTATATAAATCCTAATTCTGCTTGGTCTCAGCCATTTTACAGTGAACTGAGCATAAGGAGAGATGTGACAAGGGCTAGGGACAGTGTTTAACAAAGCTTTAATTGTAGAATCTTGGATAGGGAGACTGCAGGGACAGTGTAGAGAGATTTTTTTTATACACTGTAGGCAGAACATAGTGACAGCATAGGGAGACTACAGGGACAGTGCAGGCTGTGTAATCAGAATCTAAAAGGTTCCATAGGAGACAGCTCACTTAGCATCAGCTTGCCCACCTTGTTAGATAAGCAGATCTATTACACTTTGATTCTCAAATTGGGGTGAATAAGTAGTGTAATTTAACAATTTAACTGTCATTGCGGTGTCCCCAGGGGTGCACCCAGCCTTTCTGCTGCCTAAGGCGAAAACTGAAACGGCGGCCCCCCCACCCCAACAAAGTAAATTTCTTAACCTAACCCCATTACCACTGTTATTGGGATGTCCCCCTTGTTTAATAGATAAGCTGATCTATTACACCTTGATTCTCAAATTGGGGTGAATAACTAGTGTAATTTAACTGTTATTGGTGTGCCCACCTTGTTAAATAGATAAGCAATTCCATTAGGCCTTGATTCTCAGATTGGGGAGAATAAACTGTCTAATACTTTCTTGGTAGAAATAAATAGCGACACTCACCGATTCTTTAGCAGCTTTATTTTATTGTTAATAAAAGCGTTGCAGAAGTTGTCCTCCTTGTTTAATAGATAAGCAAATCTATTACACCTTGATTCTCAAATTGGGGTGAATAATTAGTGTAATGTAACTGTTATCGGGTTGCCCACCTTGTTAAATAGATAAGCAATTACATTAGGCCTTGATTCTCAGATTGGGGTGAATAAACTGTCTAAGGCCTCTTTCACATATGAGTTCTGAGGATCCGGCGGGCACTTCCGTCCCGCCGGATCCGTCAGAACGCAAGTGGACTGACAGCATTTGAGAGTGTTGGTGCTGTTTGTGGCGTGTCAGCACTATTGTAGCACATATTGTCATTACACTTCATTGTCTATCTTTTGCATTATTATTGATTTATATCCAGCATTTAGTGAAATAAATTCATATATATTTTCGCATAGACATTGTACCTTGTTATCTTTACTGTTTACACACAATTAAGATTATCGATAAAAGAACTTAGAGGGGTGTATGTCGGCCCTCTTGGATCAAAATAATATTGTTAATTTTTCTTTGGTCCTTTCTTTTTATATAAAGCCCTTTTTCTTTATAAATATTTCAACATATTTGACGTACAACCCTTGCCTGGCACATGTGCTGAATTTGGTGGTGCAGAGATTCCTGAAAAATTACACCGATATGTCAGAGCTGCTGCAGTCTCTGCGCGCTTTCGGCGTTCTCACCCTGCTGTTGCTCGCCTGTCTGTGCTGCAGTGTAACTTCAGCCTTCCCACTCACCACGTGATATGCAACGTACCCACAAGTTGGAACTCCACCTTGCACATGCTGGAGAGACTGTGCGAGCAGCAGCAGGCGATAGTGGAGTTTCAACTGCAGCACTCACAGTTGAGTCGCTCTGTGGAACAGCACCACTTCACCCCCAACGAGTGGGCCTCCATGCGGGACGTGTGTGCCGTGTTGCGCTGTTTCGAGTACTCCACCAACATGGCCAGTGCCAATGACGCCATCTTCAGGGTTACTATCCCACTTCTATGTCTCCTTGAAAAAACGCTTCGGGCGATGATGGAAGAGGATGTGGCACAGAAGGAAGAGGAGGAGGAAGATTTCCACGGTTATTCACAAGTGGCTCGGAGGATGGGTTCCTGCATCAACAGAGGCCAGGTACACAACTGTCCAGCCAGGACACAGTTCTCGAGGATGAGGAGGATGATGATGATAAGGAGGAACAGTGTTCACAGCAGGATAGCACCCAAAGCAGCTCATGGCCATCACTGGAGCATGTCTGGGGGGATACAGAGGACACAGGTGATGCACCTCCCACAGAGGACAGCTTGTTGCTGCCTCTAGGCAGCCATGTACATATGAGCGACGACAAGCTGCAGTGCCTGCGCAACGACCGCCGAGTTGCCCACATTATAACCAGTGCTCATTACTGTATGGCCACCCTGCTGGATCCCCGCTACAAGGACAATGTGCCGTCCTTAATTCCATCACTGGAGCGTGATCGGAAGATGCGCGAATACAAGCGCACGCTAGTAGATGATCTGCTGATGGCATTCCCACATGACAGCGGGAGCTCAGTGGAAGCACAAGGCGAAGGCAGAGGAAGAGGAAGAAGTCGCCAACACAGCTGGGGCACCACCAGCACCTCAAAAGTGAGGGTTAGCATGGCCAAAATGTGGAAAAGCTTTGTCAGCACGCCTCAACAACCAGCACCACCAACTGATACGGAACGTCTTAGCAGGAGGCAGCATTTCAGCAACATGGTGGAACAGTACGTGTGCACACATCTACACGTACTGACTGATGGGTCTGCCCTGTTCAACTTCTGGGTCTCCAAATTGGGCACATGGCCTGAGCTTGCGCTTTAAGACTTGGAGGTGCTGGCCTAGCCCTGCGGCCAGTGTATTGTCCGAACGTGTGTTTAGTACAGCAGGGGGGATAATCACAGACAAGCGCAGCCGCTTGTCCACAGCCAACATGGACAAGCTCACGTTCATTAAAATGAGCCAGGCATAAATCCTACAGGACTTGTCTGTGCCTTGTGCTAAATAGACAAGTATATCGACCACACCCAACCATTGTTAGCCTCCAATGCACTTTCTCTTTTTCTCTTTTCTAGTTCCCAATGTTTTGGGGTCTTCCCAAATTTATAAAAAAAAAATAAAGAAAGAAAAAAACAAAAACAAAACCCCAACAAAAACAGTGTTGGCTACCGCCCCCTCCTCCACCACTACATCCACCGTTTCCTCAACCTCCTACTCCACTTTGACCTCCGCCTCCTAGTTTAAGATTAGTATTAATATTTTTTTATATTCTATGTTATTTTAAGTCATTTCCCTATTTGTCTGCAGGGCAATTGTCCTGCTCTTATCCCCATTTTGCTTTCTTTTGCAGCCCTCTATCCCTAACTATGACTATTTTTCAGCCATTTTAGTGCACTAAAGTTTAGGTCCCCATTGACTTCAATGGGGTTCCGGTTCGAGTTCATGTTCGGGTCAAGCTCGGGTCTGATCTTGTAAATCACAATTTCTTGTATATGTTATTTTCTGCTCATGTGGCAGATTCTACATAGGAAAAACTATAACATGTTTATATGTGAGGTTCAGGGAGCATAAAAACTATAATGAAATGGGCGTAGGATCGCCACGGTTAATTGAACATGGGAGATACATAGACAGCAATGTACTGTTATGTGCAGGAATAGAGGTAGTTTAGATTCCCGTACGGGGTGGTGATAGAAACCGCATACTGTATTTTTCGCTCTATAAGACGCACCGACCCATAAGACGCACCTAGGTTTTTGAGGAGGAAAATAATTTAAAAAAATGTTTGAACCAAAAGGTGTGCTTTTGGTGGGTTTTGAACTAATGGTGGTCTGTGGATGACACTATTATGGGGGAATCTGTGGATGACACTATTATGGGGGGATCTGGGGATCTGTGGATGATGCACTGTTATGGGGATCTGTGGATGATGCACTGTTATGGGGAGGATCTGTAGATGGCACTGTTCTGGGGGGGGGGATCTGTGAATGGCACTTATGAAGGATCTGTGGATGACACTGTTATGGGGATCTGTGGATAAAACTGTTATGCGGGATCTGTGAATGACAGTGTTATGGGGGATCTGTGACTGAAACTGTTATGGGGGGATCTGTGGATGGAACTGTTATGGGGGATCTGTGGATGGCACACTGTTATGGGGGATCTGTGGATGACACTGTTATGGGGGATCTGGATGACACTGTAATGGGGGATCTGTGGATGGCACTGTTATGGGGGATCTGTGGATGGCACTGTTATGGGGGATCTGTGGATGGCACTGTTATGGGGAATCTGTGGATGGCACTGTTATGGGGGATCTGTGGATGGCACTGTTATGGGGAATCTGTGGATGGCACTGTTATGGGGGATCTGTGGATGGCACTGTTATGGGGGATCTGTGGATGGCACTGTTATGGGGGATTTGTGGATGACACTGTTATGGGGGATCTGTGGATGACACATTGTTATGAGGGATCTGTGGATGGCACTGTTATGGGGGATCTGTGGATGGCACTGTTATGGGGGATCTGTGGCTGACTGTGTTATGGGGGTCTATGGTTGACACTGTTATGGGGGGTCTGTGGCTGACACTGTTATGGGGGACTGTGGCTGACACTGTTATGGGGGACTGTGGCTGACACTGTTATGGGGGACTGTGGCTGACACTGTTATGGGGGACTGTGGCTGACACTGTTATGGGGGACTGTGGCTGACACTGTTATGGGAGTCTGTGGCTGACACTGTTAGTGGGGTCTGTGGATGACACTTATGGCGGTCTGTCGATGACACTCATGGGGGTCGTGTAGATGACACGCTGTTATGGGGGATCTGTGGATGGCACTGTTATGGGGGATCTGTGGATGGCACTGTTATGGGGGATCTGTGGCTGACACTGTTAGGGGGGTCTGTGGCTGACACTGTTATGGGGATCTGTGGCTGATACTGTTATGGGGGACTGTGGCTGATACTGTTATGGGGGACTGTGGCTGACACTGTTAGTGGGGTCTGTGGCTGACACTTATGGGGGTCTGTGGCTGACACTATTATGAGGGGGATCTGTGGATGACACATAAAAAGCATTTTATGCTATGTGTCATCCACAGACCCCCAATAACAGTGTCAGCCACAGACCCCATAACAGTGTCAGCCACAGATCCCCCATAACAGTGTCAGACACAGACCCCCATAACAGTGTCAGCCACAGATGAATGTGGGGGCTGGTATCTACATTAGTTTTGTAATGGCAGCGAGGCCCAATGCAGTCACTGTATTCTATTGCAACGGGCCCCGCTCACTGTACTAATCATAGCCAATGTTGAACTATATTAATGTGTAATCCATTAATGTTCACTTACAAATCTCCCTATCAAGCAGGAGGAGGAGGCAAGAGGCCGGACGGGAAGGCACTGTCAGTGTAACTCAGTACGCCACGCGCCCGCGCCACCTGCTTGAATCATAAAGTGGGCAGAGCAGGCGCGTAACATACTGAGTTACGCTACCAGTGCCCGCCCGCCCGGCCTCTTGCCTCCAGCCCTTGCCGGCTCCTCCTCCTGCTTGATAGGGAGATTCGTAAGTGAACATTACTGGATTACACATTATTATAGTTCAACATTGGCTATGATTAGTACAGTGAGAGGGGCCTGGTGCAATAAAATACAGTGACTGACTCCGCTGCCATTACAAAAATAGATGCTGGCCCCCAGCCCCTCCTCCCTCCCCACTTATACATACACCCACCGACCACGCTGTGCAGAATATGGTCGGCGGTGTATCAGTGTAACCTGCAGCATTTGCCCCATAAGACGCACTGCCATTTTCCCCCCACTTTGGGGGGGGGGGGGGAGTGCGTCTTATAGGGTGAAAAATACACTTTTACAAAGGGAAGCTTCCTGGATCATCAAGACTAATGCGATAGGTCTTCTGGGATTGAACGATAAGAATAATTTAGCTGAATTTATTTAACCAGACTTTTCAAATCTCTATATTGTGTTTTAATTAATGTGAGGTCTGAGGAAGTGCAGTACGTGTGAGACAGCTGCTGCCTACTAGTTGCACTGTACCCTTGTCCGTGACGCTTTTATCAATGATCAAATAAAGCTGCTAAAGAATCGGTGAGCGTCGTCATTTATATCTACTAAGGAGATTTTGCACACTTGTTTAGTTGAGCACCACTGTGGTCCATATAACTGAGGAACGCTAATTACCACATGGATGGCAGTGCCGACCAGTGACTTTCTATACTATACTGTCTAATACTACTGTTATTGGGGTGTCCACAATGACACTGAATAACTTGTTTTTTTCATATACAGTTACTGAACAGTATGTGCAACAGACAGGTGCCAGGGCCCTCTGAGGGAACAGGCAGTGGCAAAAATGTTGCTGGAGCAAGCAAAAGTAGCAGCAGAACGGGTGGTGGTAGTAGCAGCTGCACCTACAGGCCACAGCTGCAACTGTAATCCAGCTGTCGTGTTTTGACCAGCAAACCAGCTGTCCTTGAATAGTTGACTTGGTCTTCAGCATCATCTCAACTGACATCAGACACACACAGTCAGTAGTCAGTGGGTTCCTCTAACACCCCACTTAGTTGGCATGGCTCAGGAACAAGCTCTGTGCCCTTACCTGTCCTGAACCTGCTTTCTTATTTTTCTGCTCCTTCTGCTTGGGAAGTATTATATGCTGCCGGCTTTGCTTCACTTTTCAGCGAGGATGAGCTAATCGAGGACAGTCAGCAGCTACTGCCAAGCCCAGATTTGTAGGAGAGGTCCGCTGATTCCTCCTGTCGACGTGCAAGAAGCGACAATGAGAGTCACGTGGGAGCATGTGTTGCATGTGGGCAGGGATACGGCCATGAGACTGGTGTGGGTGACATAAATGAGAAGCAGACAGTAGTGGATGATGATGTAACTGATCGCACGTGGGAGCCGGGCCAAGAGGGGGCTTCATCATCATCAGGGGGTGAGGGTGCCAGCTTGTGTGAGACAGCAGCAGGGTGCCAGCATGGCTGTGAGTTAGCAGGGTGGCAGCAGTGAGAGATCTGGAGCCAAACGTGCCCAAGGTAGACCGTCTGCTACTCAGGAGCCTACCTGTCCGGAAACAACTAGCGGTGCACGGGTTCATAGAAGCACACAGTGGTGGGGGTAAAATGCCACACTCACTGGTTTGGGAATTTTTCACTAAGTCACCAGAGGAGATTAGCGTGGCTGTATGTAAGATCTGTGGGTAGAAGGTGAGGCGCAGCCAGGGTGCCAATGTTGGCACCATGGCTCTGCGTCAACACATGGAACTTCACCATAAAGTGGCCTGGAAAAATGGGGTGGTAATATAGTGGTACAGCCTGAAGCAGCATCCAGTGCATCTCCCAGGGCCTGCACACCTTCTCCAGCAGTCAAGACTCCACCACCTCAGCAGTAGGGAGCTGTTTTTCCTTCCCATCGTCTACTGGTCCTGATGCTCTTCCTCCTTCTCCTCATCACACATTTCACCAGCAATCGATCACCGAGGCAATTTAAAAAAGACAGCAGTATGCATGCACTCATCCAATGGCACAGAAGCTGAATGTTCACCTGGCCAAGTTGCTGGTACTACAGTCCCTACAGACCATTTTTCATGTGGTTGACTCAGCCCATTTCAGAGAACTGATAGCTTGTGTCGAGCCAAGGTGGAGAGTCCTAAGCCGTCATTACTTCTCAAAAAAATATGTACCAGCCCTGCACACTTATGTTTAGCAGAATGTGGGCCAGTCCTTGAGCCTGTAGGTGTCTGGTACAGAAAGAACAAAAGAAGTGTGGGGCGCCAAAGGAAATCAGAGGATGTCTAAGAGGATTATTTATGTGATCATCAGGTGTATTAAAAGCATAGGTGGAGAGCAAATAAATCATTATAAATAAAATGTATTCACAAATGGTTAAAAAGAAAAACATTACTGTCAATACTGAAATATGGAGTGGGTCCTGTGAATTAACGGTATTGTTGATGGTGAGATGGTAAGTCAGAGATCAAATTAGCAGAGATGTATTAATCAGGATTGGTTGTTACTCACTTCACCAGATAAGGGGGTTCAAGATAAAGACACTTGTAACCCTACCCTCCTTCGCCGAGGTAGCCTTTAGAGTGGTCAGCACCCTGTCCGTATAAATAGATGAACCGGAGGACTCCAATGTCAAGAAGGATGCTTTAATGGTAAAAGCTCGATGTGTTTTGGCGTATTAAGCAACAATCCCCTTCTTCAGGAGAACATAAAAAAAAAAATGGTACAGTTCACGACAGCCCAGACATGGGGAGCTGTAAATGATGTCAAGGACAATATATGTCCTTTACAGCCCACTGGGTAAATGTGGTTCCTGCCCAGGCACACCAGCAACTTGGCCAGGTGATGGCAATGCCACCTCCACGTTCTCATGCTGTGATTCCGCCACCAATGTCTTCCTTTGACTCCTCATCCTCCACTCTAGGCACAGTTGGGAGTGGTCAGCATACAAATTAGGCAGAGCACACTGGTGTCATGCTGTACTGCACCTGGCCAGCCTGGGAGAACAGAGTCACACTGGGGAGAAACTGCTTTGCATCATTAACCATGAGATCAAATGCTGGCTGTCTCCTCGCCAACTGAAGATGATAACCATTGTCACTGATAACGGGAAGAATATTCTATCTGCGTCAAGGAGGGCTGACCCATGCACCCTGCACGGTGCACATCATTAATCTGGTTGTAATCCTGTTCCTAAACTCTTACAACTGCAAGACATCTTGAAAATGGCCAGGAAACTGTGCATGCACTTCAGTCACTCTTACCATGCAAAACATGCCCTCCTCGAGCTGCAAAGGCAGAAAAGTGTTCCATAACATCACCTAATATGTGACGTTTCAACACATTCAGACTCCAAATGTTGGACCGACTATATGTGCAGAGGAACGCAGTGACAGCTTCGACATTAGCCAGTGGCAGCTCATGCATGAAACCTGTCGTTTGCTTAGGCCCTTTGAGGAGGCTACTTTATCTGTCAGTTGCCAGGGCTACAGGATGATTTATGTCATTCCACTGTTAGACCCTCGCTACCACAAATATGGGGGCTTTTTTTACACCTGCTGAAAGGTATGAAACTCAACTACTATAGAGACATTCTATGTAGTCAGTTCGTCGCTGCTTATGTGTGCCATAGCCCATCCTCAAGAAGTGTTTCACTACCAGAAAGGACTAACTATGCATGTTGCTGCAATGCACAGTGATGTGCACCAAGATACACTGTCCCTGCAGGCCGGCATATAGCTGATTTAATGCTCTTTGTGACAAATTAATTCAGAACGAAGCAAATATTTGGGAAACATTCGGCAAACTGTCCGAATCCAATTTTTTAAAACTTCGCTCAACTCTAATGATGACAATGACCGTTACCAGACATCGCAGTGAGGGATGGAATCTGAAACAACTGGGCTCTCTGGTACACTGGCAAACATGATAAACTGCATGCTTAGTTAAGCCCGATTGGGTTTCGTTTTTGCTCTTCGTCAGGGGCTGCCCCTGACGAAGCACGAAAGCAAAACCCGGGTCCGGCTTGGAGGACGCAAACTTCTATGTTGTACATGCTTTTACCAAGAAGTTGTCTATTAGTATAATAACTCTTGCTGTATACCTCTGGGCCATCAGTGCTTCACTATCAGTGCACCCTCTTGACATCCCGTAGGACTGTGGTGGATGAGAGGTGTCCAATAACTGATCTACTGGAAGCTTTAACCTGTGCCTCAAATACGCTAAAGGCTCTTGTATGGAAGGAGTTTTTCCTGCTGAAGGAAAGTGCAGCGTCCATTTCTGATACTGCAGAAAATGCGGGACAGCTTTCGGTGTCCTCACTCTGCTGCTGCTCGCCTGTCTGCGCTGTCAGCGTAACTTCGGCCTTCCCGCTCACCGCCTAATATGCAACATACCCACAAGGTGGAACTCCACCTTGCAAATGCTGAAGAGATGGTGATAGAGTTTCAGCTGCAGCATGCACGGGTGAGTCGCTCTGCGGAACAGCACCACTTCATCATCAACGAGTGGGCTTCCACCAACATGGCCAGTGCCGATGACGCTGTCCTCAGTGTTACTATCCCACTTCTATGTCTCCTTGAAAAAAAACTTCGGGCGATGATGGAAGAGGATGTGGCACAGGAGGAGGAGGAAGAGGGATCATTTCCACAGTTATTAGGCCAGTCATTCATAAGTGGCTCAGAGGGTGGGTTCTTGCACCAACAGAGGCCAGGAACACAACTGTCCAGCCAGTGCACAGTTCTGGAGGATGAGGAAGAGGAGGATGATTATGAGGAGGAACCGTTTTCACAGCAGGGTGGCGCCCAAAGCAGCTCATGGGCATCACTGGAGCGTGGCTGGGGGAATACAGAGGACACAGACGATACACCTCCCACAGAGGACAGCTTGTCGTTGCCTCTGGGCAGCCTGGCACACATGAACGACTACATGCTGCAGTGCCTGCGCAATGACTGTCGAGTTGCCCACACTCTAACCAGTGCTGATTACTGGGTGTCCATCCTGCTGGATCCCCGCTACAAGGACAATGTGTCATCCTTAATTCCGTCACTGGAGCGTTATTGGAAGATGTGCGAATACAAGCGCATGCTGGTAGACGCGCTGCTGATGGCATTCTTACTTGACAGTAAAAGCACAAGGCGAAGGCGGAGGAAGAGGAAGAAGTCGTCAACACAGCTGGGGCACCACCAGCACCTCAGAAGAAAGGGTTAGCATGGCCGAAATATGAAAAAGCTTTGTCAGCACGCCACAACAACCAGCACCACAGGCTGACACGGAACGTCTTAGCAGGAGACAGCATTTCAGCAACATGGTGGAACACGTACTGACTGATGGGTCTGCCCCATTCAACATCTGGGTTTCCAAATTGGGCACATGGCCTGCGCTTGCCCTTTACGCCTTGGAGGTGCTGACCTGCCCTGCTGCCAGTGTATTGTCCGAACATGTGTTTAGCATGGCAGGGGGGATGATCACAGACAAGCGCAGCCACCTGTCCACAGCCAATGTGGACAAGCTCACGTTCATTAAAGTAAACCAGGCATGGATACCACAGGACTTGTCTGTACCATGTGCTGAAGAGACAAGTATACCAGCCGCACCCAACCATTGTTATACTCCAGCACACTTTCTGCTTCTATTTCCCAATGTTTTGGGGTCTTCCCAAATGTATAAAAAAAAAAAAAAAAAAGAATTTTAAAAACAACAAAAACAGTGTTGGCTACCTCCTCCTCCTCCACCACTGCATCTACCTACAACGCCACATTCACCGCCTCCTCAACCTCCTACTCCACTTTGACCTCCGCCTCCTAATTCAAGATTATTATTTTTTATTTTTTTCTATTCTATGTTATTTTATGTCATTTGCCTACCCACATTTTTTGCAGAGCAATTGTCCTGCTCTTACCCCCATTTTGCTTCCTTTTCCAGCCCTCTAGCACTTACTATGACTATTTTACAGGCATTTTAGTGCCCCAAAGTTTGGGTCCCCATGGACTTCAATGGGGTTCGGGTTCGGGGTCAATTTTGTTTCCCGAACCCGAACTTTGAGCCGAAGGTAGGCCGAACCCGACGAACCTGAACTTCCAGGTGTTCGCTCATCCCTAGGCCCCTTTCACACGGGCGAGTTTTCCGCGTGGGTGCGATGCGTGATGTGAAAGCACAGCACCTGCACTGAATCATGACCCATTAATTTCAATGTGTCTTTGTACATGAGCGTTTTTTTTTTTCACGCATCACGTATGCGTTGCGGGAAAATCGCAACATGTTCTATATTCTGCGTTTTTCACGCAGCCCTGGCCCCATAGAAGTGAATCGGGATGCGTGAAAAACGCAATGCATCCACAAGAGATGTTGTTTGTAAACCTTCAGTTTTTTATTACACGCGTGAAAAACGCATCAAAACGATAAAAACTGAATGCAATCGCAGAAAAAACTGAATGGCTTTGATCGCGAAATCGCACAGTTTTCACTGAACGCATCCGCAGCGCATTTGGACCTAATCCGGACACACTCGTGTGAAAGGGGCCTAATCGTGATTTAATTTCCTTTCATTTGATAGGTAATGATGTCTCATTTTATAATAGATGAACAATTCTGGCATGATAGGCAAGGAAAGTGACATTTTTCTTTAAAAAAAGAAAATACTCTGTCTAGTTTCCTTTCTTCTAGAAATATCACTACGCACCAATTTGTTGCTTAGTGAACACCCTTTCCTATAAAACAAAAGCAGATTTTTCCCTAAACAATGGGGCAAACTTGCTTTCACCGGTCATGACTTTCCAATATTTGCAAATGGTATATTTAACCCCTGACATTTTTCACCTTAAGGACCAGCCCATTTTTTGGAAATTTGACATGTGTCACTTTATGTGGTAATAACTTTGGAACGCTTTTACTTGTATGGTACTTCATGATAGTGGTAAATTTCAGTCAATATTTTTCATTTTTATTTAAAAAAATAATAATTTATAAAAAAAATGGAAAAATTCTCAACTTTCCAAATTTCAATTTCTCTGCTTTTAACCACTTGAAGACCACAGGTTTATACCCCCCTAGTGACCAGGCCCTTTTTTACAAATCTGCACTACACTACTTTCACCGTTTATTACTCGGTCATACAACTTACCACCCAAATGAATTTTACCTCCTTTTCTTCTCACTAATAGAGCTTTCATTTGGTGGTATTTCAAATCACACCATTTTAGATAGAAGACACCCCAAAATATTCGCAGAGGGGCATGGTGAGTTCATGTATCATTTCATTTTTTTTCACAAGTTAGCGGAAAATTACACTTTCTGAGGAAAAATAACAATAATAAAGTTTCCATTTCTGCTAAGTTCTGGCAAAAAAAAAAAAAATCTCAGACCGACTCACTATGCCCCTCAGTGAATACCTTGGGGTGTCTACTTTCCGAAATGGGGTCATTTGTGGGGTGTGTTTAATGTTCTGGCATTTTGGGCGGGGCTAAATTGTGAGCACCCATGTAAAAGCTAAAGGTACTCGTTGGAATTTGGGCCCCTTTGCGCACCCAGGCTGCAAAAAAGTGTCACACACGTGGTATCGCCGTACTCAGGAGAAGTAGGGAAATGTGTTTTGGGGTGTATTTTCACATATACCCATGCTGGGTGAGAGAAATATCTCTGTAAATTGACAACTTTGTATAAAATTTTTTAAAAAGTTGTCGTTTACAGCGATATTTCTCTCACCCAGCATGGGTATATGTAAAAATACACCCCAAAACTCATTGTCCTACTTCTCCTGAGTATGGCGATACCACATGTGTGACACTTTTTTGCAGCCAAGATGGCCAAGGGTCCCTAATTCCCATGAGTACCTTTTGGATTTCACAGTGCATTTTTACGTATTTGGATTCTCATGCTTTAGGACCCCTAAAATGCCAAAGCAGTATAAATACCCCACAAGTGACCCCATTTTGGAAAGAAGACACCCCAAGGTATTCCGTGAGGGACATGGCGAGTTCACAGAAAATTTTTTTTTCTGTTAGCGGAACGGAATTGCGGACCCATTAATTTCTATGGGGACAGACTTTGTCCCGCTCGAATCCAGAATGACGGATTCGCGCTTCCGGGTCTGCACTTCCGTTCCGCAAAAATATAGAACATGTCCTATTCTTGTCCGCAATTGCGGACAAGAAAAAGCATTTTCTATATAGTTCTGGCAATGTGCGGATCTGCAAAATGTGGAAAGCACATTGCCGGTGTCCGTATTTTGCGGATCCGCAGATCCATGGATCCGCAAAACACATACGGACGTCTAAATGAGCCTTACAGGGGGGTGATTAGTGACAGGGGGGATGACAGGGGTGATCGGGGGGGTGACATGGGTGATCAGGGGTTAATCAGTGATGGGGGGTGGGGGGGGTGTAGTGATTGGTGCACTTTACCTATGTTTGGTGCACTTTACCTACGTCTGATATGCGTTTTAAATGCGTTTTTTTCCGCATCTACAGACTGCCAGCGCATGATCAGCGCTGGCAGGCTGTAGTTTCAGTTGTCCCGGCTCCGATCGCATGAACGCGCGCGCACGATTGCGCGTTCATGCGAAATCTCGGGTCTCACGAGATGACGCCGATAGGCGTGATTGAGACCTGAGAGAGCCGCCGCGCTGACGCCCATCGGCGTTAGCGTGGCGGCAAGTGGTTAAAACAGATAGTGATACCTCATATAATAGTTATTACTTTACATTTTCCATATGTCTACTTTGATGAAAATTTGATTCACTATGTTTGGTTCATTTTGTGAATGCTATTTATTTTTTTCGGATGTTAGAAGGCTTCTCAAAATTTCCAAAACCCACTTTTTAAGGACCAGTTCAGGTCTGAAGTCACTTTGTGGGGCTTACATAATAGAAACCATCCAAAAATAACCCCATTTTAGAAACTACGCCCCTCAAGGTATTCAAAACTGATTTTACAAACTTTGGTAACCCTTTAGGTGTTCCACAAGAATTAAAGAAAAATGGAGATGAAATTTCAGAATTTCACTTTTTTGGCAGATTTTCCATTTTAATCCATTTTGTTCTGATAACAAAGCAAAGGGTTAGCAGCAAACCAAACCCAATATTTATTACCCTGATTCTGTAGTTTACAGAAACACCCCATTGGTGATCATAAACTGCTGCAAGGGCACACGGCAAGGCGCAGAAATAAACAAGCGCCATGTGATTTTTGGAGGGCAGATTTCACTGGGATAATTTTAAGTTGCCATGTCACATTTGAAGACCCCCTGATGCACCCCTAGAGTAGAAACTCCAAAAAAGTGACCCCATTTTGGAAACTACGGGATAAGGTGGCAGTTTTGTTGGTACTATTTTAGGGTACATATGATTTTTGGTTGCTCTATATTACACTTTTTGTGAGGCAAGGTAACAGAAAATAGCTGTTTTGGCACAGTTTTTATTTTTTGTTATTTACAATGTTCATCTGACAGGTTAGATCATCTGCTATTTTTGTATAGCAGTTTGTTACGGACGCGACAATACCAAATATGACTAGTTTTTTTGATTGTTTGTTTCCGTTTTACATAAAAAAAACATTTTTTTTAAAAAACATTTTTTTAGTGTCTACTTATTCTGAGAGCCATAGTTTTTTTTATTTTTTGGGCGATTGTCTTAGGTAGGATCTGATTTTTTGCAGGATGAGATGACGGTTTGATTAGTACTATTTTAGGGTGCGTATGACTTTTTGATCGCTTGCTATTACACTTTTTGTGATGTAAGGTGACAAAAAATGAATTTTTTTACACTGTTTTTATTAAAAAATTTTACTGTGTCCACCTGAGGGGTTAGTTCAGGTGATATTTTTATACAGCAGGTTCTTACGACCCGTAAACACTTAATATGTATACTTTTATTTATTTATTTAAGTTTTACACAATAAAAGCATTTTTGAAATAAAAAAAATCATGTTTTAGTGTCTCCATATTCTGAGCCATAGTTTTTTTTATTTTTCAGGCAATTGTTTTAGGTAGGGTCTCATTTTTTGAAGGATGAGGTGATGGTTTGATTGGTACTATTTTGGGGTGTGTAGGATTTTTTGATCGCTCGGTATTACACTTTTTTTGATGTAAGGGGACAAAAAATTGCATTTTTTACACAGTTTTTTTTTTGTTTTTTTTACGGTGTCCACCTGAGGGGTTAGTTCATGTGATATTTTTATACAGCAGGTTGTTATGGCGATACTTAATATATATACTTTTTAAAATTTATTTAAGTTTTACACATTAAAAGCATTTTTGAATAAAAAAAAAACATGTTTTATTGTCTCTATCTCTATATTCTGAGAGCCATAGTTGTTTTTTTTTTGTTTTTTTTTTTGGGGGGGGGCGATTGTCTTATGTAGGGTCTAATTTTTTTGCAGGATGAGGTGACGGCTTGATTGGTAATATTTTGGGATGCGTATGACTTTTTGATTGCTTGGTATTGCACTTTTTGTGATGTAGGGTGACAAAAAATGGCTTTTTTGACACCGTTTTTATTTTTTATTTTTTTACGGTATTCATCTGAGGGGTTAGTTCATGTGATATTTTTATGCAGCAGGTTGTTATGGATGTGGCAATACCTAATATGTATACTTTTGTTTTATTTTATTAAGTTTTACACAATAAAAGCATTTTTGATACAAAAAAATCATGTTTTAGTGTTTGCATATTCTGAAAGCCATAGTTTTTGTTTTTTTTGGGCGATTGTCTTATGTAGGGGCTCATTTTTTGTGGGATGAGGGGAGGCATACGCCATTTTAATCACTTAGTGTTGCATTTTTTGTGATGTAAGGGGACCAAAAAATTATTGTTTTAGCACAGTTTTTATTTTATTTTACGGCGTACAGGTGAGGGGGTGGATCATGTGATATTTTTATAGAGCTGGTCGTTACGGATGCGGCAAAACACAATATGTCTTGTTTTCTATTTTTTTACAATTGTATGTGTTTTTTATTTTGGGAAAGGGGCTTTTTTTTTTACTTGAAACTAATTTTTTTTATTATGAAAAACACTTTTTTTTTACCTTTTCTTTTTGTATTATAATACATTGCATGTCAGCTTGTATGCTGACAGCCTGCCTGTAAGACCCATCCTAAGGGGCTGGATCTCACAGGCTTCCGTAGAAGGCAAGCCCCGATGCTTATGGAAGGCATCTGGCTGCCTTCTCTGCCATCGGGTCTCCGTCACTGCAGCATGGGTACCCGATGGCGATGCAGAGGGCACCCGTACCCTCCGCAAACACACTGCATGCCGTGGTTAGCTTTGACCGCAGCATACAATAAGTTATTATGCCGGCATCTGTGTTTTCACCATGCCGGCGTATGCAGCAGGGGTCTAGCTGTCACTGATCGGGCAGGCACAGCATCTGCACCCACCCGGTCAGCCCACCGTGTACAGCGCTGGACCTTAAGTCACGTCCACCAGCGCCGTACATGTACGGCGCGGGTCCTTAGGGGTTAATCATCTTGGAATGCTGATCACAATCTGAAACAGAGAACTATCCTCTGTCTTTTTATCTTTTTTCTTCTGTGACTTTTTAAAAACATGGATTTGATTACACTTTTTGAATAATGATGAAATAAAGAAGATGTTAATATAATACAGAGGGATTTTTTGCTATTTAGGATACACTCTGGACCCAGCTTGCTGAAGCTTTCACTAGGCACATGTCCGCTGGCCACTTGTCTGACCAGGAAGTCCTTCTCTGCTTCCCACTAAGTGTTGGCAGAGGCAGTGGAGCTATAACTATCGCTACAAGGAATAGTAGCAGCAACAGCCAATACAGTTTGCTGAATATGATCAAGCACTTCTCAACTGCTGCGCCAAGTTGACACACATCAGCAAAGGGATATACATTGTCTGACTGACCGGTTATCCTTTCTCCAGTAAATACCATGATCCATGCCCACATGGACTATCAGGTCAGACGATTGGTCTAGTGACAGGAACTGGCACAGTTTGTTATTCCTGTGCTGTCTTGTCCAGTGTAATGTCAGAGATAGTATTTAGTGCAGCAGGTGGCGCTGTTACATCAAAGCAGACTAAGGCTACATGCACACAACAGTGAAAAAAAAGTCAGTTAAAAATTGATAAACTGTCCATTTTTAACAAACGTTTTTTTCACTGATGCCTTTCTGTGAAAAGGACGTTAAAAATGGACCCATTCAATAGTATGGGTGCAGTCAGTCAGTGAAAAATGGACAAGATAGAACATGTTCTATTTTTTTACGTCCGTTTTTCACTGACAGTTAAAAAAACTGCCATGTGAATAACCCCATAGACTACCATTGTTCTTAAAACGGACGTGTGATGACAATAAAAAAAAGTCCATCACATGTCCGTTTTTCACTGTCGTGTGCATATAGCCTAAAGCGTCCTCCACAAGTGTGGAAAACATTACATTTGAAAAGGCAATCTTTGAGAATTTTACACACCTCCAGTTGATGCCACTGATTAGATTTGTCACTGCTCATAGTAAGTGCTTGCTATTTATTACCAATACTGCCACTGCCAGTCTGTCCATCAGTAGTAGTTGCAGCCACTAGTGACCCTGATGCCACTACTGCTATCCCTACACAGCCGCACATCTCCTGCCTTGTCCATTATGTTCCACAGGGACGTGCACAGATAGGGCTCAAAGGGGGCTTGAGCCCCTGCCCCCTTCTGCCCCTGCCCCTTTAATGCCCTTTTTTATGTTGTCCCCCCTTCCCCCCGAGAATGTGGCAGCAGTGGCGGAGGCGGCAGGGCACAGGGAGATGAGCGCTTCCACTGTGGAAGCGTTCGTCTCCATAGTCAGCTGTATCGCCGTCCTCAGGACAGCGATACAGATGGCTGTGCTGCAGCGGGGCAGGGGAGGGAGAGGCGTCTCCCTTCCCTGTTCCTGTGATAGGCTGCGGGCCTTGTGCCTGCAGCCTATCAGAGGATGGCACAGGCGGCGCGATGACATCATTGCGCCGCCTGAGCCGTACAGCGCAGAACACAGGCCGGAAGAGGCCTGCATCGCATCGCTGCCTTGGAGGTAAGTATAAGTGTTTTTTATTTTTTATAAGAGGCACTTGTTACTGGGTGCACTGTGGCATATGATAGGGGGGCACTTGTTACTGGCACTGTGGCACATGATGGGGGCACTTATTACTGGCATTGTGGCACATGATGGGGGGCACTTATTACTGGCACTGTGGCACATGATGGGGGGCACTTTTTACTGGCACTGTGGCACATGATGGGGGGCACTTATTACTAGCACTGTGGCACATGATGGGGGGCACTTATTACTGGCACTGTGGCATATGATAGGGGGGCACTTGTTACTGGCACTGTGGCACATGATGGGGGCACTTATTACTGGCATTGTGGCACATGATGGGGGCACTTTTACTGGCACTGTGGCACATGATGGGGGCACTTATTACTGGCACTGTGGCACATCATGGGGGCACTTATTACTGGCACTGTGGCACATGATGGGGGCACTTATTACTGGCATTGTGGCACATGATGGGGGGCACTTATTACTGGCACTGTGGCACATGATGGGGGCACTTATTACTGGCACTGTGGCACATGATGGGGGGCACTTATTACTGGCACTGTGGCACATGATGGGGGGCACTTATTACTGGCACTGTGGCACATGATGGGGGCACTTATTACTGGCACTGTGGCACATGATGGGGGGGCACTTATTACTGGCACTGTGGCACATGATCGCGGGGCACTTATTACTGGCACTGTGGCACATGATGGGGGGCACTTATTACTGGCACATGATTGGGGGGCACTTATTACTGGCACATGATGGAGGGGGAGAGAAGAGAGGCACTTGTTACTGGCACATGATGAGGGGGGAGAGGCACTTGTTACTGGCACATGATTGGGGGGCATTTATGGGGGGCACTTGTTACTGGCGCATGATGAGGGGGAAAGGGCACTTGTTACTGACACATGACTGAGGGGCATCTATAGGGGGCACTTGTTACTGGCACATTATTATGGGGCACTATGGGGGCCTCTACTGAGGCCACAAAAAAGGGGTATTTGATATGGGGGGCTCTGTATTACTAGTATTATCAGGGGTATTATCTGTTTCTGCAGCATAGTATTAGGGACCACAGCGGCACAGTATTGGGGACCACAGCGGCACAGTATTGGGGGTAGTAGGATGATTTGTCCAGAATATGGGAGGATGATGGGAAAAGTTGTAAACTAAGATTTTTTTTTTCAAACCGCAGAGACAAAAAATGGCGGAAAATGGTGGTCTGGTCTGAAAGGAGAAGATGAGAAAAGAGACCATTTACATCAAAGGAGACGTCACCACTGGATGTAAGAGGTATGTGGGGCTGCTGCGCTGCTAGGCCCATGGAGGGGGAGAAATGTGCCATGGGGGGGGAGGGTGCCCCTTTTTTTTTACTTAAGCCCCTGCCCTTAAAAATGTCTGTGCACGCCCCTGATGTTCCATACTGTGCTGCTGCTAGAAAACCTACCTTGCACAGTACAAAAAAAAAAAAACGTCCTCATTTTATTACCATCACCAGGGCCGGCGCCAGCACCTGGCATACCCGGGAAAGTGTTGGGGCCCACTGCTCCTGGGGGGGGCCCACTGTGCTACTATGAGCACTTCTATCAATACAGATGGAAGCGGTCATTGCTGGAGCGCAGGGAACTTAGTCACATGAAAGCCTTTTTGAGCAGCATGCAGAGTCTGGCTGCCGCTGTCCCCCTTACAAGCTTCCGTGCTGTGGAGCTTCAGACACGCCCCCTCTTCACTCCAGCAGAGCAGCACCTTACCTTACCAGCTTCAGACACTCCCCTTCTACACAGGACATGGTGCCTGAGGAGGAGAGAGACCCCAGCGGAGCAGAAGTGTGAAGAGGTGCAGACAGTCTGTGAGTGAGTCTGCACTGTGACTGTCTCTTCTCTGTGGGACAGAGGGGGGGGGGGAGGGTGAGAAGGGGGGAGGGGGTGCCAGGAAACTTTCAAGCTGCTGCTGGATGGTCTAGTAGACCAGCAGCTTCATGCTATTTAGTTGTTTTACTGCCTCATTAAGCAGTTTTCCTAAATGACACCTGCACCCCCTCCCCCCATATCCTCTCCTGTCTCATCCTCATGGAGCCCCTTCTGTTTAATTTCCTCTCCCATGTATCCAGAACTCCTGTTTCACCCTCCTATCTCCTATTGCTGCCCTGCACAGACCTCCTGCCACTACTTCTTCTATGAATCCCCCTCACAGCCCCTTCCACCTACTTGCTGTGTCCACCCCTCCTGTCCATCCAGGGCCCCAGTCACCTGTCTCACTCCTCTGCCTCTCATTATGGCGGTGTCTAAACTGCATGCACCATAAGGACCTTCTAACCTCACAGGGTCACGTGACTGTGCTCGTACAAAAATTTGCTGTGGGACCCAGTTAGTTCTAGCTAGTGAGGGCCCCTTACACAGTATAATGACCCCCAGTGACCCCCATACAGTGGGGCTCATTATCCTGGAGTGCGGAAAGAGCCTCTGCTAAACAGACAGAAGGAGGTTGCGGCTAGACTTGAACGGTTTGCCCGTGTTCCGTTGCCTATAGCAGTCGCAGATGGAGAGTCCAGTAATGGATCTCAGGCAGAGAAGGAGGTAACCATGCCTAATAATTCCTTGTGTGCTCCAGACCCTGTTACTTCTGGGCCTAGGCCTAACACTCCTGAGCGGCTACACTCTGCTGAGGAACCAACTGATACAGAACCTACTCTTACAGATGTCCTTAAAGCCATCCAGCAATGCCATCCAGCCCTTACAGATCTGCATAATCAGGACGTCTGTTATTTGCCATGACCTCCAAAAGGTGTCAAAACATACTTCCGCTGTGGAAAACAGGATGGGTGAGCTGGAGGATGCCTTACCTTTGCTTCAACAAGACTCTGTAGCTCACTCTAAGGCAGTGGAGGCTCTGTTTGTTAAGACAGGTGACCTGGAAAACATGCTCCGTCTTAATAATATACAGCTAGTGGGTGTCCTGGAGCAGTCAGAGGGCTCAGACCCGAACACATACTTTGAAGCATGGGTCCTGAAAGTATTTGGAAAATACATTTTTATCTCACCTGTTTGTGGTTGAATGTTCACATAGGGTTCCTACCCGACCTGGTCCTCCCAGGCATCCGCCTAGACAGGTGCTCATAAAAGTGATGCATTACTGGGATAGATATGTGATCTTGAGGAAAGCTTGTGAGCAACCCAATATTGAGATTTAGGCACCAAGATATCCTTTTTCCTGGACTACTCTATGGAAGTTCAAAAGAAGAGAAGGCTGGGGGTGTGGCCTAGCTCGCATGGCTTGAGGAAGCAAAGACACAGTGCTCTGCTGGAATCCTGGATGATATCCTTCTAAAACCCAGCAAATCACCATATTCCGTGGCTTTATTCTGAACCCCAAAGTCCCTGGACCCCCAAGGTGCAGGATACAGCGGTGGAGACCAGCGTTGCCAAGTAATATAGGAGACCTGACACAGCAGGAGAGGCTCTGGAGTGAGGAGCAGCGCTAGCTCGGGGGTGACGGTGCTGATACCAGGGGACATATACAGGTACCTGCCAGGCCCAACTGAAGAGCGGTCAGAAGTTCTGCCGGTGGCTGGTGCGGTCAGTTGAGGAGCGAAGAAGACAGAGGCAGTAGCGGTGGGGGAGACACATGGCAGGTGCCATCTTAGAAGCAGGCAGCTGCGTGCCGGCCCTACAGCGCCATACCGACAGAGGGGGAAGGCTGCTGTGTGGAAGGGAGGAGAGGAATATCCCTGAAACTCTCTTCCCTGATAAGGAACCCTGGGCAACCAGTCCTGCACCTTAGAGAGGGCTATTTCTATTATCACTGTGCACAAAACCCACCAATACTTGTGAGGCATACTCTTTTCCTGGGTAGTGCCACAGACCTAAAAGATTGCTACAGCTAAAAACATTGGGCTACCTCTCTGACAGTCCAGCTCCCTTCTTTCTTGTGTTATATTAAATTCTACTATAGTCTGACTATGCGATCTCTGCGGCTAATACTCGAGACTGGAGACTGTCTCATACAAGTTAACTGCTGTGCCACAAGTGCTGCCCACACTTATACTCCATTGGGTTAGTGGCTGTGCGTTTTTTATATGGGCCGCAAGTATTCCACACTTGTTGCTCCCCCTGCTACCAAACTATACATGGATGCCATGAGTCAAACAGAGCAGGGAGACGGAGAGGCTCAGTCCCTGGAAACCTCACCAGAGATCATGAAGCCAATAGCCACATTTTAGGCAGCTCTCACAGCAAAAATTAACCATCTTCAGTCTGACCTTAGCTGTCTGCGGTGTAGCTGGCCAGCTAAGACCTGTCCTAGGTTGCTAATATGGCTTATATGTCTATACAGCCAGACCTGCCAATAACCGTAATACAGTTCATATGTTTATCTGTTAAAGACAAAATCAGAGTTATTTACTGTTACTTCATGTTTTTGGATGTTATGTAACAGTTATATATTGTGTTCACATAAGCAGAAAAGATAATATGCCTTTAAGATTCATTATATGAATGTAAGGTAAGCTCAATGACACAGCAGAATTAACAACAGAGAACATAGAGTTAAACTGTTTTTACTGCCCAGGAGTCTTGACCAATCACTGCCAGCCTGGCACTGAGCAAGAATCTAGACCAATCACAGCCAGCCTCACACTGAGCCTGTGTGGGAAATCCCCTAGCTGGAATCATTATTCACCAGAGAGAGGAGCTGAACAGACATTCACTCCTCTAAGAGCTGAGTTTTATGGAAGAAAAGAGGCCAAAATAGGTATTTTTACAGTTATGTGGTGTTCCTATTGTTAGTGTTGTGGTTAGAGTTGTATACTGAAAGAGTTATGTGTGTTTGCTTACAGTTCCACCAATCTGTGAAAAGTTCAAACGAACTGCTCATACCAGATAATACTGAGCCATAGAAAGCAAACTAAGCACCAAACTATAGTGCAAACTGCATACAGACAAACCAATAGCAAATCTCAGATATACCTCTCGGAGAGATCATAAAGTGCTTAAATAACTTAAAGTGAGAGTACAGATACCGAAGAGAGAAATATATCCACCATTTTATGTTGAACGACAAGATTGAACAGTTCAACCCCCATTTTGTGATACTTTATTCAACTCGTGTTTTGTACATGGGCTATCTGCTGTGGAGGTGGCAGTGTTATATATGAAGAAAAGTTTAAGTTAATAAAGAAGTTATCTTAAGCATTTGGTGTGCTCTTCAAGCCTACTGTTTCCATAGAACGGCGCTAGAAGAATTACAAAGTAATAAACAGTCTGGTTGGACTAAAAAGTTAGAGATATCAAAATTCTTCTGATGCCACAGCACAAAAGGCACTTCATAGTGCTGCACCTGCCACATGCGGCATGATTTGGACAAAATACATGAAAGGACCACCGAGGTGAAGCGCAGATTGAGTGATGTAGAAGACATGACTCGAGCGGGTGAGAATAATATTGGACAACTGCAACAGCAGTTTATAAACAAAAATCGTGAGTAGCGATAGTAATAAAGAGCGCTGGTAATTTGTACTGAAGTGTTTGGAAATGTGAAAAAAAGTTTTTGTAATCTTGTCCAGAGGTGTTTAAATTGTAAAGCTGAAATAGGATATTTCTAATAGTACAAATGTTCGGTAAGCATTCAGAGTCAGTGAAGTGCCTCCCCCTGACTCCGTCTGTAGTTACCTTTTCTCTTGTCAGTACTTCCTTGAATGTCCGATCACTGTTGTGCAGGTCTTTCGCCAATCTTGGGGTGCTGCGCTTTCAGGTTTCGTCTGTTCACCTACTAGCACCAACGCTGCTCCGGCCGGCAGCACGCACTGTGCGAGGGAACGTGAAGTAGCGTTAGAGTGTTGTCCTGGAGATTCCTGTGGGTGACGTCACCACTGGTAGTACGGTAGCCTCCAAGGTCCACAATTCTTCCTACGGATTTCAAAGCCTAACGAGCTTCTTCATCATTTGAAACGCGTAGGAAGAATTGTGGACCTTGGAGGCTACCGTAATACCAGTGGTGACGTCACCCACAGGAATCTCCAAGGAAGTACTGACAAAAGAAAAGGTAACTACAGACGGAGTCAGGGGGCGGCACTTCACTGACTCTGAATGCTTACCGAACATTTGTACTATTAGAAATATCCTATTTCAGCTTTACAATTTAAACACCTCTGGACAAAATTACAAAAACTTTTTTTCACATTTCCAAACACTTCAGTACAAATTACCAGCGCTCTTTATTAATATCGCTACTCACGATTTTTGTTTATAAACTTAATTATACGAGGGCAGCAACAGCACCCGGCTCCGATAAAGAAGCAGCGGAGTCTACCTATATATAATAGGAAGACTATTTTTTGTACTGACCACACGGCAGCGCAGGCAGACTACAAATCTTTTAGAACTGCAACAGCAGGTTAAGATGTTACAAGCCAGAGCTGAAGAGGCTGAGAACCATAACAGACGTAATAATATTCGCATTTTTGGCCTGCCAGAGCGCTCTGAAGGGTTTACTCTGGAAATCTTAGCAGGACCAACTGATCAGAGATGTTCTACAACCTATTGTTCTGTCAAGTTGCTTTGTTATTGAGACAAAGGGTCCCTTCCAATCCTCTACCTGCGGGAGCCCCTGCCAGGCCATTTATTATGAGGGTCCTCAACTATAGAGACAGAGACGCTATCCTGCTGGCAGCCTGACAGAAAGGCAATGTCACTTGTGAGAATGTTCGACTATCCTTTTATCTGGATTTTACATCAGAGGCCCAAAAGAGAATGAGGCAGACTCCGGGCAAGACTCTGGGAACAAAATATAAAATATGCCATGTTATACCCCATCCTGCAAGATGGAGAGACCGTCTGCTTCTTTGACACCCCGGAGGCTGCAGCGGACTGGATTGATAGGCGCCTGGATGCTGATCACCACGAATATTTACGTAGATATGAGGGGACTTTTAAGCATTTATTTCCCTTAAGTGCCTTTCTTACGTCCCACTCCAGTTTACTAACTGGGGCAAAGTATACATACAGTTTGCTGGGTGCAAGTATGTTGAGATAGAAATGCTTTGTTGAGCAGTTGAAGTTATTTTTTACTGTTTTATTGTCTTTAGGCCCGTATTTACACCATACACACCATAAAGGCATAGTAGGCGTAGTTAGCCAGGGGTAACAAAATACCCAGTTGCTTTTCAGTTACGGTAACCCAGTTGCTTTCAGTTGCTTTCATGTGGTCATCAAGATTTTGTTTGTTTGTGTCCGGATGTATGGGTGTGAATGATTGCTCCTCCACGGGACCTAAGTATCACGGTGTGGTTCACCAAGATGTGGTTTGCCATGCAGGCTGGCTGCACGCCTTTTGCGTACTGGCTGTAGGGGATTCCGTGTAAGCTGGTTGCATTTGGCTGTGTGCTGGCTGCGGAATCTAGTGTAAACCTGCCCGTGTGTGTTCCTCCTTTTGTTGTGTCGTCTCCCTGAGAGTATGTCATGGTTGCTCTCTTGCGTACTGGCTGCGGTGTTCCGTGCATGCTGGTTGCTAGGGGCAACGCCCTGTATGGCAGCTTGGTATTCTGTGGTTTCTGGTAACCCCTGACCTGATTTGGTACCTCCCTGTTTGGTTCTGAGGGGATTAACCTCCCTTGGTTGGTTCCTGGGTGTGTCCTTTCAGATGTGCTTGTTAGGCTGCTATTTCTTCCTTTGAGCGTGGAGTGTTGTGGTCGGTCTGTTCTGTCTTGTCTTGTGGTTGTTTCACCCTTCTGCTCTGTGTAGTCTGTTTACGTTTGTCTTGCCAGGTTTTGCCCTTTGCTGCTGACGCAAGGGGTCCTACCATCTACACCTCGATATGTTCCGCTGGTTCTGTAGTGTTGTCTTCATGTTCTGTACCTTGCCTTGTATCTGTCCTGTATTTGTAGAGCTTATCTGCATCTGGATAGCCTAACAGAGCTTATCTGCGTCTGATCTAAGTTCCTGTTATTGTCTGTCTGGTAGTCCTTACTGCTTCTGGTGTTCCGTTCATGTCTGTCCATGTCCACCTTCGGAAGATGGTTCCTGTGTTTCCCGGAGGCGGAATGCCCATGCGTATGTCCATACGAATGCCGATGCCCATTCTCTGTCTATCTGCAGCTCTGCCTGGGGCCGCTTAGCTTCTATTGCTTGTGGTGCAGGTAACTGCTTCTGTCTCTGCTCTGCTTGTTCTGTGCAGCTCTTCCTGGGGCCGCCTTGATTCTATTGCTTGGGGCGCAGGTACCTGCTTCTGACTCCATTCTGTTCTACCTGCCTGTCTGTTGACTCTATGTACTGTCCATACCTTGTCTGTTATCTCTGTGCCGTCTGATCCTGCTCCCACTGACTCGGTTTAAGCTCTGGAGTAGCCAGGGCTGCCATCACGGAGCGTGATCCCGCGAGACCTGTGACCTCTGGTATGAATAGCATGCTGAAGTGACTGAACTCATGTCCGCTCAGCCTCCGAGTACAGGATCAGATCATCGACACAAGTCAGGGGCGGACTGAGAACCCTCAGGGCCCCCGGGCAAAATAAATCAAGGGCCGCCAGGCAAAATAAATCAAAGGCCCCCTTCCAGGCCCCAACCATATCCCACCTCCATCCCCCCGTTCACACCGCGATTGTTACGCCCTACACAATGGAAGCATTCATCTCCCTGTGACCTGCCGCCGGTTCGGGTCCCCTCCCAGGAGAGCCAGCGCAAGGCCACAAAAAAAAAAGGCTCAGGACCGGCCGGGCCCCCCATGGCTGTACCCCCCTGATGGCGGCCCTGGGAGTAGCCGCTGGCAACTACTCTAACGGCTCAAGCCTATCCTCACCATCTGAGGCTCTAGTGAAGACCAGGTAGCTGCTTAGTTACGCCCCTCCAGGGTATTGCTAGTCAGTGGCACAGTGGGTACATTGAGGTCTTTTGTTATAGTCATTGTCAAGTGTCTTGGTTCCTTTGTAATAATTATGTGTTCCGTGGTCCTTGGCCTGTTTTCCTTGTACCCTGCTCGACTGACGTCTCGGAGGTCCCCCTTGGGGACATCCGGCACGTGACACTAAGATTTTAGATTTATTATTTTGGTGGCTACATGGCATTGGTTAAATTGATGTAATGGAACGTCAGGGGTCTTAACAATAAGATTAAACACTCATTGGTCTTTAACTATTTGAAAGGCCATAACCCAGATATAGTTGTGCTGCAGGAAACGCATGTACGAGGTCAGAAAGTTTTGGCTCTTAAATCTCCCTCTCCTACATTGGGCAAAAGCACATGGGTCAATTGAGATCTGGCGTCATCTTTACCCTACCTCTACACAATTCTCCACAGGTTCAATGTCTCATATATACTTGGCTTTTGTCTGTAGAGATCTGTTACCTTATATTAGAATCGGTGATTATTTACCTAGGGGTATTTCGGATCACACGCCCCTCCTCTTGAGTCTATCACAGCCACTGCCACCCCCCCACCCCACTGGATGGTGGTAGTTAAATCTGATGTGGCCAGATGTGCTCCCAATGGGAAGTAGATGCTACGGTGATATGAAACACTATTGGGCAGAAAACAAAGGGTCTTTAAACCCTCTGTTAGAATGGGATGCCTTTAAGTCTGTGACGAGGGGTACATTAATCCATGCAATAGCGTCACACAGGAAGGAATTATGTAGTGTCCCACTACGTATGGGTGGGCACTACACAATGGTGTTATTGTCATTGTATTCAACATGTCGTTCCATGTACCTTGTATTGTGTCATAATTGCATATAAAGTGCCGAGAGTTTCCTTGGTACAGGCCTGTCAGGGTGTTAATATTCCCCTAAGCCACTAGAGGGAGCTAGGGACCAGCCTTTATATATATAGTCAGGCCTGGGTCTAGTCAGTGGTGAGAGGGAAGAGTAAGGGAGTTGGAGTGTGGACCTCCTGAAGTGAGGAGGCTAGTCAGCCTGCAGCTGCTAGTAGTGTAACTGATATAAGAGAATTATCTAGCAAGAGAACATATATTCCAGAGGAGACTGCCCCAAGGATAAAGCAACCCTTTCTGCATTTGGGAGAATCTAGGTGCAGGAGTCGGATTATTAATCAACGCACTAATACAGCTACTGAGTTACCAGGGATCAAGTCAAGTCCTGTCCAGTAAGCATCTTATCCTCTGTCTACCTTGCTAGGATTAGCCCATTTTTTACCAAGCCTGCATACCAGGAAAATGACTGCATTTATACCATTTGTCTTCAAAATGGAATAACATAAAGAACTGTACATAATTTGCCGTGCAGTAAAGAAGTTAATGATCAACGGAATTCATTGTACCTCAATTATTCCTACTGTAAATCGGTTGTGCCACCGTAAAAGACACTGGCGTCACGAATTGCAAGGGACCTTGCCACAGGCACGTTAAACCTTAACATCAAGAGCACATCACATACCACCTGGCCTGTGTCCCTTCATCCAGAGAGTGCCCCAGAGGACTCACGTGCTGACCTCTCCATCACTGACTGCATGCCTGCCCAGGGACTTTATAACTGTGAGTACAAATCTCATCCCCTCGGTCTGCCTGCCTATGTCCGTGACCTCACAGGTTGCTTACCCTAAGGACTGGCATACTGCATGTCAAATTTTGGCATCACGAACAGGATACAGATTTTTCCTATGCCATTATGGAATACAAATTGTGTGCCATTATAGACTGTCAAGTGACTGAGCCCTATCTGTTTTATTACATAATCGGGCTAAAGAACTGTTTAAAATTACTCCAAAAGCGCTTATATGCATTGTGCTGGCCTACTGAGGAAAATCGCAGTATAAAAGTGTGGCTTTATGAACTTTTCATTTTTCAATACCCCTGCTTGCTGTCAGTGGATCGCTAGCTGGATGGATTAAAGATGGCCGCCTGAACTGTGTGAGGATATTTGCTGCGCGATCATTGTGTCCGCCTGGTGCGAAAAAGAAGACGGCGCCAGCCCTGCATACCAAGAAGGTACCGCCTAGTTCCTGTAGTCCAAAGAGGCCGCGCCTATCTGCCGACACTGCTGCCAGCCTCAGCCTTATTGCCTTGGACGTGGTGAAGTTCCGCCCCTCTGCTCCGGAATTCTTGCGGGAAGGGGACGCTACGCATGGGAGACCTGAGGGAGATGGCAAAGGTCCGAGCCAGCAAGTATGGAGGCGATACCTGCATCAGGCAGTGATTGAGGAGCACCCCCTGCTTATGTCCCAAAGGAAGAGCTGCAAAATTGTCCGGAGGTATGTGATGAGTCTAACCGCCCTCATCACCCTCCGTGGGGGGTCTTTCTGTGCCCAAACCCGTTATGGCCTGTTCTAATGGTCGAAGTGCACGATGTCGCGGTGCACAAGAGCGATGCAAGGGAGTCGTGCTGACTTTTGATAAAGAGCGGGGTTTCGGCTTTATCCGGGAGAGTGACACCAGCCGGGACTTTTTTGTGAACCGCCGGTCTGTGAAGAGGAGCTACTTGCCAGACCGCCTGCACAACCTAGTTGAAGGTGAGACTGTCAAGTTTACCCCTGCCGAGGGCCTGAGGGGCCCTTATGCCACTGCGGTGTCCCGTCCGGGTGCTAAACCGGAAGACTGGGAAGGCCAAGTTGACATCGCCAGCCCAGAAGCCGCGTCTGAACCTGCGCTTAGGCCTGCCCGCTCCACCTACCAGGAGCGCGCCACCTTCATCGGGCCTAACATCTTTTGGCAGCCTATCATCCTGGAAAGGCCTGCCAGTCCATACCCGTCACCTGATCTCCAACGCAGAGCTAAAGAGATGGCTGCTTTAGAAGAACGTGAAAGGTTTGAGGCCTACATTGCAGCCTGACGTTCTGTTTCTACTTCTCCAGCTTTTACACAGAAATCCCAGTTCCCGCTGCTCAATCCCGGATCTTCCAGGCAGAAAAATTATGCTACACCAGTAGTATCAAACGTGTCCCGATACCAGTAAAGGACAGTGAGGTTGATTTCTCACCAAGAAGGGAATCCTGACGCATCCTCCACCCAGATGGTACAGTGTTGTGGCCTGCTACGCCCAATCAACTGTTGCTTGTGCCAACAGATTCATCTGAAGAAGAAGAGCAGGAAGAGTATGACACATACCTGTGAGTAGGCCTGCTTGGCCAAATTGTTGAGAGACCCTCACAGTGAATTAGACTGTTTCAGGACAGTTCCTAAAAGCCACTGCAACTACCAATGCTCACTTTGCCATGTTTCTGGACTCCCTGCCTACCCTGCTGATTAACGTTGAAAAAGCTATCACTCCATATCCAAGTTTGTGCCTGCTGTTGCACATTTTTCCCTCTTTAACCCCCTCTTCAGGTTGAGATGGGGTACCGCAACAGCACGTTTATTACCAGGACTAACCAGGGAAGATACTCAGCCTCTCCTGAGCCCCTGTGCTGTATTATTCTGCAACGTTCAAGTGTCGTGCCCAGGGATGGACTCTGACGAAACCTGAGCCCCTGTGTTTAAGTTTTGTTCCAGTTTGCAACGTTTTATTCAAGAATATGTACCCAGAGATGGACTCAAATGGACCTGAGCCTCTGTGATTCTACTGTTTCATCTTTCAGGGTTATGGACTCTTGTGTATTAGAGCCTAGAGGAACTTTGTTTTGTACTGTTTTCCAAAAATAATGGACTATCCTGGTGTATTTCCTAACGCTGTGCCAAGTCAGCGCCCATGTTCCCAGATTTACCAACTGTGAAGAGAACGACGCCCATACTCCATACCCTTTAAAATGTGTCATTTTGCCAGCTTCGCTGCCTGATATACCTGTGCATTATAACCTACCTTTCTTGCAGGTTCAAGAATAATGTTTGGTAGTGCAGTCAAAAATAATGCCCCAGTGTTGTTATATATTGTGCACATATTTTTTTCTTTTCTTTCAGGAGACCAGCGTTTAGCGGGACAAGCCTCCCCAGTCTGTGTCGAGGGAGACACAGGTTATATCAGCGGGGTATTTAGTGTCCCACTACGTATGGGTGGGCACTACACGATGGTGTTATGGTCATTGTATTCAACATGTCGTTCCATGTACCTTGTATTGTGTCATAATTGCATATAAAGTGCAGAGAGTTTCCTTGGTACAGGCCTGTCAGGGTGTTAGTATTCCCCCGAACCACTAGAGGGAGCGCCCTTTATATATAGTTAGGCCTGGGTCTAGTCAGTGGTGAGAGGAAAGAGTAAGGGAGTTGGAGTGTAGACCTCCTGAAGTGAGGAGGCTAGTCAACCTGCAGCTGCTAGTAGTGTAACTGATATAAGAGAATTATCCAGCCAGGGCCGGGCCGACACAGAGGCTGAGGAGGCTCCAGCCTCAGGGCGCTCAAGCCTCAGGGCGCAGGCAAGGCCACTCTCACCAAGTCCCTGCTGCTGCCGTGTAGCTGTATTAGCAGCAGAGCATCCATTTCTGCGCTCTGCTGCTGTAACAGCCGGTCCTGCGCCCCCTAGTGGTGTTCTTCCTCCCTCCCTCAGTCTAGTGCAGTGTGCTGCAGCTCCGTACCTTCCCCAGCCCCTGACTTCCTGCCTGTGTGTGCACCAGAGATTCACAACCCCCTCCCCCAGCACAGAGAGAAGAGCAGCGTCGGGACAGAGAAGGAGGAGGAGGAGGAATACTCTGCATCCTGCCTCTCCCTCCAAGTCACCAGAGACTGTATGTGCAGAAAATGTAAGGGGTTAAAGGGAATGGAATGGCAGTAATGTAATGTGCATATTGTGTGTTTTTATGTATGTGTGTCATATGTATGTCAGTATGTATGTGTGTGTGTCATATGTATGTCAGTATGTGTGTGTGTCATATGTATGTCTGTATATATGTGTGTGTCATATGTATGTCAGTATGTATGTGTGTGTCATATGTATGTCAGTATGTATGTGTGTCATATGTATGTCAGTATGTATGTGTGTGTCATATGTATGTCTGTATATATGTATGTGTGTCATATGTATGTCAGTATGTGTGTGTGTGTCATATGTATGTCAGTATGTATGTGTGTCATATGTATGTCAGTATGTATGTGTGTGTCATATGTATGTCAGTATGTGTGTGTGTCATATGTATGTCTGTATATATGTGTGTGTCATATGTATGTCAGTATGTATGTGTGTGTCATATGTATGTCTGTATGTATGTGTGTGTCATATGTATGTCAGTATGTATGTGTGTGTCATATGTATGTCTGTATGTATGTGTGTGTCATATGTATGTATGTATATATGTGTGCGTCATATGTATATATGTGTGTCATTTGTATGTCAGTATATATGTGTGTGTCATATGTATGTCAGTATGTATGTGTGTGTCATATGTATGTCTGTATGTATGTGTGTGTCATATGTATGTCATGTATATATGTGTGTCGTCATATGTATATGTGTGTGTCATATGTATGTCAGTATATATGTGTGTGTCATATGTATGTCAGTATGTATGTGTGTGTCATATGTATGTCTGTATATATGTGTGTTTCATATGTATGTCAGTATGTGTGTGTGTCATATGTATGTCAGTATATATGTGTGTGTCATATGTATGTCAGTATGTATGTGTGTGTCAAATGTATGTCAGTATAGATTATCTAACCCAGTCCCCTTCCCCCATCAGCCCTTGTCCTACCCCCATCTACCCCACCAGACATTTAGATGTTATTTATTCCTGCTATTCTAATGCTCTGATCAGTAGATGGCTCAAGTCAAGCCCTCACCCCCCCCAGCCATTTAGATATGTATTTTATCAATCATCCCCCACCCCCGCCTTCCTTGTAATTTGCTGGCCCTCAATATCCATTGTGAGTCACAATCCATAACAGTGCCTTCCACACATCCCCCATAACAATGCGTCATCCACAGATCCCCCATAACAGTGTGTCATCCACAGATCCCCCATAACAGTGTGTCATCCACAGATCCCCCATAACAGTGTGTCATCCACAGATCCCCCATAACAGTGTGTCATCCACAGATCCCCCATAACAGTGTCATCCACAGATCCCCCATAACAGTGTCATCCACAGATCCCCCATACCAGTGTCATCCACAGATCCCCCATAACAGTGTGTCATCCACAGATCCCCCATAACAGTGTGTCATCCACAGATCCCCCATAACAGTGTCATCCACAGATCCCCCATAGCACTGTCATCCACAGATCCCCCATAACAGTGTGTCATCCACAGATCCCCCATAACAGTGGGTCATCCACAGATCTCCATAACAGTGTGTCATCCACAGATCCCCCATAACAGTGTGTCATCCACAGATCCCCCATAACAGTGTGTCATCCACAGATCCCCCATAACAGTGTCCTCCACAGATCCCCCATAACAGTGGGTCATCCACAGATCTCCATAACAGTGCGTCATCCACAGATCCCCCCATAACAGTGCAATCCACAGACCCCCCATAACATTGTGCTATCCACAGATCCTCCATAACAGTGTCATCCATAGATCCCCCATAACACTGTCATCCATAGATCTCCCATAACAGTGTCATCCACAGATCCCCATAGCATTGTCATCCACAGATCCCCCATAACAGTGTCATCCACAGATTACCCCATAACAGTGTCATCCATAGATCCCCCATAACAGTTTCATCCATAGATCCGCCCCATAACAGTGTCATCCATAGATCCCCCATAACAGTTTCATCCATAGATCCCCCATAACAGTGTCATCCACAGATCCCCCATAACAGTGTCAACCATAGATCCCCCCATAACAATGTCATCCACAGATCCTCCATAACAGTGCGTCATTAATTGATACATTAAACTGTGCATATTTATGTGTGATTACAACAGTATTTAGTAAAGACTCCACAAGTTGGGGGCGCACTGGCTCAGCTCAGCCTCTGTTGGTGGTGGACCTTGTCCCAGCCCTGTATCCAGCAAGAGAACATATATTCCAGAGGAGCCTGTCCCAAGGATAAAGCAACCCTTTCTGCCTTTGGGCCTTGGGAGAATCTAGGTGCAGGAGTCAGATTATTAATCACCACACCAATACAGCTACTGAGTTACCAGGGATCAAGTCCTGTACAGTAAGCATTTTACCCTCTGTCTACCTTGCTAGGATTAGCCCATTCTTTACCAAGCCTGCATACCAGGAAAATAAATGCATTTATACCATTTGTCTTCAAACGGAATTACATAAAGAACTGTACATAATTTGCCGTTCATTTATATACTATCTCCAGGTTCAACATGATAATAGGGGCTTAAGGATCCTAGCGTCACTAGATAATGAAAAGCGTTTGACTCAGTGGAGTGGGATTTCATGTGGGCTACACTCGAAAGGATGCGCTTCTCCAGGAACTGCAAATACTTTATAGGTCCCCACAACTAGGGTCAAGGTAAATAGGCATATATCTGACTCCTTTCCTTGGCAGGGGCACCAGACAGGGTTGTCCACTTTCCCCTTACTCTGGTAATGGAGCTCTTGTCCCTACTCATTTCTTCTAACTTAGCTATAGAAGGTTGGGAGGTGGCTGGAATAACTGAGAAACTTCCTTTATGCAGATGACATGTTGATATACCTGGCGAACCCAGGAAAATCTCTCAACGCCCTCTTAGACACTGTAGATGAGTTTGGTAATCTCTCTTGTCTGTGGGTCTTCCTACCTAAGTTGTTATATCTATGTAGGGGCGGCATCACTAGCGTTACCAAAACTACACTTTATACGGATCCGTCCTTCCTCGTCTGCGCATGCGCAGATCCGTCCATCCCTCATGACAAGCGGAGGAACGGATCCCTTCTCTGCAATGCATTTGTAGACGGATCCCGCATCCGGATCACGTCTACAAATGCTGTCAGTTGTGACACTAAACGCCGGCAGGCAGCTCAACGACCGAATCTGCCTGCTGGATCACACGAACGCAAGTGTGAAAGTAGCCTTATGCGGCAGTACAGCGGAGCTAGTGTCATCCATAGATCCCCCATAACACTGTCATCCATAGATCTCCCATAACAGCGTCATCCACAGATCCCCCATAAGTAGTGTCATCCACAGATCTCCCATAGCATTGTCATCCACAGATCCCCATAGCATTGTCATCCACAGATCCCCATAACAGTGTCATCCACAGATTACCCCATAACAGTGTCATCCATAGATCCCCCATAACAGTTTCATCCATAGATCCGCCCCATAACAGTGTCATCCATAGATCCCCCATAACAGTTTCATCCATAGATCCCCCCCATAACAGTGTCATCCACAGATCCCCCATAACAGTGTCAACCATAGATCCCCCCCATAACAATGTCATCCACAGATCCTCCATAACAGTGCGTCATTAATTGATACATTAAACTGTGCATATTTATGTGTGATTACAACAGTATTTAGTAAAGACTCCACAAGTTGGGGGGGGGGGGCGCACTTGGCTCAGCTCAGCCTCTGTTGGTGGTGGACCTTGTCCCAGCCCTGTATCCAGCAAGAGAACATATATTCCAGAGGAGCCTGTCCCAAGGATAAAGCAACCCTTTCTGCCTTTGGGCCTTGGGAGAATCTAGGTGCAGGAGTCAGATTATTAATCACCACACCAATACAGCTACTGAGTTACCAGGGATCAAGTCCTGTACAGTAAGCATTTTACCCTCTGTCTACCTTGCTAGGATTAGCCCATTCTTTACCAAGCCTGCATACCAGGAAAATAAATGCATTTATACCATTTGTCTTCAAACGGAATTACATAAAGAACTGTACATAATTTGCCGTTCATTTATATACTATCTCCAGGTTCAACATGATAATAGGGGCTTAAGGATCCTAGCGTCACTAGATAATGAAAAAGCGTTTGACTCAGTGGAGTGGGATTTCATGTGGGCTACACTCGAAAGGATGCGCTTCTCCAGGAACTGCAAATACTTTATAGGTCCCCGACAACTAGGGTCAAGGTAAATAGGCATATATCTGACTCCTTTCCCCTTGGCAGGGGCACCAGACAGGGTTGTCCACTTTCCCCTTACTCTGGTAATGGAGCTCTTGTCCCTACTCATTTCTTCTAACTTAGCTATAGAAGGTTGGGAGGTGGCTGGAATAACTGAGAAACTTCCCTTTATGCAGATGACATGTTGATATACCTGGCGAACCCAGGAAAATCTCTCAACGCCCTCTTAGACACTGTAGATGAGTTTGGTAATCTCTCTTGTCTGTGGGTCTTCCTACCTAAGTTGTTATATCTATGTAGGGCGGCATCACTAGCGCTACCGAAACTACACTTTATACGGATCCGTCCTTCCTGTCTGCGCATGCGCAGATCCGTCCATCCCCATGACAAGCGGAGGAACGGATCCCTTCTTGCAATGCATTTGTAGACGGATCCGCATCCGGATCCGTCTACAAATGCTGTCAGTTGTGACACTAAACGGATCCGGCAGGCAGCTCCAACGACCGAACTGCCTACTGGATCACACGAACGCAAGTGTGAAAGTAGCCTTATGCGGCAGTACAGCGGAGCTATGTGGTGTGGTGGATTAAAGCCGATGCAAGCGTTACAGCAGTGCTGCTGAAAGCTGCTTTAGTGGGTTTTTATGAAGCCCTCACAGACTTAGTATATATGCAAAATAAATGTGGAGCCCCAGTATTGGTCTACAACACAATGAAAACAACACGATATATAGATAGCGTTTTGCTCTAAACTTACTGATTTCACTCCAAAAACCTTATTGAAAGAACTAACAGTCCTTTTAAGGACTAGAGTGTGTGTTTGACAGCAGTGCAGCACCTTTTTTAAGAAGGGGTTTGCAGGGCTTGAAAATCGCTTTTTTAACTTCTAAAAGACAGAAAGATTTCCGATTAGTGACATCTACAATATGCCATCATTAAGCAGTGTGTTGGGCAGATATTATAAAAAGGGGCTTATTCACTACAGTGTTCCTTGGTACTGAGATATACACTGCACCATCATAAAGCAGTATGTTGGGCAGACATTATAAAAAGGGGCTTATTCAGTACAGTGTTCCTTGGTACTGAGATATACACTGCACCATCATAAAGCAGTGTGTTGGGCAGACATTATAAATAGGGGCTTATTCACTACAGTGTTCCTTGGTACTGAGATATACACTTCACTATCATAAAGCAGTGTGTTGGGCAGACATTATAAAAAAGGGGCTTATTCACAACAGTGTTCCTGCTACCGAGAAATACACTGCAGAGAAATTATTTGTTTTGGGGAAATTAACCTAACTTGTGCCACATCTGTGTGTGCATTCAATCTGCAACCCTTATATTAAATTTAAAACACCAAAAAAATTCTTGGTTCCTCCAGAGATAGAAACGTTAAAAGTTTGGTGTACATGTAAGCCCACTAGCTCTACCTTCTCCCCAGAGTTGGAGTATGCAGCTCTTTCCTAGGCCGAGAAAACAGCAACTGTAGGAATCCTCTACCTTCACAGGTGAACATTGAAAAAATTCTTGGTTCCTCCAGAGATAGAAATGTTAAAAGTTTGGTGTACATGTAAGCCCAGTAGGTCTACCTTCTCCACAGCGTTGGAGTTTGCAGCTCTTTCCTAGGCCGAGAAAACAGCAACTGTAGGAATCGTCTGTTTGGAATGATTTGCAAGCGGTTTTCGACTTGCACCGGTGAACACCGAAAAAATTATGGGTTCCTCTAGAGATAGAAATGTGAAAACTTTGTTGTACATGCAGGCCCACTAGGTCTACCTTCACCCAGGAGTTTGAGTATGCAGCTCTTTCCTAGGCCGAGAAAACAGCAACTGTAGGAATCCTCTACCTTCACAGATGAACATTGAAAAAATTATTGGTTCCTCCAGAGATAGAAACGTTAAAAGTTTGGTGTACATGTAATCCCACTAGCTCTACCTTCTCCCTAGAGTTGGAGTATGCAGCTCTTTCCTAGGCTGAGAAAACAGCAACTGTAGGAATCGTCTGTTTGGGATGATTTGCAAGCGCTTTTCGACTTGCACCGGTGAACACCCAAAAAATTATGGGTTCCTCTAGAGATAGAAACGTGAAAACTTTGTTGTACATGCAGGCCCACTAGGTCTACTTTCACTTAGGAGTTTGAGTATGCAGCTCTTTCCTAGGCCGAGAAAACAGCAACTGTAGGAATCCTCTACCATCACAGATGAACATTGAAAAAATTCTTGGTTCCTCCAGAGATAGAAATGTTAAAAGTTTGGTGTACATGTAAGCCCACTAGGTCTACCTTCTCCCTAGAGTTGGAGTATGCAGCTCTTTCCTAGACCGAGAAAACAGCAACTGTAGGAATCGTCTGTTTGGGATGATTTGCAAGCGCTTTGCAAGATTTAAATTTTGGTCATAGTTAACTAGTTTTGGGCACATCTGTGTGTGCGTTTAGGTCGCAACCGTATATACAGTATTCCCACAGAGAATACATTTTATTTGGGACAAATTTGTATCCAATATAGAACTACATCCGAATACAGTGTGTATTGTCAAAATTACATCATCTCTGGGCTAGTGTAGTGCCGAAACTCTGAATTTTTCTGTATCCAGTACCTTACTGGAAGCCAATACAGTGTGTATTGTAAATATTACATTATTTCTGGGCTAGTGTAGTGTTGAAAATCTGTATTTTTCTGTATCCAGCACCTTACTGGAGGCCAATACTGTGTGTATATTATGAAAATTTCATTATCTGTGGCCTACTGTACTCCCGAAAATTTTTGTTTCTCTGTCTCCAGTACATTACAGCAAGCCAATACAGTGTGTATTGTAAAAATTTCATTATCTGTGGCCTAGTGTGGTGCCAAAAATTTGTATTTCTCTGTCTCCACTACATTACAGCAAGCCAATACAGTGTGTACTGTAAAAATTACATTATTTGTGCGCTACTGTAGTGCATAAAATTTGTATTTCTCTGTCTCCAGTACATTACAGCAAGCCAATACAGAGCGTCCTGTAAAAATTACATTATCTCTGGGCTAGTGTAGTGCAGAAAATCTGAATTTCTCTGTTTACAGTACTGTCCTGCATAAAAAAAACTGTGTCTTTACCGAACAGTAAAACAATCTGCGCCACCTACTGACAAAACCATTAATATGAAGAAGGCGAGCACAAAGGGAGGGGGAAGTGGGTGTGATGCTGATGGTGCAAGCAGAGGACGTGGCCCTGGACGCAATGAAACTGTGCCTGCTGCCAGTGCACCAGAAAAAACGAAAATCCACCTTATCCAGCTTCATGTCCAAGTTAGCTGGGCGGCGCAGGACCAACACTGTCCAAGTCTGACCAGTGCGAACAGGTGGTCAGTTGGATTGCAGAAGATAATGCTTCCAGTCGTTAAGCACCACCCTCTCTTCCACAAAGTCCAGTCTCTGTAGCCAAGAGTCTGTTCAACTGAATCCTCACTCTGATTCGCCTTCCTCCCACTATGTCGCATCTGGCCAAATAAGTGATCCCACACTCGAATATTCACATGACCTCTTTTCATTGCCAGTACCTGGTTTGGCTCTCTCGCCAAGCGCGCTTAAAGAGGTACCTGAGATATTGTGCCCTGATTCCCAACCTCTTGAGCCTTCACAGTCTCAAGAAGATGACGGTGGTGAACCGCAGTCATTTGTTTACGAGGTGAATGATGATGAGACACAGTTGCCAATCACTGAGGTGGTGGTTAGGTCAAGTCAGGAGGATGAGCAGAGTGAGGAAGTGGAAGAGTAGGTGGTGGACGATGAGGTCACTGACCCAACATAGTTAGGTGAAAAGGCGAGCGAAGACAGCAGTACAGAGGGGGAGGGATCCGTAGCACCGCAACAGTCTGGAAGAGGCAGAGCAACAAATACCATCCACCTCACAATTTCAAAGTATTACCAGCTCGTTCAGGATACTTACCAGAATATATAAAAATCACATACGTAGTTGGTGGGAGCTACAGACTCTCGATACTTATCTTAAAAATCGCATTGTACCTAGGGGCCTGCAGATTCCACTTCTACCCTCCACTCAAGTTCGGTCTACTGAGCTCATGACTAAATGGGAGGTGGAATCCATTGAGTTTTCTCTTCGCTTCATGACACTACTTGCTGAAGCAGATAAAACCCATCTTTAAAACGACTAAGAAAGAACTGCAGGAGGCCCTAGAAGCAACTCGCAAATTCAAAGATCATCCTGACTTTTGTAGGAAGGAATCCACCCTACAACAGAATATTGAGAAGTTCATGGCCCAACTCAAGGAACGCAAGCACTCTCAATTTGTCTGAGATACTGTAGACTTTAGAGACGGACGTATTCTTGAATTTGGGGGCACCAAAACCAAGGCCTTAGAGATAGAGACTGAACCCTCTTCCTCTGAGAGTGACCTAGAGCCTGATAGTAACCAGAGCCCGGGTATCTCACGGGGTGTTTTCGGGGCTACAAGCGTGGCTACAGAGGGCAACAGAGAGGTAACAATAACAGGGGGCATTTTTTAGGAAAGGGCCCTCCAGTCTCAGATTATCTACTACGGACTCGACGGGACAATTAATGTCATCCCAAACAGGGACTCCCTCTAAGTGTGAAATGCAAGTCATTAATTTATCTGCTCGTACTCTCACCTGTACTGAAAACATGTTACTTAAGAGGGGTCTATCCTTTGTCCCTATTCATAGCTATGATAGCTTTGAATGGGTCAAAGATTTGGAATTATTTGGCAGAAAATTAAAATGGAAAAAGTTCTTTGTGTCTCATGACCGTCGCCAATGTGCGGAACCTGGGATTGACCCTGATGAACTAAGTGATGTCCGTATCCTAGCTGATTTATGGACGGAGGGACATCGTGACCTAGGGAAGGGCCCTTTCTCTAACCTAAGGCCTCGTTCTACCAAAATCCCCCCGTAAATAATGACACCCCTGTTGACACCTTTTTGAAAGTTGTCAAGGATCAACTCATGAAATTAACTGTCCCCAGGGGACAACAAAATAACCTCTCTGCCCCTGAGACCGACGCGTTAATAGGTCTGGAGCGTGACTACACCATTACCATTAAGCCGTCCGATAAGGGCGGCAATATTGTTGTCATGAGCACCGAAGACTATGTCACAATGTGCCGAACTATTCTTGACGACACACATTGCTACCGTCGTCTTATTACTAGTCCCCTTGAAGAGTATCAGTCTGAACTACATACCCTTTTTTCTGATGCTGCTGACCAGGGTTTGATTAGTAAGCAAGAATTCGCCTATTTGTGTTCTAAACACCCCCGGGTTGCCTGCTTCTATGGTCTGCCCAAGATCCATAAAGGCACCACTCCCCTTAAGGGCAAGACCAATAGTTGCTGGCACTGACAGCCTGACCCATCATCTGGGCACATATGTCGATACCATACTACGCCCTTTTGTGACCGCACTACCATCATACGTACTGGACTCTATAGACATCGCCAGTCTCGATGTGGAGGCACTTTATAGCAGCATTCCCCACTCTACTGGTTGTGAAAAAATTGGGGTTTTCTTAAGTGAACGAGGAACCCATTTACAAGCACACAATGACTTTGTACTGACCTTACTCCACTTTATCTTGGAACACAATGTGTTCCTTTTCGATCGTCGTCTCTTCCACCAGCTCAGGGGTGTGGCCATGGGGAGCCCGTGTGCCCCCACCTTCGCCAATCTGTACCTGGGCAGGTGGGAGAGGGAGATCGTCTTCGGTGACAACATGTATACCTGGTCCGCCCACATAGATCTGTGGACGAGGTATATCGATGATATACTCATTCTATGGAAAGGCACGAAGGAACAATTCCATGAGTTTGTACAGGCCCTTAGTTCCAATTCTCTGGGCCTGTTTTTCACTTCTGAGATCCAGACTACTACCATCACGTTTCTGGATCTACGCATCACTAAGGAAATGGATGGCCGGTTGGTGACTGATTTATTTCGGAAACCAACAGCCACCAATAACCTCCTGCGGTGGGATAGCTGGCATCCGGTGCCACTGAAACGTGGCATCCCTAAAAGCCAGATTCTACGGATCAGGCGCAATTGTTCACATTTCTCTGATTTCCGACGGGCTGCTAATGATCTGTCCTGTCATTTTGAAAACCGAGGGTATCCTTGCCAGGTTCTGAAAACCGCTTACCAACATGCGGAATTTAGTGATCGGGATACCCTTCTACATCCTAAAACTAAAAATGACATTGACGGCCCCATGAGGATCATTGCCACCTTTGATTCTGCTTATGTCGAGGTACGTCAAATTTTACACCAATACTGGGGCATCCTACAGGCTAACCCCGATATTGGGCATTTAGTGGGGGATATCCCATCGATCACTTATACTGTAAGCGGGGACGCAATCTAAAGGATCGCCTCGTCCACAGCCTTTTTGAATCAAATATCTCTAAGACTTGGCTGTCACATGGACTAATGGGCACCTTTAGATGTGGGAACTGAGCCACCTGTCCTGCCATTGGTACAGGTACCACCTTCACAGGTATAGGTAACCCTAAAACCTATTTCATACAGTCATTTGTGAACTGCCGTACCTCCGGCTTAATTTACCTTATTTCTTGCCCTTGTGGCAAGAAGTATGTAGGTAAGACACAGTGCGAACTACGCCGGCGGATTCTGGAACACCTGGGCGATGTCCGCAACCGTAGAGATACTTCTGTCGCACGAAAGATCGAGAGATACCACAATAATGATGCATCCGTCCTACAGTTTCAAGGCATTGAAACATTGCGCCCATCTCCCCGTGGGGGTGATTTTGATCGTCTCCTTCTGCAAAAAGAGGCCAGGTGGATTTTTCGGTTACAAACCATTCAACCATCTGGCCATAATGATCATATCAGCTATGCTTGTTTTCTCTAGTTGCTATCCTTGAGGTTAAATGCATGCTGTAATCTGTGTCAGTTTATTCTGTTTTCATTCCATGTCGCTCTATGAGGTCCCCTCCCACTTCTTGCTATCCTATAGATGTGACCCTCCTCTACTATCTATTTTACAATGCCGCTTAATGTTTCCCCATGTTGCTAATGGCAACTACGTTGCCTTTTGATCTACCAGGCACTGCCGAGATGTTTCCAATCCTGGGCGGGTTTCTGCATGACGGTCTGTCACACCCCGTCTCATAGGCGATTGGATCGGATGCTATGGTGCCGGCCCAGTCGGCGGTGCTTTACATGTCTACACTGCGCCATCGCAGCGCGCGTGTCACAGTTGCTATCTATACCGGAGCGCACTACCATGCGCATAATACCTATGCTCCTAATGATTTAAGAAACGCGTCGAGCTTGAGTGTCTGTTTGTCTGTATGTCCCGTTTTCTAGGTGCCCCTGTGTCCCACCACACAGTCAGTCCGGTCCTGTATCTTTGCTGCACGCTCTAGACGTTGTTTCCGCATGCATTGGGGGATCGGTCAGACTATGTTTCTTAGTGCACTTTTGGTGCAGTGCAGGTACGCACCTCAGGGGATCCCACCAGTTTATGCCTCAGCCTCACGTTCTGTGGGCTTGTGGTTTCCTTTGCGGGCACCCTCTCTTCTATGCTAGCTCTTCACCTAGTGCAAAAAATATTATTAGCAGTACATAACGTGTCAAACGTACATAATGTACATAACATAACGTGTCACACGTGTTTGTCTACCCCTAAAAAAGGTGCTACACATGCCACATCCAGCCCCAGCAAGGTGGAATCTACACAATAATTCGAGTTATTGTGTAGAGTCCACCTTGCTGGGGCCGTATGTGGCATGTGTAACACCTTACTTAGGATTGTAGACAAAAGATTGGTAGTTTGCAGCCTGTGCCATACAAAAATGAGCCGGGGCGTGAACACTAGCAACCTCACCACCACCAGCATGATCGGTCACATGGCATCCAAGCACCCTAATAAGTGGGCCGAACGCCTGGGTCAAACTCTGTGTCTGTGGGTCCCATCACTGCCTCCACTTCCCCTGTGTTACGCACTGCTGGCCAATCCCCTGTCGAAGGCACAGGCCTGGGTGCTCCTCGCCCTGCACCTGGACCTTTGCATGAACTGTCAGCAACAACATCCACTTCCCTGTCCCAGCTCAGCGTCCAAATGTCGATAACACAGGCATTTGAACGCAAGCGCAAATACCCACCCACAGGCCATATCACTAAATACACAACTTTCAAAATTGCTGGCCCTTGAAATGTTGCCATTTAGGCTTGTGGACACTAAGGCCTTCCGCAGCCTGATGTCGGCGGCCATCCCTCGGTTCGCAGTCCCCAGCTAACACTATTTTTCACGGTGTGCCGTGCCCGACTTACACCAGCATGTGTCCCAGAACATTACCCGTGCCCTGACCAACGCACTTACTGGGAAGGTCCACCTCACCACGGGCACATGGACAAGTGCTGGTGGCCAGGGATGCTAAATTTCACTGACGGCATACTGGGTGAATGTTGTGGAGGCCGGGAGTGAGTCAGACCCTGGGATGGCACAGGTGCTACCCACGCCCAGGATTGCGGGCCCTAAGTCCATCAGGGTCTCCACCAGCAGTTATGTTACTGGTTCCAACCCCCACTTCTCCTCTTCTGCTGCCTCCTCCTCCACCTCCAACAGCAGTCAGCCATCAGTCGCTAGCTGAAAGCAGTGTAGCACTGCTGTGGGTAAGCGTCAACAAGCCGTGCTGAAGCTGATATGTTTAGGGGACATACAGTACACCGCCGCAGAGCTTTGGCAGGGTATAGGGGACCAGACCGAGCTGTGGCTCTCGCCACTCAACCTACAAACAGGCATGGTTGTGTCTGACAATGGCCGTAACTTGGTGGCAGCTTTGGAGCTCGGCAACCTGACACACATTCCGTGCCTAGCCCACGTCTTAAACTTAGTGGTTCACCGGTTTATCAAAACCTACCCCAACTTGCAGGAGCTACTAGTGAAGTGCTCATTCCCACAAGTCATCCACAGCTTCAAATAGTCTGTCAATGCTGCAGCAGCGCTTGCGGCTTCCAGCTCACCAACTGTTGTGCGACATGTCCACTCGGTGGAACTCTACGTTCTGCATGTTGGCCAGGCTTTGTGAGCAGCAGAGGGCAGTTGTGGAAGAGGAGGAGGAGGATGAGGGTATGGAGAGTCATCCTGAAGTTGACATTGAAGTCTTGACTGTTGGTACTCTGGCACACATGGCTGACTTCATGTTAGGCTGCCTTCCCCGCGACCCTCGCTTTATATGAATTTTAGGTAACACAGATTACTGGGTGTTCACCCTTCTCAACCCCCGCTACAAAGAGTACTTCTTATCTCTGATTCCTATGGTGGAGAGGACGAGTAAAACCGTGCAATACCAGAAGGTACTTGTTGACAGATTGCTCCAAAATATTCCATCTGACAATGCGGCCGCCAGAGTCAGTACTTCCTTAGGCAACCAAGGAAGGGAGACAAGGGGAACACACATTTGTTCCAACAGAGGCAGCGCAATACTTTCCAAGGCATGGGACACTTTCATGACACCACACCAGCAACCTCACCCTGAATCGTGGCCTAGTGCTACAAGGAGGGAAAAGTTTTGGAAGATGGTGATGGAATACATTGCAGACCGTGTCAGCATCCTAAATGATCCCTCAGTGCCTTACAACTACTGGGTGTCCAAGCTGGACACGTGGGACGAACTTGCGCTCTACTCTTTGGAGGTGCTGGCCTGCCCTCCGCCAGCGTATTGTCTGAGTGTGTATTTAGTCCTGCTGGTGGCAGGTTGACTCAGGTAAAAATGAACAAGGCCTGGATTGCCCCTGACTTCTCCACTCCAGAGGAAAGCTGAGCTGAGCTAATGAGGAACAAAAACGCAATTTAAATGTATGCTTTATAATGTACTCTATCCACAAGATTCAGATGCACCCTTTTCACCGCAAAAAAAAGGGTATATGTTTGAATCTTGATTTCCCATCCGCCTCCTTCTCCGCCTCCTCTTCATACAGAATATATATGCCTTCATTATAATATTTTGTAGGGTTTGTACAGCTTCAGGCCCTCCCCTCCAATGCTTTATACTGTCTGCTCAACTGTAGGCCATCACTGCAATGTTTTATGGGTTCGCTAGGCTTCAGGCCCTCACCTCCACTGCTTTATACCATCTGCTCACCTGTAGGCCCTCACTGCAATGTTTTATGGGGTTCGCTAGGCTTCAGGCCCTCACCTCCAATGGTTTATATGGTCTGCTCACATGAAGGCCATCACTGCAACGTTTTATGGGGTTCGCTAGGCTTCAGGCCCTCACCTCCAATGATTGATACCGTCTGCCCACCAGAAGGCCATAACTGCAATGTTTTTGGGATTCGCTAGGCTTCAGTTCCTCACCTCCAAAGCTTTATATGGTCTGCTCACCTGTAGGTCATCATTGCAATGTTTTATGGGGTTCGCTAGGCTTCAGGCCCTCACCTCCAATGCTTTATACGGTCTACTCACCTGTAGGCCATCACTGCAATGTTTTATGGGGTTCGCTAGGCTTCAGGCCCCTACCTCCAATGCTTTATACGGTCTGCTCACCTGTAGGCCATCACTGCAATGTTTTATGGGGTTCGCTAGGCTTCAGGCCCTCACCTCTAATGCATTATAAGGTCTGCTCATCTGTAGGCCATCACTGCAATGTTTTATGGGGTTCGCTAGGCTTCAGGCCCTCACCTCCAATGCTTTTTACCGTCTGCTCACCTGTAGGCCAACATTGCAATGTTTTATGGGGTTCGCTAGGCTTCAGGCCCTCACCTCCAATGCTTTATAAGGTCTGCTCACCTGTAGGCCATCACTGCAATGTTTTATGGGGTTCGCTAGGCTTCAGTCCCTCACCTCCAATGCTTTATATGGTCTGCTCACCTGTAGGCCATCAGGCAATGTTTTATGGGGTTCGCTCACCTTCAGTTCCTGACCTCCAATGCTTTATACGGTCTGCTCACCTATAGGCCATTACTGCAATATTTGATGGTGTTCGCTAAGCTTCAGTCCCTCACCTCCAATGCTTTATAGGGTCTGCTCACCTGTAGGCCATCACTGCAATGTTTTATGGGGTTCACTCACCTTTAGTCCCTTACCTCCAATGCTTTATACCGTCTGCTCTCCTGTAGGCCATCACTGCAATGTTTTATGGGGTACAATAGGCTTCAGACCCTCACCTCCAATGCTTTTTACCATCTGCTCACCTGTAGGGCATCACTGCAATGTTTTATGGGGTTCGCTAGGCTTCAGGCCCTCACCTCCAATGCTTTATGCGGTCTGCTCACCTGTAGGCCATCACTGCAATGTTTTATGGGGTTCGCTAGAGTTCAGTCCCTCACCTCCAATGCTTTCTAAGGTCTGCTCACCTGTAGGACATAACTCCAATATTTTATAGGGTTCGCTCACCTTAAGTCCCTGACCTCCAATGCTTTATACAGTCTGCTCACCTATAGGCCATTACTGCAATGGTTTATGGGGTTTGCTAAGCTTCAGTCCCTCACCTCCAATGCTTTATATGGTCTGCTCACCTGAAGGACATCACTGCAACGTTTTATGGGGTTCGCTAGGCTTCAGGCCCTCACCTCCAATGATTGATACCGTCTGCCCACCAGAAGGCCATAACTGCAATGTTTTTGGGATTCGCTAGGCTTCAGTTCCTCACCTCCAAAGCTTTATATGGTCTGCTCACCTGTAGGTCATCATTGCAATGTTTTATGGGGTTCGCTAGGCTTCAGGCCCTCACCTCCAATGCTTTATACGGTCTACTCACCTGTAGGCCATCACTGCAATGTTTTATGGGGTTCGCTAGGCTTCAGGCCCCTACCTCCAATGCTTTATACGGTCTGCTCACCTGTAGGCCATCACTGCAATGTTTTATGGGGTTCGCTAGGCTTCAGGCCCTCACCTCTAATGCATTATATGGTCTGCTCACCTGTAGGCCATCACTGCAATGTTTTATGGGGTTCGCTAGGCTTCAGGCCCTCACCTCCAATGCTTTATACGGTCTGCTCACCTGTAGGCCATCACTGCAATGTTTTATGGGGTTCGCTAAGATTCAGTCCCTAACCTACAATGCTTTATACGGTCTGCTTATCTGTAAGCCATCACTGCAATGTTTTATGGGGTTCACTAAGATTCAGTCCCTCACCTCCAATGCTTTATACCATCTGATTATCTGTAAGCCATCACTGCAATGTTTTATGGGGTTCGCTAAGCTTCAGGCCCTCACCTCCAATGCTTTATACCATCTGATCACCTGTAGGCCATCACTGCAATGGTTTATGGGGTTCGCTAAGCTTCAGTCCCTCACCCCCAATGCTTTAAACAGTGTGCTCACCTGTACGCCATCACTGCAATGTTTTATGGGGTTCGCTAGGCTTCAGGCCCTCACCTACAATGCTTTATACTATCTGCTCACCTGTAGGCCATCACTGCAATTTTTTATAGGATTCGCTAACCTTCAGTCCCTCACCTCCAATGCTTTATACGGTCTGCTCCCCTGTAGGCCATTACTGCAATGTTTTATTAGGTTTGCTAAGCGTCAGTCCCTAACCTCCAATGCTTTATATGGTCTGCTCACTTGTAAGCCATCACTGCAATGTTTTATGGTGTTCGCTAGGCTTCAGGCCCTCACCTTCAATGCTTTATACCATCTGCTCACCTATAGGCCATCACTCCAATGTTTTATGTGGTTCTCTGGGCTTCAGGCCCTCACCTCCATAGCTTTATACCGTCTGCTCACCTGTAGGCCATCACTGCAATGTTTTATGGGATTCGCTAGGCTTCAGGACTAGAGTTGAGCGAACACCTGGATGTTCGGGTTCGAGATGTTCGGCTGAACTTTACGAAAAAGTTCGTGTTCGGGATCCGAACTTCACCCCGAATCCCATTTAAGTCAATGGGGATCCGAACTTTTGGCAACTAAAAAGGCTGTAAAATAGCCATGGAAAGGGCTAGAGGCCTGCAAAAGGCAGCAAAATGTATGTAAATCCCCTGCAAACAAATTTGGATAGGGAAATGACTTAAAATAAAATAAAATAAATAAAAAAATTTACCAATATCAATTGGCAACTTGGAGGAGAAGGTGGAATAGGAGGTTGGGGTGGCGTCAGGTGGGAATGCTATGGAAGTTGAAGTTCTCATCACAGCCAAAAAGGATTCATGTCTGCCTGCAGTGCCACAGGCCTTATTCACAGACTCAGGGCCATGGGAACCATACATGGGAGTTGAAGTTCACATCACAGCCAAGAAGGATTCATGTCTGCCAGCAGTGTCTCAGGCCTCACTCACAGACTCAGGCCAATGGCAACCATACATGGGAGTTGAAGTTGTCATCACAGCCAAGAAGGAATCATGTCTGCCTGCAGGGCCACAGGCCTTATTCAAACATTCAGGCCCACGGGACCCACAAAGAGGAGAGTTCAAATCACGCCAAGTCAGTATTGATTTCACCCAGCAATGCCACAGGCCTCATTCACAGATTCAGACCCATGGCACCCACAAAGAGGAGAGTTACAATCTTGCCAAATCAGTATTGATTTCACCCAGCAGTGCCACAGGCCTCATTTACTAATTCAGGAGGACCATGGCACCCGCAAAGAGGAGAAACATAGAAACATAGAATGTGTTGGCAGATAAGAACCATTTGGCCCATCTAGTCTGCCCAATATACTGAATACTATGAATAGCCCCTGGCCCTATCTTATATGAAGGATGGCCTTATGCCTATCCCATGCATGCTTAAACTCCTTCACTGTATTTGCAGTTACCACTTCTGCAGGAAGGCTATTTCACGTGTCCACTACTCTCTCAGTAAAGAAATACTTCCTGATATTACTAATTTAAAACTATGTCCTCTTGTAGCAGTTTTTCTTCTTTTAAATATTCTCTCCTCTTTTACCGTGTTGATTCCCTTTATGTATTTGAAAGTTTCTATCATATCCCCTCTGTCTCTTCTAACTTCCAAGCTACATGTTAAGGTCCTTTAACCTTTCCTGGTAAGTTTTTTCCTGCAATCCATGTACTAGTTTAGTATCTCTTCTCTGAACTCTCTCCAAAGTTTCAATATCCTTCTGCAGATATGGTCTCTAGTACTGCACACAATACTCTGAATGAGGTCTCACTAGTGCTCTGTAGAGCGGCATAAGCACCTCCCTCTTTCTACTGTTAATGCCTCTCCCTATACACCCAAGCATTCTGCTGGCATTACCTGCTGCTCTATGACATTGTCTGCCCACCTTTAGGTCATCTGATATAATGACCCCTAAATCCCTTTCTTCAGATACTCAGGTTAGTACTGTATCACTGATTTTATATTCTGCTCTTGGGTTTTTACGCCCCAGGTGCATTATCTTGCACTTATCGACATTAAATTTTAGTTGCCAGATTTTTGACCATTCCTCTAGTTTTTCTAAATCCTTTTCCATTTGGTGTTTCCTTCCAGGAACATCAACCCTGTTACAAATCTTTGTGTCATCAGCAAAAAGACACACCTTACCATTGAGACCTTCTGCAATTTCGCTGATAAAGATATTAAACAATATGGTTCCCAGAACAGATCCCTGAGGTACCCCACTGGTAACAATACCATGGTCTGAATATACTCCATTAACTACAACCCTCTGCTTTCTGTCCTTCAGCCACTGCCTAATCCATTCAACAATATGTGAGCCCAAGCTCAAAGACTGCAGTTTATTGATAAACCTTTTATGTGGGACAGTATCAAAAGCCTTACTAAAGTCCAGATAAGCGATGTCTACTGCACCTCCGCCATCTATTATTTTAGTCACCCAATCAAAAAAGTCAATAAGATTAGTTTGACATGATCTCCCTGAAGTAAACCCATGCTGTTTTTTATCAATCAACCCATGGGTTTTTAGATGTTCCACAATCCACTCCTTGAGTATGGTTTCCATTAATTTCCCCACTATTGATGTCAGGCTTAATTGCCTATAGTTGCCCGATTCCTCTCTACTATATTTCTTGTGAATTGGCACAACGTTTGCTAATTTCCAATCTTTTGGGACGACTCCTGTTACCAGTGATTGGTTAAATAAATCTGTTAATGGTTTTGCTAGTACACCTCTAAGCTCTTTTAATAGCTTTGGGTGTATCCCATCAGGCCCCTGTGATTTATTTATATTAATTTTAGACAGCTGACTTAGAACCTCTTCCTCTGTAAAGACACATGCATCAAAGGATTCATTAGTCTTCCTCCCTAACAGAGGTCCTTCTCCTTCATTTTCCTTTGTAAAAACTGAACAGAAGTATTCGTTAAGGCAGTCAGCTAGTTCTTTATCCTCTTTCATATACCTTCCTTCTTTTGTTTTTAATTTGGTAATTCCTTGTTTTAATTTCCTTTTTTCATTTATGTATCTGAAGAATGTCTTACCACCTTTTTTCACTGATTGAGCGAATTTCTCTTCTGCCGAGCTTTAGAAGCTTTTATAACTTGCTTTGCCTCTCTCTGCCTAATCTTATAGATTTCCCTGTCATCCTCGTTTTGGGTGTTTTATACTTACTAAATGCCATCTTTTTGTTTTTAATGATTTTGGCCACTTCTGCTGAGTACCACAGTGGTCTCTTCCTTTTTTTTCTTTTACTGACAAGCCTAATGCACTTTTCTGTTGCCTTCAATAGTGCCACTTTTAAGTAGTCCCATTTCTCTTGGACTCCATTGAAATTGTTCCGGCCTGATAGGGACTCGTATACCACTGATCTAATTTTAGAAAAGTCTGTTTTTCGGAAATCTAAAACTTTTATTTTTGTGTGGAGTGACTCAGTCACTGTACTTATAGTAAACCACACTGACTGGTGATCACTAGATCCTAAGCTTTCCCTACAGTAATATCAGATACCAAATTGCCATTTGTGAATACTAAATCTAAAATGGCCTCCTTCCGGGTTGGCTCCTCAACTACTTGCTGTAGAGATAATCCCAGTAGGGAATTTAGAATGTCTGTACTCCTGGCAGAACTAGCTATTTTGGTTTTCCAGTTTATATCAGGAAGATTAAAGTCTCCCATAATGACAACTTCCCCTTTCAATGTCATTTTAGCCATTTCCTCAACTAGTAGAGCATCTAATTCTTTGACTTGGCTAGGTGGTCTATATATGACACCTACACGAGTTACCTTATGATTACCAAGCTGAAACGTAACCCAAACTGACTCTAAATTGGTCTCGCTGACTTGTATTAGATTAGATTTTATGCTATCTTTCACATATAGGGCCACTCCACCCCCTTTCTTGCCTTCTCTGTGTAGTGTACGGGAGCTGTAATGCCCGTCACTACAGAAGGGTCACTGGTGTGCTGTCGTTTCCCCTTATTTATGGGGAGGTTGGTGTAAGTGATCCTTATAAATGTCATGTAATGTAATGCTATGCACTTCCCTGTTACTGTGATATTGCATGTGCAGGCCTGCTAGGGGTGTCATTCCAGCTCTAGGTCAGTAGAGGGAGCTAGGGAGCCCTAGTATAAATAGGCCCAGTCAGGGAAGGCACAGGCAGTTATGTTCAGTCAAGTCCAGGCCATGAGCCTGTGAAGGCAGTGCAGGCCTGGAGCCTGCAGACTAGGAGAGGGCATTGCAGTCCCTGTAACCGGGTTCCAGATCCAAGGAGAAGGTTCCCGTCCTGAGTCCGTATTTGCAGTAGTAGGAACACCACTGTTTACCAGCCGAGGAAGCTGAGAGAGGCAGAGCCAAGTACAGTGAAGCAAGAGGTACTACATATACCAGAGGAGGTACTTGTTAATTACAGACCCAAGGATAAACGCCAGATATAGGGCATTGGGGCCTTGGAGGAAAGTTTCCACGTTTCCAGGATCAGACAGGTAGAGAGTGCAAGCCGCCTGTACTACAAGAGTCCTGTGTTTTACCCTCTGAGAATCACCTTGCTATGTCAGAGACTGCCGTATGTACTGTAACCTGTAACTTACTGAAACCAACCGTCTTCTAAGGAACTGCGCTTCCATCTATGTCCATGTATGATTACCATCAAATACTTCAGTAAAGTTCAAGTTCTGTTTTATCATAACGTGGTTCCTCAGTTATTCCTACTATCAGCAAACGGTGTGCCACCGTTAATTGGCACTGGCGTCACGAACTTTATCTACAACTACCTGCCAGAGAGTCAGCCTGTCTCAGGTTAGTGGTCACCATTGCACTACCACACCCAAGAACACTATTAACCCTAACTTGAGTATGCTGCATCTGTCTTTCCTATATAGAGAGAACCCAGGTATTGTTATATCCCAGTCATTACTCTCATTGAACAATGTCTCAGTAACAGCCACTAAATCTATATTCTCAGATACAATTATAGACTCAAGTTAATTGATCTTATTCCCTAAACTGCGAGCATTTGTAGACAAGACTCTCAGCTTGTCATTTCTTATCCTATCAGCTCCTGGCATCTTCAGGCATTGTTTTTTCGGGGGGCAGCCGAACTTGTGCCCCCCTTTCCTAGTTTAAATGCTCCTTTGCAAAAACTTTGAACTGTTCACTGAGGACATTCGTTCCCTTGAGAGAAAGATGCAAACCATCTTTCTTGTACAGTTCTTTTCCATTCCAGCTTGAGCTAACATGAGACACAAAGCCAAATCACTGGTTCAAACACCATTCACCAAGCCATACATTGAATTCCTTAATACGCAACTGCTTGTCATGCTGACGGTTATGCACAGGCAAAACTGCAGAGAATGAGACAGTCGATACAATCTCCCATATATCATTACCAATTGTGTAAAAAGCTTCCTTCACCTTTGAAACTTCATCGCAAGCCAGATCATTTGCCCCAATGTGGACAATAACATCCACCTCCTTTTCCTTCTTTGCTTGCTTAATGATGTTAAGGATACGTCGTCTGTATCTGCTAGCAGTAGCAGCAGGGAGACATCTCACAAAACCATTTTCATCAAACTTCACAGGGGAGAGTGGTCCCGTAACAGCAACACAGGCCTTAGGTCAACCTGCAATGGAACAGGCCATTATCATTTATGCAGGCCCCTGACACCCAGACAGAAGAGAGGTCATTTGACAGTAAAAAGAGTTTAATGTCTTCCACCAAGACAGCAAGCAATTAAACAAAATATAGGCCCCTGACACCCACACAATGGGGCAGTCATTTGACAGTAAAAAGAGTTTAATGTCTTCCACCAATGCAGCAAGCGATTAAATGAAATATAGGACCCTGACAACCAGACAATGTAGAGGTAATTTGACACTAAAAAGAGGTTAATATCTCCCACCAATACAGTAGGCGATGAAACAAAATATAGGCCCCTGATAACCAGACAATGTAGAGGTCATTTGACAGTATAAAGAGGAAGATGTCACCCAACAAAGCAACAAATGATTAACCTCCTGCCGACCGCCTAACGTACGGATGCGTCCAGGCGGCGGCAAGTTTGTTCCTCGTTGACGCGCGGGCACGTCATCTCGCGAGAGGCAAAATTTGCTGTGAAAGCGCGCGTGCGTTCACAACAGCTCGCGGCTCGGCAGTTATACTGCAGCCTGCCAGCGATGATCAATCGCTGGCAGGCTGTAGATGTAAAATAAAAAGCATCAAAGAGGTATATCAGACGTTGTTTTGTTAACAGCATCTGATATACCTGCTACCTGGAACTCTGGTGATCACCCCATATAGACTCCCTGATCACCCCCCTGTCACTGATCACCCCCCTGTAAGGCTCAATTCACATGTCCATATGTGTTTTGCGGATCCAAAGATCCGCGGATCCGCAAAACACGGACACCGGCAATGTGCTTTCCGCATTTTGCAGATCCGCACATTGCCAGAACTATATAGAAAATGCCTTTTCTTGTCCGCAATTGCGGACAAGAATAGGTCATGTTCTATATTTTTGAAGAACGGAAGTGCAGACCCGGAAGTGCGGATCCGCAATTCCGGATTCGAGCGGGACAAAGTCTGTCCCCATAGAAATGAATGGGTCCGCAATTCCGTTCCGCTAACAGAATTGCGGACGTGTGAATGGGGCATAAGGGTCCCTTATCACTGCCAGTTAGTTAGCTACTTGTTAGGTAGTTAGCGCCCAGCCCACTGCACCGCAGTCACTGATTTTGGCAGAGATTTTTTCATCCACATTGATCGATGCGAATCAAAAAATCTGTGCCGTTCACTTTTTTTTTTCAGATCAGAGGCTGAACGGAAAAAAAAAATCTCATTACCCGTATGCTCAATATAAGGAGAATAGCAGAAACTCCTAATGCTGGCCATACGTGTAATGATTGCGGAGATCCTCAAATGCCAGGGCAGTACAAACACCTAACATGTGACCCCATTTTAGAAAGAAGACACCCCAAGGTATTCCGTGAGGGGTATGGTGAGTTCATGTAAAATTTTTTTTGTCACAAGTTAGTGGAATATGAGACTAAATATATCAATTTCCGCTAACTTGTGCAAAAAATTTTTTTTTCTGTGAACTCGCCATGCCCCTCATGAAATACCTTGGGGTGTCTTCTTTCCAAAATGGGGTCATGTGGGGTATTTATACTGCCCTGGCATTTTAGGGGTCCTAAAGCGTGAGAATCCAAATGCGTAAAAATGCCCTGTGAAATCCTAAAGGTACGCATGGGAATTTGGGCCCCTTTGCGCATCTTGGCTGCAAAAAAGTGTCACTCATGTGGTATCGCCGTACTCAGGAGAAGTAGGGCAATGAGTTTTGCGGTGTATTTTTATATATACCCATACTTTGTGTGAGAAATATCGCTGTAAACGACAACTTTTTAAATTTTATTTTACAAAGCTGTCAATTTACAGAGATATTTCTCTCACCCAACATGGGTATATGTAAAAATACACCCCAAAACACATTGCCCTACTTCTCCTGACTACGGCGATACCACATGAGTAACACTTTTTTGCAGCCTGTGTGCGCAAAGGGGCCCAAATTCCAACGAGTACCTTTAGGTTTTACAGGGATGCTCACAATTTAGCCCCGCCCAAAATGCCAGAACAGTAAACACACCCCACAAATGACTCCATTTCGGAAAGTAGACACCCCAAGGTATTCACTGAGGGGCATAGTGAGTCCGTGGGAGATTTATTTATTTTTTGCCAGAAATTAGCAGAAATGGAAACTTTTTTCCTCAGAAAGTGTAATTTTCCGCTAACTTGTGAAAAAAAATGAAATGATACATGAACTCACCATGCCCCTCCGCGAATACTTTGGGGTGTCTTCTTTCTAAAATGGTGTCATTTGGGGGGTATTTATACTATCCTGGCATTCTAGCACCTGAAGAAACTTGACAGGTGCTCAGAAAGTCAGAGCTGCTTCAAAATGCGGAAATTCACTTTTTTGCACCATAATTTGTAAACGCTATAACTTTTACCCAAACCAATAAATATACACTTATTGCATTTTTTTTAATCAGACATGTAGAACAATAAATTTAGAGAAAAATGTATATAGAAATGTAGTTTAAACAAAAAATATTTACAACAGAAAGTGAAAAATGTCATTTTTTTGCAAAAATTTTGGTCATTTTTGATTAATAGCAAAAAAATTTAAAATGTCAGCAGCAATATAATACCACCAAATGAAAGCTCTATTAGTGAGAAGAAAAGGAGGTAAAATTAATTTGGGTGGTAAGTTGTATGACGGAACAATAAATGGTGAAAGTAGCGTAGTGCAGAATTGTAAAAAGTGGCCTGGTCATTAAGGATGTTTAAGCTAGTGGGGCTGAAGTGGTTAAACGACATATAGACCCCTGATACCCACACAATGGGGCAGTCATTTAACAGTAAAAAGAGTTAACCGTCTCCCAATAAGACAGCAAGCAAGTATACGAAATATAGACCCCTGACACCCACACAATGGGGCAGTCATTTGACAGTAAAAAGAGTTAAATGTCTCCCACCAAGACAACAAGTAACTAAACGAAATATAGGCCCCTTACACCCACGGCAATGGGGCGGTCATTTGACAGTAAAAAGAGTTAAATGTCTCCCACCAAGACAGCAAGCAAGTAAATGAAATATAGACCCCTGACACCTACACAATGGGGCAATCATTTGACAGTAAAAAGAGTTAAATGTCTCCCACCAAGACAGCAAGCAAATTAAACAAAATATATGCCCCTGACACCCTGACATCAAAAAGAGGATAATGTTACACACCAAAACAACAGGCGATTATCTGAAATGTAGGCCTCTGGCACCCAGACAGAGGAGAATGGTCCCATAGCAGAAAAAGAGGCATCATGTTACCCACCATTGGAACCGGCCACTTTCAGTAATTTAAGCCCCAGCACCCAGACAGAGGAGAAAGGTCCCATAGCAGCAAAACAGGCATCATGTTACCCACCAATGGAACAGGCCACTTTCAGTTATTTAGGCCCCAGCACCCAGAGGAGAGCGGTCCCATAGCAGCAAAACAGGCATCATGTTACCCACCAATGGAACAGGCCACTTTCAGTTATTTAGGCGCCTGACACCCAGACAGGTCATTTGACAGCAAAAAGAGGTTAATGTCACGCAGCAAAGCAACAGGCGATTAGTTGAAATGTAGGACCCTGGCACCCAGACAGAGGAGAGGTCCATTCAACTTGGTGTTGCCCCAAAAAATAATGGTACAATTAAAATAAAGAGGATTCAATAAAGAAGTGCCCTGGAGTACAAAAATGTATGGTTGAGGGCGAGGCAGTTATATATGTCTATTCTGCACAAGGGATGGACAGTTCCTGTGGGATGCATGTCTGGTTCATTTTTATAAACATCAGCTTGTCCACGTTGGCTGTGGACAGGCGGCTGTGTTTGTCTGTAATGACGCGCCCTGCCGTGCTAAATGCAAGTTCAGACAATACACTGGCCGCAGTTACACTTGGCAAGCCACAGCTGGAACACTAGATTTAGGGGATTGTTATTTTAGCTAATGAATTTCACCACAGAAATAAAATCTATCCTTTTACGCACAGTATTAAACTTGGCCAGCAACAGCTAAAACCACTAATTTAGGGGATTGGTATTTTGGCAATTGAATTTCACCACAGAAAAAATCTATCCTTTGACAGACAGTATTACACTTGGCCAGCCACAGCTGGATCCCAGATTTAAGGGGTTGGTATTTTGGCAAGTGAATTTCACCCCAGAAAAAAATCTATCCTTTGACGGACAGTATTAAACTTGGCCAGCCACAGCTGGAACACCAGATTTAGGGGATTGGTATTCTGGCAATTGAATTTCACCCCTCAATAAAATATAGCACTTTCTATAATGTGTTTCAAGGTGTGACAATGAGCACAACCACTGATGTAGGATATTGCAAAAAAAAGCCTACTATTGAACCCAAAAATGTATGTGGAACTTGGTGGCAGCTCAAAACATTTGCTGGTGCACCAAAAGATCACAAGAAAAAAGTGACACATGCTGCACTTGGCCAGTCACAGCCATGCCATTAGTAGGCGTGGCTGTGATGGCTTCTTAGGGCAAGAAGTAAAACGCTAACTGATTGGCTGCTGTGCAGCCCTTCAGAAAGAGGGAAGAAATCGCCGAACAATGGATCCGAACCCAAACTTTTTTGAAAATGTTTGGGTCCGTGTCCCTAACACCCCAAAATTCGGTACAAACCCGAACTGTACAGTTCGGGTTCACTCAACTCTATTCAGGCCCTCACCTCCAATGCTTTATACTATCTGCTTACCTGTAGGACATCACTGCAATGTTTTATGGGGTTCGTTAGGCTTCAGGCCTTAACCTCCAATGCTTTATAAGGTCTGATCACCTGTAGGTGATCACTGCAATATTTTATGGGGTTTGCTCATCTTTAGTCCCTTACTTCCAATGCTTAATGCAGTCTGCTCACCTGTAAGCAATCACTGCAATGTATTTCGGGATTCACTAGGCTTCAGTCCCTCACCTCCAAAGCTTTATAAGGTCTTCTAACCTGTAGGCCATCACTGCAATGTTTTATGGGGTTCACTCACCTTCAGTCCCTTACCTCCAATGCTTTATAAGGTCTGCTCACCTGTAGGCCATCACTGCAATGTTTTATGGGGTTCGCTAGGCTTCAGGCCCTCACCTCCGATGCTTTATATGGTCTGCTCACCTGTAAGCCATCACTGCAATCTTTTATGGGGTTCGCTAGGCTTCAGGCCCTCACCTCCAATGCTTTATAAGGTCTTCTCACCTGTAGGCCATCACTGCAATGTTTTATGGGGTTCACTCACCTTTAGTCCCTTACCTCCAATGCTTTATACTGTCTGCTCACCTGTAGGCCATCACTGCAATGTTTTTTAGGGTTCACTAGGCTTCAGGCCCGCACCTCCAATGCTTTATACTATCTGCTCACTTGTAGGACATCACTGCAATGTTTTATGGGGTTCGCTAGTCTTCAGTCCTTCACCTCAAATACTTTATAAGGTCTGCTCACCTGTAGGCCATCCCTGCAATGTTTTATGGGGTTCGCTCATCTTCAGTCCCTTATCTACAATTTCCTTATTCGGTCTGCTCACCTGTAGGCCATCAATGCAATGTATTATGGGATTCGCTAGGCTTCAGTCCCTCACCTCCAATGCTTTATACGGTCTGCTCACCTGTAGGCCATCACTGCAACGTTTTATGAGGTTCGCTAGACTTCAGTCCCTCACCTCCAATGCTTTATACGGTCTGCTCACCTATAGGCCATCACTGCAATGTTTTATGGGGTTCGCTAGGCTTTAGTCCCTCACCTCCAATGCTTTGTACTGTTTTCTCATCTGTAGGCCATCACTGCAATGTTTTATGGGGTTCACTCACCTTCAGTCCCTCACCTCCAGTACTTTATACGGTCTGCTCACCTGTAGGCCATTACTGCAATGTTTTATTGGGTTCGCTAGGCTTCAGGACCTCACCTCCAAATCTTTATACGGTCTGCTCAATTGTAGGCCATCACTGCAAAGTTTTAAGGGGTTCACTAAGCTTCAGGCCCTCACTTCCAATGCTTTATACCATTTGCTCACCTGTAGGCCATCACTGCAATGTTTTATGGGGTTCGCTAGGCTTCAGGCCTTCACCTCCAATGCTTTATAAGGTCTTCTAACCTGTAGGCCATCACTGCAATGTTTTATGGGGTTCACCCACCTTCAGTCCCTTACCTCCAATGCATTATACGGTCTACTCACCTGTAGGCCATCACTTCAATGTTTTATGTGGTTCGCTAGGCTTCAGTCCCTCACCTCCAATGCTTTATACGGTCTGCTCACCTGTAGGCCATCACTGCAATGTTTTATGGGGTTCGCTAGGCTTAAGTCCCTTCCATCCAAATCTTTTTACGGTCTACTCACCTGTAGGTCATCACTGCAATGTTTTATGGGGTTGACTGTGCTTCAGGCCCTCACCTCCAATGCTTTATATGGTCTGCTCACCTGTACGCCATCAATGCAATCTTTTATGGGGTTCGCTAGGCTTAAGTCCCTCCCCTCCAAATCTTTATACGGTCTGCTCACCTGTACGCCATCAATGCAATCTTTTATGGGGTTCGCTAGGCTTAAGTCCCTCCCCTCCAAATCTTTATACGGTCTGCTCACCTGTAGGCCATCACTGCAATGTTTTATGGGGTTGACTGTGCTTCAGGCCCTCACCTCCAATGCTTTATATGGTCTGCTCACCTATACGCCATCAATGCAATCTTTTATGGGGTTCGCTAGGCTTCAAGCCCTCACCTCCAATGATTTATACGGTCTGCTCACCTGTAGGCCATCACTGCAATGTTTTATGGGGTTCACTCACCTTCAGTCACTCACCTCCAGTGCTTTATACAGTCTGCTCATCTGTAGGCTATCACTGCAATGTATTCTGGGGTTCGCTAGGCTTCAGGCCCTCACCTCCAATGCTTTATACAGTCTGCTCATCTGTAGGCTATCACTGGAATTTATTCTGGGGTTCGCTAGGCTTCAGGCCCTCACCTCCAATGCTTTATAAGGTCTGCTCAACTGTCGGCAATCACTGCGATGTTTTATGGGGTTCGCTCCCTTTCAGTCACTCACCTTCAATGCTTTATAAGGTCTACTCACCTGTAGGCCATTACTGCAATGTTTTATGGGGCTTGCTAGGCTTCAGTCCCTCACCTCCAATTTTTAATACCGTTTGCTCCACTGTAGGCCATCACTGCAATGTTTTATAGGGTTCGCTAGGCTTCAGGGCCTCAACTCCAATGCTTTATACCATCTGCTGACCTGTAGGCCATCACTGCAATGTTTTTTGGAGTTCGCTAGGCTTTAGGCCCTCACGTTCATTGCTTTATATGGTCTGCTCTCCTGTAGGCCATCATTGCAATGTTTTCTAGGGTTTGCTCACCTTAAGTCCCTCACCTACACTGCTTTATACGTTCTGTTCATCTGTAGGCCATTACTGCAATGTTTTATGGGGTTCGCTAAGCTTCACTCCCTCACCTCCAATGCTTTTTACGGTCTGCTCATCTGTAGGCCATCACTGCAATGTTTTATGGGGTTCGCTAGGCTTCAGGCCCTCACCTCTACTGATTTATACCATCTGATTAACTTTAAGCCATCACTGCAATGTTGTATGGGGTTTGCTAGGCGTCAGGCCCTAACCCCCAATGCTTTATAAGGTCTGCTCACCTGTAGGCCATCACTGCAATGTTTTATAGGATTTGTTCACCTTCATTCCCTCACCTCCAATACTTTATACGGTCTGCTCACCTATAGGCTATTACTGCAATGTTTGATGGGGCTTGCTAAGCTTTAGTCCCTCACCTCCAATGCTTTAGATGGTCTGCTCACTTGAAGGCCATCACTGCATTGTTTTATGGGGTTCGCTAGACTTCATGCCCTCACCTCCAATGCTTTATATCATCTGCTCACCTGTAGAACATTACTGCAATGTTTTATGGGGTTCGCTAAGCTTCAGGCCATCACCTTTAATGCTTTATACCTTCTGCTCACCTGTAGGCCATCACTGCAATGTTTTCTGGGATTCACAAGGCTTCAGGCACTCACCTCCAATGCTTTATACTGTTTTCTGCCCGGTCGGCAATCACTGCAATGTGTTATGGGCTTCGCTAAGCTTTAGGCCTTAACCTCCAATGCTTTATACCGTCTGCTCACCTGTAGGCCATCACTGCAATGTTTTATGGGGTTCGCTAGGCTTCAGGCCCTCACCTCCAATGCTTTATATGTTCTGCTCTCCTGTAGGCCATCATTGCAATGTTTTCTAGGGTTTGCTCACCTTAAGTCCCTCACCTCCAATGCTTTATACGGTCTGCTCATCTGTAGGCCATCACTGCAATGTTTTATGGGGTTCGCTAGGCTTCAGGCCCTCACCTCTACTGCTTTATACCATCTGATTAACTGTAAGCCATCACTGCAATGTTGAATGGGATTCGCTAGGCTTTAGGCCCTCACCTCTAATGCTTTATACGGTCTGATCACCTGTAGGTCAGAAATGCAATGTTTTATGGGGTTCGCTAGGCATCAGGCCCTCACCTCCAATGCTTTTTAAGGTCTGCCCACCTGTAGGCCATCACTGCAATGTTTTATAGGGTTTGTTCACCTTCATTACCTCACCTCCAATGCTTTATACGGTCTGCTCACCTGTAGGCCATTACTGCAATGTTTTATGGGGTTTGCTAAGATTTAGTCCCTCACCTCCAATGCTTTAGATGGTCTGCTCACTTGAAGGCCATCACTGCATTGTTTTATGGGGTTCGCTAGGCTTCAGGCCCTCACCTCCAATGCTTTATACCATCTGCTTACCTGTAAGCCATCACTGCAATGTTTTATGGGGTGCGCTAGGCTTCAGGCCCAAACCTCCAATGTTTTATACCGTCTGCTCACCTGTAGGCCATCACTGCAATGTTTTATGGGGTTCACTAGGCTTCAGGCCCTCACCTTTAATGCTTTATACCTTCTGCTCACCTGTAGGCAATCACTGCAATGTTTTATGGTGTTATCTAGGCTTCAGGCTCTCACCTTCAATGCTTTATACCGTCTGCTCACTGGTAGGCCATCACAGCAATGTTTTATGGGGTTCGCTAGACTTCATGCCCTCACCTCCAATGCTTTATATCATCTGCTCACCTGTAGAACATTACTGCAATGTTTTATGGGGTTCGCTAAGCTTCAGGCCTTCAACTCCAATGCTTGATATGGTCTGCTCACCTGTAGGCCATCACTGCAATGTTTTATGGGGTTTTGCTCACATTTAGTCCGGCACCTCCAGTGGTATAAACGGTCTGTTCATTTGTCTGGTCTGCTCACCTGTAGGCCATTACTGCAATGTTTTTTGGGGTTGGCTCAGCCATCAGTCCCTCACTTCCAATGCTTTATACAGTCTGCTCACCTATAGGCCATCACTGCAATGTTTTTTGGGGTTCGCTAGGCTTCAGGCCATCACTTCCACTGCTTTATACGGTCTGATCACCTGTAGGCCATCACTGCAATGTTTTATGGGGTTTGCTAAGCTTCAGTACCTCACCTCCAATGCTTTATACGTTCTGCTCACTTGTAGGCCATCACTGCAAGGTTTTTTGGGGTTCGCTAGGCTACAGGCCCTCACCTCCAATGCTTTATACGGTCTGCTCAGCTGTAGGCCATCACTGCAATGTTTAATGGGGATCCCTCACCTTCAGGCCCTCACCTCCAATGCTTTGTATGGTCTGCTCACCTGTAGACCATTACTGCAATTTTTTAGGAGGTTCACTAGGCTTCAGTCCCTCATCTCCAATGCTTTATTCGGTCTGCTCACCTGTAAGCCATTTCTGCAATGCTATATGGGGTTCGCTAGGCTTCAGCCCCTCAAATGTTTTATACTGTCTGCTCACCTGTAGGCCATCACTGCAATGTTTTATGGGGTTCGCTAGGTTTCAGGCCCTCACCTCAAATGCATTATACCATCTGTTCACCGGTAGGCCATCACTGCAATGTTTTATGGGGTTCGCTAGGCTTCAGGCCTTCACCTCCAATGCTTTATATGGTCTACTCAAGTGTAGGCCATCACTGCAATGTTTTATGGAGTTCACTCAGCTTTAGTCCCTAACCTCCAATGCTTTGTATGGTCTGCTCACCTGTAGAACATTACTGCAATTATTTATGAGGTTTACGAGGCTTCAGTCCCTCATCTCCAAAGCTTTATTCGGTCTGCTCACCTTTAAGCCATTTCTGCAATGTTTTATGGGGTTCGCTAGGCTTCAGTCCCTCACCTCCAATCATTTGTCTGGTCTGCTAACCTGTAGGCCATCACTGCAATGTTTTATGGGGTTAGCTAGGCTTCAGGCCCTCACTTCTAGTGCTTTATAAAGTCTGCTCACCTGTAGGCCATCACTGCAATGTTTTATGGGGTTCGCTAGGCTTCAGGCCCTCACCTCCAATGCTTTATAAGGTCTGCTCACCTGTAGACCATCAGTGCAATGTTTTATTGAGTTTACTCACCTTTAGTCCCTCACCTCCAATGCTTTATACCGTCTGCTCACCTGTAAGCCATTACTGCAATGATTTATGGGGTTCGCTAGGCTTCAGTCCCTCACCTCCAATGCTTTGTCTGGTCTGCTCACCTGTAGGACATCACTGCAATGTTTTATGGGGTTCGCAGGCTTCAGGCCCTCACCTCCAATGCTTTATAAGGTCTGCTCACCTGTAGGCCATCACTGCAATGTTTTATATGTTCGCTAGAGCTTCAGGCTCTCACCTCCAATGCTTTATACGGCCCGTCTGCTCACCTGTAGGCCATCACTGCAATAGTTTTATTGAGGTTCACTCAGGCTTCAGTCCCTCACCTCCAATGCTTTATACGGTCTGCTCACCTGTGAGCCATTACTGCAATGCTTTGCGGGTTCGCTAAGCTTCAGTCCTCACCTCCAATGCTTGTACTGAGTCTGCTCACTTGTAGGCCATTCACTGCAATGTTTTATGGGGTTCGCTAAACTTCAGGCCCTCACCTCCAATGCTTTATAAGGTCTGCTCCCCTGTAGGCCATCTCTGCAATGTTTTATTGGGTTCGCACACCTTTAGTCTCTCACCTCCAATGGTTTATACGGTCTGCTCACCTGTAGGCCATCACTGCAATGTTTTATGAGGTTCACTAGGCTTCAGTCCCTCATCTCCAATGCTTTATTCGGTCTGCTCACCTGTAATCCATTAATGCAATTTTTTATGGGGTTCGCTAGGCTTCAGTCCTTCACCTCCAATGCTTTAGAAGGTCTGCTCACCTGAAGACCATCACTGCAATGTTTTATGGGGTTCGCTAGGCTTCAGGCCCTCACCTCCAATGCTTTATAAGGTCTGCTCACCTGAAGACCATCACTGCAATGTTTTATGGGGTTCGCTCACCTTAAGGCCCTCACCTCCAATGCTTTACACGGTCTGCTAACCTGTAGGCCATTACTGAAATTTTTTATGGGATTCGCTAGGCTTCAGTCCCTTAACTCCAATGCTTTTTTCTGTCTGCTTACCTGTCGGCCATCACTGCAATGTTTTATTGAGTTCACTCACCTTTAGTCCCTCACCTCCAATGCTTTATACCGTCTGCTCACCTGTAAGCCATTACTGCAATGATTTATGGGGTTCGCTAGGCTTCAGTCCCTCGCCTCCAATGCTTTGTCTAGTCTGCTCACCTGTACGACATCACTGCAATGTTTTATGGGGTTCGCTAAACTTCAGGCCCTCACCTCCAATGCTTTATAAGGTCTGCTCCCCTGTACGCCATCTCTGCAATGTTTTATTGGGTTCGCACACCTTTAGTCTCTCACCTCCAATGGTTTATATGGTCTGCTCACCTGTAGGCCATCACTGCAATGTTTTATGAGGTTCACTAGGCTTCAGTCCCTCATCTCCAATGCTTTATTCGGTCTGCTCACCTGTAATCCATTACTGCAATTTTTTATGGGGTTCGCTAGGCTTCAGTCCCTCACCTCCAATGCTTTATACCGTCTGCTCACTGGTAGGCCATCACTGCAATGTTTTATGGGGTTCGCTAGGCTTCAGGCCCTCACTTCCAGTTCTTTATAAGGTCTGCTCAACTGTAGGCCATCAGTGCAATGTTTTATGGGGTTCGCTCACCTTCAGGCCCTCACCTCCAATGCTTTATACGGTCTGCTAACCTGTAGTCCATTACTGAAATTTTTTATGGGGTTCGCTAGGCTTCAGTCCCTCACCTCCAATGCTTTATTCTGTCTGCTCACATGTAGGCCATCACTGCAATGTTTTATGGAGTTCACTCACCTTTCGTCCCTCACCTCCAATGCTTTATATGGTCTGCTCACCTGTATGCCATTACTGCAATGTTTTATGGGATTCGCTAGGATTAAGTCTCTCACCTCCAATGCTTTGTCTAGTCTGATCACCTGTGAGCCATCACTGCAATGTTTTATGGGGTTCGAGAAACTTCAGGCCCTCACCTCCAATGCTTTATAAGGTCTGCTCCCCTGTAGGCCATCGCTGCAATGTTTTATTGGGTTCGCTCAACTTCAGGCCCTCACCTCCAATGCTTTATACGGTCTGCTCACCTTCAGGCCATCACTTCAAAGTTTTATGGGGTTCGCTAGGCTTCAGGGCCTCAACTCCAATGCTTTATATGGTCTGCTCACCTGTAGGCCATTACTGCAATGTTTTATGGGGTTCGCTCACCATGAGTCCCTCACTTCCAATGCTTTATACGGTCTGCTCACCTATGGGCCATTACTGCCATGTTTTATTGAGTTCGCTAAGCTTCAGTCCTTCACCTCCAATGCTTTAGACCGTTTGCTCATCTGTAGGCCATCACTGCAATGTTTTATGGGGTTCGCTAGGCTTCAGGCCATCACTTCCACTGCTTTATATGGTCTGATCACCTGTAGGCCATCACTGCAATGTTTTATGGGGTTCGCTAGGCTTCAGGCCCTCACCTCCAATGCTTTATACGGTCTGCTCACCTGCAGGCCAGCAATACAATGTTTTATGGGGTTCGCTAGACTTCAGGCCCTCACCTCCAATGCTTTATATGGTCTGCTCACCTGTAGGCCATCACTGCAAAGTTTGTTAGGATTCGCTCACCTTCCGTCCCTTCCATCCAATGCTTTATACGGTCTGCTCACCTGTATGCCAATACTGCAATGTTTTATGGGGTTCGCTAAGCTTCAGTCTCTCACATCCAATGCTTTATTCGTTCTGCTCACTTGTAGGCCATCACTGCAATGTTTTATGGGGTTCGCTAGGCTTCAGGCCCTAACCTCTAATGCTTTATACCATCTGCTTACCTCTAGGCCATCACTGCAAGGTTTTTTGGGGTTCGCTAGGCCACAGGCCCTCACCTCCAATGCTTTATACGGTCTGCTCAGCTGTAGACCATCAGTGCAATGTTTAATGGGGATCCCTCACCTTCAGGCCCTCACCTCCAATGCTTTGTATGGTCTGCTCACCTGTAGACCATTACTGCAATGTTTTAGGAGGTTCACTAGGCTTCTTTCCCTCATCTGCAATGCTTTATTCGGTCTGCTCACCTGTAAGCCATTTCTGCAATGTTTTATGGGGTTCGCTAGGCATCAGGCCCTCAAATGCTTTATACTGTCTGCTCTCCTGTAGGCCGTCACTGCAATGTTTTATGGGGTTCGCTAGGCTTCAGGCCCTCACCTCCAATGCTTTATACGGTCTACTGAGCTGTAGGCCATCACCGCAATGTTTTATGGGGATCCCTCACCTTCAGGACCTCACTTCCAATGCTTTGTATGGTCTGCTCACCTGTAGAACATTACTGCAATTATTTATGAGGTTCAATAGGCTTCAGTCCCTCATCTCCAAAGCTTTATTCGGTCTGCTCACCTTTAAGCCATTTCTGCAATGTTTTATGGGGTTCGCTAGGCTTCAGTCCCTCACCTCCAATGCTTTGTCTGGTCTGCTCACCTGTAGGCCATCACTGCAATGTTTTATGGGGTTTGCTAGGCTTCAGGCCCTAACTTTCGGTGCTTTATAAGGTCTGCTCACCTGTAGGCCATCACTGCAATGTTTCATGGGGTTCGCTAGGCTTCAGGCCCTCACCTCCAATGCTTTATAAGATCTGCTCACCTCTAGACCATCAGTGCAATGTTTTATGGGGTTCGCTCACCTTTAGGCCCTCACCTCCAATGCTTTACACGGTCTGCTAACCTGTAGGCCATTACTGAAAATTTTTAAGGGATTCGCTAGGCTTCAGTCCCTTAACTCCAATGCTTTATTCTGTCTGCTCACCTGTAGGCCATCACTGCAATGTTTTATGGGGTTCGCTAGGCTTCAGTCCCTCACCTCCAATTCTTTGTCTAGTCTGCTCACCTGTAGGCCATCACTGCAATGTTTTATGGGGTTCGCTAAACTTCAGGCCCTCACCTCCAATGCTTTATACGGTCTGCTCCCCTGTAGGCCATCTCTGCAATGTTTTATTGGGTTCGCACACCTGTAGTCTCTCACCTCCAATGCTTTATAAGGTCTGCTCCCCTGTATGCTATAGCTGCAATGTTTTATTGTGTTCGCTCAACTTCAGGCCCTCACCTCCAATGCTTTATATGGTCTGCTCACCTGTAGGCCGTTACTGCAATTTTTTATGGGGTTTGCTAGGCTTCAGTCCCTCACCTCCAAAGCTTTATCTGGTCTGCTCACCTGTAGGTCATCACTGCAATGTTTAATGGGGTTCGCTAGGCTTCCGGCCCTCACCTCCAATGCTTTAAGAGGTCTGCTCACCTGTAGGTCATCGGTGCAATGTTTTATGGGGTTCACTAGGCTTCAGTCCCTCACCTCCAAAGCTTTATATGATCTGCTCACCTGTAAGCCATTACTGCAATGTTTTATGGGGTTCGCTAGGCTTCAGTCCCTCACCTCCAAAGCTTTGTCTGGTCTGCTCAACTGTAGGCTATCACTGCAATGTTTTATGGGGTTCGCTAGGCTTCCGGCCCTCACCTCCAATGCTTTAAGAAGTCTGCTCACCTGTAGGTCATCACTGCAATGTTTTATGGGGTTTGCTCACCAACAGTCCATCACCTCCAATGCTTTATACGGTCTGCTCACCTGTAGGTCATCAATGCAATGTTTTATGGGGTTCGCTAGGCTTTAGGCCCTCATCTCCAATGCTTTATACCGTCTGCTCACCTGTAGGACATCACTGCAATGTTTTATAGGGTTCACTAGGCTTTAGGCCCTCACTTCCAATGCTTTATAAGGTCTGCTCACCTGTAGGCTTTCGCTGCAATGTTTCATTGGTTTGCTCACCTTCAGACCTCACCTCCAATGCTCTATACGGTCTGCTCACCTGTATGCCATCGCTGCAATGTTTTATTTTGTTCGCGCAACTTCAGGCCCTCACTTCCAATGCTTTATATGGTCTGCTCACCTGTGGGCCATTACTGCAATTTTTTATGGGGTTCGATAGGCTTCAGTCCCTCACCTCCAAAGCTTTGTCTGGTCTGCTCACCTGTAGGCCATCACTGCAAAGTTTAATGGGGTTCGCTAGGCTTCCGGCCCTCACCTCCAATGCTTTAAGAGGTCTGCTCATCTGTAGGTCATCACTGCCATGTTTTATGGGGTTCGCTAGGCTTCAGTCCCTCACCTCCAATGCTTTAAGAGGTCTGCTCATCTGTAGGTCATCACTGCCATGTTTTATGGGGTTCGCTAGGCTTCAGTCCCTCACCTCCAATGCTTTGTCTAGTCTGCTCACCTGTAGGCCATCACTGCAATGTTTTATGGGGTTCGCTAAACTTCAGGCCCTCACCTCCAATACTTTTTAAAGTCTGCTCCCCTGTAGGCCATCTCTGCAATGTTTTATTGGGTTCGCACACAATTAGTCTCTCACCTCCAATGGTTTATAAGGTCTGCTCACCTGTAGGCCATTACTGCAATTTTTTATGGGGTTCGCTAGGCTTCAGTCTCTCACCTCCAAAGCTTTGTCTGGTCACCTGCAGTCCCTCTCATCCAATGCTTTATACGGTCTGCTCACCTGTAAGCCATCAATGCAATGTTGTATGGGGTTCGCTAGGCTTTAGTCCCTTATCTCCAATGCTTTTTACCGTCTGCTCACCTGTAGGTCATCACTGCAAAGTTTTATGGGGTTCACTAGGCTTCAGGCCCTTATCTCCAATGCTTTATACCGTCTGCTCACCTGTAGGACATCACTGCAATGTTTTATGGGGTTCACTAGGCTTTAGGCCCTCACCTCCAATGCTTTATAAGGTCTGCTCACCTGTAGGCCATCGCTGAATCTTTTATTGATTCGCTCACCTTCACACCCTCACCTCCAATGCTTTATACGGTCTGCTCACCTGTCGGCCATTACTGCAATTTTTTATGTTGTTTGCTAGGCTTCTATCCCTCACCTCCAATGCTCTATACGGTCTGCTCACTTGTAGGCCATCAATGCAATGTTTTATGGGGTTCGCTCACCTTCAGGCCCTCACCTCCAATGCTTTATACGGTCTGCTAACCTGTAGGCCATTACTGAAATTTTTTATGGTGTTCGCTAGACTTCAGTCCCTCACCTCAAATGCTTTATAAGGTTTGCTCACCTGTAGGCCATCGCTGCAATGTTTTATGGGGTTCACTCACCTTCAGACCCTCACCTCCAATGCTTTATACGGTCTGCTCACCTGTAAGCCATTACTGCAATATTTTATGGGGTTCGCTAGGCTTCAGTCCCTCACCTCCAATGCTTTGTCTGGTCTGCTCACCTGTAGGCCATCACTGCAATGTATTTTGGGGTTCTCTCCCCTTCAGGCCCTCACCTCCAATGCTTTATACGGTCTGCCAACCTGTAGGCCATTACTGAAATTTTTTATGGTGTTCGCTAGGCTTCAGTCCCTCACCTCCAATGCTTTATAAGGTCTGCTCACCTGTAGGCCATTACTGCAATGTTTTATGGGGTTCGCTAGGCTTCAGGCCCTCACCTCCAATGCTTTATAAGGTCTGCTCACCTGTTGGCCATCGCTGCAATGTTTTATTTGGTTCACTTACCTGTTGACCCTCACCTCCAATGCTTTATATGGTCTGCTCACCTGTCGGCCATTACTGCAATTTTTTATGGGGTTCGCTAGGCTTCAGTCCCTCACCTCCAATGCTTTATACGGTCTGCTCACCTGTAGGCCATCACTGCAATGTATTATAGGGATCGCTCACCTTCAGGCCCTCACCTCCAATGCTTTATTCGGTCTTCTCACCTGTAAGCCATTACTGCAATTTTTTATGGTGTTCGCTAGGCTTCAGTCCCTCACCTCCAATGATTTGTATGGTCTGCTCACCTGTAGGCCATAACTACAATGTTTTATGGGATTCGCTAGGCTTCATTCCCTCACCTCCAATGCTTTATAAGATCTGCTCACCTGTAATCCATCAATGCAATGTTTTATGGGGTTCGCTAGGCTTCACACCCTCACCTCCAATGCTTTCTACCATCTGCTCACCTGTTTGCCATCACTGCAATATTTTATGGGGTTCGCTCACATTTAGGCCCTCACCTCCAATGCTTTATACGGTCTGCTCACCTTTAGGGCATCACTGCAATGTTTTATGGGGTTCGCTCAACTTTAGTCCCTCACCTCCAATGCTTTATACCGTCTGCTCACCTGTAAGCCATTACTGCAATGTTTTATGGGGTTCGCTAGGCTTCAGGCCCTCATCTCAAATGCTTTATACCATCTACTAATCTGTAGACCATCACTGCAATGTTTTATGGGGTTCGCTAGGCTTCAGGCCCTCACCTCCAATGCTTTATACGGTCTGCTCACCTGTAAGCCATTACTGCAATGTTTTATGGGGTTCGCTAGGCTTCATTCCCTCACCTCCAATGATTTGTATGGTCTGTTCACCTGTAGGCCATCACTGCAATGTTTTATGGAATTCGCTAGGCTTCAGGCCCTCCCTTCCAATGCTTTATAAGGTCTGCTCACTTGTAAGCCATCAATGCAATGTTTTATGGGGTTCGCTAGGCTTCAGGCCCTCACCTCCAATGCTTCATACTGTCTTCTCACCTGTAGGACATCACTGCAATGTTTTATGGGGTTCGCTAGGCTTCAGGCCCTCACCTCCAATGCTTCATACCGTCTTCTCACCTGTAGGACATCACTGCAATGTTTTATGGGGTTCGCTAGGCTTCAGACCCTCACCTCCAATGTTTTATAAGGTCTGCTCTTCTTTAGGCCATCACTGCAATGTTTTATGGGGTTCGCTCACCTTTAGTCCCTCAACTCCAATGCTTTATACCGTCTGCTCACCTGTAAGCCATTACTGCAATGTTTTATGGGGTTCGCTAGGTTTCAGTCCCTCACCTCCAATGCTTTGTATGGTCTGCTTACCTGTAGACCTTCACTCCAATGTTTTATGTGGTTCGCTAGGCATTGACGCCCTCACCTCAAATGTTTTATACCGTCTGCTCACCTGTAGGCCATCACTGCAATGTTTTATGGGGTTCGCTAGGCTTTAGGCCCTCCCCTCCAATGCTTTACATGGTCTGCTCACCTGTAGGCCATCACTGCAATATTTTATAGGGTTCAATCACCTTCAGGCCCTCACTACAATTTTCTATTGGTTTCACTCACCTTCAGGTTCTCAACTATAATATTTTAGAGGGTAACCAGCACTCCTTTGCTCCAAATGATTTTGAGGGTCACCAATAGGCCATCAATGATAATTTTTCATGGGTGTGTATGATGCCCTCCTTTATGTGTAATAAAGGGTGTATTGGAGTGCCGGTTCTTTGTAATTTTTAGCTGCCCTTTTATTTAGTGCATAGGCTTTATGAGTGCAGCAGTATACCTGAACAATTGTAGCACCATGTGAATGAGGCCCTCCTTTATGTGATATACAGGCTGTATCAGAGTGCTTCTTCCTTGTAATTTTTGGCAGCATGTGCACTGTATTTACAATTGAATATACAGGAAAGAATGTTTCCTAACAATTTTACCTCAAAAATGTCTTTTTTTTTTTGAGGGGGGGGATTTTGGGGCGGGATTTTGTCGCTATGTAAAAGTGGCGGACAACTGGGACAATATGGTTCCCAGCAGCGACATTGGAGTCCAAGATGCACCCAGACATGGTCCCCATGCTGTTTCAGATCCATTTCGGTGGTGTTTCTGTCACTTTCTGACCTTTTCCAATGGACCAGGCACCCTCCCCTCATCTGAGCAGGGGTTTCCTGGTTGTCTTTCATTGACTTTCATTATACTCGGGTGCTCGGCCGATCGCACGAATATCGCTATTTGTTCGGACCGAGTACACGAACACCCGAATACTTTGGTGCTCGCTCATGACTAGTAAAGATGAATCAGGCGTGGATCAGCCAGGATTTCCACACGCCAGTGCCTAATGCATCAGACTAGATCATTATGGGTGCCACACGAGAACTTTGTAAAAAACGACCCGTTTCTTCTGGCCATCTGCGTCAGCCACTCTTCTGATGCTATCACAGCCTGATGCCACAAACCTGCTTCCTCTGCTGCCATGTTCTCTTACTGCTACCCTCCATCTTGTGCTGTTACTGTTACTGCTGTTGCCCCCCACCTCCCCACTCTGTGACAGTGCAACTATGTTGACTCCTCTTGCGGTTGCCACCCTCACCACTCTGTGACTCTGCCACTATGTAGACTCCTCATGTGTTTGCCACCCTCACGACTCTGTCTCTGTCAGAAGAATGGAAAAGTGAAAAACACACCTGATCCTTTCTTTAGAGCATCTATAAGGTCTCTATCCCATGGTCCCTATTTTGCGTCAGGATATGCTCATGACTTAGACTCCAAAAGCAGGAGTGGGTACAAAACACAGAAGACATGCAAATATTCCAATTATGTGTCATCTCTGTTTTGAATTCACTCCTGATTATTTTTTTTTTGGCCTTACTGATGGATTACTGACCAAATGCTGATCGTGTGAAGGCACATGCTCAAAAGACAGGATCCGTTTTTTGGGGGTTCTTCTTGTGACGGATGAGAACAAGGGAAAAATAAACAGTGATGTCAACACAAATGTATTGCTGACACCCTCACCCCTCTGTCATGGGGTCACTACTTGTATCAGCGTGTACCAGAACAGGATCTGTAGAAATCTAGGAGGAGTGCGCTCTTTCACTCTATAGTACAATCTTGGACCATTGTATGGTTCTTTATAACTGACTCTAATATTGACCTGTAAGGTCACACGAGGTTCACACTTGGCCCCGTAACTGACCAAATAAGTGAAGTGTGAACTAATTTTAAGAGTGACGCCCAGGGCCGCCATCAGGGGGGTACAGCCCATACTCCAGTAAGGGGCCCAGACCCTGGGGGGGCCCGGCCAGTTCTGAAACTTTTTTTTTTTTTTTTAAATTGTGGCAGCCGATTCTGGGGCCCAGTGCTCCTCCCCCTTTTCCTTCTGCAGCCCGTCCCTTATCTCCCGGGGCCCCGGGCCCCAGCTATTTTGTTCTGAGAACAAGGTAGCTGGAGTCTCTGCAGATCCATGGGTAGAATGTAGTTGCTAGAAGGAGGTCTGTGACATCACTGGTCACATGCTCCTTCATAGTCACATGAACAAACCCCGACAGCAGCAGCAGCTTGTGGAGGGAGGAGGGGCTGTGTGCCTGCAGGCTGCTCAGTGATGGAGGATGTGCTGCAGTCCTGGAGTCCACAAAGCTTCATGGAGAGCAGGTGAGGGGCAGCTCATATATGAGGGGGCAGGTGGAGCACTCAGGAGCAGTGGGGTTTAAGTGGAGTGAAATCTAGTGCAATTAAGGGGGTTTATAGCACAGATCGGAATGTCCGAGCCTGTATAGCACAGATCCAGGTGTATTCTGAGGGCCATGCTGTCTGTCCCTGTCTGTCCCTGCGTCTGTCTGTCCCTGCGTCTGTCTGTCCCTGCGTCTGTGTCTGTCTGACGTGCAAACTAGCTAATTTACTCACCTCACTGGCGCTGATATAATTGAAGAGAAGCGCTGTAATCTATATTATGTAATAAATTAACTAGGAGGCGGCACTGGGCTCCGGAGTGTGGTGCGATTCTGAAGAAAAAAATGTCCTTGCTTTATTATACCACTATTAATTCTGAGTGTTAGGGGTCACTTAGGGGGGATCTGTGGATGACATATATATATAGCATAAGATGCCATATATGTGCTATCTACAGATCCCCCCCCCCCCAAAACAGTGCCATCCACAGATCCCCCCCAAAACAGTGTCATCCACAGATCCCCACAAAAAAAAGTGTCATCCACAGATCCCTCCCAAAACAGTGCTATCCACAGACCCCCCAAAACAGTGCCATCCACAGATGCCCTCCCCAAAACAGTGCCATCCACAGATGCCCTCCCCAAAACAGTGCTATCCACAGATCCCCCCAAAACAGTGCCATCCACAGATCCCCCCAAAACAGTGCTATCCACAGATCCCCCCAAAACAGTGCCATCCACAGATCCCCCCAAAACAGTGCCATCCACAGATCCCCCAAAAACAGTGCCATCTACAGATGCCCTCCCCAAAACAGTGCCATCCACAGATGCCCTCCCCAAAACAGTGCTATCCACAGATCCCCCCAAAAACAGTGCCATCCACAGATCCCCCAAAACAGTGCTATCCACAGATCCCCCCAAAACAGTGCCATCCACAGATCCCCCCAAAACAGTGCCATCCACAGATCCCCCAAAACAGTGCCATCCACAGATCCCCCAAAACAGTGCCATCTACAGATCCCCCAAAAAAACAGTGCCATCCACAGATTCCCCCTCAAAAAAACAGTGCCATCCACAGATCCCCCCAAAACAGTGCCATCCACAGGCCACCATTAGTTCAAATCCCACCAAATGCTCACCTTATGGTTAAAAATATTTTTTTCTTATCTTTCTCCTCAAAAACCTAGGTGCGTCTTTTTATGCTTTTCTATCTTGAAATAAACTAAACCTTTAATGTAATGAAATTTAAATTTAATTTATATTAATTCACGCCCCATCCATCTACTCTCGGCCCAGCCCCTGGGTCCAAAGCCTTTATTTAATTGACCAGTTTTCTGTTGTTCACAAAAAATAAATATTTTCAATATGTTCCTGTTATGGCACTAATATACATTTAAGCTTTTCCATCATGTCACCCCTCCCCTTCATTACATTCTCAGAAACAAGCAGAGCATGGATGTCAATAAAATTATGCCCCCCCCCCCATGGAAAAATTTCTGCGGACGCCCATGCACAGAGACTGGATTTAAGGAAAGGGTACCCCCAGCCCGTGCTGGGGAGCGAGCTGGTCAGAATCAGCAACACAAGTACAGGGGGTGGGGGGGTCAATAATGGAGGGCTGTCTGGGGGCAAAATTAACTTGTGTGGGGGCAAATTACTTAGTGAGAGGTCAGTGTGGCGGGCAAACTACATGGAGGGCCATGTGGGGGCAAAATTACTTAGTGTGGGGGCGGGGGGGGGGGCCCAGGCCTTGAGCTGTGTAAGGGGCCCCAAAATTTCTGATGGCAGCCCTGGTGACGCCTTTCAAATGCCTGTCATACTGGCACACAGTAACTGTTTCACTACCACAGTGAACTACCTATGTATGTTTCTTCAATGCACAATGTTGTACACCGAATTACAGGCTCTATTGAGCTAGGAAATAGCTGATTTTTAACTTGCTTCGTCACAAATAAATCAAATTTTGGGGAAAATCCTGCAAAGCATCTGAAATGTATTTTTGAAAACTTCGTTCATCCTCTTCTTTTGCTGGCTTTACTTCTTCCAAATCATCCTTTAAAGTCTCTATATTCTAAAAGAGTCAGCAAGATGCATAGAGAGGAAGAGCTCAATGTTCCTGATGACGTGTGTTAAGGCCGATTCATTGGCCTGTATTTGTGGGAGGGGCGATGATGACTATATCTGGCCGGGCATTTCTTCCCACAGTGAACGTCGTCTCCAGCGTACAGGGAGTGCAGGATTATTAGGCAAATGAGTATTTTGACCACATCATCCTCTTTATGCATGTTGTCTTACTCCAAGCTGTATAGGCTCGAAAGCCTACTACCAATTAAGCATATTAGGTGATGTGCATCTCTGTAATGAGAAGGGGTGTGGTCTAATGACATCAACACCCTATATCAGGTGTGCATAATTATTAGGCAACTTCCTTTCCTCTGGCAAAATGGGTCACAAGAAGGTCTTGACATGCTCAGAAAAGTCAAAAATAGTGAGTTATCTTGCAGAGGGATGCACCACCCTTAAAATTGCAAAGCTTCTGAATCGTGATCATCGAACAATCAAGCGTTTCATTCAAAATAGTCAACAGGGTCGCAAGAAGTGTGTGGAAAAACCAAGGCGCAAAATAACTGCCCATGAACTGAGAAAAGTCAAGCGTGCAGCTGCCAAGATGCCACTTGCCACCAGTTTGGCCATATTTCAGAGCTGCAACATCACTGGAGTGCCCAAAAGCACAAGGTGTGCAATACTCAGAGACATGGCCAAGGTAAGAAAGGCTGAAAGACGACCACCACTGAACAAGACACACAAGCTGAAACGTCAAGACTGGGTCAAGAAATATCTCAAGACTGATTTTTCTAAGGTTTTATGGACTGATGAAATGAGAGTAAGTCTTGATGGGCCAGATGGATGGGCCCGTGGCTGGATTGGTAAAGGGCAGAGAGCTCCAGTCCGACTCAGACGCCAGCAAGGTGGAGGTGGAGTACTGGTTTGGGCTGGTATCGTCAAAGATGAGCTTGTGGGGCCTTTTCGGGTTGAGGATGGAGTCAAGCTCAACTCCCAGTCCTACTGCCAGTTTCTGGAAGACACCTTCTTCAAGCAGTGGTACAGGAAGAAGTCTGCATCCTTCAAGAAAAACATGATTTTCATGCAGGACAATGCTCCATCACACGTGTCCAAGTACTCCACAGTGTGGCTGGCAAGAAAGGGTATAAAAGAAGAAAAACTAATGACATGGCCTCCTTGTTCACCTGATCTGAACCCCATTGAGAACCTGTGGTCCATCATCAAATGTGAGATTTACAAGGAGGGAAAACAGTACACCTCTCTGAACAGTGTCTGGTAGGCTGTGGTTGCTGCTGCACGCAATGTTGATGGTGAACAGATCAAAACATTGACAGAATCCATGGATGGCAGGCTTTTGAGTGTCCTTGCAAAGAAAGGTGGCTATATTGGTCACTGATTTGTTTTTGTTTTGTTTTTGAATGTCAGAAATGTATATTTGTGAATGTGGAGATGTTATATTGGTTTCACTGGTAAAAATAAATAATTGAAATGGGTATATATTTGATTTTTGTTAAGTTGCCTAATAATTATGCACAGTAATAGTCACCTGCACACACAGATATCCCCCTAAAATAGCTAAAACTAAAAACTACTTCCAAAAATATTCAGCTTTGATATTAATGAGTTTTTTGGGTTCATTGAGAACATGGTTGTTGTTCAATAATAAAATTATTCCTTAAAAATACAACTTGCCTAATAATTCTGCACTCCCTGTATGGTGTGGGAGCTCTGCATACCGTCCTCATGGAGCAACAAGGGTGCAGCGCTACACGGCAGTTCCAGGCCCTGACTTTCTACGGTCCAGATAAGTAGCTGCCTCATCCAGCAGCATCGTTGCTTTAAGTCCGGCCGGCGGTGTGTCGGCTCCCTGGGTAAGGGGGAGCAGCACCGCACCGGAGCGGTCTGCCAGGGAGACACGCTCTTCTCCCCACGCGGCATGACACGTAGGGTGCAGGGCACAGCGTGTGCCCGCTCGATAAAGTATTGCACAGGCCACTGTGCTGTTAGACAGGCAGGGGGGGGGGGAGGGGCAGACAAATTAGGCTTCAGCATGTTGTTTCTATGCAGGGGGTGCACAGGTGAATTCACTCAGCAAGGGGGAGTAGTAAGGTTCAGGAAGGGTGTGTGTTTAAAAAAAAAAAAAAGAGGGTGTGTGACATTAATGAAATGTCAGGAAAAAAAAAGAAAACATACATTTATTATGGGAAAGGGACATTGAGTCTAGTGTTCTAGTCAGGGTATGTCAGGCTTCTTAATATAGCTTTAGTGTGAGATTACATTATGTGGAAAGCACGTCACAGGAGTCGCTTACAGGGGTCACTCGACCATGTATTCAGCTCTGCTCTGCAGCTGGCTGTCATGTGTTTTCCTCACGCAGAGCTACTGGTGAGGTGGGGTGCATAGGATGCACGGTGTCTGTTTTAGTCAGTCTCTCTTCCCGCACTATTCAGGCATGCACTCACCTCTGCCCCTCGCTATGATCTGCTGGCTGGGTTCCACAGACACGCATAGTTGTGGCTCTGGCGCCCTCTATGTGGCCACAGCTGGAAGTGAGGAGCAGAGTGTGAGTTCAGGCTCCAGTGTTAGTTGAAAAAGAAAAAAAAAAACGTATATATGTTTAGTTTATATGTATATGTGTGTGTGTATATATATATATATATATATATATATATATAGGATGTTGGTCCGCACTGCGGATTCGGCGACAGATTCCTTATAGGGTTACGCTTGACGCACGTTTTTTACGCATACGTACTCGACTTGTTATTTCATCAGTTCGCCATGATACCACATTAGTGGCATTGGTAAAGATTAAAGGGTTTCTTGCGTTTATCTCTCCAGGATCAAGTGTTTATATATGCCTTGATGTTCAGGCGATTACTGACTTTCCATGTGGGACCACATTCTCAGGCATTGGTATGGTATTTCTCTTTTATTCCAGAGGTATACAGTAAGTCTCCTAGTTTCCTGAGGCCACGTCAAACTCAGGTTATGCTGCCCCTTTTTTTGGCCCCCACTGGCTAGCTGGTGGGTGGCCGAGTGGGGTTGGTTGATCCCGGGTTCCACAGATTTCAGCGTTGGTTGAACTTTATCCTATAATGGCGGCTGTGCATACAGGGGGTCGGGAATAGGCTGGTTACGTGGTGTATATTTATGTCAATGTCGCGGTCATGGATATTTGATTAACGGCTTGGTCCTACTGATATCTTTTGTTAGGTGTCAGGTGCTTCGGTCGTTACTACACCAAATTCATTACACACATTCATGTACCCGAATCCAAAATATAGCAGCCGGTGCCCTGTCCCGAGCGAATTCTCTTTCACAAGTTTCCCAGGCGGACGTCTACAGTGCCACAATGCCTCGGTACGCTTCACTACTTCCGATCCCATTACCCTGGCTGCAGCTCGCTCGTTGGCAGCGAAATCGCAATTGGAGGTTGTAATAAAGCTCTTTCATCAAGTTTGTTGTCCTTTTTGGCCCCCTTCAGGCGTCCCTTCAGCGTCGCGGTTCCGGCATAATTCTAACCGCTTTTAGGTATCCAGTAGGTAGGGGTCATTCCTTCATGTTTAAGCCCCGACCACAAGTGTTAAGGCCGATTCATTGGCCTGTGTTTGTGGGAGGGGCGATGATGACTATATCTGGCCGGGCGTTTCCTCCCACAGTGAACGTCGTCTCCAGCGTACCCACCCTACCCACCCTTACTTTCACTATCTCACACCAGGGGATGCCCCCCTACAGGCGTCCCTTCAGCGTCGAGGTTCCGGCATAATTCTAACCGCTTTTAGGTATCCAGTAGGTAGGAGTCATTCCTTCATGTTTAAGCCCCGATCACAAATGCTTATCAATATTCGATGATGTGGAGAAGGAAAAAAAGCAGATGGCAGAAGAAGGGCTCCCATGTGTAGAGCAGGAGACAGAGACATAACCAGGGCTGGCCTTAGGTGTTCAGGCACCCTGTGCGAGCTAATCTTGTGCCCCCCCCCCCCCCCCGGGGTTACACAAAGAGGAAAACAATCTTTGTAACCAACATTTTTTGACAAGAATAGGACAGGCTCTATATTTTTTTCAAGTCCGCGGCACGGAACAACGGATGCGGACAGCACATGGTGTGCTGTCTGCATCTTTTGCGACCCCATTGAAATGAGTGGGTCCGTACCCGTTCCGCAAAATTGAGAAGATGAGTGCTAGGCCACTTAGTTGGATGCTGCTGTGCCTGCCCTTGGTACATTTTCATGGCTGCTAGCTAGGCCACTGCCTGCATTTAATGGATGCTGTTGTGCCTACCCTAATGCCCTTGGTACATTTTCATGGCTGCTAGCTAGGCCACTGCCTGCATTTAATGGAAGACTTCTCTGATCATTTAGAACTTAGAAGATCACCGATAGACTCCAGTCCAGAGTCCAGACACTGTAACATGAATCAATGATTCATCAGTCATTCATCATCACCACCTACCCTGTCCCTAACAGCTGTCCTGAGTTGACTCCTGTCCAGGCTGTCCTGCTGCTGGCTGCGTGACTTGCGTCTTCAATCTGGCTCTGGCTCAGGGCGGCTGACGGCTGTGTAGACACAACACAGTCAGTCAGCTCACCTCTAGTAGGACCTGCGGCTGTACTCTTGCTTTCCGCCGCAGTGGCACCGCTCAGCAGTAGTCACGCCCCTGTGGCCTGCCCTGAGCCCATGTTGCTGTGAGGAAGAGGGCAGTGCCAGTGAGTGGCTACCTATCACAAGCAACAGGCTGGGGATGGGTGGGACTCCGGAGGCCGGGTGGCGGCTAGCAACTTGCAGGCTGCAGCAAGTGAGGTAAAAAAAAAAAGGTCATTCATTTTTTCCACCCTGCGCAGGCGGCCCTGGTAGAGAGTCAGAGACTAACTGCGTCTGCGAGCTGTGTCAGGCGCCCGGGCGCCCCTGTTTCCATGACGCCCTGTGCGGCCGCACAGTTCGCACACCACAAAGGCCGGCCCTGGGCATAACAAGAGGGGGCCCAGTCTTAATTGGGATTATCTTCTCTTCTACTGGTGTGAAAACTTGGTCAGGACTCTACCCTCTAAAGAAACAACTTTTAGCAAATAAGGCAATGCAAAAATGGCCCAAGGGTCACTGAAAAGGGTTTAGGCAGAAATCCTTCTGTCCTGTGTGGGGGTCCTGTTTTGATCCTTGCTGTGGGGCCCTTACTTCTCTATGTACGCCACTGGAGAGTGTTGGGGTTGGAGAAGTGGGTATGCCGGGGGGGGGGGGGGGGCCACACCCACCAGGCAGTTCTTGTCACTGCTGGGCGGCTTGTTTCCAAAGTAAAGCAGGGAGCCTTCAGCATGATATGTGTGTGGGCGCGTGTCATCAGCGAAGCAGGTAAATTTTATTTTTTTTCCTTCAATGTAACTGCAGTCTGGAGAGGGCAGAGAGGGCACTGGAAGCCAAAAAAGGGGGGGGGGGACAACAACTAGAGTGAAGGGGCACAAAAGTGGGCAGAACTCCACTGATGGGGCACCTTATCTGGCATAGCTTCACTGAGGGGGCTCCTATTATGGCATAAATACTGCGGGGGGACACCTAATCTGGCAGAACTACTGTGAGGGGGCACATAAACTGTCATAACTACTGTAAGGGGCACCTAATCTGGCAGAACTACTGTGAGGGGGCACATAAACTGTCATAACTATTGTGTGTGTGTACATAATCTGGCATAACTAGTGTGAGGTGCACCTAATCTGGCATAACTACAGTGAGGGGGCACATAATCTGTCATAACTACTGTGAGGGGAACATTTCTGGCCATAACTACAGTGATGGGCACATATCTGGGCATAACTATAGTGAGGGGACACAAAAGTGGACATAACTACAGTGAGGGGGTACAAACTGGGCATATGTACTGTGAAGGGCACAAAGATGGGTATACCTACCATGAGGGACATAAAGATGGGCATAACTACTATGACAGCCACAAAGGTGGGCATAACTATTGTGAGGGGGCACAAATGTGGGCATAACTATTGTGACAGGCACAAACATGGGCATAACTAATGTGGAGGGGTACAAAGGTGAGCATAACTACTGTGATGGGCACAAAGGTGGGCATAACTACAATGAGGGGGCACATACTCTGGCATAACTACAGTGAGAGGCACATATCTGGGCATCACTACAGTGAGGGGGCACAAAAGTGGGCATCACTACAGTGAGGGGGCACAAAAGTGGGCATAAGTACAGTGAGGGGGTACAAACTTGGCATACTGTGAGGGGCACAAAGGTGGGTATAACTACTGTGAGGAGGCACAGAGGTGGGCATAACTACTGTGACAGGCACAAAGGTTGGCATGACTAATGTGGAGGGGTACAAAGGTGAGCGTAACTACTGTGACAGACACAAAGGTGGGCATAACTACAGTGAGGGGCTACAAGGAAGACATAACTACTGTGAAGGGGCACAAAGATGGGTATAACTAATATGGAGGGGCACAAAGGTGTGCATACCTACTGTGACGGGCACAAAAGTGGGCATAACTACTGTGATGGGCACAAAGGTGGGCATAATACTGTTATTGGCACAAAGGTGGGCATAACTACTGTGACGGGCACAAAGGTGGGCATAACTACTGTGATAGGCACAATGGTGGGCATAACTACTGTGAAGGGCACAAAGGTGGGAATTAGTACTGTGTGGTAGCACTTAGGGGAAATTCCCTAGATTACCCGGTTAAACATTGTGATGGCTTGGTGAGGATCAGCAGAGCGCTCATATGTGATTATTCTTTTTTCTCACCGCAGTCTGGATCCAGCTGACATCACACCAACGCCAGCAACACCCTGGATGCGGTAAGACCATTTTGTTCTTTTGTTTAATGCAAGGAGTAATGGTAACGCCGTGTACCTTATAATAGATTTTATTAGGTGGGACTGGGTGAGTATATGCATTTACTTGAGCAGTGGCTTAAAGAGGTATTCCAAGAATTTGCCTTTTGGTATTATATGAATCCCACTGATATTTATTTAAAGTCTGTAATTGACATTAATTAAATATTTTCTACCGGGCCATCGATCTGGTTCCCTGTCACAAGGTGTGCCGCGGCCCCCCCCCCCCCCCCCCGCCCTTTACTTCAGCAGGATGAAGAAGTTCCTTCACGGCAGTGCCAGCACCAAAACTCTGTGTTCTAGTGCTGTCAAACTACAGCTCACTACCCTGCCCCCTTCTCAGTTTAGTGATATGTGTGAAGTAAGGAAGCTTCCTCACTTCACAGACATCGCTCGAGATGCCAGCAGGCTAATGAGATGTACTTTGACATCGCTAGTGCAGAGAGATATACCTGCCTGCCTTGGTGTTCTGTGATCTTATAGAGCCTGCTGCTGCCTGTTCCAGCCTCTAAGGGTGTATTCTCATGTGAAGGGGACTCTAAGGGGGTATTCTCTTGTGAAGGGGGCCTCTAAGGGGGTATTCTCATGTGAAGGGGGGCACTAAAGGGGTATTATTATGTGAAGGGGGGCACTATGGGTGCTTAATAATGTAAAGGAGACATGCTAATGGGAAGTTGGGCACTAAGGGGGCATTGTAATGTGAAGTAGGCACTATGGGGGGCATTGTAATGTGTAGGGGGCAACATAAGGGGGCATTCTAATGTGATCAGGGCATTGTAATGTGTAGTGGGCACTATCACTATGGAGGCATTCTGATCTGATGGGGGCATTGTAATGTGTATGGGGCACTATAGAGGCATTCTAATGTGATTGGGGCATTGTAATGTGAAGGGGGCACTATGGAGGCATTCTAGTCTGATGGGGGCATTGTAATGTGTATGGAGCATTCTAATGTGATGGGGGCTTTGCAGGGGCGTAGCTATAGGGGGTGACGAGGTAGCAGTTGCTACCGGGCCCAGGAGCCTGAAGGGGCCCAAAGACACTTGTGCCACATAGGAAGACACACAAAGCGCTGAGGGAAGGGGGCCCCAAGCTTAACTCTTGCACCAGGGCCCATGAGCCTTTAGCTACGCCCCTGGGGCTTTGTAATGTGTATGGGGCACTATAGAGGTATTCTAATGTGACAGGGGCAATGTAATGTGTAGGGGGTACTATGGGGGCATTCTAATGTGAAGGGGGCTTTCTAATGTGAAGGAGGCACTATGGGGGCATTCTAATGTAAAGGAGCCATCTAATGTGAATGGGTCACAATGGGGGCAACGTAATGTTAAGGTGGGCACTAAGGGGGTATTCTATTATTAGGAGGGCATTAAGTGGGCAAAGCTATTGTGAAAATGGGCATTCTACGATGAAGGAGGCCTAAGGGGGTAAAACTACTGTGAAGGGAGCTCCCTACTATAAAGAGTACTCTAAGCAGGCAAACTATTATGAAGGGGACATTCTGTTATGGAGGTGGCAAAACTATAGTGAAGGGGGCACTAAGCGGGTAAAGGTACTGTATGGCGGCAGTAAGGGGGAATACCAACTGTGGGAGGGCACTAAGGAGACATTTTACTATGAAAGCGGTACAAGGGGACATGACCACTGTGGGGGGCACTAAGGTACCAGAGCCCACTAAAGAAGGGAGCCAGGAGGATACCAGGTGACAGTTTTTTTTTCTAGTAATGTTTTTTTGTTTGTGTTTCTGTTTTACAGATCTGTTATTTGGACTACAATACATTTAGTGAACTACTTTCAAGAGCCCCTGTGAAATGTATTTATATGACATTAACCCCTTAAGGACCCAGGACGAGAATGCTCATCCTAAATTGCTGGTACTTGGCGCCCCAGGACAAGTATTCTCATCCTGCGGTCCTTCTGTTCCCACACATGCGGTGCCGCATTTTAGCGGCTGGGGCCCAGCTGTTACTGACAGCCAGACCCCTGCTGCATCCACCAACGCCGATGAAGGTGGATTAACCCCTCTAATGCAGTGGTCAGCGCTGACCGCAGAATATGGGAGGTTCACGCTCCCTCTTATGATCCATCAGGGTCCTGTGCTGAGGTGACGGAGACCCAATGGTTGCCATGGCAGCCCTAAGTCTTTCAAAGACCTTGGGTCCTGGCAGCTACGGAGGCCTATGAGGCCCAGCCCCTCAGGCTGGATTTCATAGGCAAACCTATCACGATAGTCAATGCAGGGATCAGATCCTGTAATGTTAAAGTCCCATAGTGGGACAAAAATAAAAACCGGTAAGTTTAACATCTGTTGTTGGTAAACAGTTTGAAGGGTTTCTAGGAGTATCTCAATGAAAATAAGCAAATAACGCCATATCAGCATGGCTTCATGAGGGATAGGTCATGCCAGTTCAATTTAATCAGTTTCTATGAGGAGATAAGTTCTAGACTTGACAGCGGCGAATCAATGGATGTCATATATCTGGACTTCACCAAATTATTTGACACTGTACCTCATAAAAGGTTAGTATATAAAATGAGAATTAACACTGACAAATGTAAATTTATGCACATGGGAAGGCATAATGCAAACCACTCGTACATACTAAATGGTAAAACACTCGGTAACACTGACATGGAAAAGGATCTAGGAATTTTAATAAACAGCAAACTAAGCTGTAAAACAGTGTCAGGCAGCTGCTGCCAAGGCCAATAAGATAATCGTTACCTTATGTAGGATGGTTATTGTGGTACTTGTAGTCGGTTGCTGGCATCTTCCATTGTATGCATTTTTTTGCTGTTGATTGCCCCTAGCAACGGACTACAAGTGCAGGATGTGCTCCCCTATAGACATGCACAACTGCATATGGGTTGAGCATATCCTGCTTGTTATACACCACACCACGTTTTCTAATGGTTTGTATAATATGTTTGGAGGTGTATAAACTCCAATTAAAATGTGCCTGCTTTTCATCTACAGGCTACATTCAGGTGCAGCTGGTAGGCTCTGGGCCATATCAGCTGGTCTCGGGTGGGGCTCACAGGCACCTCCCACCTCCCATTGCAAGCATGGTTACATGCTGGAGGTCACTGGTGAGCTGTCTGTGAGTCAGGCCTTACGCTCCAGTAATGCCCAACGGCCCCTGGTATCGCCCATACGGCACAGGAAGGTTGAGTGGTAGGGCCTCGGGCTACTTGAGAGACCTTGCCGTGGTGTCCGAGCTTAAGACATGTCCTCCTAGTAGGATGTGTCGAACTAACCTCTCAATTTTATCAGTGTGAGGGTTTAGTATTGCCGCAGAGTGCACCTGCCTTTGCTATGGTTATGTTTTCAATAAGATAATGGGTTGCATCAAAAGGGGCATAGATGCCCGTGATGAGAACATAGTCCTACCACTTTACAAATCACTAGTCAGACCACACATGGAGTACTGTGTACAGTTCTGGGCTCCTGTGAACAAGGCAGACATAGCAGAGCTGGAGAGGGTTCAGAGGAGGGCAACTAAAGTAATAACTGGAATGGGGCAATTACAGTACCCTGAAAGGTTATCAAAATTAGGGTTATTCACCTTAGAAAAAAGACGACTGAGGGGAGATCTAATATCTATGTATAAATATATCAGGGGTCAGTACAGAGATCTCTCCCATTATCTATTCATCCCCAGGACTGTGACTGTGAAGAGGGGACATCCTCTGCGTCTGGAGGAAAGAAGGTTTGTAGACATACATAGAAAAGGATTCTTCATGGTAAGAGCAGTGAGACTATGGAATTCTCTGCCTTAGGAGGTGGTGATGGTGAGTACAATAAAGGAATTCAAGAGGGGACTGGATGTATTTCTGGAGTGTAATAATATTACAGATTATAGCTACTAGAGAGGGGTCGTTGATCCAGGAAGTTATTTTGATTGCCTGATTGGAGTAGTGAAGGAATTTTTTCCCCTAAGTTTTTTTTGCCTTCCTCTGGATCAACTTGTAGGAAACAGGCCGAACTGGATGGACAAATGTCTTTTTTCGGTCGTATATACTATGTTACTATGTTACTATTGAGTTACCAAGTATAATCATCTGATAGTATATCACATAATTGCAGGCGGAACGTTTGTATTACATTCTTATGTTTGGGAGGTAATAGGGAACATTGGTATTCATATTAGAGCCATCTAGTGGCGAATTTAGGGCACTGCATATTACTGTGCTTTACAGTTCCGATAACACGAGCGGATGCCGTGTGGGTAATCCGCTGTGTGAAATAGAGCCAAGCCCCGTTCCGGACAGCAGAGACACGGATCATTAACCGAGGAGACACTGCTGTACCTGAGAAAAGTGTAGATCTGACTTTTGTGATATCAATAATAAGTTATATACAATATGATAGCATAGTCTAATGTGCATCAGACCACTTTGATTCACTGAGGGATATCAAAATATTAGTGTGTATGCAACCATTTGTAGCATAAAAAGGTGTGCAAATAGAACTGTGTAGCTCTAGGTTCTAATAGACAATACCTTGCTAGGGACACAGAATCCCCAGCCATAGACACACATATATTATACAGACACACTGCTAAATTTGTATTTGCACAAAAATAAGGTATATAAAATGTTTATACATACAGATATATAGTGCGTATAACATACAGAGGATATAAAAAGTCTACACACCCCTGTTAAAATGTCAGGTTTCTGTGCTGTAAAAAATGAGACAAAGATAAATCATTTCAGAACTTTTTCCACCTTTAATGTGACCTATAAACTGTGCCACTCAATCGAAAAACAAACTGAAATCTTTTAGGTGGAGGGAAGAAAACAAAAACAACTAAAATAATGTGGTTGCATAAGTGTGCACACTTATAACTGGGGATGTAGCTGTGTTCAGAATTAAGCAATCACATTCAAAATCATGTTAAATAGGAGTCAGCATACACCTGCCATTATTTAAAGTGCCTCTGATTAACCCCAAATAAAGTTCAGCTGATCTAGTTGGTCTTTCCTGAAATTCTCTTAGTCGCATCCCACAGCAAAAGCCATGGTCCACAGAGAGCTTCCAAAGCATCAGAGGGATCTCATTGTTAAAAGGTATCAGTCAGGAGAAGGGTACAAAAGAATTTCCAAGGCATTAGATATACCATGGAACACAGTGAAGACAGTCATCATCAAGTGGAGAAAATATGGCACAACAATGACATTACCAAGAACTGGACGTCCCTCCAAAATTGATGAAAACACGAGAAGAAAACTGGTCTGGGAGGCTACCAAGAGACCTACAGCAACATTAAAGGAGCTGAAGGAATATCTGGCAAGTACTGGCTGTGTGGTACATGTGACAACAATCCCCCAAATAACTCATATGTCTGGGCTGTGTGGTACATGTGACAACAATCTCCCGTATTCCTCATACAGTATGTCTGGGCTATGAAGTAGAGTGGCAAAATGAAAGCCTTTTCTTATGAAGAAAAATATCCAAGCCAGGCTACATTTTGCAAAAACATATCTGAAGTCTCCCAAAAGCATGTGAGAAAAGGTGTTATGGTCTGATGAAACAAAGGTTGAACTTTTTGGCCATAATTCCAAAAGATATGTTTGGCACAAAAACAACACTGCACATCACCAAAAGAACACCATACTCACAGTGAAGCATGGTGGCGACAGCATCATGCTTTGGGGCTGTTTTTCTTCAGCTGGAACTGCGGCTTTAGTTAAGATATAGGTAATTATGAACAGTTCCAAAGTTCAATATTGGCACAAAACCTTCAGGCTTTTGCTAGAAAGCTTAACATCTTTCAGCATGACAACGACCCAAAGCATACATCCAAATCAACAAAGGAATGGCTTCACCAGAAGAAGATTAAAGTTTTGGAATGGCCTAGCCAGAGCCCAGACTTTTGTGGGGTGATCTGAAGAGTAGAGTTGAGCGCAGACCTGGATGTTCGGGTTCGAGAAGTTCGGCCGAACTTCACGTAAATGTTCGGGTTCGGGATCCGAACTCGACCCGAACGTCACCCCGAACCCGAACCCGAACCCCATTGAAGTCAATAGGGACCCGAACTTTTGGGCACTAAAAAGGCTGTAAAATAGCCCAGGAAAAGGGCTAGAGGGCTGCAAAAGGCAGCAAAATGTAGGGAAATCTTCTGCAATCAAATGTGGATAGGGAAATGAATTAAAATAAAATAAAACAAATAAAAATTAACCAATATCAATTGGCAACTTGGAGGAGGAGGAGGTGGAATAGGAGGTTGAGGTGGCGTCAGTTGGGAATGCTATGGGAGTTGAAGTTCTCATCACAGCCAAAAAGGATTTATGTCTGCCTGCAGTGCCACAGGCTTCATTCACAGACTCAGGGCCATGGCACCCGCAAAGAGGAAAGCGGTCCTGTAACAGCAACACAGGCCTCTGGTCAACCTGCAACAGAACAGGCCATTATCATTTATGTAGGCCCCTGACACCCAGCCAGAGGAGAGGTCATTTGTAAAAAGAGTTTAATGTCTCCCACCAAGACAGCAAGCAAATAAATGAAATATAGGCCACTGACACCCACACAATGGGGCGGTCATTAGACAGTAAAAAGAGTTAAGTTTCTGCCACCAAGACAGCAAGCAAGTACGTGAAATTTAGGCCCCTAACACCCAGACAATGGGGCGGTCATTAGACAGCATAAAGAGTTAAATGTCTGCCACCAAGACAGCAAGCAATTAAACAAAATTTAGGCCCCTGACACCCAGACAATGGGGCTGTCATTAGACTGTAAAAAAAGTTAAATGTCTCCCACCAAGACAGCAAGCAAGTACATGATATTTAGGCCACTGACACCCACACAATGGGGCGGTCATTAGACAGTAAAAAGAGTTAAATTTCTGCCACCAAGACAGCAAGCAAGTACGTGAAATTTAGGCCCCTAACACCCAGACAATGGGGCGGTCATTAGACAGCATAAAGAGTTAAATGTCTGCCACCAAGACAGCAAGCAATTAAACAAAATTTAGGCCCCTGACACCCACACAATGGGGACGTCATAAGACAGCAAAAAGAGTCAAATGTTTGCCACCAAGACAGCAAGCATGTTAAATTTAGGCTCCTGACACCCACACAATTGGGTGGTCATTAGACAGCAAAAAGAGTTAAAAGTCTGCCACCAAGACAGCAAGCAATCAAACGAAATTTAGGCCCCTGACACCCAGACAATGGAGCGGTCATTAGACAGTAAAAAGAGTTAAATATCTGCCACCAAGACAGCAAGCAAGTACGTGAAAGTTAGGCCCCTGACACCCAGACAGAGGAGAAAGGTCCCAAAGCGGAAAAAGAGGCATCATGTTACCCACCACTGGAACAGGTCACTTTCAGATATGTAGGCCCGGCACCCAGACAGAGGAGAGAGGTCCCATAGCAGCAAAAGAGGCATCATGTCACCGACCAATGGAGAAGGCCACTTTCAGATACCTCCAGACCGAGGAGAGGTTAATTCAACTTTGGGTTGCCCCGCAAAATAATGGTAAAATAAAAAAAAGAGGATTCAATAAAGAAGTGCCCTGGAGTACAAGATTATATGGTTAAAGGGAGGTAGTTATAAATGTCTATTCTGCACAAGGGATGGACAGGTCCTGTGGAATCAATGCCTGGTTCATTTTTATGAACGTCACCTTGTCCACGTTGGCTGTGGATAGGCGGCTGCGTTTGTCAGTAATGACGCCACCTACCGCGCTGAATAGATGTTCAGACAAAACGCTGGCCCCCGGGCAGGCCAGCACCGCCAAGGCATAAAAGGCTAGCTCTGGCCATGTGAACAATTTGGAGACCCAGAAGTTGAATGGGGCCGAACCGTCAGTACATGGAGTGGTGTGCACACGTACTGTTCAACCATGTTATTAAAATGATGCCTCCTGCTAACACGTTCTGCATCAGGTGGTGATGCAGTTAGCTGTGGCGTGGTGACAAAACTTTTCCACATCTCTGCCATGCTAACCCTGCCCTCAGAGGAGCTGGCCGTGACACAGCTGCGTTGGTGACCTCTTGCTCCTCCTCTGCCTTTGCCTTGGGCTTCCACTTGTTCCCATGTGAGATTTGGGAGCACCCAGGAGATGCGTCTACCAGCTTGCACTTGTACTCGCACATCTTCCAATGATGCTCCAGTGCAGGAATTAAGGTGGGCACATTGTCTTTGTACCGTAGATCCAGCAGTAGTCCGCACACGTTAAAATGTGGGCAACTCTGCTGTCGTTGCGCAGGCACTGCAGCATGTAGTCACTCATGTGTGCCAGGCTTCCCAGAGGTAAGGACAAGATGTCCTCTGTGGGAGGCGTATCGTCATCGTCCTCCGTTTCCCCCCAGCCATGCACCAGTGATGGGCCCGAGCTGTGTTGGGTGCCGCTGTGAACATGCTTCATCCTCATCCTCCTCCATCTCCTCCTCATCCTCGTCCTCCAGTAGTGGGCCCTGGGTGGCAAAATTTGTAACTGGCCTCTGCTTTTGAAAAAAACCTCCCTCTGTGCCACTTCTAAAAGACTGGCCTGAAAGTGCTAAAAATGACCCCTCTTCCTCCTCCTCCTGGGCCACTTCCTCTTCCATCATCGCCCTAAGTGTTTTCTCAAGGAGACATAAAAGTGGTATTGTAACGCTGATAACTGCGTCATCGCCACTGGCCATGTTGGTGGAGTACTCGAAACAGCGCAACAGGGCACACAGGTCTCGCATGGAGGCCTAGTCATTGGTGATGAAATGGTGCTGTTTCTCAGTGCGACTCATCTATGCGTGCTGCAGCTGAAACTCCACTATGGCCTGCTGCTGCTCGTACAGTCTCTTCAGCATGTGCAAGGTGGAGTTGGACCTGGTGGGCACATCGCATATGAGGCAGTAGCGGGAAGGCCGAAGTTACGCTGTAGCGCAGACAGGCGAGCAGCGGCAGGATGTGAACGCCGGAAGCGCGTACAGACGGCCCGCACTTTATGCAGCAGCTCTGACATGTCGGGGTAGTTGTTAATGAAATTCTGCACCACCAAATTCAGCACATGCGCCAGGCAAAGGATGTGCGTCAAACCGGCTAGTCCCAGAGCTGCGACGAGATTTCGCCCATTATCGCACACCACCAGGCCGGACCTGAGGCTCACCGGCAGCAACCACTCGTCAGACTGTTGTATACCCCGCCACAACTCCTGCACAGTGTGGGGCCTGTCCCCCAAACATATGAATTTCAGAATGGCCTGCTGACGTTTACCCTGGGCTGTGCTGAAGTTGGTGATGAAGGTGTGTGGCTGACTGGATGAGCAAGTGGAAGAAGAGGAGGAGGAAGCCGAGTAGGAGGCAACAGGAGGCAAAGATTGATGCCCTGCGATCCTTGGCGGCGGAAGGACATGCGTCAAACAGCTCTCCGCCTGGGGCTCAGCCGCCACTACATTTACCCAGTGTGCAGTTAGGGAGCTATAGCGTCCCTGGCCGTGCTTACTGGTCCACATATCTGTGGTTAGGTGGACCTTTCCCCAGATGGCGTTGAGCAATGCACACTTGATTTTATTGGATACTTTGTTGTGCAGGGAAGGCATGGCTCTCTTGGAGAAGTAGTGGCGGCTGGGAACATCGTACTGTGGGACAGCCACCGCCATCAGCTGTTTGAAGCTGTCCGTGTCCACCAGCCTGAATGACAGCATTTGAAAGGCCAGTACTTTAGAAATGCTGACATTCAGGCCCAGGGCTCGAGGGGGCTAGGTGGAAATTTACGCTTTTTCTCCAAGGTTTGTGAGATGGAGAGCTGAACGCTGCCGTGTGACATGGTGGAGATGCTTGGTGACGCAGGTGGTGGTGTTGGTGGCACATCCTCTGTTTGCTGGGCGGCAGGTGCCAACGTTCCTCCCGAGGCGGAGGAAGAGGCTGAGGCAGCAGCAGGAGGAGCATGAGTGAGTTCCTTGTTTTTGAGGTGTTTACTCCACTGCAGTTCATGCTTTGCATGTAGATGCCTGGTCATGCAGGTTGTGCTAAGGTTCAGAACGTTAATGCCTCAGGCTCTGATGGCACAGCGTGCAAACCACTCGGGTCTTGTCGTCAGCACATTGTTTAAAGAAGTGCCATGCCAGGGGACTCCTTGAAGCTGCCTTCGGGGTGCTCGGTCCCTGGTGGTGGTGGCCAGTAGCAGGCGAACTCTCTTGGCGGTGGCTGTTCTTCTTTTGCCCACTGCTCCCTCTTTTGCTACGCTGTTGGCTCGGTCTCACCACTGCCTCTTCCTCTGAACTATGAAAGTCTGTGGCACGATCTTCATTCCATGTGGGGTCTAGGACCTCATCGTCCCCTGCATTGTCTTCCACAAAGTCTTCCTCCCTGACCTCCTGTTCGGTCTGCACACTGCAAAAAGACGCAGCAGTTGGCACCTGTGTTTCGTCATCATCAGAGACGTGCCGATTCCAATGAGGTGGTATTGCCATGTCCTCATCATCAGGAAACATCAGTGGTTGTGCATCAGTGCATTCTATGTCTTCCACAACTGGGTTAGGGCTAGGTGGATTCCCTTGTGAAAACCCTGCCAGCAGAGTCTTCAAACAGCATAAGAGACTGCTGCATAACTTGAGGCTCAGACAGTTTTCCAGATATGCATGGGGTTAATGTGACAGACTGATAGGCTTGGTTTTCAGGCGCCACCTGTGCGCTTTCTGCAGAAGACTGGGTGGGAGATAATGTTGTGAACGTGCTGGATCCACTGTTGGCCACCCAATCGACTAGCGCATGAACTTGCTCAGGCCTCACCATCCTTAGAACGGCATTGGGCCCCACCAAATATCGCTGTAAATTCTGTCGGGTACTGGGACCTGAGCTAGTTGGTTCACTAGTTTGTGTGGCTGTGGCAGAACGGCCACGTCCTCTCCCAGCCTCAGAGTGTCCACTAACACCACCACAACCATGTCCGCGTCCCTTACTAGATGTTTTCCTCATTGTTACCATTCACCACAATAAGAAAAAAATTATTTGGCCCAATGTATTAAGTTCAAATTCAGGCCTTTTTTTTTACAGGCACCCAACACTATCTGGCTATCTATTTTCGTACTGTATTACACTAATACAGGCCCAGCAGTAACCACAGATTTAGGGGAATATCAATTGTAGGCCTAGTATTTAGGACCTGGATGAAAGGTATCCTTTTACGGACAGAATTACACTTGGAGATACACAGTAGAGTGTGAAAAAATATAAAGGATTATGCTTTCAGCACTTGTATTTTAACACTTAGTGTATTATACCCTTTTACGGAAAGAAATACACTTGGAGATGCACAATAGTGTGTGCAAATGTAGAGGATTATGCTTTCAGCACTTGTATTTTAACACTTAGTGTAATATACCCTTTTACGGAAAGAAATACACTTGTAGATGCACAATAGTGTGTGCAAATGTAGAGGATTATTCTTTCAGCACTTGTATTTTAACACTTAGTATAATATACCCTTTTAGGAAAAGAAATACACTTGGAGATGCATGGTAGCGTGTGCAGTTATTGAGGATGACCCTATCAGCACTTGTATTTACACCTTGAGTGTAATATACCCTTTTACAGATAGAAATACACTATGAGATGCACTATAGTGTTTCTTTCAGCACTTGCATTTTAACACTTAGTATAATATACCCTTTTAGGAAAAGAAATACACTTGGAGATGCACGGTAGCATGTGTAAATATAGAGGATTTATTTATCAGGCCTTGTATTTAGACGCTAAAACGCTGAGTGTAATATACCCTTTTACGGACAGATTTCCACTTCGTCAGCAACAGCTGAAACCACTGATTTATGCTATTGCTATTTTGGAAATTGAATTTAACCCCAGAACAAAATATATCCTTTGCCGGACACTAGTAAACTTGGCCAGCCACAGCTGGAACACCAGATTTACGGTATTGCTATTTTGGCAATTGAATTTCACCCCAGAAAAAATCTATCCTTTGCCGGACACTATTAAACTTGGCCAGCCACAGCTGAAACCACTGATTTACAGTATTGATTTTTTCGCAATTGAATTTCACCCCACAAAAAAACTATCCTTTGCTGGACACCATTAAACTTGGCTGGCCATAGCTGAAACCACTGATTTACAGTATTGCTTTTTTGGCAATTGAATTTCACCCCAGAAAAATATCTATCCTTTGCCGGACACTATTAAACTTGTCCAGCCACAGCTGGAACACCAGATTTACGGTATTGCTATTTTGGCAATTGAATTTCACCCCAGAAAAAAATCTATCCTTTGCCGGACACCATTAAACTTGGCTGGCCATAGCTGAAATCACGGCTTTACGGTATTGCTATTTTGGCAATTGAATTTCACCCCTTAATAAAATATAGAAATTTCTATCCTGAGTTTCTAGGGGTGGCAATAAGCACAGCCAAGCCCCTGATGTAGGATATAGCAAAAAAAAAAAAAACTACTATTGATGGATTGATGGACTTTGTGGCAGCTTGTGCTGGTGATCACCCCAGAAAAACGCTCTGGGCAGTCTAAAAACTAGTGAGCAATTAACTAGCATAGTTGAATGATTCACAGCTGTAGATCGATCACTTCATTAGGTGTTGCTTTTTGCTGAGTTTTCCCTGCCTAATCTCGCCCTCACAGCAGCTGCATCCTATGCCTACACTAATCAGAGCGGAGTGACTCCAGCTTAAACAGAGGCTGGGTCACATGCTGCACTTGGCCAATCACAGCCATGCCAAAAGTAGGCATGGCTGTGATGGCCTCTTGGGGCAAGTAGTATGACGCTTGTTTATTGGCTGCTTTGCAGGCTTTTAAAATGCGCCATAGAAATCTCCGAACACCGAACCCGAACCCGATCTTTTACGTAAATGTTTGGGTCCGTGTCACGAACACCCCAAAATTCGGTACAAACCAGAACTATACAGTTTGGGTTTGCTCAACCCTAATGAAGAGGGCTGTGACCAGGAGATGCCCTCGCAATCTGACAGATTTGGAGTGTTTTTACAATGAAGAGTGGGCAAATCTTGCCAAGTCAAAATGTGCCATGCTTATAGACTCATATCCAAAAAGACTGAGTGCTGTAACAAAATCAAAAGGTGCTTCAACAAAGTATTAGTATTAGTGTGCACACTTATGCAACCATATTAATTTTTTATTTTTTTTCTTCCCTCTACCTAAAAGATTTCAGTTTGTTATTCAATTGAGTTGTACAGTTTATAGGTCACATTAAAGGTGGAAAAAGTTCTGAAATTATTTATCTTTGTAATTTTTTTACAGCACAGAAACCTGACATTTTAACAGGAGTATGTAGACTTTTTATATCCACTGTATGTGCATATATAATTTACTTCATAACTCTATATTACTATGCATAGCTGGGGATCAAAAGCCTTACTAGTGAAAATAGGAAATATCTGCTAACATAATCATGATTACCATGTCTATGATTGGAATAATGCTCTGCGTATCACTGTATCATAGTTGTGGAGGAGGTGAAAAACAAAGCTAGAGTACTGGCAATAAGGAAGCGTACTGTCTAGTACATGGAAACAAACTGAGCATGCTCAATGGAGTACTGGGCTCTGAATGATGAGGTAATAGGTGTAGCTATTAGGCCCCTTTCACACGGACGAGTTTTCCGCGTGGGTGCAATTCGTGAGGAGGGCGCATTGCACCCGCACTGAATCCAGACCCATTCATTTCTATGGGGCTGTACACATGAGCGGTGATTTTCACGCATCACTTCTGCGTTGCGTGAAAATCGCAGCATGCTCTATATTGTGCTTTTTTCACGCAGGCCCCATAGAAGTGAAGAAGGCTGCGGGAAAATCGCAAGCATCCGCAAGCAAGTGCGGATGCGTTGCGATTTTCCTGCATGGTTAGACGTCACATCACATGGTCCAATCACATGGTCCATCACCATGGTAAGATGGACCATGTGATTGGACCATGTGATGTGACGTCATCACAGGTCCTTTAGATCTTAGCTGATGCAGGGAAAGAGAGGAGAGATCGCAACTACGCGATCAAGTGGCTAAGGTAAGTTAACTTTTATTATTTTTAACCCCTTCCACTTCATTTTACTAAGCATTCTTTATTAAGAATGCTATTATTTCCCCTTATAACCATGTTATAACGGAAAATAATCAATTCTCCTGAAGACCCGAAACCGGACTTCAGTGATGAAGTCCGGCTTCGGGTTGGGTACCAAACATGGTGATTTTTCTCACGCGCGTGCAAAACGCGTTACAAACGCATATTCCCGCAACGCACCTGCCTCTTATCCGGGCGTCAAACATGACGCCCGTGTGAAAGAGGCCTTAGGCTCAGCTGGAGTAGTAGGCGAGGAGGAACAAGAGAAAGAGAAGTGGGGGGCGTGGAGCAGCACTGCCGGGCGGGGCAGTGGGAGGATACAGAGAAGAGGGGTGGGCGTGGAGCAGCACTGCTGGGAGGGGCAGTGGGAGGATACAGAGAAGAGCTGCTTTTTCACTGCTGCCACTCCCACAACCAGGAAGTGCAGAAGCAGAAAATGCTGGCTGCATAGCAGAAATGAGAAAAGCACAGCTTGATCAGAACATGTTTCAAGGTACTCGGTTAGCTTTAGTCTATCATATCAGGAGCTATTGTAGCAAGTTCTTACATTTTTAGAGACCTGGATAACCAGGGACGTGCACACATAGGGCTAAAAGGGGGATTGAGCCCCTGCCCCCTTCTGCCCCTGTCCCTTTAATGCCCTTTTTTTTTTATTTGTCCCCCAACTTTAATGCCTTTTTTTTTTTTATTTGTCCCCCAACTTTATTTGTCCCCCAACATGTGCCCTGCGGGCTGCGGATTTGACTAGGTGGCCGTCCGTGTCTCCCTCCCTCTTCATGGAGACAGGCTACCGCCCGGCCACTCGTCAGTCAGCTGATCTGTGGTCAGGAATGGATGCAGGAAGGCTTTCCACTGCACGTCCTGTGTAGCGCAACCTCTGAGCCTGCTCTCGGGCCTCTCGGCGATCTCCCTCAGTCACTGCTGCAGTGAACAAGGGAGATTGCCGAGCGCAGGCTGAGGCTGCACAGGAACTGCAGTGGAATGCCTGATGTTGCCGGGGAGCGAGCTGGCAGTGTACATGATCAGCGACACAAGTACCGGGGGTTTGGGGGTACAATAATGGAGGGCTGTCTCTGTCTGGGGGCAAAATTAACTGGGGGGACAATAATGGAGGGCTGTCTCTGTCTGGGGGCAAAATTAACTGGGGGACAATAATGGAGGGCTGTCTCTGTCTGGGGGCAAAATGAACTTGGGGGGCAATAATGGAGGGCTGTCTCTGTCTGGGGGCAAAATTAAGTTGGGGGTGGGGGGCAATAATGGAGGGCTGTCTCTGTCTGGGGGCAAAATTAACTGGGGGGACAATAATGGAGGGCTGTCTCTGTCTGGGGGCAAAATGAACTTGGGGGGACAATAATGGAGGGCTGTCTCTGTCTGGGGGCAAAATTAAGTTGGGGGTGGGGGGGACAATAATGGAGGGCTGTCTCTGTCTGGGGGCAAAATTAACTTGGGGGGCAGCTTGGCGGTCAAACTACATGGAGGTGGTAAAATTACTTAGTGGGGGGCAAATTACATAATGGAGGGCTGTCTGGGGGCAAAATTAACTTGTGTGGGGGCAAATTACTTAGTGGGGGGGCAGTGTGGTGGGCAAATTATATAATGGAGGGCAGTGTGGGGGGCAAACAACATAATGTGGGGCAGTGTGGGGGCAAATTACATAATGTGGGGCATTGTGGGGGTAAATTACATAATGTGGGGCAGTGTGGGGCAAATTACATAATGTGGGGCAGTGTGGGGGGCAAATTACGTAATGTGAGGCAGTGAGGGGGCAAAATACTTAATGTGGGGCAGTATTACTAATGTGGGCATTCTAGAAGGACATTACTATTGGTGGGACTATGAGGAGCACTATTACTATGGGGGGCACTATTATTTCTTCAGGGTAGTATTTTGGAGTATTGGGGGGCACAGTGAGCAGCAGGATAACACTGTGGGGGCTCCAGGTTGGGGGATGATGATAGAAAAGTGAAGAACCTAAGATGTCCGTGTGTCAAACTGTACAGAGACGAGGAGCGGCTGAAAGAAGTGACTGGACGAAATGGAGAAGATGATGAGAAGATCTACATTGGAGGAGATGTCACCTGGAGGCCCTGGATGTGAGAGGTATGTGCTGCTGTATAGCAAGTACAGGAAAATGCGTGGGGGCAGGAGGTGACTTTCGACTTAGAGAACTGGGCCATATTCCTTGGGACTGTATATATAGTGTATTTATGTATGTGTATGTGTGTTGGATATATATGTGTTGTGACACTGAGCGTCTGCCGTTGAGTAGGGAACCTGTTATTAAAAATTTTAAATGACGTTGTGCTGGTATAATTACGCAACGCTATGGGGCTGGTATATAATTTTTTCCAGGGCTGGTTTTCATACCCAGTCCGGCCCTGCCCCCAAGCCAGGCAAGCAGCGGCACTGCGGCAGCCTGTCACCGTTTGCACTTTTTTTTTAAATGAGCTGAAACCGCCGAAAACAGCCTCTGTGCCAGGCTGGGCCCGTGCGGCGCAACAGTATTCAGCAGCAAGTCACGTGACGTGGCTAGAGCAGAGAAGAGCTGCCTGCAGTGCGAGTGCACTGTGCGACTGCTGCTTTGCTCAGTCATTATCACCGTCGGGCGCCGGTCAATCCATCCAGATCCAGTCCACCCCACGCTACGAGTCCAGTCTGGTGTGAAGAGCCTGCTGCCTGGGTGAGACCTGCACTGCACTGACTGCACCACACCGCCACCTGTCAGTGCCATTCCGGCCCAGCATTGTATGTGGGCACTGGCAGGCAGTATAAACTGTGACGTCATGTCTGTGGCACTGGGCAGAGGCAGACACTGGGCAGGCAGTGTGACGTCATGTCTGTGGGCACTGGGCAGAGGCAGACAGTGTTGCATTTATGCATTACGTATGTGGTCATAATCAAATGTGGGGTGGCTGACATGTGGCCTTATGTATGTGGGCAGGCAGTGTGACATCATGTGAGGCAGACACTGTCAGCCACCCCACATTTGATTATGGCCACATACATAAGGCCACACTGTCAGCCACCCCACATTTGATTATGGCCACATACATAATGCAACACTGTCTGCCAGACATTGTTGCATGACCATGTGGGCATATACATTACAGTATCAACAAATTAATGGAGAACAAGGTAAGACATTTAGAAAAGTAAGCTTCGTGGTACAAACAATTTTTCAAATTATGTCAAGTGCCCTTTTTTTTTTAACATAAGCCCCTGCCCTTCAAAATGTCTCTGCACGTCCCTGTGGATAACCCCTTTAATGTAATAACAAATTTGCTGCGTCGCTTAAGTACCACCTCTTTATGTAAGTTTGAGTTGCACGGGGGGGCGCGCAAATCTGGATCCTTGCCCTGGGTGCGGGAATGCCTAGCTACACCTCTGTGTCAAATAACCTGAATTAGCATATTCTCCCCCCAACCTAACCAGCTAAACCCCATACTAGCAACAGCCCCGTTTAAAGGTGCCGTACAGCCATTAACCACTACAGGACCGCCTAACGCACGGATGCGTCCGGCGGGCGGTCCTGTAGTTCTGATACGACGCATCGGCGCGTCATCTCGCGAGATGCGAGATTTCGCGCCGATGCCGCCGCGCATGCGCACTGCGCGGCAGTGAAAAGTTAGGGAAGAAGTTCAAGTATAGGTCATTAGCCTGCCAGCCAATGATCATCGCTGGCAGGCTGATGATTTTTAAAAAAAACGAATCGCAAGCCATTTAACACATTATATGTATAAATATAATGTGTTAAATGGCTTCTGTGCCCTCTCCTGGGTCCTTTTCGTCGGTTGGACCCAGGAGAGAGCACACCTCTACAGTAAGTACACCCAAGCACCACACTTAGACCCAGATCAGCCCCCCATCACCCAAATTAACCCCTTGATCACCCCTTTCAATCACCTGTCAATCACTAGTGAAAGGGAAAAAAGTGATCAGTGTAAACTGTCACTTTTTTTTTTCACTAGTATTGACTGCTAGGTTTAGGTTAGTTTAAGTCCCTTTGGTAGGTAGTTAGCGTTAGCGCCCAGCCCACCGCACCGCAGTCGCTGATTAGCGTAGCGCTAATCAGCGTTTGTACTTTTATAGTATCTGTAAGTGATCAGAACTGATCACGGTCAGATCTATAATAGTATTACTGTCACTTTAGTTCGCCCTCCACCCCAAACGCAGTGTTTGCCCGATCAGACCTGATCGGTCGCCCACACGTGCGTTCACCCACGCCCACCCCGCCGCAGTGACAAAATTTTTTAATTTTTTTTTATCACTGCACAATCACTTCACAAGCGCTGCGGCGATAAAAAATCAGTTTTGATCTTTTTATCAATCGCAGCGGCTTCTGTACTTCGCTACACTCCCATTTGTAAGACAGGCTTGCTCTTTTTCTTGGGTAGTCTCAGGGAATACCCCCTAAATTTAGTCGCCCAAATGTCAAACAAGGGGTATTCCTCTGAAGAGGCCTACAGGATTCTGACCCAGTCGGATGAGGAATGGGAACCCTCATCTGACGAATCTAGCAGGTCAGAATACGAACCTGTAGAAAGCAGTGGCAGTCTGACCCAAAGTTCGGACGAGGAGGTTGAGGTCCCTGATAGCACCAGGCGTACCCGGCCCCGTGTCGCTAGACCGCAGGTAGCGCAGGATCCGTTTCAAGGGCAGCAGAGTGGGGCTGGCGCTGCCGGATTACGTGGTGAGACATACACCAGCAGCGCAGCCCGTCCTGGACCTTCTACCAGCACTGCCGTACAACATGGTGAAGTGGCGAGCACCAGAAGGGCAGTTGAAGCTGGTACGGTGGCACGTGCAGTAATTCCCCCGTCGCAGCCACCGCACAGACAGGCCCGTAGAGCCCCTAGAGTCCCTGAGGTGCTGGCAAACCCTGATTGGCAGCCCCAACTTCAGCCGCACCATTAGTTCCCCCTTTCACCGCCCAGTCAGGAGTTCGGGTGGAGACAGCTCAGATCGGATCGGCGCTGGGGATTATTGAGCTGTTCTTCACTGCAGAGCTCTATGACTTAGTCGTGGCAGAAACAAATCGGTATGCCACTCAATTTATAACCGCCAACCCGGGAAGCTCTTATGCCCAGCCTTTCCGGTGGAAACCAGTCCAAGTTTCCGAATTTAGAACTTTTCTGGGCCTTCTCCTCAACATGGGCCTAACCAAAAAGCATGAATTGCGGTCATATTGGTCCACGAACCCAATTCATCACATGCCCATGTTCTCTGCTGCCATGTCCAGGACACGTTTTGAGACCATCCTGCGTTTCCTGCACTTCAGCGACAACAGCACCTCCCGTCCCAGAGGCCACCCAGCTTTTGACCGGCTCCACAAAATTTGGCCCCTCATAGACCATTTCAACCAGAAATTTGCAGATTTGTATACCCCTGCACAAAACATCTGCGTAGACGAGTCCCTTGTACATTTTACCGGGTGCCTTGGCTTCAAACAGTACATCCCAAGCAAGCGCGCCCGGTATGGGGTCAAATTGTATAAGCTCTGTGAAAGGGCCACAGGCTATACGCACAAATTTCAGATCTATGAGGGAAAAGATCAGACCCTGGAGCCGGTCGGTTGCCCTGACTACCTGGGGAGCAGTGGGAAGATAGTCTGGGACTTGGTGTCACCCTTATTCGGCAAGGGGTACCATCTTTATGTGGACAATGTTTACACAAGTGTGCCCCTCTTCAGGCATTTGTTCCTAGAACAGATTGGCTGCTGTGGCACCGCGCGACCTAGTCGCCGGGGCTTTCCCCAACGGCTCCTTACCACCAGTCTCGCAAGGGGGGAGAGGGCTGCCTTGTGTAACCAAGAACTGCTCGCGGTGAAATGGAGAGACAAGCGTGACGTTTACATGCTCTCCTTTATTCACGCAAACACGACAGTCCAAATTGAACGGGCAACCAGTGTCATTGAAAAGCCCCTCTCGGTCCACGACTATAATTTGCTCATGGGAGGGGTGGACTTCAATGACCAGATGTTGGCCCCGTATTTGCTTTCCCGCAGGACCAGACGCTGGTATAAGAAGGTGTCTGTATATTTGATTCAATTGGCTATATATAACAGTTTTGTTCTCTACAGTAAGGCTGGGAGAACAGGATCCTTCCTCAAATTTCAGGAAGAGATCATCGAGAACCTCCTGTATCCAGGAGGTTCCGTGGCCCCAACCACCAGTGTAGTGAGCCGTCTACACGAGCGACATTTCCCCAATGTCGTTGCTGGTACCTCAACCCAACCGTCACCCCGAAAAAGATGTCGTGTCTGTAGCAGGAGTGGAATAAGGCGTGACACCCGCTATTTCTGTCCTGACTGTCCTGACCACCCTGCCCTATGCCTAGGGTAGTGTTTCCGGAAGTACCACACTCAGGTACACTTAGGGACATAGGGCCAGCACAACACAGGTAGTTTATCCACTCAGGCTCTAGGGTCTCTCAGGATACTAGGTGTTGAGAGACCCTAACACATAGGGAACGGTGCTGGTGTGCTACAGCAGAAGTGTGAAACGGTAGAAACCTCTCCTTTCACTTGGGATAAAGTGCATAATGTACTTCGCACCATCTCTGTGTGATTTACACTTTACACATTGTCCCATGGGAAAGGAGAGGTTTCTGCTAGGAAAAAGAAGAGTGAAATGGTTAAAAATAAAAATAAACAGGTAGCAAGAAAAAAAAATCTTGAGTTAGTTCAGGTTTTAAAAGTTTTGATCAGGTTTGATAAAAAAAGTTTTATGTTCAGGTTTTATAAAGTTTGTAACGTTCAGGTTTATGTGCCTGCTGCCTGTTTTTTCTTCTTTTTTTTTTTTTTTTTTCCCCCTAACCACCCTTTATTTTCCAGGTAGACCAACGGACCAACCGACGAAAACGCTGCAGCACTGATGTGAATTCTGAGAGAAGCATTGCGTTGCTGTCAGAAGACACGTAAAGTCGGTGTATGCGGCGCTGCAAGACGAGATTTCTCCTCTGCAGGACAGGTATGTTTGCCCAGGCATATGAGCTGAGGAGAGGTGTTGGAGTTCATATGCTTTGGCAAACATTTTGTATCAAAAATCTTGCAAAGATGTCTTCCTCCACAACGATCGATTGATCGATGTGAATGGAGAAATCACGTTTGCCAGGACATAGGAGCTGAGTGGGTATGGATGTTTGGGCGGAGACCCTATGTCCTGGCAATCGCCAGGCCTCTCTTTTTCTTCTTGCTTATTTTTTGGCAGAGATTTTTTCATCCACATCGATTGATGCGAATGAGGAAATCTGTGCCGTTCATTTTTTCTTTCAGCCCAGAGGCTGAACGGAAAAAAAAATCTCATTACCCGTATGCTCCATATAAGGAGAATAGCAGAAACTCCTAATGCTGGCCATACATGTAATGATTGCGGAGACCCTCAAATGCCATGGCAGTACAAAAACCTCACATGTGACCCCATTTTGGAAAGAAGACACCCCAAGGTATTTGCTGAGGGGCATATTGAGTCCATGAAATATTGAACTTTTTGTCACAAGTTAGCGGAAAGGGAGACTTTGTGTGAAAAAACAAAAAAAATCTAATTCCGCTAACTTGTGCCAAAAAAAAAAAAACTTCTATGAACTGGCCATGCCCCTCACAGAATACCTTGAGGTGTCTTCTTTCTAAAATGGGGTCACATTTGGGGTATTTATACTGCCCTGACATTTTAGGGGCACTAAAGCGTGAGAAGAAAAATGCGTAAAAATGCCATCTTAAAAGGTATTCATTGAAATTGGGGCCCCTTTGCGCATCTTGGCTGCAAAAAAGTGTCACTCATGTGGTATCGCCCTACTCAGGAGAAGTAGGGCAATGTGTTTTGGGGTGTATTTTTACATATACCCATGCTGGGTGTGAAAAATATCTCTGTAAATTGACAACTTTGTATAAAAAAATGGACAAAGTTGACATTTACAGAGATATTTTTCACACCCAGCATGGGTATATGTAAAAATACACCCCAAAACACATTGCCCTACTTCTCCTGAGTACGGCAATACCACATGTGTGCCACTTTTTGCAGCCAAGATGCGCTAAGGGGCCCTAAATCCAATGAGTATCTTTAGGATTTCACAGGGCATTTTTACACATTTGTATTCTCACGCTTTAGGGGCCCCTAAAATGCCAGGGCAGTAAAAATACCCCACAAGTGACCCCATTCGGAAAGTAGACACCCTAAGGTATTCGCTGATGGGCATAGTGAGTTCATGGAAGTTTTTATTTTTTGTCACAAGTTAGCGGAACATGACATTTTTGGAAAAAATAAAATAAAAATCAATTTCCGCTAACTTGTGACAAAAAATAAAAACTTCCATGAACTCACTATGCCCCTCAGTGAATACCTTAGGGTGTCTACTTTCCGAAATGGGGTCATTTATGGGGTGTTTCCACTGTCTGGGCATTGTAGTACGTCAGAAAACAGGACAGGTGCTCAGAAAGTCAAAGTACAGAAATTCACTTTTTTGCACCATAGTTTGTAAAAGCTATAACTTTTACCCAAACCAATAATTATATACTTATTGCATTTAGAACAATAAATTTAGAGAAAAATTTATAGAGAAATGTAGTTTTATTTGACAAATTTTCCAACAGAAAGTGAAAAATTTCATTTTTTTGCAAAAATTTCGTCAAAAAAAGCAAAATATAAAAAAAAGTAAAAATGTCAGCAAGAATGAAATAGCACCAAATGAAAGCTCTATTAGTGAGAAGAAAAGTAGGTAAAATTCATTTGGGTGGTAAGTTGTATGACCGAGCAATAAACGGTGAAAGTAGTGTAGTGCAGAATTGTAAAAAGTGGTCTGGTCATTAAGGGTGTTTAACCACTTCAGCCCCCCTAGCTTAAACACCCTTAGGCTACATGCACACGACCGTTGCCTGCCTCCGCGTCCGCTCTTCCTTGAAATTTTGCGTCCGTCAAAAAAAACGGATGACGGACCGTTTTTTTTGACGGATCCGATTTTTATTGCAGATCCATTGTAAAAATGCCTATCCTTGTCCGCAAACGTGAAAAAAATAGGACATGCACTATTTTTTTGACGGAATGAAAACACGGATCACGGATGCGGAACAAAAACGGTTGACCATCCGCATTTTTTGACGGACCCATTGAAATGAATGGGGAAGCATCCTATCAGTGAAAAAAAACGGAACGGACGCGGAAACAAACAACGGTCGTGTGCATGGGGCCTTAATGACCAGGCCACTTTTTACAATTCCGCACTACACTACTTTACCCGTTTATTGCTCCGTCATGCAACTTACCACCCAAATGAATTTTACCTCCTTTTCTTCTCACTAATAGAGCTTTCATTTGGTGGTATTTCATTGCTGCTGACATTTTTACTTTTTGCTATTAATCAAAAATTACCGAAATTTTTGCAAAAAATGACATTTTCACTTCATCTGTTGTAAAATTTTAAAAAAAAAACTACATTTCTATATAAATTTTTCTCTAAATTTATTGTTCTACATGTCTTTGATAAAAAAATCCAATAAGTGTATATTTATTGGTTTGGGTAAAAGTTATAGCGTTTACAAACTATGGTGCAAAAAGTGAATTTCGGCATTTGGAAGCAGCTCTGACTTTCTGAGCGCCTGTCATGTTTCTTCAGGTGCTAGAATGTCAGGATAGTATAATATCCCCCAAATTACACCATTTTAGAAAGAAGACACCCCAAAGTATTCGCGGAGGGGCTTGAGTGAGTTCATGTATCATTTCATTTTTTTTCACAAGTTAGCGGAAAATGACACTTTCTGAGAAAAAAAAAAAAAAAGTTTCAATTTCTGATAACTTCTGGCAAAAAAAAAAAATCTCAGACGGACTCACTATGCCCTCAGTGAATACCTTGGGGTGTCTACTTTCGAAATGGAAGTCATTTGTGGGGTGTGTTTACTGTTCTGGCATTTTGGGCGGGGCTAAATTGTGAGCCGCCATGTAAAACCTAAAGGTACTCGTTGGAATTTGGGCCCTTGCGCACCCAGGCTGCAAAAGCGGCACTTATGTGAGTATCGCCAGTACTCAGGAGAAGTAGGGCAATGTGTTTTTAGGGTGTATTTTTACATATACCCATGTTGGAGTAGAAATATCTCTGTAAATTGTCAACTTTGTATAAAAATTTTAAAAAGTTGTCGTTTACAGAGATATTTTTCACACAAAGTATGGGTATATATAAAATACACCCCAAGCTACATTGCCCTACTCCTACTGAGTACGACGTACCACATGTGTGCCACTGTTTTGCAGCCTGGAGTCTGTAAGCCAAACAATGAGTACCTTTAGGATTCACAGGAGCATTTTTACGCATTTGGATTCCAGACTTCTTCTCACCCTTTAGGGCCCTAAAATGCCAGGACAGTATAAATACCCCACATGTGACCCCATTTTGGAAAGAAGACACCCCAAGGTATTCTGTGAGGGGTATGGTGAGTTCATGTAAATTTTATTTTTGTCACAAGTTAGTGGAATATGAGACTTTGTAAAAAACAAAATTAAAAAAAAAAAAAAACAATTTCCGCTGACTTGTGCCAAAAATAAAAAATTCTGTGAACTCACCATGCCCCTCACAGAATACCTTGGGGTGTCTTCTTTCCACAATGGGGTCACATGTGGGGTATTTATACTCACCTGGCATTTTAGGGGCCCCTAAAGTGTGAGAATCCAAATGCATAAAAATGGCCTGTGAAATCCTAAAGGTACTCATTGGTTTTAGGGCCCCTTTGCGCATCTTGGCTGCAAAAAGTGTCACTCATGTGGTATCGCCGTACTCAGGAGAAGTAGGGCAATGTGTTTTGGGGTGTATTTTACATATACCCATGCTGCGTGTGAGAAATATCGCTGTAAACGACAACTTTTTACATTTTTTTATTCAAAGTTGTCAATATACAGAGATATTTCTCTCACCCAGCATGGGTATATGTAAAAATACACCCTAAACACATCGCCCTACTTCTCCTGAGTACGGCGATACCATGTGTGACTTTTGCAGCCAAGATGCGCAATGGCTCAAATTCAATGAGTACCTTTAGGAGGGCATTTTTACGCATTTTCTTCTCACGCTTTGGGGCCCCTAAATGCCAGGGCAGTAGAAATACCCCACGTGTGACCCCATTTTTGAAAGAAGACACCCCAGAGTATTCCATGAGGGCATGGCAAGTTCATAGAATATTTTTGGCACAAGTTAGTGGAAATTGATTTTTATTGTTTTTCTCACAAAGTCTCCCTTTCCGCTAACTTTTGACAAAAGTTTAATTTTTCATGAACTCATTATGCCCCTCAGCGAAAAAACTTCGCCATACCCTCACGGAATACCTTGGGGTGTCTTCTTTCTAAAATGGGGTCACATGTGGGGTTTTGTACTGCCCTGGCATTTGAGGGTCTCACGCAGTCATTACATGTATGGCCAGCATTAGGAGTTTCTGCGATTCTCCGTATATTGAGCATACGGGTAATGAGATTTTTCCGTTCAGCCTCTGCGCTGAAAAAAAAATGAACGGCACAGATTTTTCATTCGCAATGTGGATGAAAAATCTCTGCCAAAATCAGTGACTGCGGTGCGGTGGGCTGGGCGCTAGCTACCTAACAAGTAGCTAGCTAACTGGCGGTGATAAGGGACCCTTATGCCCCATTCACACGTCCGCAATTCTGTTTGCGGAACAGAATTGCGGACCCATTCATTTCTATGGGGACAGACTTTGTCCCGCTCGGATCCGGAATTTCGGATCCAGCTTCCGAGTCTGCACTTCCGTTCCGCAAAAATATAGAACATGTCCTATTCTTGTCCGCAATTGCGGACAAGAAAAAGCATTTTCTATATAGTTCTGGCAATGAGCGGATCTGCAAAATGCGGAAAGCACATTGCCGGTGTCCGTGTTTTGAGGATCCGTGGATCGGATCCGCGGATCCGTGAATCCACGGATCCGTGAATCCACGGATCCGTGAATCCACGGATCCGCAAAACACATATGCACGTCTGAATGGAGCCTTACAAGGGGTGTGATCAATGACAGGGGGGTGATCAGGGGTCTAGATGGGGTGCTCAAGGGGTTAATAGGTGAGGGGGTGGGGGGTTAGTGTAGTGTTTGGTGCAATCTTTACTGTAGTTACTCTGGTCCTCTGGTGGTCGATCCCAGAAAATGGGACCACCAGAGGACCAGGTAGCAGCTATATCAGACGCTGTTCATAAAACAGCGTCTGATATAGCTGTTTGATGCATGTTATATCGCATCTACAGCCTGCCAGCGATTGATCATCGCTGGCAGGCTGTAGTCCAACTCTCAGACGCTTCACTGTGAACGCGCGCGCGTTCACAGGAACTCTCGCGTCTCGCGAGATGACGCCCCGGTGCGTCCAAACAGAAGATCCCGGCCGCCCGCAGGACGCAATCCTGCGTACGGCGGTCCGGGACTGGTTAAGCTAGGGGGGCTGAGGTGGTTAACAATGAAGTACTATTTAGAGTGGTCTTCATTATTAACTGAAAGGCAGCTGGGGGCTAATTCTTCACCGCAGCATGGCCGCAACCCGCTTGCAGCACAGTCACTCTTTGTGGCCATACCATAAGGCAGAGTGACCTGGGTATACCTGACTTATAGAGATTCGTGGTGAATTAGTTTGGAACTAATCGAATTTCTTGGCTAATTTTGATGAAGTTTTGATTTACATTTCTCAAAACTTCGCTCATCTCTATTTACGACTATTCGGCATGCATATATCCATATAAGGGCTTGTTTTTTGTGGGACACCAATTAATATAGCATACAATCTGGTGGGAAGTGGGAAAAAATTCCAAATGGGGTACAATTGGAAAAAAAATTCAATTTCTCTTTCCCTATGTTTTGTCACTATGGCGTTCTCTTTGCCCTTCATTCTCTGGGTCAGTACGATTACAATAAATATGTGTAAATACTGATTTTATATGTCTAAATACTGTAAAAATAAATTAAAACTGAAAAAAAATTATTTGTAGTTTTACTGACACTATTTTGAGTGTATGTGAGTCATGGGACTTTTTGATCACATTTTATAAAAAAATGATGGGTAAGAGAAGCGATCAAAAAGTGGCGAATTGGCCATTTTGATATGCCATTCGCCATATTAGAAAAATATGTTTATATTTTAATAGTACAGTATATTTTTTATTCTAAGAAAAGGGGGTGATTTAAATATTAATATTTTTAAATTTTTTATGTATTAAAATTTTTATATTTTTTAAACTTTTATGTATTTTTTACATTTTTTAAAAACTTTTTTTATGTTTCTGTAGCTAGTATTGGAGGCTACCACATTCACTATTTTTTTAAATTCAGTATTACCATATTGCATACAGCAGCATATTAGTTTAAGCAAATATATTTGCTGCATTTGTGGGAGGGGAGGCGGATCACAAGACTCGTTACATGCACCTGCGGGCCTAGGCTGGCTGATTGCTAGGCTATTTACAGGCTCCTGTGAGCCCAGGCTGACGCCGTTTCAGCTGATTTCACTACCTCTGGGTCAGCTCTAGGATACAGCAGCATGGTGTGGAGGCTCCTTACGGCTGGACGATGGCAGAATCTTTCAGGAAGGCTCTGGTATTCATGGTAGGATCGGTATGGTTCGCACGGGACCCACGCTGTGGTCCGCGACATGGAGCGCAGCTGCATCGTGTGCAGGCTCATTCACGCCTGGGCAGCGACAAAGTGCCAGGCGAGCGCTGGCATTCACTGTAGAATCACACTTGTTGGCATGAGACCCACACTGCGGTATGTGATTCGTAATACTCTGGGTCGAAGCAAAGTTGGGCGCTAATGGTCAAGTGACTGTTGTTAGTATTTTGTCCAGCTGTCTAGGGGATTGTTGGGGGCTATTGCATATAGTTATTGGTGTTGCATGCGCCTAGAGTAGGTATGGTCGCGTGTTTTCTGATATCTGTATCATACGGGACACGTGTCTCCAAGTTACACACGCTGCGTTTAAGCGATGGTATTACGTAGTTATCTCTCTGGAAGGGTCGTGTATCAAGGGTCATATAAAAAAAAAAAAAAAAAAGGTTTAATGTTTCTGTCACATGTTGTACATGGGGGCGCACGTCCGCAGTTAGCGCTAGACACGCAAGGTGTTGGTGAATGTGTATCAGTGGCCCGTATATGGGGCCACTAGCAGGTTGTTAAAGGCGCCTGTATTGAGTACTGATGCTCTGGAACACGAGATGGGGTTGTGGTGACCATCATTTGAGGAAAAATATATATATATTCCTGCAGCATTATGTGGAGGTTCATTCGCACCTGGGCAATTGCAGAAGGTGCCAGGCGAGTACTGGCATTACACGGTCTGTGACTTGTAGCGCTCTGGGGCGAAGGGGTTGGGCACTAATGATCATGGCTAGGTTCGTTACCTGCAAGAACTACGTCTGTGTGTCTGCATTAACATTTTTCCTATACTCCATTCACTACCAGAGCTGCGTTCATGCTTCTGTTGTATCGTGTTAATACTCTACTCGCTTTAGATTGCATTCATACGGCTGCTTTATATCATGCTCAAACGCAGAGCTGCGCCCATACCACGTGCTGGGCACTACTCACATCCAGAGCTGCTGTCACCCACCTGTTCTTACACCATGCGTTATACACTGCTTCTGCCTATAGCTACATTTTCCTTTTATTTATTTTTTGACATCATGGTTAAGCCAGTATTTTCACTAGGACAGTCTGCACACCGCTCTGACACTGCTCTCCCGATTAACATAATAGCTGCGTTCTTGGTTGTTACTATCCGAAGGCCTACTTCTACTTTTTTCTGTTCATTTAAAAGAAAAAAAAAAATTTTTTGAGAAAAATTTAAAAAAAAAAAAAAAAAAAAAATTTAAAAAAAAATTTTAAAAAAAAAAAAATAAAAATAAAAAGTTTTTATTATTTTTGGTGTTTCAGTCCTGGTTTGCAGTTACTTAGACTGGTCCGCTTTACTTGTGGTTCATATTCACTCAGATTGGTCCCTTGCCCCAGTTAACCAAATAGCTTTTCAGCGGTCAGTGGCCCAATTTTAGTACGTTTCATACTATGTTTACAAATCCTTTATTTGTCAAGTTAAGGGTCCTCTCTTAGCGAACTGTTAGGCCTCTGGCTTCGTTGGCTCCAGTCTGTTCAAATTCACGGATGGTTATGTTTATTTATGCACGTGGTTCGCTTCACTAATGTCTATGCATATCCCCATCGAGTCTGGCTCACATTTAATTTCTTATCATCACTGTATAGTCATTCAGTTCAGTCGCTTGGCTTCGGGGGCCTGATGATCGCTCGGCCTCATGGCTCCGGGTGGCCCTTTGACCGTCCTTCATGTTGTTCGTTAGGGGTACCATATGGTCGTAGGTTTTTAGCGTCTTAGGTTCCCTGTCAGAGGGGTTCATGGTTACGCGAGTTCCCAAGTCATACTGGTGCCGCTAAAGTGCTTTATAAAAATAATAATAATAAATCTGCCATTAGTCTCGCATGTATGGCTCCGCCATTAGTCTCCCACGCACGTCTTCTCTGTTTATGTTTTACTCACATGACTCCGCCATTAGTCTCGCGCATGACTTCGCGATTCAGAGTTACACATATGACTCCGCCATTAGAGTCTCTCACGCATGGCACTGCCATTAGAGTCACTCGCGCATGGCTTCTCCAAATAAGCGTTACACATATGACTCTGCCATTATAAGTCTCTCAAGCAATGCTTCTCCGATTAAGTGTCCGCCATTAGAGTCCCTCTCGCATGGCTTCGCTGATTTAGTGTTGACATATGACTCCGCCCTTAGAGTCTCTCACGCATGACACCGCCACTAGTCTCTCACGCATGGCCTCTCCGTTTTATGTTTACACACATGACTCCGCCCGTTATAGTCTCTCATGCAATGCTTCTACAATTAAGTGTTACACATATGACTCCGCCATCAGTCTCTCACTCATGGCTTCTCCGATTTAGTGTTACACGTATGACTCCGCCATTAGAGTCTCTCACGCATGGCACTGCCATTAGAGTCTCTCACGCATGGCTTCTCCAATTAAGTGTCCGCCATTAGTCTCTCACGCTTAGCACTGCCATTAGAGTCTCTCACGCATGGCACTGCCATTAGAGTCTCTCACGCATGGCTTCTCCAATTAGGTGTCCGCCGTTAGTCTCTCACGCATGGCTTCTCCGATTTAGTGTTACACGTATGACTCTGCCATTAGAGTCTCTCTGCGTGGCACTGCCTTTAGAGTCTCTCGCGCATGGCTTCTCCAAATAAGTGTTACACATGTGTCTCCGCCATTATAAGTCTCTCAAGCAATGCTTCTCCGATTAAGTGTCCGCCATTAGAGTCCCTCTCGCATGGCTTCGCTGATTTAGTGTTTGACATATGACTCCGCCCTTAGAGTCTCTCACGCATGACACCGCCACTAGTCTCTCACGCATGGACTCTCCGTTTTATGTTTTACACACATGACTCCGCCGTTATAGTCTCTCATGCAATGCTTCTACAATTAAGTGTTACACATATGACTCCGCCATCAGTCTCTCACTCATGGCTTCTCCGATTTTGTGTTATACGTGTGACTCCGCCATTAGAGTCTCTCACGCATGGCACTGCCATTAGAGTCTCTCACGCATGGCTTCTCCAATTAAGTGTCCGCCATTAGTCTCTCACGCTTAGCACTGCCATTAGAGTCTCTCACGCATGGCACTGCCATTAGAGTCTCTCACGCATGGCTTCTCCAATTAAGTGTCCGCCGTTAGTCTCTCACGCTTAGCACTGCCATTAGAGTCTCTCACGCATGGCACTGCCATTAGAGTCTCTCACGCTTGGCGCTGCCATTAGAGTCTCTCACGCATGGCTTCTCCAATTAGGGGTCCGCCGTTAGTCTCTCACGCAGGGCTTCTCCGATTTGTGTTACACGTATGACTCCGCCATTAGAGTCTCTCACGCATGGCACTGCCATTAGAGTCTCTCGTGCATGGCTTCTCCGATTTAGTGTTGCTCATATGACTCCGCTATTAGTGTCTCTCACGCATGGCACAGCCAGTTGAGTCTCTCACGCATGGCTTCTCCAATTAGGTGTCCGCCACTAGAGTCTCTCAAGCATGGCTTCTCCGATTTAGTGTTACACGTATGACTCCGCCATTAGAGTCTCTCACGCATGGCACCACCATTAGTCTCTCACGCATGGCTTCTCCGATTCAATGTTACTTATGACTCCGCTTTAGAGTCCCTCACGCATGGCACTGCTATTAGTCTCTCACGTATAGGTTCTCCAATTAAGTGTCCGCCATTAGAGTCTCTCACGCGTGGCACTGCCATTAGAGTCTCTCACGCATGGCTTCTCCGGTTTAGTGTTACACGTATGACTCCGCTCGTTAGAGTCTCTCACGCATGGCGCCGCCATTAGTCTCTCACGCATGGCTTCTCCAATTAAGTGTCCGCCATTAGAGTCTCTCACGCACGGCACTGCCATTAGTCTCTCACGCATGGCTTCTCCTGTTTAGTGTTACACGTATGACTTCGCCATTAGAGTCTCTCACGCATGGCGCCGCCATTAGAGTCTCTCACGCATGGCACTGCCATTAGTCTCTCACGCATGGCTTCTCCTGTTTAGTGTTACACGTATGACTTCGCCATTAGAGTCTCTCACGCATGGCGCCGCCATTAGAGTCTCTCACGCATGGCTTCTCCGATTTAGGGTTACACATATGACTCCGACATCAGTCTCCCGCACATGGCTTCTCCAATTAAGTGTCCGCCATTAGAGTCTCTCACGCATGGCACTGCCATTAGTCTCTCACGCATGGCTCCTCCAATTAGGTATTGCACATATGACTCTGCCACGTGTCTCCCACGCATGGCTTCTCCGATTTAGTGTTACACATATGGCTCCGCCATCAGTCTCTCACGCATGGCTTCGCCATTCAAGTGTCCGCCATTAGAGTCTCTCACGCATGGCTTATCTCATCAAGTGTTTTCATATGACTTCGCCATTGGAGTCTCTTACACATGGCACCGCCATTAGTCTCTCACGCATGGTTTCTCCAGTTAGTGTTTGACATTTGACCTCGCCATTAGTCTCTCACGCATGGCTTCTCCGTTCATGTTTTACACACATGACTCCGCCGTTAGTGTCTCTCACGCGTGGCACCGCCATTAGTCTCTCACGCATGGCTTCTACGATTAAATGTTTTCATATATGACTTCACCATTTGAGGTCGGCCTCGTGGCCCCACTACAAGTAGTTTCCATGTCCTCGCTCGCCACTTGGGCTGAGGGTGTTGGTGTCGGGCCTAAGTCCTGGGTATCGGTCAGCCTTCCAGTAGGAGGTACAGTAATAAGGTGCAATTCACAATGTCTCACAGCTACAGACTCGATAAGTCCTATCACGACTACAGGCGCAGCATTTATGGTTATCACGACCTTTAGCTTATTTCCTGTCACCACTGCAGGGATGGAGTGTACGTTCTCTGTCCTCACTACAGGCGACATTAGCTCGTTTATTGACATAGCCATGTATCCGTGTTGATGGTTCCCCAAGCCTGGCGTGTTCGCATATTCCGCTTAACCTTCTAATAGAGTAAGTAGACATACGCCATGTTCTAACTTTTTGGGGCCTATATATATGATATATATATATATATATATATATATATATATATATGGTGTGGCCTGGGGAATAAGTAGAGGTGTAGTAGTTTGCAACCAGGAACAGTTGGTGCCCAGTCAGGGCCCACGGCGAATGCTTAGTATTCCTTTAGGCCTTCCAACAGATTCACCGTTGTTTGTTTCAGTCTGCAGCTCTCAGGATCCAGACCTTCTCGTAATATGTTCATACGTTGTTAGTATACATCGGAGTAAATAGGTTCTGGTTAACGGCCACTCCTTCAATCGCATCAGCATTAGCCACCTCCAAGAATGATGTGCCGATGCACACGACAGAGGTAAGGTTGATGGTAGTCACTCTGATATGTACGGTATATTCCGCACCTTCATCGGGAGTGTCTTTTACGTTTAAAGTGGGTGTAGTAATGGTATGTATATATTTTGCTCTAAACTAAGGTCTGCTCTTTTGCCCCCTTTAGGCTGCCCTACCGCAGCAGTTATGGCATAATTCTACTGCTTGTTGTAGATAGGGTTAGATAGGTTAGGTACACCTTTCGGATAGCCGATCCGACTACAAGTTTAAGCAAATATATTTGCTGCATTTGTGGGAGGGGAGGCGGATCACAAGACTCGTTACATGCACCTGCGGGCCTAGGCTGGCTGATTGCTAGGCTATTTACAGGCTCCTGTGAGCCCAGGCTGACGCCGTTTCAGCTGATTTCACCCACCCACCCACACCATCTTACAGTCATTTCATATTAGGGTGGCCCCCTTTAGGCTGCCCTACCGCAGCAGTTATGGCATAATTCTACTGCTTGTTGTAGATAGGGTTAGATAGGTTAGGTACACCTTTCGGATAGCCGATCCGACTACAAATATGTGAATTACTGATTTCTTGTACCCGAAACATTGCTATTCTGATACCTATAGCTAAATGAAATGAATTGATAAACAAGCATACTTGAAAATCATGTTGGTGTTGTGTCTATTATAATTCAGCATCAGATTATCTTTCTTTTTTTTAACATTTCAAATAAAAGTTACATTTTAATTAGATTAATTGCCTGACTGTAAGGCCTCTTACACACAACCGTATGCCCTTCGCGACATACGGTCCGTGAGCGGACCATATGTCCCAGAGCGGCATTGATAGTGTGCATGAGAGCGCACAGCATCATAGATTACAATGATGCTGTGCAAGTCGGGCCGCCTGCGGGACTATCACATGAGTGAGAATTCCGCAAGGGTGAATTGTGTGATGCAAACGCATAGCGCCCCCACGGAATCCGGACCCATTCATTTAAATGGGTCTGTGTACATCAACTGTGGTTTTCACGCATCACTTTTGCGTTGCATGAAAATCGAAGCATGTTCTATATTCTGGCCCCATAGAAGTGAATGGGGCTGCGTGAAAATCGCATCTGCAAGCAAGAGCGGATGTGATGCAATTTTTCACGGATGGTTGCTAAGAGATGTTGTTTGTACACATTCAGTTTTTTTATCACGCACGTGCAAAACGCAGTAGATCGCATTGCACCCGCGCAATAAAAACTGAACAACTGAATACGATCGCAAACAAACCTGAATGACTTTGTTTGCGAAATCACTCAGTTTTCACTGAACGCATCTGCAACGCATCCGGACATAATCCAGCCATGCTCGTCTGCAAGGGGTCTAAGAAAAAGGATATCACAGCTTATCAGCACCCTCCTGACCTCTGCACAGGTCACAGAGCATGCCTACAAAAATCGGCTCCTATTCACTGAGCCTCAGGTTAGTATAAATGCTCTCATAAAACAGTAAGTTTTAACATATTTTAGGCTTAATGGCCGGTGTGAAAAGTGCAGGATTTTTTTTTTTATATAGTGACATGCAAAAATTGTAAAAAAAAATTCTGATGAAAAATGTACTATAGAATTTATTACAGAATTCAACTATGTTGCTACCTGATTGATAATGTAGGTGTTGGGTTTTTTCTTATATAGCACCAACTTACTTTTTCTATGGCGGCACTGGCAATCAAGTTACTTTGAGTTCCTGCTATAATCAGTTTTCATAGAAAGCCAGTTACAAACAAAGAGAGAACAAACTGCCTCGATGCAAATGTTGCAGAATTTGTGTATATTCAAGCTGGTCCAAAAAAAAAAAGACTTATTGTATATGCCTATAATGATGAATTCATACTATTGAAGATTTTAATTAACATAATACCAACAGATTTCAGATCACTTATTGTATGTGTTAGAAAAAGTATAAGTGCACACACATAAGTAAAGTGCATTGCTCTTGGTTTTAAAGAAGGAAAATTTAAAAGCAAAAGTAGACAGTGACTGTGCAGTTCAAATATTCATCAAAGACACAGTGCATACCATTATTTTGATCACTATTATGGATATTGAGGCAATGTTTAAACAAAAATTATGATGGAATGTACAAATTTCTATGGGAGATCATCATAATGCTCTACAGTATTTCTATGCTCCATCGTAATATTTTACAGGATCCCTCATAAGTGTTTATTTTTAGCTGTACAGTAAAAAAAAATCATACTAGAAAAAAATGACAAAAGTAAATTCAGCCTTATTTTCAGTCCATGTTCTCTGTGTAGTTTTTAAAAGAAAACATTGATGTGGAAGATTAATTTTCTTTGCACTTCTTCATTTCAATTATCATTCATAATGCTATCTACAGTATATGTATATAGTGAAACCTTATGGAGGCAGCTTCCTGGCACTGGTTTCTAAAATTAAATTTCCTGTCTACCAATATCCTGAAGCCCTTCTCAGTGTTTTACCCGATTTTGGGTCAAGCTCAAACAGGTTTCCCTGTGCATGCACATGGATACAGTTGTGTTGATAGATCTAAATTATTTAGGTGCTAACTACAATTTTTTCAACACAGCTCTGAAAACATAATTTTCTTATTTATTTTTATGTTAATTAGATCTGTACTTACCTTTTGGTAAACTGTTTTGCTTTGTGCTTGTTCTTGTCTCTCTTGAAATCAGGAGCAAACAGACGTTGCTTCACATATTATATCAGCAGTTGCATAACTACTGTTACTCATTAACTCAATGAAGTGGGCCCCACTCTGTTCAGAATGTTCTGTGACCACTTGCTGTTATTTATTTTTGTATGGCCACCAACATTGCCCACCTGGGCTCATGTCTGAAGACAGAACAAAAGGGTTTCATCATTTGTTGAACTCTTTGCTTCATATTAACACAGTATGACCCAAAATGAAATAAACAACTGTAACTTATTGTGTTATTAGAAAAGCAGGGGGCTTAGATAAAATCTGTTCCCAATTTAGTAGCATAGGTTTAGTTTGTAACAAATTGTTCTTATAATGTACAATAGATTATTGCAAAATACATGTAATTGATTTCATGACAAAGCTATACAAAGTCTCATGACGTTACATCATGTCAGAAGGGAATAAATTACAAATATTTAACCAGGCAATGATAGCCAAAACTAAGAAATTCCATCCAAATCCTGAACATTCAGGTTTGAAGGCAGTTACACAAAATAGTATTTTTTCTTTTTTTTCTAACCCCCTTAAATAGATTGTCCAGGATTTTGATATTAATAGCCTGTCCTCAGAAAAGGCCATCAATACTTGATTGTTAGAGGCCTGACACCCCATACTCCCGCCACTGTTTTGCCGTAGCTCTGTCCATTGTGTAGTGGATGGAACTGGTAAGTACAGTGCAGCTCCCAATTCATTTAGATCCCTCTGTTCAGGAGGTGACTGAAAGGAGACATGTGCACGGCCACCACTCCATGCAATTTCTAGGAGACTAGAGTGATGTACTCTGTTACCTCTGTCAGTCACATTAAAGGTAATGGCAGGGTTCATACATGATAACTTCTCTGGAATAGGGGTTCTCATCTAGTAATCACATTTTTGACATAACATTATAGACACAAATTTATAATTTTTTTTAGCAAGGGACATGACAAAAATACCACAAAAACAGCCTTTGGACCCTCATCTATTAACCAGAGCTGACACTAAAGGGGTCATTTACTAACAGATATACGCCTCTTTTTGGCGTTTTTTGCAGATTGCAGCACAAAGGTTATTTGCGCTGCAATCTATGGCCAGGGGCGGTTAGGCCATAGACCTCACAGGGAAATTTCCCGGTGGGCCAATGCCCAGGGGGCCGTCTGGGCTCTCCTCACGGCCGGCCAGTGAAAGTTTTTAGAGATGTATTTTGTGCTGCTGGTAGTAATTTGTGAAGGACTGTGAAATTTGGCTCAGTTGGGGTGGTATAATGTTCCAAAATATGGTATTGCTGGCCCGGCCTTCTATCAATTTGGAGCCGACTACAAAACAGGGCCACTTTTATAATTTTTTCCAGGAACACTTTAAGTTCCCAGTCCGCCCCTGTCTACAACTTTTTCCTGCTCAAGCCAGATCTGAAAAAGGGGGCGTGGTGTGGTGTGGGTGGGGAGGGGGCGGGCTGGCAGCCCCATCTCATTTATCATTTTCTACGCATAGAAAATGGTCAAAATCTAGGTCAGGAAAGGAGTTAGCTGGCATCTCTACATAACTTTGGCACATCCACCGCCAGCGCAAGAGGTATTAAGAACGGTGTCTAAAATGCCGGTCTTAATAAAAATAAATGACCCCCTAAGATTCTGTCTCCCTGCATTAGGCTATATGCACATTGCTGTTATTTATTTCTGTTTTCCTGTTCTATCCCAGGAGCAAAACAATTAAAATGATGACACATAACTGAAACCAAAGTTGTCCGAGGAACCCCACTCATTATATTGGCATCAGTTGGGTTTCCATCAGGGAGCCATGGCATTTTGCAGGACAAAATAGGGAGGCATGCGGCGCCATTCTGTCAGCCTTGTATTTTTTTAATAGGCTTTATTTTCATTTTCAAGTTAAAGGTACAAACCCAATCATAAACACAGGGGATCCCACATAATAGGAGAGAAAGAGAGCAGTACAATTAATATACATATCAAATCAATCGCCTCTCCATAGGAGTCAGTAAACATGTCTGAGAGATTCCCCACAACTTTCATCCGCAGTCAAACACTATTCACTCTTACATTCACACGGGCAGTGACATGGGCCTGTACTAGCTGATCTAAATCAACATTCCAAAATTGAATTGGCACTCAACCAAATGCCCCAAATTTTCTGGAATTTCTCCGGGACCCCTCTAGCCTCATACATTAACTTATACATGGGAAGGGCCTCAATGATGAGCAGAATCCAGATAGACACTTCTGGCTTCTTGGGGGTTTTTTAGTTGAGCAACAGTGACTTCCGCGCATAGAACATCAACAGCCTGTACAGAATCCTATCATATTTAGTTTGGAGTATATCATTAACCAAGCCTAGCAAACTAACTTCCGGGGTAACCACCACTGGGAATCCCAATCTGACATGAAGGTACCTGTGCACCTCCTTCCATAACTCCTTAATAACAGGGTATTCCCAGATCATGTGGAACAGAGTCCCCCTCCCACCATTACACCGTGTACAAGTATCTGAGTCAAGTCTGCGCACAAGGCTCACAGGGGTGAGGTATATTCTATGTAACCACTTGCTCTGAATCAGCTAATCCCGTGCACCAAAACCTGACCTTCTCCATGAGGCAGTCAGTTCCTTCTCATGTGAGGTCTCCAAGGTAGGTATGTCCGCCTGCCACCTGAGAAAGACCCTCGCCAACGGTGTAGGTCAGGAAGGAACCCATAGAAAGACGAAACCATTTTATAATGAGTTTCCCTCCTGGCTATCTTCTCCACTGCACTGTATTCTAGCTTTAGAGGGCCACTCCCAAATTGTGCTTCACAGGCATGTCGCAGCTGCAGATATCTAAAAAAGGAAGTCCGCGACAAATTGTATTCTGCCTGCAGAGCCAAGAACATTTTGAAAACCCCCTCATCATAAAGTTGAGTGAGGTATTTAATACCCTTCCTTGGCCAGAACACAAAGTCAGGCAGAGCAGATAATTCCGCCAGTTCAGGGTTATCCCATGAAGGCATCAACGGGGATTTAATATTTTGTTCAGTCCTTCCCGTCCCTACCGCAAAGTCGTTCCAAGCCTTAATCACTCCTGTCATAAGTGTGGTGAGATGTTTCACCCGATATCTCTCTGCCCGATATACCAAATTCGTCATAGCCTCATAAGAGCCTATCAGCTGCCTCTAGCACCACCGCTGGATTATATGAGTCTGCCCTGATCCACCACAGTCCGGTAAGGACAGCCCCCCTCTTTCATATGGGGCTTGTAAAGTATTCCTAGCTATGCGGGGCGCAGACTTATTCCACAGGAAGGGAGACACCAGATGCTCCAGACTCTGAAAATGAGACTTAGGCAATGGCAAAGGGGCTGCTCTATACAAGTATAGCAACTTGGGGAGGAGAACCATCTTGTAGACATTGATGGGTCCAATCAGGGAGAGCGGTAGCGACTCCCAGGCCTTCAATTTCTGCACAACATACTGTACCACGGGCTGCACATTGAGCACCTTAAATTGGGAGACATCTTTATGGATAACAATCCCAAGATAGGTAAACCTGTCTACTACCTGTAAAGAAGACTTGGGCGAAATATTCTGGGGGAGAATATCATCCACTGGATACAATACCGGTCAGCCTTGTTTTAAAATCTGAAATGCAGATGTAAACGAAGCCTTACATGAACATTGTGGAGTCCCTGGTGTTGGCGCTGTATGAAACTTGGACACTTAATGCTGACTATGATGGGTCCTAGCACTGGATTTTTCTGTGATCAAGGCCTCTTCATCTGGCAACTCTTTTTAACGAAAAAGAGATTGTTCAATGCAGCATCCATAATGCATGATTCTCTTCTAGTAGAAACATAACTAAAATCCAGAATTTTAGACTTGATTTAAAAATAAATTAAACCATTTAATAGAAAAAATTATGAGATTCCACAGGTAGTGTGTATCCATTTGCTGGGCAGAAAAATGGCAGATGAGGTTTAACACTGACAAATGTAAAGTTATGCACATGGGAAGGAATAATGCAAGTCACCCGTACATATTAAATGGTAAAACACTCGGTAACACTGACATGGAAAAGGATCTAGGAATTTTAATAAACAGCAAATAAAGCTGCAAAAACCAGTGTCAGGCAGCTACTGCCAAGGCCAATAAGATAATGGGTTGCATCAAAAGGGGCATAGACGCCCGTGATGAGAACATAGTCCTACCACTTTACAAATCACTAGTCAGACCACACATGGAGTACTGTGTACAGTTCTGGGCTCCTGTGAACAAGACAGACATAGCAGAGCTGGAGAGGGTTCAGAGGAGGGCAACTAAAGTAATAACTGGAATGAGGGATCTACAGTACCCTGAAAGGTTATCAAAAGTAGGGTTATTCACTTTAGAAAAAAGACGACTGAGGGGAGATCTAATAACTATGTATAAATATATCAGGGGTCAGTACAGAGATCTGTCCCATCATATATTTATCCCCAGGACTGTGACTGTGACAAGGGGACATCCTCTGCGTCTGGAGGAAAGAAGGTTTGTACACAAACATAGAAAAGGATTCTTCACTGTAAGAGCAGTGAGACTATGGAACTCCCTGCCTGAGGAGGTGGTGATGGTGAGTACAATAAAGGAATTCAAGAGGGGACTGGATTTATTTCTGGAGTGTAATAATATTACAGGCTACAGCTACTAGAGAGGGGTCGTTGATCCAGGGAGTTATTCTGATTGCCTGATTGGAGTCAGGAAGGAATTTTTTCCCCTTAAGTAGGGAAAATTGGCTTCTGCCTCACAGGGGTTTTTTGCCTTCCTCTGGATCAACTTGTAGGAAACAGGCCGAACTCAATGGACGGATGTCTTTTTTCGGTCTTATATACTATGTTACTATGTTACTATGTTACTATAGAACATTGAAAGTTGTTACTCATTTTCTTTTTCTGATCCTCTAGCATAGATTATTTTTGATGGATTAGATTATTTTATTATGTCAATCTTAGGCTACTTTCACACTCGCGTTTGGTGCGGCTCTGTCATGGATCTGCACAAACGCATCCATTAAGATAATTCAACCACATGCATCCATTCAGAACGGATCCGGTTGTATAATCTTTAACATAGCCAAAACGGATCCGTCTTGAACACCATTGAAAATCTATGGGGGGCGGATCTGTTTTCTATTGTGCCAGATTGTGTCAGTGAAAACGGAACCATCCCCATTGACTTACATTGTGTGTCAGGACGGATCCGTTTGGCAAGCAGCTTTTTGGTGTCCGCCTCCAAAGCGGAATAGAGGCAGAACAGAGCCAAACTGATGCATTCTGAGCAGATCCTTATCCATTCAGAATGCATTAAGGGCAAAACTCACAAATATATTTGGATGATTTACTTACTTAATATGGGACTTGGTGGTATTCTATGGCATTCTTGTTATTATATAATGAACTGGTAATATTTTTATATACTGTATATTTATTGATATGAAATGGTTATTGGTACTGTCACTTTAATATGATATATCTAATAAATTTTATTTTGTACAGTTTGGCGGTCGGCACCACTTGTATTATATTTCATATTTGTTGTGATGTATTGAAGTGGGATATATGTTTACTATATTTTTAATAATTGAATTTTTTTATTTATTCTTTGCTGCACTAGACACTTTATCTTGGGTGTTTATATATATCATGTTATTTGGATATCAACTTAGTATACATGCATATATAGAGAGAGAATCATGTTCATTATATATATATATATTTTTGTGTAAAATCCTTCTTTGTTTGGAGGTGTCATAAAGTATCTTCTGTAGCTATATCAAAATATTGTTGGGCCAGCTACTTATTCTCTGCATAAATCTTTTTGTCCTTTTGGGTCTGTATTTTTTTCTCATATTTTTCTCTCATACAGTGGTATATTGGCGCCAGCACAGACTAATATTGGTTTGTAATTAAATTTTATATTTTGTGCGATATTGGTAATCATATATAGGTACTTTGATTTACATTTTTGTCTTATAGATTGAATTATGGTTGGGTCACTAATAATTTGATTCTTAATTATCTATATGATCATCATCACGTTCTTTGGATTTATTTTTCAGTTTATATAATCCTGGGATTTTATACACATCATGTATTTTATATTCTCTTTATTATTTATTATATATTCTATGTTGGTTTACTCATCGGGTTGATTAGAGATTGGATTATTTGTGGTAGCACTGAAAGCCACTGACAATTTGGAAAAGAGTTTGCTGCTCACTGAGCAAGCACTCTATGGGGTAGATGTGGGGGAGGGTGGTAGCGAGGAGGCTGAGGAGAGTGAGGTAGTTAGCTGGGTAACAGTAAGAAAGCAGGGTAGAGGGAAGAGTGCCAGGGAGGCTAGCCCTGATCTGACACACCCCAACAAGTTTGCACGGTTGGCAGATGAGGGGGATGACAGTTCAGGGACGGTACTGCTGTAGCCGGACACTTCCTCTGCCAGTCAGGGGAATGTCAGCTCCAGTAAGCAGGGGACCAGGAGAGCAGGGCAGGCCAGACAGGTGCTGGTAGTGGGAGACTCAATTATTAGGGGTACAGATAGGGTGATCTGTCACAAAGATCGTGATCATCGAACAGTGTGCTGTCTTCCTGGCACTAGAGTTCGACACATCGCGGATCAGGTTGACAGATTACTGGCAGGGGCTGGAGAAGACCCAGCTGTCATGGTCCATATCGGAACCAATGACAAAGTTAGAGGAAGGTGGAGAGTCCTTAAAAATGATTTCAAGGATTTAGGTCAAAAGCTTAGGGCAAGGACCTCAAAAGTAGTATTTTATGAAATACTGCCTGTACCACGAGCCACACAAGAAAGGCAGCGGGAGATTAGGGAGGTTAACAAGTGGCTCAAGAACTGGTGTAGGAAGGAGGGGTTCGGGTTCCTGGAGAACTGGGTCGACTTCTCTGTCGGCTACAGGCTCTATCGTAGGGACGGGCTGCACCTCAATGGGAAAGGGGCACCTGTGTTGGGGAGAAAGATGGCTAGTAGGTTGGAGGAGTGTTTAAACGAGGGACTGGGGGGAGGGTAATTACATTATAAGAGGGGAAGATAGTGCAGTTAGAGACCAGGGGCGAGGTAGTGTGACTGGGGGAGGAATGAAAGGGGGGACTAGAACAGTTCAGAATGAAAGGTGTAGGGTAAAAAATACACATAAACCTCTCAAATGTATGTATACTAATGCCAGAAGCCTGACTAACAAGACTGGTGGACTGGAATTAGTGATGTGTGTGAAAGAGTTAGTGTATTTCTGCAGCCTGGTTCTTCCTTCATCCCGTGAGGCAGACGTCTGGAGAGCTGTGTCAGAAAGAATCACCAAGACAGTGACCTTCAAAGACAACTCTAGTTTATTCTTATACAGTGTCCACCTTATATAGTACATACATACATAACAAGAGATAGCTGTGTTTCACATTCCATTGTAACAGACAGAGACCTTCCCATATATGGAAATAAGGCTACTTTAAATATAGTCCCCCCTCTAGAATGATCTCCCCCACCATCCTGTCATCCATACATACCATATGGCTCATTCTATTTAACCCTTCAATCCCCTCTTAAGTCATGAATATGACTTATCTTCTTTCTCTCATAGAGAGGTAAGTAGCATAAGGTTGTCCAGGATCTGTAGATCTTGGACATATGACGCCAAAGGTCCGTATGAGTGAGGGAATACATTGAATGCACCAACGTATTGTAATCAAAAAAGCAATTATAATTATAATACTGATAAAGAATGTTCTTAACCAACTCAAATCCGGCAGCCAGCTCAATAACCAGTCCCACCAAGAAGATGAATCAACATCCTTTTTGATATTATTGGCGATTTCATGTAACCCTTGAATATGGTACTGGATTGATCTGGAGTGGTCAGATAAATTAAAGCAAATCTAGTTTCTAGCACCACTCCTCTTATGCCTTGTAGATCTAAAAGTATGTCTGATAAATCAGTAGAGGTATTATTCAGAGATTTATGCAAGGCACATGCAATAGAATACGAGCATTATATATAGCAAGTGCAGGCACTCCTAATATAGAGGCGCCCAAACTGATATATTCTGTACAGCTGAGGAGGGGTAAAGTAGAGTCACAGTTTCAGATAGAGTCTTGGTAATCGATCTGTAAGCTCTCCTCTTAGGGGGTTGACTGGGAAGGGCCAGAGTCAGCCTGGATCATGCACAGGGACCTTCAATAACATTAACAGGAATGTAATTGTAGGTGCTGTTACCACAAGACAAAAATCATCCCTTAGGGAGCATTATATTATATATAAAACTGGGAGTCACTATGGTCTTATTACAACTCATGGAATTGTCTAGGGAGCTAGCAAGCCTACTATTCTTTTTACAGGTGTCGTCAATATAATCATATACACTATTCCTAGGTATCCATTATCACAATATAACGTCATATCCTGGGAAAAGGTAAAACAAGTCTCTGCTACAGTCACATTAATAGTCAGTATTCTAATATTGTCCCTGCTATTTCCTAATTTCTGACACTCTCCACAGAAGTCATACAAGGGAATAAAAGATTGTGTATTGTTAGCCCTTGACCAGACTCCAAGGAGGGATTCATCGGTTGTAGGCACAGCAATAACACATGTTTGAATAAGATCCCGTGGGCTCCGTAAGTCTTTAAGGCACAATTAACTTACATTTAGAGCATTTGCCATCCTGACTATACTATTCTGTTCAGAATAAAGGGGGCCAGGAGCAAAAGGATCTTGCTCCTGTGCTCTTTTATGTATCGACTGATTATTTGGTGCACCGCAGAGGAAACTCAGCTCCTCTGGGTAATAAATACATGTAGTAATAAGCCAGACTGGCAAGGAAGCACAAAGATTAATAATTATTAGCAGACAAACAAATCTCCCAGAATATTGTGGGGTCATCATCTTCAGCCTGTGGCAAGGCACTTTTCAGGGAAACTTCTTCTGCGCTCCCCTCTTTATTCTGGGATTTTCACATCTGCTTCACCCTCTTTGTCTGTCACCGGAGAAAAAGCCTCAGGGACCCTTTTCACTCTGCTAGCGTGAATCCAGATTAAAGCCTCTTCTGTGAGAATCGCTGTTCTGGTAACTGCTACCACTCGGGTGGGCGGTCCAAACGGGAACTCAGTCTGGAGCGCTGGACTATCACCACGTCTCCTGGTTGGAAAGGATGCGTAGGTTCCTGTGGAAAAAAAGGAGAGGTACGAGCAATATTTTGTTCAAGACCATCTAAAGTTTCTACAAGTTTCCTCACATATTGGGCCTGTACTACTTCTAGATCTCGGGGGGCTTGCAACTGGAATACATGGTTTCCCCTCTTTGCAGATAAGACCCGTATCAGGGTCTTGTACTGCACCTACCGATTGCCATTCTATCTTGTCACTACTGTTTGCCAAATCCTGGAGGCTTAGCAACAGATTGTCAGTAAGGGTGATTTCTGGAACTAGGGAGGGCATTTGAACCGTTGCTGCCGTTCTAATAGCAGCCTCTTTTGCTGCCTAATCAGCAAGGGCATTCCCTTTAGCTATGTGCGTTTGGAGACCAGTATGTGCCTTACAATGCATAATAGCAACCGTGCTGGGTAATTGGATGGCGGCCAGGAGATCATGCACTAGGGTGGAATGTGAGATTTGCTTCCCATCTGCAGCTATGAAGCCTCTTCTCAGCCAACTTACCCCATGATCATGGATAACCCCAAAGGCATATTTGGAATCGGTGTAGATATTTACATCTCTCCCCTCAAAAAGACAACAAGCCCTAGTGAGGGCAATCAGTTCAGCTGCTTGGGCTGACTGAAAGGTATAGGATTCGATTCTAGAATAACATCAGGGAGTTTAACTACAGCGTATCCTGCATGATAGGTGTTGTCATTAGGGCGGGAACAGGATCCATCCACAAAAATATCAGGTGCTCCCTCAATGGGTGTGGACTGTAAGTCAGGCCTAGGTGAGGTATGTTCATGTATAAGCTCAGTACATACATGGGGAGGAGGCAAATCATCCTGCTCTCCCTTATATCCAAATAGGGCATTCAGTATAGCCATGGGACCGAATGTGGGTGCTGAGTATTGAGTATGATATGAAGTTGAGGATTAGATAGCAACAAAACTTCATATCCGCTCAGTCTTTGTGCTGACATATGTTGTGTATGTATGTTCTTCAACAGGGCCTGAACATTGTGTGAGGTATGCAGAGTGGTGGGATGACCTAGGGTGACAGGCGTAGCCATCTCAGCGACCATAGCACAGGCTGCCAAACTCCTGAGACACGCAGGCATGCCCAGAACCTGTACGGGAACCACCTTTGAGAAAAAGGCAACAAGGCAGAATTTGCCTCCATGGTCTTGCGCCAGGACTCCCGCCATGGTTTTACAATTGTCCCTGGCAAATATGTGAAACATCACGCCATAGTCGGGTAGGCCCAAACCAGGACTTGAAACCATGGCACATTTCAAATGACTAAACATCAGACCATTTAATGAAGTCAGGCATATCAGTATTAGTGGCTTGTCTCAGAATATTATCATAGTAGGAACAATCAGCAATCCATTGGCGGCAGCAACCAATCATGCCAAGAAAGGTCAACATGTCTTTCTTGGTTTATGGGCGGGGCAGACCCAGTACGGCAGTAATTCTGGCATGGCTGATTCTCCTCTCACCTTTACTGAGAACAAAGCCCAAATACTCAACACTTTCCATACACCATTGTAATTTCTTCCTAGAAACTTTGTGACCACATTTACATAACCACAGTAAGAGACTAACACAGTCTGCCTGGCAAGCCTCCCGAGTAGAACTACATATGAGGAGATCATCCACATATTGTAGAAGGACAGAACCATGAGGGGCAGTCCAAGGGCGCAGTGTAACTTGGAGGACAATGGAGTAGACTACTGGGAAGTCTACATAACCCTGTATACTTCTACACCAAGTATACTGGCAAAATTTAAATGTGAATGCAAAAAGTGGCCGTGTCTCTCCGTCCACTGGGACAGAAAAAAATGCATTCTTTAAATCAACAACAGAGAAAAACTCTGCATGGGCAGGAATAGCTGATAGCAGAGATGGTACGTCTGGAACCACAGGGGCTATGGGTATGATCTGTGCATTTACCGCTCTAAGATCCTGGACAAACCTAAAAGTATTATCAGCCTTTCTTACTAGGTTGATAGGTGTATTATAGGGGGAAATAATTTCCTCAATAACCCCTGCCTCTAGGAATTCCCTCAACATAGACTCTATCCCCTTTTCTTTTTCTGGGGAAAGGGTGTATTGTTTAATATAAACAGGTACAGCGCCGGGCTTAAGCATTGCCTTATATGGTGTACAAGAGATAAGGCCAACATCTTGGTCAGTAGTTGCCCAAACCTCAGGAGGCACCAAATCAAGTAGCGGATCCTGAGGTTGGCACTCCAGATATAAAAAACAATTACCCTTCGGTACATGAATGGGCATAACTGAGGATGTGACATGTAAGTGTCCCGTCTTGCTAACCCCTAACTGCAACTGTAACAGAACAAACAAATCCCTCCCTAATAAATTCACAGGACAATTTGGAATGAGCCTAAAACTGTGTGTGAACATTGACTGGTGCTTGTATGGGTGTTGGATCGAGAGAGGAGAAGTTTTGTAAGATCTGTTCAGTATCCCATTAATTCCCACAGAGGGCTCAGCATTCTCTCTTGGACCACTATAATAATCCTCACATATAGTACTACAAGTAGCACCAGAATCCACAAGAAAAGGGAAAGGACGTCCCTCTATGGTTAACACAATCAGTTGTGATTCCTTATAGTGGTTTGTAGTGAGAGTGAATGCTGGGATACTGTCCCCCGGGCATCCTCATTGTGATGTCTGCTGCCCTCAAGCTATAGGAAAATGAGGGGTATTATGCTGGGGCTGTGGCATTGTTTACTAAATTGACTCAAGCATGCTCCTACAGTCCATATGTCACTCTGTAGGCAGAGAAGACAGCCCGCAGCTGTGTGCCCCCCCTCTCTTCCCACCCCGCGCTGCATAAACACATAGCTCAGCTAGCATTTGAGATAAGGTGACAAGCAGTTTACAGAGAATGTCCGGGCTCAGAGTTGATCACGGACATATTCTTCCACCATGTCCATATGGAAGGTGTCATTAGTCCCTATCCGAGGAAACAAATGTATACTCTTCATCCCTCTGTCCATCCTGCCATATTATCCACCCAGGGAGTAACTAAATAATGATTAGTCCCACAGACCCGTGCAACATAATCCTTACATGTTTCTCCTACATGCGGAGCGGGTGGAGAGACCTTTCCTTGCTTTGTACCCATTTCTTATAATTTAATTGAGATGGAGGCGGGGCAGAACTCTCCCCAGGACTGGCTGTACTGAACTGTGAAAGTTCTGACAATACTTGTCAACTGGATGGAAAGGACGTATGTCTATGCTCAACTTCCTTCTCAACTGCCTATTAGTATTATCCTTTCAAACCGTCACTGGCGTTCACCAGTTTCTGGGTCAACGGGTTTCCCCTAGCCAGAGTGGTGGGGCGTCTTACGGTTTTCCAGGACACACACAATAAAGTTAGTACAGTTTTCACAGTCATTTGCTGCTTACATTCAGCAGAAATAAAACAACTTTCACAGTATCATTTGCTGCTTACCTTCAGCATAAAATAAAATTACTTAATGCATCATAACATAATAACATACAAGAGAAAGTAAGAATGCGACAGATAAGAAGCGATAGAGATAGGGATAAGAAAAACCAGGGTGCAGACAATATTTGAATTCTTCCCAAAAGAATTCCTCTGTTAAATCCTTGCCTAAAGGATTATTCTATTAAATTCTTGCCAAAAGAATTCCTCTTTTAAATTCTTACCTAAAGAATTTATCTCATAGGAGCTAGAGACTATTTACAGTTTATCTTGCCTGAAGACCGACTGTACATCTTACCTAAAGATAGAGTCACTATTTACAGTCCTGCTTGCCAAAAGCAGGCCGCCTACCTTGCCAAAAGATAGGTTCCCTATTTACAGTCCAGCTTGCCTAAAGCCGACCTCTATCTTGCCAAAAGATAGATACTATTCCCTCCATTTTAAATTGGGTTAAAATAGAAATAACAGACAGTCCTCGGAAAGCATCGGAAGCCCACAATCCTTAAAAAGAAAAAAAGATAGGCCGGATGCTCCCGGACTCAACGAAGCGTGTCTGTATTCTATCCCGGATGAGCCCCCAGCTGAAAGAGTTAGTGTATTTCTGCAGCCTGGTTCTTCCTTCATCCCGTGAGGCAGACGTCTGGAGAGCTGTGTCAGAAAGAATCACCAAGACAGTGACCTTCAAAGACAACTCTAGTTTATTCTTATACAGTGTCCACCTTATATAGTACATACATACATAACAAGAGATAGCTGTGTTTCACATTCCATTGTAACAGACAGAGACCTTCCCATATATGGAAATAAGGCTACTTTAAATATAGCCCCCCCTCTAGCATGATCTCCCCCACCATCCTGTCATCCATACATACCATATGGCTCATTCTATTTAACCCTTCAGTGTGTAGAGGTCTATGACATATTGGGAATAACTGAGACATGGCTGGATCATAGCTATGACTGGGCAGTTAATACAAAAGGTTACAATCTGTTTAGAAAGGATCATCAAAACCGGAGAGGTGGAGGGGTCTGCCTCTATGTGAAGTCCTGTCTTAATCCCGTAATTCGAGAATACATCTCTGAGGGACATGAACATGTGGAGTCACTGTGGGTAGAAATACATGGAGCAAAAAACAATAATAAATTACTAATAGGAGTGTATTATAAACCACCTAATATACCAGAGTCCACAGAAAATCTATTACTAAACGAGATAGACGAGGCGGCAAATCATAATGAAGTCGTTATTATGGGGGACTTCAACTACCCAGATATAGACTGGGAAACTGAGAGCTGTACATCCCAAAAAGGAAACAGGTTCTTGGCGATAGCCAAAGACAATTTCCTTTCCCAACTGGTTCAGGACCCCACTAGAGGGACGGCCATACTGGACTTAGTATTAACCAATAGACCTAATAGAACAACAGATGTGCAGGTTGGGGGACACCTGGGAAATAGTGACCACAAAGTTATAACCTTCCAATTATCCTTCAAACGAGAGTTTCTAAAGGGGGGAACAAAAATACCAAACTTCAAAAAAGCTAAATTTAGCCAACTAAGCGAGGCCATAGGCCTAAGTAACTGGGACAAAGTCCTCAAAAATAAAAATACAACCATAAAATGGGAGATTTTTAAAAGCATTGTAACATCTAATTGTGAGAGGTACATACCTTATAGGAATAAAAGGCTAAGGAACAATAATAAACCAATGTGGATAAATGGAACCGTAAAGAAAGCAATAAATGACAAAAAGAAAGCATATAAATCACTAAAACAGGAGGGGAGTCAGGAAGCACTGATAAACTATAAGGAAAAAAATAGAATATGTAAAAAACTAATAAAATTTGCCAAACCTAGAGACCGAGAGATTAATTGCCAAAGAGAGTAAAACTAACCCTAAAATGTTCTTCAATTATATAAATAGTAAAAAATATAAATCTGAAGGAGTCGGCCCTCTACATAGCAATGAGGGGGGTGTTGCAGAGAGCAACGAGGATAAAGCACTAGTCAGACCACACATGGAGTACTGTGTACAGTTCTGGGCTCCTGTGAACAAGGCAGACATAGCAGAGCTGGAGAGGGTTCAGAGGAGGGCAACTAAAGTAATAACTGGAATGAGGGATCTACAGTACCCTGAAAGGTTATCAAAATTAGGGTTATTCACTTTAGAAAAAAGACGACTGAGGGGAGATCTAATAACTATGTATAAATATATCAGGGGTCAGTACAGAGATCTGTCCCATCATATATTTATCCCCAGGACTGTGACTGTGAAGAGGGGACATCCTCTGCGTCTGGAGGAAAGAAGGTTTGTGCACAAACATAGAAAAGGATTCTTCACTGTTAGAGCAGTGAGACTATGGAACTATCTGCCTGAGGAGGTGGTGATGGTGAGTACAATAAAGGAATTCAAGAGGGGACTGGATTTATTTCAGGGGTGTAATAATATTACAGGCTACAGCTAATAGAGAGGGGTCGTTGATCCAGGGAGTTATTCTGATTGCCTGATTGGAGTCGGGAAGGAATTTTTTTCCCCTTAAGTGGGGAAAATTGGCTTCAGCCTCACAGGGGTTTTTTGCCTTCCTCTGGATCAACTTGTAGGAAACAGGCCTAACTGGATGGACAAATATCTTTTTTCGGTCTTATATACTATGTTACTATAAGAAAAAAAAAACTGTGTAGGCTAATATATATATGGGTTGCGGCTTATGGGTCTGGGTTTCCATTGAGATGAGACTCTATGGTGCACACTCAATTCTATCAGTGGGTACAATTTATTTTGTTTTGGAGCACTTGTATGTCACATGCACTGCTATGTAAAGGACGCATGCGCATTTTTTGCCACCATTCTGCTCTTTGGGAATTCCCAGTGTGACGTTATCTATACATGCGCATACATAGGTTTTTTAACAAGCCGGGGCGCCATGTTTATTGCCTCTCACATGTGATTAAACTGTTCAACTTGAGTGCCGGCCGCCACACCAGGTAAAAACAGTGTTTATTGCTTTCATGTGTTACATATTTAATGTAGTCTTGTACCATGTAAAAGAGGATATGATCTTTGTACACACTTACACTGAGGTGATGCCAGGTGACTGGCGATACGCGTAGTGTGTCTCATCCTTCCCCTAATTCAGATGCACAATGGGGCCTGCTACTCACTTCTCAGGTTATTAGCGTCGTATATTTTTTGTGCTTATGGTTATAGTTTGTTTTTTCCTATTGTATGATCATATGTGTACCTGTTAATATATATGTATTGCTTTTGGGGAATAGTGAGAGGGAGGTTGTGTATTGTACAACTCCCAGATTGATTTGTTTTTAATTGTTTTTATGGGTTTTTGTTATACTTGGTATGAATTCTTGGATATCTAAATAAAGCTGATCATTATATATTGTTTGTGTGTACACAACTTCTTTGCCTACCATCTTTCTTCTGTGTTTGACTTCTCTAGCCTCTGGCTAGGACCAAAACTTAGACTAAACTAATTCTCAACAATCAAGACACCCCTCCCTTTGGAAGATCTGGGTGAGCCCACTCCTTCAAGGAGGGGGAGAGAGTGGAATGGTTAGTTCCATTCTACCTATAGCTCACTGCCAGACACATAGCCAGGGCCATCTTTAATACTGATTGGACCCTGGGCGATAATTTACTTGGGCCCCCTGGATCCCGCCTTTCCACACCATAGGATGCAATCATGCCCTCCACCACTATATATAATATCGCTTACAGTGAATGACTGTAAATCCTTCCAGTTCTGAAGACTCCAGCGGCTCAGGATCAGTGCTCTGGGCAGCCGGGCTCAGGGCTGGAAGTGGGCACCGATCTGCAGTTCAGGGGGGAGACCGGGACTTACCCTAGCGTTACAGTGCACCCCAGCACCCCACAGTATGCAGTATAGCACCCTATAGTATACAGCACCCCACAGTATGCAGTATAGCACCCTATAGTATACAGCACCCCACAGTATAGCACCCTATAGTATACGGCACCCCACAGTATGCAGTATAACGCCCTATAGTAGAGCACCTCACAGTATGCAGTATAGCACCCTATAGTATACGGCACCCCACAGTATGCAGTATAACGCCCTATAGTATAGAGCACCTTACAGTATGCAGTATAGCACCCTATAGTATGCAGCACCCCACAGTATACAGTATAGCGCCCTATAGTAGAGCACCTCACAGTATGCAGTATAGCACCCTATAGTATACAGCACCCCACAGTATGCAGTATAGCACCCTATAGTATACAGCACCCCACAGTATAGCACCCTATAGTATACGGCACCCCACAGTATGCAGTATAATGCCCTATAGTATAGAGTACCTTACAGTATGCAGTATAGCACCCTATAGTATACAGCACCCCACAGTATAACCAGTGGAATTTATCATCTAGCTTGGCGAAGAATGCTACTATCAATATATCTATATCTATGCATATATGTATGCAATCATTTAATACTTTGATAAATTATGAAACTTGATTCTTCTGCAGGTAGAATGAAGGCTCACAATTATTCTATATCTAAGACTACATCTCATATAAAGAGATGATAAATAAATTAATATGTTCGCCAACATAGATGCTATGATTTTACCCACATTATCTAAATAGTCTTAATAAAATGAAACATCATTCTTTGTGTTTCTTACCAAGTCCTAGCAGGAATCTCACTTCTGCTCCTAGGAAAGCTGGATGGTCCATCACCATGGCTTTCATCTTGGGTGTTGGCTCCTGGCATGTTGGAATGCCTTGCTATCTCCTTTGTTTCTTAGCTTCTCCTCCTTCTTGCCTCTTCTTTCTTTCTCCTCCTGATGCTCCTCTATCTAGGGTAATTATCTCCCTTGTAATCTAACATTACCACCCCCTGGATTAGTATTCTCCAATCAATTGAGGGGGTGTAAACATATGTAATAAGATCCTATGAGATCATGTTTACCCATAATGCAACTATGGAGGATGGTGTAACGATATCGATATCTGTCTCCGGATGGCACTGTTGTGCAAGCTATTAACACCATACCATGAAGACTTAACTAGGGTATTTTTGCATCATATACATTTGACCCTCATCGTCGTAAATCAGAGATAAGGATAAATGTAGACATTTTGAATCAACTAAAGATAGACAACTTGGAGTCTCTCTGACACTATTGATCTATGGGCCATTATGGTATGAATGGGCCTTGTTCTCTACAGACGGACATGTCTGGAGAATCCAGTGTATTCTTAACAGATAAGACCACATTTGTGGCAATAACTCTTAAGACTCAATACTCTCTGTATTTTTACACAGATTGAGCTTGGCATGACTTCATCTTGGCCTGTTTCTACCACACAGCAAAACTTTGGCTCAAACTGTTTCTTAAAGACAATGAGCATGCATTTTGAATATAATATGACCAGGTATCAATATATATACCTATGAAAATGCCCGACAGTATAGCACCCTATAGTATACGGCACCCCACAGTATGCAGTATAACGCCCTATAGTATACGGCACCCCACAGTATGCAGTATAGCGCCCTATAGTATAGAGCACCTTACAGTATGCAGTATAGCACCCTATAGTATACGACACCCCACAGTATGCAGTATAGCACCGTATAGTATACAGCACCTTACAGTATGCAGTATAGCACCGTATAGTAAAAAAGAGTTACACCATATACGATAAAATATCTCTCAGTTTTATTATTATAAAGTAGCACATAACATACGGGAAAAGCAAAACACTGAAGTGCCTGTCACAGCAGGCCACAACCCGGAAGACAAAGTCCACGCACTACCCGAATATGTAGACATATGGGATATAATAATGCTACATACACATAATGGGTATATATAAGTTGAAACATACAGGAATGTAGTTCCCACACGGAAAACTCATATAGATGTGCAACCCAATGGTCAGGAAAGCAACCCTACTGAGAGGGTGGGATATAATATCAAACCTAACCCAAGCAGTCAAATAGTGCATGTAGAAGTAAGATATATTTTACCCATTATCTTATCCGGGAAGGCGTGGACACCAGAAACCTCGACGCGCTTCACCCTCACAGGCTTCGTCAGGAGGATGTTTAATTTGTCAAATTAAACATCCTCCTGACGAAGCCTGTGAGGATGTTTAATTTGACAAATTAAACATCCTCCTGACGAAGCCTGTGAGGGGTGAAACGCGCGTCGAGGTTTCTGGTGTCCACGCTCTTCCCGGATAAGATAATGGGTAAAATATATCTTACTTTTTACATTGCACTATTTGACTGCTTGGGTTAGGTTTGATATTATATCCCACCCTCTCAGTAGGGTTGCTTTCCTGACCATTGGGTTGCACATCTATATGAGTTTTCCGTGTGGGAACTACATTCCTGTATGTTTCAACTTATATATACCCATTATGTGTATGTAGCATTATTATATCCCATATGTCTACATATTCGGGTAGTGCGTGGACTTTGTCTTCCGGGTTGTGGCCTGCTGTGACAGGCACTTCAGTGTTTTGCTTTTCCCGTATGTTATGTGCTACTTTATAATAATAAAACTGAGAGATATTTTATCGTATATGGTGTAACTCTTTTTTGCAAGGGTTTAGTTCTTTTGGGTATCAGTATATAATACTCCTTGCTAGATATTGCTGATGATTAGTTTGAGGAACTTCTTTTTGGTTTAGCACCGTATAGTATACAGCACCCCACAGTATGCAGTATAGCACCGTATAGTATACAGCACCCCACAGTATGCAGTATAGCACCGTATAGCATACAGCACCCCACAGTATGCAGTGTAGCACCCTATAGTATACAGCACCTTACAGTATGCAGTATAGCACCCTATAGTATACAGCACCCCACAGTATGCAGTATAGCACCCTATAGTATACAGCACCCCACATTATGCAGTATAGCACCCTATAGTATACAGCACCCCACAGAATGCAGTAAAGCACCCTATAGTATACAGCACCGCACATTATGCAGTATAGCACCCTATAGTATACAGCACCCCACAGTATGCAGTATAGCACCCTATAGTATACAGCACCCCACAGTATGCAATATAGCACCCTATAGTATACAGCACCTAACAGTATGCAGTATAGCACCCTATAGTATACAGCACCCCACAGTATGCAGTATAGCACCCTATAGTATACAGCACCCCACAGTATGCAGTATAGCACCCTATAGTATACAGCACCCCACAGTATGCAGTATAGCACCCCGCAGTATAGCACCCTATAGTATACAGTTTCCCAAAGTATGCCATATATAGTATAGCACCTCACAGTATATAGTACCCCACAGTATGCCATACATAGTGTAACACCCCACAGTATGCAGTATAGCATCCTATAGCATACAGTATAGCACCCCACCCTATACTGCACCCCGCACTATACTGCACCCCGCATTATACTGCACCCCGCACTATAGCACTCCACAATATACAGCCCCCCATAGTATACACTATACTGCACCCCACACTATACTGCACCCCATAGTATACACTATACTGCACCCCACACTATACAATATACAGCACCCCACAGTATACAGTACTCCACAATATACAGCATCCCGTAGTATACAGCACCCCACACTATACTGCACCCCGCAGTATACAGGAGAGCAGTATAGCACTCCACAATATACAGCCCCCCATAGTATACACTATACTGCACCCCACACTATACAATATACAGCACCCCACAGTATACAGTACCCCACATTATACAGCACCCCACAGTATACAGCACCCCACAGTATACAGTATGCAGCACCCCATACTATACAGCACCCCACAGTATACAGTACTCCACTCAATACAGCACCCCACAGTATATAGCACCCCAAAATATACAACACCCCACTCTATACAGTATATAGCACCCCACTCTATACAGTAAACAGCACCCCACACTATACAGCACCCCACAGTATACAGTACACAGCACCCTGCAGTATACCGTATGGAGCACCCGACACTATACAGAACCCCAAAGTATACAGCACTTCACAGTATACATCACCCCACACTATACAGAACCCCACAGTATGCAGCACCCCACACTATACAGCACCCCACTATACAGTAGCTTACAGTATATTACCATAACAGCCCCTGTCACCTTTTCCTGATGAAATCTTCACAAAATAAAATCTCCACAATTATGGCAAACTTCTCCTGCAGGCTGCAGCAACACTGGTAGAAAGAAAGGACCTTTCATTACCTCATAGCCATGTGACCAGTAGTATCGCTATGTTACTGGTCACATGGTGATGAGGTCATCAAAGGTCCTTCACAGCTCTCACTCTCTCACAGTTCACTGCCTGGAGAGCCGGTATGCAGGCAGGCATGGCAGCAACCCCCTGTGTAGCTGGTAGCATCCCCTTAGGCACGCCACTCGATGTAATTGAATTTGTGGGCAGTGGCTAGCTGGGCTCAAGAGGCAGCTGCCTTGGGCCCCCCAGGAGCAACTGGGCCCTGGGCAGCTGCCTCTTTTGCCCTGTGTTAAAGACGGCCCTGCACATAGCACTTTCTGAACAGACCTGGAAAAAAAAGGCATAGTGGTGTCACACATTGATTAGACATTAGAGACAGTAGCAAGCTGTAGAAATTGACATGCCTGCTCTGGGGTACTAAAATTCTACTAAATTGTGAAAGAACAATCTCATTTCACTGTTTGTGGGGTGTCCACATTGATTGATAGATAAGGTATTGTGTTACCCACTCATTCAACTGTAGAGTGAAAGAGCAGTCTCATTTTACACCACCTGCTGTTTCCACATAGAATGTTACAGAACCTGTTCTGTTACCTACTGATGCAAGCAGTGGTGCCATGACAGAGTGGGTAGGATGTCAGCAGTAACTTTGTGTTGACTTCAATGTTTACTTTCCCTTCTTCTGATCCGTCAGAAGAACAACCCCCAAAAACAACCTGATCCTGTCGTTTGTTTATCCGCCTATAAACGGTCAGTAATTGATCGGTATCGGTAAGGTAAAAACAGGAGTGGGTCCAAAACAAAGATGACACGTGAAGGAAATATTTGCATGCCTTCTGTGTTTTGGAACCACTCCTGCTTTTGACTTCCAAATCATGATCAAATCCTGATGCAAAATACTGACCATGTGATAGAGACTTTATACAGTTGTGTTCAAAATTATTCAACCCCCAATGCTGTGAAGGGTTTTAGGGAATTTAGTGTACATTTGTAATTGTGTTCAGAATGAAATCTTACAAGGACTTTTTAAAGAACCAAATGCAACTAAAATGACATCAATTGTTTTTGTAATACAGTAGTAAATGGTTTTTTTGTGATTTCTTCATTGACACAATTATTCAACCCCTTAAAGACGACCACTCTTAAGAACAGAGGTTCATTCAAGTGTTTTCGATCAGGTATTGAAAACGCCTGTGGATGTCAAGGAGCAGCAATCAAGCATAATAAGCACCAATTAGGCAGATTTAAAATGACTGTAATACTCAGCTCCTTCTAGACATTTACTGGTGTGTTTACAAACATGGTGAAGTCAAGAGAATGGTCCAGGAAGACAAGAGAAGAGGTGATTTCTCTTCACAGGAAGGGCAATGGCTATAAGAAGATTGCAAAGATGTTAAACATACCAAGAGACACCATAGGAAGCACCATTCGCAAATTCAAGGCAAAGGGCACTGTTGAAACGCTACCTGGTCGTGGCAGAAAGAAGATGCTGAGTTCGACTGCTGTGAGCTACCTGAAGCGCAAAGTGGAGAAAAGTCCCCGTGTGACTGCTGAGGAACTGAAAAAAGATTTGTCAGATGCGGGTACTGAAGTTTCAGCTCAGACAATAAGGTGCACACTGCGTAATGAAGGCCTCCATGCCAGAACTCCCAGGCGCACCCCCTTGCTGTCTCCAAAGAACAAGAAGAGTCGACTGCAGTATGCCAAAAGTCATGTGGACAAATCACAAAAGTTTTGGGATAGTGTTCTGTGGACTGATGAAACAAAATTAGAACTGTTTGGGCCCATGGATCAACGCTATGTTTGGAGGAGGAAGAACAAGGCCTATGAAGAAAAGAACACCTTCCCTACTGTAAAGCATGGCTGGGGGTCAATCATGCTTTGGGGCTGTTTTGCTTCTACAGGTACAGGGAAGCTTCAGCGTGTGCAAGGTACCATGAATTCTCTTCAGTACCAGGAGATATTGGATGAAAATGTGATGCAGTCCGCCACAAACCTGAGGCTTGGGAGACGTTGGACCTTTCTACAGGACAATGATCCCAAGCATACCTCCAAGTCCACTAGAGCATGGTTGCAGATTAAAGACTGGAACATTTTGAAGTGGCCATCGCAGTCACCAGACTTAAATCCGATTGAGAACCTCTGGTGGGACTTAAAGAAAGCAGTTGCAGCGCGCAAGCCTAAGAATGTGACTGAACTGGAGGCTTTTGCCCATGAAGAATGGGTGAAGATACCCGTAGGTCGCTGCAAGACACTTGTGTCAAGCTATGCTTCACGTTTTAAAAGCTGTTATAACTGGAAAAGGATGTTGTACTAAGTACTAAGATTGAATGTCACTTGGGGGTTGAATAAAACTGATAATGATGTGAGCACAGAAAAGACATTTGTGGTTATTTCATTATAAATGTTATGTTATATTTGTCTGACTTACAAGCACTGGCGGATCCAGAGCCTGGTCTCGGGAGGGGCACTTTGGGCGATTGATACGCCCCAGCTCCCATCACTACAGAAACACAGCCCCACTTACCTCTTCCATCCAGTGACGTCTCCTGTGATGTAGATGTTCTCTTTCCTCATCTTCTCCTTTCAGACCTTCAGACCAGACCGACAGGTTTCGTCTCTGCAGTTTGACAACAAAATAAATCTCAGTTACTACTTTTCCATCATCCTCCCATATTCTGGACAAATTATCCTACTACCCCCATATAAAATACATCAGTAATGTCCCCATAGTGCCCCCCGGAGTCTCCTCTCTCCCCCCATCATGTCCCCCCACAATCATGTGCAGGCTCCTTTTCCCACCCATCCCCTTCCCCAAAATTATTTGCAGGCTCCTTTCCCCAGCAGCCCCCCAAATCATGTGCAGTCTCCCCCAAAATCATGTGCAGGCTCCTCCCCCAAAAATCATGTGCAGGCTCCTCCCCCAAAATCATGTGCAGGCTCCTTCCCTCTCCCCAAAATCATGTGCAGGCTCCTTCCCCCTCCCCCAAAATCATGTGCAGGCTCCTTCCCCCAAAATCATGTGCAGGCTCCTTCCCCCAAAATCATGTGCAGGCTCCTTCCCCCAAAATCATGTGCAGGCTCCCTCCCCCAAAATCATGTGCAGGCTCCCTCCCCAAAATCATGTGCAGACTCCTCCTCCCCCAAAATCATGTGCAGGCTCCTCCTCCCCTCCTCCCCTCCCCCTCCCCCTCCCCCAAAATCATGTGCAGGCTCCTCCCCCTCCCCCAAAATCATGTGCAGGCTCCTCCCTCCCCCAGGATTCTTTTCTCCCTCCCTACTTACTTACCTCCTTGCAGCGCTGGATGCAGGCCTCTTCCGGCCTGTGTCCCGTTCTGTCCTCTGCTCAGGCGGCGCGATGACGTCATCGCGCCGCCTGAACCTGCTCTGATAGGCTGTCGGCACGAGGCCGGCAGCCTATCAGAGGAGCAGGGGAGGGAGACGCCTCTCCCTCCCCTGCCGCACTGCACAGCGATCTGTATCGCTGTCCAGAGGACGGCGACACAGATCGCTATGGACATGAACGCTTCCACAGTGGAAGCGTTCATCTCCTGTCACTGCCGCCGGTGCTGCCACAATATCGGGGGGGGGGGGCAATTGCCCCGTTGCCCCCCCCCCTGGATCCGCCACTGCTTACAAGTGCCTCTTTGATTTAATTGTAAACAAGATGACTGAAATGATCAAAATCAATGTCAAACTGGCCAAAACACTCAATTTCAGTGGGGGTTGAATAATTTTGAACACAACTGTAGATGCTTCAAAGACAGAATCCATTTTTTGGTTCTTCTGACAGATCAGGTAAAATAAACTGTGATGTCAACACGGCCAAACAAGGACACGAGTATTCCCAGAACAGACTGGTGAGGGTGGCAACAGCATAAGGAGTGAAAACAGTGTCCCAGTCACAGAGTATTGAGCATTGCAACAGCATGTGACGTCAACACAGTGACCCAGTCACAGAGTGGTGAAGGTCGAACAGCATAAGGAGTTAACACAGTGGCCCAGTCAAAGAGTGGAAAGAGTGGCAACAGCATAAGAAGTCAACACAGTAACCCAGTCATAGAGTGGTGAGTGTGGCAACTGCATGTGGAGTCAACATATTGGCCCAGTCACAGAGTGAGGAGGTGAGGTGCAAAAATAGTGGCAATAAGAGAAGATGGCAGCATCAGAATACTGGCTGAAGAATGTAGCCAGAAGTAACTGGCCATTTTTCACAATGTTCTGGTATGGCAGCACACTGCAGTCAGAACATTACTTCCAGAATGATCTAGCCCGATGCATAAGGCACAGGTGTGGAAATCCTAACTGATTCACGCCTGATTCATCTTTATAAAGATTAATCTAAGCATTTTGTGTTGATAGGCGAGTTCTCTTTGGGGTAACTATGCCCTCCGCCACACTAGACACCTGCTCTGATGCCACATAACTGTCCAGGCAGGAAAGCTTGCGCAGGGCAAACTCGGCCAGTTGCAGCCACAAGTCAAGTTTGGCTGTCCAGCAGTCTAGGGGATCTTCGGTGACAGGGCGCACTCCAAGTATGCCACCACCTGCTGGTTAAGGTTCTGCTCCATGTCCTGCTGCTGGTTTCTTCAGTAGGCAGGTGAAGAAATGTGCTCATCAGAGACTGGAGACTCAAGTTACTGCTGACAGAGCTGGGGCTGCTTCTAACAAGGAGCAGTTCCTCCCCAGTGTGACTCCCAGGCTGGCCAGGTGCAGAAAAGTGTGACACCACTGAGCTATACATAGTTGTATGCTGAAGGACCACTCGGAACTTTGCCTACAGTGGTGGTTGAGCACAATGTGGAGGCTGAAGAGGAAGAGGAGTACACTGGCACTGCAATCACAGCATGAGAACATGGAGGCGGCATTGCCATCACCTGGTCAAGTTGCTGGGCAGGAACCATATTTACCCAGTGGGCCGTAAAGGACATATATTGTCCTTGACCATAGTTAGAGCTCTACACGTCGGCGCTGCCATGAACTGTACCAGACACAGACAGGCTCAAGGATTGTCCCACCTTCTGCTCAACATATGTGTGCAGGGCTGGTACAGCTTTTTCAGAGAACTAATGACCGCTTGGGATTCTCCACCTTGGCTCGGCACAAGCCATCAGTTATCTGAAATGGCCAGAGTCAACCACATGTAATGGGAGGGACTGTATTACCAGCAACCTGGCCAGGAGCATATTCAGCTTCTGCGCCGTTGGATGAGTGCACTCATACTGTTGTCTTTTTGCAATCACCTCTGTGATTGAGTTGGAGGAGGACCAGAAGACAATGGGAAAGAAACATAGCACCCTTCTGCTGATGTGGGGGAGCTTTGGCTGCTAGAGAAGGGGTCCGGGCCACTGGCAGTGGTTGCTGCGTCACTAAATTACCACTAAATTAGCCCCACGGTTTTCTCTGGCCACTTTATTGTGATGCTCCATTTGTTTACACAGGGCTGTGGTGACAACATTGGCACCCTGGCCGTGCTTCACCTTCTGCCCATAAATCCTACATCCAGCCACATAGACGTCCGACGGGAACTTGATTAAAAATTCCCACACCAGCGAGAATGGCATTTTATCCCCACCACTGCGTGCTGATTGCCTACTGCTGTCTTTATGAACCCATGCACCACTAGTTGTTTCTGGACATGTTGGCTGCTGAGTAGCAGACGGTCTACCCTGGGTACACTTGTCTAAGGGGTGGGCTATATATTTTGATTCATCAAAAGATTACATTTTAATACATTCCTCATGTAGCAAATGTCCGTGGCAAGTGTATTTTTTATGCTGTACAATCAACAGGTCTTGCATTATAGCTAAATTGTATAGCCCTCCTTCATACAATGCAGAAGAACAGAATGTCCTTCAGCAATATATGCTAAACAATAATAGTCCATGACTGTGATAGGGGATTTTAATGCCACCCTTAATCTCTTACTGGGACCCCTGAGTAAGGGTGTAGTGTGTAATAAAAATAAATCTATATTATCCGTTGTACTGAGATTTTGGGATGGTTTGATTTTTGGAGAATAGGAAACCCAGATCAGAAAAAATGTATATGTTATTCTAAAACTAACAAACCTTGGTAAAGAAAAGACTGTTCTGCTAATATTAGAGTTGAGCGGACACCTGAAAGTTCGGGTTCGAACGGGTTGGGCTGAACTTCACAAAAAAGTTTGGGTTCGGGACCCGAACTTTACCCCGAACCCTATTGAAGTCAATGGGGACCCGAACTTTGGGGCACTAAAATGTCTCTAAAAAAGTCCTGGAAAGGGCTAGAGGGCTGGAAATTGAAGCAAAATGGGGGTAAGAGTAGGACAAGTGTCCTGCAAACAAATTAAAAATAAACTTTCTAAACCTGAGCACAAGTGAGTGACAGTGGCACCTGCCACCCGCAAACAGAGGATGTGGCAGCAACGCCACCACATCTTTCACTGTCACTAAGCATCTCCACACTATCCCATAGAAGTGTTCAGCTGTCCATCTCCCAATTAGAAAAAGAAATAGAAAGAGGACGTACCCCCCTACCCACCCATGATCCCTGGCCCTGAATGCCAGGATTTCAAAATTCCTGGTCCTTTGAAATGCTGTCATTCTGTCTGGTGGAGATGGATGGAGACTTTTAAAAAACGTATGGCGGTGGCTGTCCCACAGTACGTGGTTCCCAGCAGCCACTACTTTTCCAGGTGAGCCATCCCTTCCCTGCACAACCAAGTGGCGGACAAAATCAAGTGTGCATTGTGCAATGCCATCTGTGGCAAGGTCCACATAACCACCCTCACGTGGACCGGTAAGCACAGGCAGGGAAGTTATATCTCCATAACAGCACACTGGGTAAATGTAGTGGCGGCTGGGCCAGAGATGGATAGCAGTTTTGCGCATGTCCTTCAGCCCCCGAGTACTGCAGGGCATTTCTATTTGCCTCCTGTTGCCTCCTCCTCCTAATCCGCTTTCTCCTCCTCTACCACCTCCTCATCCTTTCAGCGTAACACCATAACACCTTCACCACCAACATCAGCACAGCCAGCAGAAAACGACAGCAGGCTGTTCTGAAACTCATCTGTTTGGGAGACAAACCCCACACCGCGCAGGAGCTGTGCACGGGCATGGAACAACAGACCGATGAGTGGTTTGTGTCACTGAGCCTCAAGTCCGGCCTGGAGGTGTGCGATAATGGATGAAATCGCGTAGCAGCTATGGGCCTAGCCGGTTTCACACACTTCCCTTGCCTGGCGCATGTGCTAAATTTGGTGGTGCAGAAATTCCTGAACACCTGACAGTGAAAATAAATTCAGTTAATCCAGCTCTTAGATTCTGGTGGGACAAATTCACTTTTATTGGCACTCAAGAACCCCTGCGGCCTGTGCCGCAGATGTGACAGACAAATAATTTTATTAAATTTGTCAGTAAGATTGTTGGGTAACATTTCCACGGTTAACAGGACTTTTTATTATAAATCGTAACAAAAACTACACAAGGAACATTTCAAAAAGAGAAAATTAACCCGACCAGACTGCCGCCCTACCCACCCACCCTTTCACTCAAACCACTCATTAATGCCCATTCACAAACTATTTACAAGTTTACTTATAAACAATTTAAATAACTATGAGTCAGATAAATGAAATAAACAAATAAAACTATATACATGCTTTACCCTTAACTTATAAGGCCAGTCATATACCAGTGGCTCGGAGTGTGGGTTCCTGCACCAACATAGGCCAGGTACACAATTGTACAGCCAGGGCACAGTTCTGGAGGAGGAGGAGAAGAAACCGTGTTCACAGCAGGGTGGCACCCAAAGCAGCTCACGGCCATCACTTTAACATGGCTGGGGGGATACGGAGGACACAGAAGATACACCTCCCACAGAGGACAGCTTGTCGCTGCCTCTGGGCAGCCTGGCACACATGAGCGGCTACATGCTGCAGTGTCTGCGCAACGATCGCCGAGTTGCTCACATTCTAACTTGTGCAGATTACCAGGTGGCCACCCTGCTGGATCCCTGTACAAGGACAACGTGCCGTCCTTAATTCCATCACTAAAGCGTGATCGGAAGAAGCCAACGCTGGTAGACGCGCTGCTGATGGCATTCACACCTGATACCGGGGGATCAGTGGAAGCACAAGGCTAAAGCAGAGGAGGAAGAAGAAGTCGCCAACGCAGCTGGGTCACCGCCCGCACCTCAGAAGGCAGGGTTAGCATGGCCGAAATGTGGAAAAGCTTTGTCACCACGCCACAACAACCAGCACCACCAGCAGATATGGAACGTCTTAACAAGAGGCAGCATTTCCGCAAAATGGTGGAATAGTATCTGTGCACACACCTACACGTACTGACTGATGGGCCTGCCCAGGGTCGTAGCTACAGTGGAAGCAGGGAAAGCGGCTGCTTTGGGGCCCTGACCAAGAATGGGCCCATCCAGGAGGAGGAGGACTAAAAGACTTTGTCAGGGCCCCCTCAACAGTATTATACAATTAAATCATATACAGTGGCAGTATAGACACTGTTGAAAACGGATGGAACTGCTGTCTGGTCTGAGAGAGCGATCTTTAGTAGCCACAGGAATGGGGGGAGCTTGAAAGGAAGGGGTTGTGAAAAGATAACTGGGGGAGCGGGGCCCCATTTAAAAATTTGCTGTTGGGCCCAGAAAAAAAGGGTCATGGAGCGTCCCCATCATCAGGCATCTATTTGCCCCGCTAAAGGATTATTTTAAAAGTGTATAGAAGCCACAAGGGGCCCCCACGCAGATTTATCATGAAGACATCATGGAGATTTTACAGCATATAACTACAGCACCAAACAATGTAAACGCTGCTGAATTTACTGAATATATTTCCAAGTCAGGTATGCAGTGCAGGGGTACTTTATGGTCCAAGAATGTAACATACGATTTTTAGAAATTTACCTCGCTGTCACCTATGCAGGGCAGGGGTTTGTATACGGCAAAACTGGCAAAATGTCAACCACCAATGTAACAGATGATTTAATTGAAATTTACCTCCCTGTCACCTATGCAGAGCAGGGGTTTGTATATGGCAAAACTGGAAAAATGTCCCCACCAATGTAACAGATGATTTTTAGAGATTTACCTCCCTGTCACTTATGCAGAGCAGGGGTTTGTATCCGGCAAAACTGGCAAAATGTCACCCACCAATGTAACAGATGATTTTTTGAAATTTACCGCCCTGTCACTTATGCAGAGCAGGGGTTTGTATATGGCAAAAATTGGCAAAATGTCACCCACCAATGTAACAGACGATTTATACAAATTTACGTCCCTGTCACCTATGCAGAGCAGGGGTTTATATATGGCAAAACTGGCAAAATGTCACCCACCAATGTAACAGATGATTTTTAGAGATTTACCTCTCTGTCACTTATGCAGAGCAGGGGTTTGTATACGCAAAACTGGCAAAATGTCACCCACCAATGTAACAGATGATTGATACAAATTTACGTCCCTGTCTCCTATGCAGAGCAGGGGTTTATATATGGCAAAACTGGCAAAATGTCACCCACCAATGTAACAGATGATTTTTAGAGATTTACCTCCCTGTCACTTATGCAGAGCAGGGGTTTGTATCCGGCAAAACTGGCAAAATGTCACCCACCAATGTAACAGATGATTTTTAGAGATTTACCTCCCTGTATACAGAGCAGGGGTTTGTATATGGCAAAACTGGCAAAATGTCACCCACCAATGTAACAGATGATTTTTTGAAATTCACCGCCCTGTCACTTATGCAGAGCAGGGGTTTGTATACAGCAAAAATTGGCAAAATTTCACCCACCAATGTAACAGATGATTTTTTTTTTAATTTACCTCCCTGTCACCAATGCAGAGCAGGGGTTTGTATAATGCAAAACTGGCAAAAAAAAAGTTATTTTTAGCGCTGTATGCAAAAGTGCTCTGTGACACAACAGTACGGGTTTATTCCCCCAACTACAGAAATGCCGATGTCACCGCAAAATTTTAAAATAGGTTTTTCAGCGGAGTATGCAAACGTGCTCTGTCTTACGACAGTATGGGTTTATTCCACCAACTACAGAAATGGACTATGTCACCGCAAAATTTTAAAATTGGTTTTTCAGCGGTGTATACAAACCTGCTCTGTGGTATGACAGTACGGGTTTATTACAGCAGCTACAGAAATGCACTATGTCACTGCAAAATTATAAAACAGGTTTTTCAGCGGTGTATGCAAATGTGCTCTGTGGTACGACAGTACGGGTTTATTACAGCAACTACAGAAATGCACTATGTCACCGCAAAATTATAAAACAGGTTTTTCAGCAGTGTATGCAAACGTGCTCTGTGGTATGACAGTACGGGTTAATTACAGCAACTACAGAAATGCACTATGTCACCGCAAAATTTTAAAATAGGTTTTTCAGCGGTGTATGCAAACGTGCTCTGTGGTACAACAGTCAGGGTTTGTTACAGCAACTACAGAAATGCACTATGTCACCGCAAAATTATAAAACAGGTTTTTCAGCGGTGTATGCAAACGTGCTCTGTGGTATGACAGTACGGGTTAATTACAGCAACTACAGAAATGCACTATGTCACTGCAAAATTATAAAACAGGTTTTTCAGCGGTGCATGCAAACGTGCTCTTTGGTACGACAGTACGGGTTTATTACAGCAACTACAGAAATGCACTATGTCACCGCAAAATTATAAAATAGGTAATGTAGGGGGAATTTACCTGCCAGAAAAAAGAAATTTTTCCTCCACTGAGCTACCAAAAAAATATTTGACTGATGTGCCTGGCAGGCTGGCACACATGCAGGTCACATGCAGTTCTAAGAACACTGCAGTTGTTAAAATGGCCGCAGACCCCCACCTCAGTAACAGATGGATTAAAACATTATTTTGCAGTATCACTGGGCTCGGGGCTGGGTATAAATATGTAGCATAGCACCCTCAATAATTGCTGTAGTTTGAAGATTTAACACCACCAAATTCAACAGATTTCTTCCCTACTCTCTCCCTGAGAGCACCAGCAGCAACCTATCCCTAAGCAGCAGAGTGACGTGCGGCGCTACGTGACTCCAGCTTAAATAGAGGCTGGGTCACATGATGCACTTAGCCAATCACAGCCATGCCAATAGTAGGCATGGCTGTTATGGCTTCTTAGGGCAAAGTAGTGAAACGCTTGTTGATTGACTGCCCTGCAGCCTTTCCAAAAGCAGGAAGAAATCGCCGAACAACGAACCCGAACCGGAACTTTTACGGAAATGTTCGGGTGCGGAAAACCATAATGTTCGGTACAAACCCGAACTATACAGTTCAGGCCCGCTCGACTCTAGCTAATTTTAGTGCTAATATTGATAATGCCACTGTAGCAATGTCGATTCATGTAATGTGATTATTGCAGATCTGGGAATAGAGAATATTGTGAGGAACAAAACATTTAAATTTCAATCTGACATAAGAATATTGACTTATAAGGAAATTTCTTTTTAGGTAAAGCTATTTAAGAAGGTTGTTATTATAAGAAGCAATTTTGCTGATATAGACGTTTTCAGTGACTTTTATGAACTGTACTATCTAAATCATTTAAATTTTTTAGAGTTTTTATTTCGAAGCTCAAAGTGAATTTATGGAGTCTAAGATAACTCTGAAGGAAATGAAATTTGCTTTTAAATTGTATAGAAACAATAAATCCCCAGGTTAGGACAGACTGCTGTTCAAGTTATATAAGGAAAACAGTTACCTGTTATTCCCCCAGTTGTTGGAGGTTTATAATCATTGCTTCAAAGAAGGAATTTTGCCAAAATCTGTGAAGGATGTTGTTTTATCAAGAAAGGGAAGGAATCCTTTGGGTTGTGGGTTACACATTTCTTTATGTAATAGTGATATTAACTAGTGATGAGCGAGCACCAAAGTGTTCGGGTGTTCGGGTACTTGGTCCGAACACGTAGCGATAATCGTGCGCTCGGCCGAGCACCCGAGTATGATGGGAGTCAATGGGAGACAACCAGGCCCCCCCTGCTCGGATGAGGGGAGGGTGCCTGGTCCATTGGAAAAGGTCAGAAAGTGACAGAAACACCACCGAAATAGATCTGGAACAGCATGGGGACCATGTCTGGGTGCAACTTGGACTCCAATGTCACTGCTGGGAATCATATTGTCCCAGTTGTCCGCCAATTTTACATAGCGACAAAATCACGCCCAAAATTCCGCCCCCTCAAAAAAAGAAAATACATTTTTCGAGGTAAAATTGTTAGGAAATATTCTTTCCTGTATATTCAATTGTATATACAGTACAAATGCTGCTAAAAATTACAAGAAAGAAGCACTCCGATACAGCCTGTATATCACATAAAGGAGGGCCTCATTCACATGGTGCTACAATTGTTTTGGTAAACTGCTGCACTCATAAAGCCTTTGCACTAAGTGAAAGGGCTAGCAAAAATTACAAGGAACCGGCACTCCAATACACACTTTATTACACATAAAGGAGGGCATCATACACACCCTTGAAAAATTATCATTGATGGCCTACTGGTGACCCTCTAAAACATTATAGTTGAGGGCCTGAAGGTGAGCGGACTCTCTAAGAAATTGTAGTGTGGGCCTGAAGGTGAGCGAACCCCATTAAACATTGCAGTGAAGGCCTAGAGGTGAGCAGACCATATAAAGCATTGGAGGTGAGGGCCTGAAGCCTAGAGAACCCCATAAAACATTGCAGTAATGGCCTACAGGTGAGCAGACCATATAAAACATTAGAAGTGAGGGCCTAATGCCGAGCGAACCCCATAATAAATTGCAGTGATGGCCTACAGGTGAGCAGACCATATAAAGCATTAGAAGTGAGGGCTTGAAGCCTAGCAAACCCCATAAAACATTGCAGTGATGGCCTACAGGTGAGCAGACCATATAAAGCATTGGAGGTGAGGGCCTGAAGCCTAGTGAACCCCATAAAACATTGCAATGATGGCCTACAGGTTAGAAAACCATATAAAGCATTAGAGGTGAGGGCCTGAAGCCTAGTGAATCTCATAAAACATTGCAGTGATGGCCCACAGGTGAGCAGACGGTATAAATCATTGGAGATGAGGGCCTGAAGCCTAGCGAACCCCATAAAACATTGCAGTGATGGCCTACAGGTGAGCAAACGGTGTAAATCATTGGAGGTGAGGGCCTGAAGCCTAGTGAATCTCATAAAACATTGTAGTAATGGCCTACAGGAGAGCAAACCTTATAAAGCATTGGAGGTGAGGGCCCCGAAGCCTAGAGAACCCCATAAAACATTGCAGTGATAGCCTATAGGTGAGCAGACCGTATAAAGCATTGGAGGTGAGGGCCTGAAGCCTAGTGAATCTCATAAAACATTGGAGTAATGGCCTACAGGTGAGAAGACGGTATAAAGCATTGGAGGTGAGGGCCTGAAGATGAACGAACCCTACAAAACATTGTAGTGAGGGCATATATATTCTGTATTGAAGAGGAGGAGGAGGATGAGGCGGATCAGAAAACAAGATTCAAACATATACCGTTTTTCGTGGTGAAAAGGGTGCATCCTAATCTTGTGGTTTGAGTACATTATAAAGAATTCATTTAAATTGCATTTTTGTTCCTCATTAGCTCAGCTTTCTTCTGGTGGAGTGGAGAAGTCATGGGCAATTCACTCCTTGTTCATTTTTATCTGAGTCAACCTGTCAGCATTGTCAGTGGACAAGCGGATACGCTTATCTGTTACAATGCCACCAGCAGCACTAAATACACGCTTAGACAATATGCTAGCGGCAGGGCAGGCCAGCACCTCCAAGGCGTAGAGCGCAAGTTCAGCCCACGTGTCCAGCTTGGACACCCAGTAGTTGTAAGGCACTGAGGGGTCATTTAGGACGCTGACACGGTCTACAATGTATTCCTTCACCATCTTCCAAAACTTTTCCCTCCTTGTGGCACTAGGCTGCGAGTCAGGGTGAGGTTGCTAGCGGGGTGTCATGAAAGTGTCCCATGCCTTGGAAAGTGTTGCCCTGCCTCTGTTGGAACTACCTCCCTTCCTCGATTGCCTAAGGAAGTATGGACTCTGACGGCTGCATTGTCAGATGGAAAATTTTGGAGCAATCTGTCAACAAGTACCTTCTGGTATTGCACAGTTTTACTCGTCCTCTCCATCACAGGAATCAGAAATGAGAAGTTCTCTTTTTAGCAGGGGTCGAGAAGGGTGAACACCCAGTAATCTGTGTTGCCTAAAATGCGTATAACGCGAGGGTAACGGGAAAGGCAGCCTAACATGAAGTCAGCCATGTGTGCCAGAGTACCAACGGGAAAGACGTCGATGTCAACTTCAGGATGACTCTCCATACCCTCATCCTCCTCCTCCTCTTCTGCCCATCCACGCTGAACAGATGGAATTAAAGTTCCATGGGTACTGGCAGGAGCATAGATATAAATGACTGGGCCCCATAGCAAAAAAAATGTATAGCCCCCCCTTCCCAGATCTCCCACCCCCACATACCTATCGGACCTCCCACACCTTCCAGAGCTCCCACCCCAACATCCCCACAACCCTCGTTAGATCCCCCCTAAGTGTCATCCACAGATCCCCCCCTAAGTGTCATCCACAGATCCCCCCCTCATTGTCATCCACAGACCCCCTAGTGTCACCCACAAACCCCCCCCCCAGTGTCAACCACAGATCCCCTCTCAGTGTCATCCACATATCTCCCCCTCAGTGTCATCCACAGATCCCTATGTGTCATCCACAGTTCCCCGCCTAATTGTCATCCACAGACCCCCCCCCAGTGTCACCCACAACCCCCCCCCAGTGTCAACCACAGATCCCCCCTCAGTGTCATCCACATATCTCCCCCTCAGTGTCACCCACAGATTCCCACTTAGTGTCATCCTCAGATCCCCCCCTCAGTGTCATCCACAGATTCCCCTCTCAGTGTCATCCACAGATCCCCCAGTGTCATACACAGATTCCCCCCACTCAGTGTCACCCACAGATCCCCCCAGTGTCATCCACAAATTCCCCCTCAGTGTCATCCACAGATTCCCCCTCAGTGTCATTCACAGATTCCCCCTCAGTGTCAACCACAGATCCCCCTCAGTGTCATCCACAGATCCCCCTCAGTGTCATCCACAGATCCCCCTCAGTGTCATCCACAGATCCCCCTCAGTGTCATCCACAGATTCCCCCCTCAGTGTCATCCACAGATCCCCCCCTCAGTTTCATCCACAGATCCCCCCATCAGTGTCATCTGTGGACCTCCTCCCCGCCCAGAGCCGCCTCCTAGCTAATTTATTCACTGCACTTGCCTCTGAAATTGAAGAGAAGTGCCGCAATCTCACACAGGCGAACTGGCAGAGGCCAGGAAGACGGAGCATGTGCACTTCGATGCCTCTGCCAGTGCGCCTGTGCGAGATTACGGCGCTCCTCAGCCAGCGGCCCGGGCCCTCAGTGGTGTAGAGCACCATAGCCATTGCTATGGCTGCTATAGCGATCCCTACGCCACTGGGTACTAGCCTCTGTAGCAGAGGCAAGTGTCTCCAGCTCCTCCTCCTCTTCATGGCCCAATTCGTGCTGAGTAGACGAACTGAGGGAGGTCTGGCTATCACCCTGTGTGTCAACTCCTCCCCCATTACTCGTCTGCCACATTCAAAGCATCCTCCTTAATTGTGAGCAACGATCGTTTGAGTAGACACAGCAATGGGATGGTTACGCTGATAATAGCGTTATCGGCACTAACCATCTGTGTGGATTCATCAAAGTTTTTTAAAACCTCACATAGGTCTGACATCAATGCCCACTCCTCCCTTGTGAATAGTGGCAGTTGACTGGAAAGACGACGACCATGTTGCAGCTGGAATTCCATAACTGCCCTCTGCTGCTCAAAAAGCCTGGCCAACATGTAGAACATAGAGTTCCACCACGTGCTCACGTCGCACAACAGTTGGTGAGCTGGAAGCCGCAAGTGCTGCTGCAGCGTTGACAGACCGGCTGAAACCGTGGACGACTTTCAGAAATGGGAACACAAGCGGAGCGCCTTCACTATTAGCTTCTGCAAATTGGGGTAGGTTTTGATAAACCGCTGAACCACTAGTTTAAGACGTGGGCTAGGCATGGAATGTGTGTCAGGTTACCGAGCTCCAAAGCCGATACCAAGTTACGGCAATTATCAGACACAACCATGCCTGTTTCTAGGTTGAGTGGCGAAAGCCACAGCTCAGTCTGGTCCCTTATACCCTGCCACAGCTCTGGGGCGGTGTGCTGTTTGTCCCCTAAACAGATCAGCTTCAACACGGCCTGTTGACGCTTACCCACAGCAGTGCTACACTGCTTCCAGCTAGCGACTGATGGCTGAATGCTGTTGGAGGTGGAAGTGGAGGAGGAGGCGGCGGAGGAGGAGAAGTGGGGTTTGGAGCCAGTAACATAGCTGCTGGCGGAGACCCTGATAGATGTAGGGCCCGCAATACTGGGCGTGAGTAGCAACTGTGCCACCCCAGAGTCCAACTCACTCCCGGCCTCCACAACATTCACCTAGTGTGCGGTCAGGGAAATATAGCGTCCCTGGCCACCAGCACTTGTTCATGTATCCATGGTGAGGTGTACCTTCCCAGTAAGTGCGTTGGTCATGGCACGGGTAATGTTCTGGGACACATGCTGGTGTAAGGCAGGCACAGCACACCGTGAAAAATAGTGGCGGCTGGGGACTGCGTACCGAGGAATGGCCGCCGACATCAGGCTGCGGAAGGCCTTAGTGTCCACAAGCCTAAATGGTAACATTTCAAGGGCCAGTAATTTCGAAAGTTGCGCATTCAGTGCTATGGCCTGTGGGTGGGCATGTGCTGTGAGGGCGGTATTTGCTCTTGCCTTCAAATGCCTGTGTTATCGACATTTTGACACTGTGCTGGGACAGGGAAGTGGATGTTGTTGCTGACAGTTCATGCGAAGGTCCAGGTGCAGGCCGAGGGGCATCCGGGCCTGCGCCTTCGACACGGGATTTACCAGCAGTGTGTAACACAGGGGAAGTGGAGGCAGTAGTGGGATTCGCAGACGCAGAGTGCGGACCCAGGCGTTCGGCCCACTTATTAGGGTGCTTGGATGCCATGTGGTGGATCATGCTGCTGGTGGTGAGGTTGCTAGTGTTCACGCCCCGGCTCATTTTGGTACAGCACAGGTTGCAAACTACCAATCTTTTGTCGTCTGCGCTTTCCTCAAAAAAGCGCCATACTGTGGAAGACTTACCCTTGGCAAGGTAAATTTACTCATGAGAGTGCTCGGTGTAATGGTTGCAGGCCTGTTTGGTGTGGATCGATGTCTCTCTTTTTCCACCCCACTGTCTCTTCCAGACTGTTGCGGTGCTATGGATCCCTCCCCCTCTGTACTGCTGTTCTCGCTCAGTTTTTCACCTAACCATGTTGCGTCATTGACCTCATCATCCACCACCTCCTTTTCCACTTCCTCACTCTGCTCATCCTCCTGACTTGACCTGACCACCACTTTAGTGATTGGCAACTGTGTCTCATCATCATCCACCTCATGAACGAATGATTGTGGTTCATGAGACTGTGAAGGCTCAAGAGTAGGGATGAGCGAACCCGAACTGTATTGGACCTGGACCTGAACATTTTCAAAAGAGTTCGGGTTCGGGTTCGTTGTTCGGTGATTTCTTCCCACTTTCTGAAGGGCTGCACAGCAGCCAATCAGCTAGCGTTTTACTTCTTGCCCTAAGAAGCCATCACAGCCATGCCTACTAATGTAAATCTGGTGTTCCAGATGTGACTGGACAAGTTTCATAGTGTCCTTCTTGTGATATATTATTTTCTGCGGTGAAATTCAGTTGCAAAAATAGAAATACCATAAATCTGGTGTACAAGCTGTGACTGCACAAGTATAATAGTGTCCGGTAAAGGATATATTTTTTTCTGGGGTGAAATTCAATTGCCAAAATAGCAATACCGTAAATCTGGTGTCCCAGCAGTGGCTGGCCAAGTTTAATAGTCTCCGGCAAAGGATATATTTTTTTCTGGGGTGAAATTCAATTGCCAAAAGAGCAATACCGTAAATCTGGTGACCCAGCATTGTCTGGCCAAGTTTAATAGTGTCCGTCAAAGGATTTATTATTTTCTGGGGTGAAATTTAGTTGCCAAAATAGAAATACAGTAAATCTGGTGTTCCAGCTGTGACTGGACAAGATTCATAGTGTCCATCATAGGATATATTATTTTCTGCGGTGAAATTCAGTTGCAAAAATAGAAATACCGTAAATCTGGTGTTCCAGCTGTGACTGGAAAAGTTTCATAGTGTCCATCATAGGATATATTATTTTCTGCGGTGAAATTCAGTTGCAAAAATAGAAATACCGTAAATCTGGTGTTCCAGCTGTGACTGGAAAAGTTTCATAGTGTCCATCATAGGATATATTATTTTCTGCGGTGAAATTCAGTTGCAAAAATAGAAATACCGTAAATCTGGTGTTCCAGCTGTGACTGGACAAGTTTAACCTCTTTAGGACTTCGGGTGTACATGTACACCCTTGTGTCCTGGTACTTAAGGACCCAGGGCGTACATGTACACACTGCGAATATCCGATCACCGCTGCGCACGTGGCGGTGATCGGAACAAGATGCCTGCTGAAATCAATCAGCAGGCACCTTGGCACAATGCCCAGGGGGGTCCTGTGACCCCCCCATGTCAGCGATCGCAGCAAACCGCAGGTCAATTCGGACCTGCGGTTTGCTGCGCTTTCTGTAGTCTCTGATCAGAGACTAAAATATGCCCCAAACTTATAAATATTAACCCCCCCCCCTGCATCCCGCCATATTAGTGTCCCCCAGGGCGGTGCAGGGGGCGAGGATTGCGGGCAGTGCTGCGGGTGGGCGGCGCGGGAGGCGGGCGGTGAAATTGCGATCCCCCGCCCACCTCCTTTCAAATGCTTTCCCTGGTGTTTAGTGGGTATAGCAGGGGGTCAGCAGTTTAACCCCTTCTATACCGCTATTGCGATCTGTTCTCTCTTTCCCTGCATCAGCTAAGATCTAAAGGACCTGTGATGACGTCACATCACATGGTCCAATCACATGGTCCATCTTACCATGGTGATGGACCATGTGATGTGACCATGTGTTGTGACGTCATCACAGGTCCTTTACTTCTTAGCTGATGCAGGGAAAGAGAGGAGAGATCGCTACTACGCCATCAAGTGGCTAAGGTAAGTTAACTTTTATTATTTTTTAACCCCTTCCACTTCATTTTACAATGCATTCTTTATTCAGTGATGAAGTCCCGCTTCGGGTTGGGTACCAAACATGGCGATTTTTCTCACGCGCGTGCAAAACGCGTTACAAACGTTTGCACCCACGCGGGAAAAATGCGCATATTCCCGCAACGCACCCGCCTCTTATCCGGGCGTCAGACATGACGCCCGTGTGAAAGAGGCATAAGAAAAACACATATCACTGAATAAATATTAAAAAAAATCAAATACACTACACATATTAGGTATCGCCGCGTCCGTAAAAATCTCCTCTATAAAAATATTACATGACCTAACCCCTCACGCAAATACCGTAAAAAAAAAAAAAAAATGGAGTAAAAAAGCCATTTTTTTGTCACCTTGCATCACAAAAAGTGTATTACCAAGTGATCAAAAAGGCGTATGCCTCCCAAAATAGTACCAATAGAACCGCCATCTCATCCCGCAAAAAATGAGTCATTTAATAGGACAATCGCCCAAAGAAATAAAAAAATATGGCTCTCAGACTATGGAGACACTAAAACATAATTTTTTTTTTCTAAAATAAATAAAAGTATACATATTATGTATCGCCGCGTCCGTAAAAACCTGCTCTATAAAAATATCACATTATCTAACCCCTCAGGTAAATACCGTTAAAAAAATAAAATAAAAACAATGTAAAAAAAAACATTTTTGTCACCTCACATCTCAAAAACTGTAATAGCAAGCGATCAAAAAGTTATATGCACCCAAAAATAGTGCCAGTCAAACCGACATCTCAACCTGCAAAAAATGATACCCCACATAGGACAATCACCCCAAAAAAATAAAAAAAATATGCCTCTCAGACTATGGAGACACTAAAACATGATTTGTTTTGTTTTAAAAAATGATAATATTGTGTAAAACTTAGATAAATAAAAAGTATAAATATTTGGTATCGGCGCGTCCGTCGCAACCTCCTCTATAAAAAAAACACATGACCAAACCCCTCAGGTGAACACTAACAACAACAACAAAAAATACGGTGTCAAAAGCCATTTTTGTCACCTTACATCACAAAAAGTGTAATAGCAAGTGACCAAAATGTCATATGCACCCCAAGATAGTTCCAATCAAACCAACATCTCATCCCGCAAAAAATGAGCCCCTACATAAGACAGTCGCCCAAAAAATAAAAATAAAATATGGCTTTCAGAATGTGAAGACACTAAAAAATAATTTTTTTCAAAAATGCTGTATTATGTAAAACTGAAACAAACCCCCCAAAAAGTAGCCATATTTGGTAATGCCGCGTCCGTAGCAACCTGCTCTATAGAAATAGCACACAATCTAACCTGTCAGTACAACGATGTAAATAACAAAAAATAAAAACGGTCCGAAAATAGCTATTTTTTTGCAAATTTTATTCAATTTTTCCAGTAACAAAGCAAGGGTTAACAGCCAAACAAAACTCAATATATATTGTCCCAATTCTCTAGTTTGCAGAAACACCCCATATGTGGTCGTAAACTGCTGTAAGGCAAAACGGCAGGGCGTAGAAGGAATGGAACGCCATATGGTTTTTGGAAGGCAGATTTTGCTGGACTGGTTTTTTGACACCATGTCCCATTTGAAGCCCCCCTGATGCACCCCTACAGTAGAAACTCCAAAAAAGTGACCCCATTTTGGAAAGTACGGGATAAGGTGGCAGTTTTGTTTGTATTATTTTAGGGTAAATTTGATTTTTGGTTGCTCTATATTACACTTTTGTTGAGGCAAGGTAACAAAAAATAGAAATTCTGAAATTTCATCTCCATTTGCCAATAACTCTTGTGGAACACCTAAGGGTTAACAAAGTTTGTAAAATCGGTTTTAAATACCTTCAGGGGTGTAGTTTCTTAGATGGAGTCACTTTTTTGGAGTTTCTACTCTAGGGGTGCATCGGGGGGCTTCGAATGGGACATGGTGTCAAAAATCCAGTCCAGCAAAATCCACCTTCCAAAAACCACACGGCGCTCCTTTCCTTCTACGCCCTGCCGTTTGGCCATACAGCAGTTTACGCCCACATATGGGATGTTTCTGCAAACTACAGAATCGGGGCAATAAATATTGAGTTTTGTTTGGCTGTTAACCCTTGCATTGTTACTGGAAAAAATGGATTCAAACTGAAAATTTTCCAAAAAATCGAAATTCTGAAATTTTATCTCTATTTGCCATTAACTCCTGTGGAAAACCTAAAGGGTTAATGACGTTTGTAAAATCAGTTTTGAATACCTTGAGGGGTGTTGTTTCTAGAATGGGGTCATTTTAAGGTGGTTTCTATTATGTAAGCCTCACAAAGTGACTTTAGACCTGAACTGGTCCCTAAAAAGTGGGTTTTTGAAAATTTCTGAAAAATTTCAAGATTTGCTTCTAAACTTCTAAGCCTTGTAACGTCCCCAAAAAATAAAATGGCATTCCCCAAATGATCCATACATGAAGTAGACATATGGGGAATGTAAATCAATAACTTTTTTGTGCGGTGTTACTATGTATTATAGAAGTAGAGAAATTGAAACTTGGAAAATTGCAAATTTTTCCAAATTTTTGGTAAATTTGATATTTTTTTATAAAAAAATTGAAATTTTTCGACTTCATTTTACCACTGTCATGAAGTACAATATGTGACAGAAAAAAAATCTCAGAATGGCCTGGATAAGAAAAAGCGTTTTAAAGTTATCACCACATAAAGTGACACTGGTCAGATTTGCAAAAAAATGGCCGAGTCCTTAAGGTGAAATAGGGCCGAGTCCTTAAGGGGTTAATAGTGTCCGGCAAAGGATATATTTTATTCTGGGGTGAAATTCAATTGCCAAAATAGAAATACCGTAAATCTGGTGTTCCAGCTGTGACTGGACAAGTTTAATAATGTCCGGCAAAGGATATATTTTGATGTGGGGTGAAATTCAATTGCCAAAATAGCAATACCGTAAATCTGATGTCCCAGCAGTGGCTGGCCAAGTTTAATAGTGTCTGGCAAAGGATATATTTTTTTCTGGGGTGAAATTCAGTTGCAAAAATAGAAATAACGTTAATCTGGTGTTCCAGCTGTGACTGGACAAGTTTCATAGTGTCCGTCATAGTATATATTATTTTCTGCTGTGAAATTCAGTTGCAAAAAAAGAAATACCGTAAATCTTGTGTCCCAGCAGTGGCTGGCCAAGTTTAATAGTGTCTGACAAAGGATTTATTATTTTCTGGGGTGAAATTCAGTTGCCAAAATAGAAATACAGTAAATCTGGTGTTCCAGCTGTGACTGGACAAGTATAATATTGTCCGGAATAGGATATATTTTGATCTGGGGTGAAATTCAATTGTAAAAATAGCAATACCGTAAATCTGGTGTTCCAGCAGTGGCTGGCCAAGTTTAATAGTATCTATCAAAGAATATATTATTTTCTGGGGTGAAATTCAATTGCCAAAATAGCAATACCCAAAATCTGGTGTTCCAGCTGTTGCAGGCCAAGTGTAAATCTGTGCGTTAAAGGGTATATTACACTCAGCGTTTATCTCCGAGTGTATTTCTTTCCGTTAAAGTGTATATTACAGTTAGTGTTAAAATACAGCATAATCCTCATTAACTTCACCTGCTACCATGCATCTTCCATTGGATTTCTGTCCATTAAAGGGTATATTACACAAAGTGTTAAAATACAATTTCTGAAGTCATAATCCTTATTTTTTCTCACGCTACTGTGCATCTCCACGTGTAAATCTGTCCATAAAAGGATACCTTTCATCCAGGGCCTAAATACTAGCCCTAAAAGAGATATTCCCCTAAATCAGTGGTTACTGCTGTGCCTGGATTAGTGTAATACGCTACATAAATAAATAGGCAGATAGTGTTAGGTGCCTGTAAAAAAAAGGCTTGAATTTGAAATCAATACATTGGGCCAAATATTTTTTTTCTTATTGTGGTGCTTGGTGAATGGTAACAATCAGGAAAACATCTAGTAATGGACGCGGATGCGGTCGTGGTGGTGTACCCTCTGGTGCTGGGAGAGGACGTGGCCATTCTGCCACAGTCACACGTCCTAGTGAACCAACTACCTCAGGTTCCAGTACCCGCCAGAATTTACAGCGATATTTGGTGGGGCCCAATGCCGTTCTAAGGATGGTAAGGCCTGAGCAGGTACAGGCGCTAGTCAATTGGGTGGCTGCCAGTGGATCCAGCTCGTTCTCAACATTATCTCCCACCCAGTCTTCTGCAGAAAGCGCACAGGTGGCGCCTGAAAACCAAGCCCATCAGTCTGTCACATCACCCCCATGCATATCAGGGAAACTGTCAGAGCCTCAAGCAGTCTCTTCTGCTGTTTGAAGACTCTGCTGGCAGAGTGGTGGAAGATATAGAATGCACTGATGCACAACCACTGATGTTTCCTGATGATGAGGACATGGGAATACCACCTCATCGGAGTCCGCACATCTCTGATGATGGGCGAAATCTCGTCGCAGCTCTGGGATTAGCCGGTTTGACGCACATCCCTTGCCTGGCGCATGTGCTGAATTTGGTGGTGCAGAAGTTCATTCACAACTACCCCGATATCTCAGAGCTGCTGCATAAAGTGCGGGCCGTCTGTGCGCACTTCCGGCGTTCACATCCTGCCGCTGCTCGCCTGTCTGCGCTACAGCGTAACTTCAGCCTTCCCGCTCACCGCCTCATATGCGAAGTGCCCACCAGGTGGAAACTCCACCTTGCACATGCTGGAGAGACTGTGCGAGCAGCAGCAGGCCATAGTGGAGTTTCAGCTGCAGCACGCACGCGTCAGTCGCACTGCGGAACAGCACCACTTCACCACCAATGATTGGGCCTCCATGTGAGACCTGTGTGACCTTTTGTGCTGTTTCGAGTACTCCACCAACATGGCCAGTGGCGATGACACCGTTATCAGCGTTACAATACCACTTCTATGTCTCCTTGAGAAAACGCTTAGGGAAATTATGGAAGAGGAGATGGCCCAGGAGGAGGAGGAGGAGGAGGATGAGGAGTCATTTTTAGCACTTTCAGGCCAGTCTGTTAATAGTGGCTCAGAGGGAGGTTTTTTGCAACAGCAGAGGCCAGGGACAAATGTGGCCAGCCAGGGCCCACTACTGGAGGACGAGGAGGATGAGGAGGAGGTGGAGGAGGATGAGGATGAAGTAAGTTCACAGCGGGGTGGCACCCGACACAGCTCAGGCCCATCACATGTGCGTGGCTGGGGGGATAAGGAGGACGATGACTATACGCCTCCCACAGAGAACAGCTTGTCCTTACCTCTGGGGAGCCTGGCACACATCAGCGACTACATGCAGCAGTGCCTGCGCAACGACAGCAGAGTTGCCCACACTTTAACGTATGCGGACTACTGGGTTGCCACCCTGCTGGATCCACGGTACAAAGACAATGTGCCCACCTTACTTCCTGCACTGGAGCATCATAGGAAGATGCGCGAGTACAAGCACACGCTGGTAGACGCGCACCTGAGAGCATTCCCAAATGTCACAGGGGAACAGGTGGAAGCCCAAGGCGAAGGCAGAGGAGGAGCAAGAGGTCGCCAACGAAGCTGTGTCACAGCCAGCTCCTTTGAGGGCAGGGTTAGCATGGCAGAAATGTGGAAAAGTTTTGTCTCCACCACACAGCTAACTGCACCACCACCTGATACGGAACGTGTTAACATGGTTGAACAGTACGTCTGCACACCCCTCCACGTACTGACTGATGGTTCGGCCCCATTCAACTTCTGGGTCTCCAAATTGTCCACGTGGCCAGAGTTAGCCTTTTATGCCTTGGAGGTGCTGGCCTGCCCGACGGCCAGCGTTTTGTCTGAACGTGTATTCAGCATGGCAGGGGGCGTCATTACTGACAAATGCAGCCGCCTGTCCACAGCCAACGTGGACAAGCTGACGTTCATAAAAATGAACAAGGCATGGATCCCACAGGACCTGACCCTCCCTTGTGCAGAATAAACATTTATAACTGCCTCCCCCGCAACCATGTATTCTTGTACTCCGGGGCACTTCTTTATTGAATCTTTATTTTTTTAACTTTACCATGATCTTGCGGTGCAACCCAAAGTTGAATAAACCTCTTCTCAATCTGGGCGCCAGGGCCTAAATAACTGAAAGTGGCCTTCTCCAGTGGTGGGTGATATGACGCATGATTCCTTGCTGTGGGACATCTCCTCTGTCTGGGTGCTGGGGCCTAAATAACTGAAAGTGGCCTTCTCCAGTGGTGGGTGATATGACGCCTTATTCCTTGCTGTGGGACCTCTCTCATCTGTCTGGCTGCTGGGGCCGAAATAATTGAAAGTTGCCTTCTCCAGTGGTGGGTGATATGACGCATGATTCCTTGCTGTGGGACCGAAATTCCGTAATTCCTTGATGTGGGACCTCTCTCCTCTGTCTGGGGGATTCCTTGTTGTGGGACCTCTCTCCTCTGTCTGGGTGCTGGGCCTAATTAACTGAAAGTGGCCTTCTCCAGTGGTGGGTCATATGACGCCTTAATCATTGCTGTGGGACCTCTCTACTCTGTCTGGGTGCTGGGGCCGAAATAACTTAAAGTGGCCTTCTCCAGTGGTGTGTGATATAATGCCTTATTCCTTGCTGTGAGACCTCTCTCCTCTGTCTGGGTGCTGGGGCCAAAATAACTGAAAGTGGCCTTCTCCAGTGGTGGGTGATATTATGCCTTATTCCTTGCTGTGGGACCTCTCTCCTCTGTCTGAGTGCTGGGCCTAAATAACTGAAAGTGGCCTTCTCCAGTGGTGGGTCATATGACGCCTTATTCCTTGCTGTGGGACCTCTCTCCTCTGTCTGGGTGCTGGGGCCGAAATAACTGAAAGTGGCCTTCTCCAGTGGTGGGTGATATGACGCCTTGATTCCTTGCTGTGGGACCTCTCTCCTCTGTCTGGGTGCTGGGGCCGAAATAACTGAAAGTGGCCTTTTCCAGTGGTGGGTGATATGACGCATGATTCCTTGCTGTAGGACCTCTCTCCTCTGTCTGGGTGCTGGGGCCGAAATAACTGAAAGTGGCCTTCTCCAGTGGTGGGTGATATGACGCCTTATTCCTTGCTGTGGGACCTCTCTCCTCTGTCTGGGTGCTGGGGCCGAAATAACTGAAAGTGGCCTTCTCCAGTGGTGGGTGATATGACGCATGATTCCTTGCTGTGGGACCTCTCTCCTCTGTCTGGGTGCTGGGGCCGAAATAACTGAAAGTGGCCTTCTCAGTGGTGGGTGATATGACGCATGATTCCTTGCTGTGGGACCTCTCTCCTCTGTCTGGGTGCTGGGGCCGAAATAACTGAAAGTGGCCTTCTCCAGTGGTGGGTGATATGACGCATGATTCCTTGCTGTGGGACCTCTCTCCTCTGTCTGGGTGCTGGGGCCGAAATAACTGAAAGTGGCCTTCTCCAGTGGTGGGTGATATGACGCATGATTCCTTGCTGTGGGACCTCTCTCCTCTGTCTGGGTGCTGGGGCCGAAATAACTGAAAGTGGCCTTCTCCAGTGGTGGGTGATATGACGCATGATTCCTTGCTGTGGGACCTCTCTCCTCTGTCTGGGTGCTGGGGCGAAATAACTGAAAGTGGCCTTCTCCAGTGGTGGGTGATATGACGCATGATTCCTTGCTGTGGGACCTCTCTCCTCTGTCTGGGTGCTGGGGCCGAAATAACTGAAAGTGGCCTTCTCCAGTGGTGGGTGATATGACGCATGATTCCTTGCTGTGGGACCTCTCTCCTCTGTCTGGGTGCTGGGGCCGAAATAACTGAAAGTGGCCTTCTCCAGTGGTGGGTGATATGACGCATGATTCCTTGCTGTGGGACCTCTCTCCTCTGTCTGGGTGCTGGGGCCGAAATAACTGAAAGTGGCCTTCTCCAGTGGTGGGTGATATGACGCATGATTCCTTGCTGTGGGACCTCTCTCCTCTGTCTGGGTGCTGGGGCCGAAATAACTGAAAGTGGCCTTCTCCAGTGGTGGGTGATATGACGCATGATTCCTTGCTGTGGGACCTCTCTCCTCTGTCTGGGTGCTGGGGCCGAAATAACTGAAAGTGGCCTTCTCCAGTGGTGGGTGATATGACGCATGATTCCTTGCTGTGGGACCTCTCTCCTCTGTCTGGGTGCTGGGGCCGAAATAACTGAAAGTGGCCTTCTCCAGTGGTGGGTGATATGACGCATGATTCCTTGCTGTGGGACCTCTCTCCTCTGTCTGGGTGCTGGGGCTGAAATAACTGAAAGTGGCCTTCTCCAGTGGTGGGTGATATGATGCATGATTCCTTGCTGTGGGATCTCTCTCTTTTGTCTGGGTGCTGGGGCCGAAATAACTGAAAGTGGCCTTCTCCAGTGATGGGTGATATGACGCCTGATTCCTTGCTGTGGGACCTCTCTCCTCTGTCTGGGTGCTGGGGCCGAAATAACTGAAAGTGGCCTTCTTCAGTGGTGGGTGATATGACGCATGATTCCTTGCTGTGGGACCTCTCTCCTCTGTCTGGGTGCTGGGGCCGAAATAACTGAAAGTGGCCTTCTCCAGTGGTGGGTGATATGACGCATGATTCCTTGCTGTGGGACCTCTCTCCTCTGCCTGGGTGCTGGGCCTAAATAACTGAAAGTGGCCTTCTCCAGTGGTGGGTGATATGACGCCTTATTCATTGCTGTGGGACCTCTCTCCTCTGTCTGGGTGCTGGGGCCGAAATAACTGAAAGTGGCCTTCTCCAGTGGTGGGTGATATAATGCCTTATTCCTTGCTGTGGGACCTCTCTCCTCTGTCTGGGTGCTGGGGCCGAAATAACTGAAAGTGGCCTTCTCCAGTGGTGGGTGATATGATGCATGATTCCTTGCTGTGGCACCTCTCTCCTCTGTCTGGGTGCTGGGGCCAGAAATAATTGAAAGTGGCCTTCTCCAGTGGTGGGTGATATGACGCATGATTCTTTGCTGTGGGACCTCTCTCCTCTGTCTGGGTGCTGGGGCCGAAATAACTGAAAGTGGCCTTTTCCAGTGGTGGGTGATATGACGCATGATTCCTTGCTGTGGGACCTCTCTCCTCTGTCTGGGTGCTGGGGCCAAAATAACTGAAAGTGGCTTTCTCCAGTGGTGGGTGATATAACGCCTTATTCCTTGCTTTGGAACCTCTCTCCTCTGTCTTGGTGCTGGGGCCAAAATAACTGAAAGTGGCCTTCTCCAGTGGTGGGTGATATGACGCCTTATTCCTTGCTGTGGGACCTCTCTCCTCTGTCTGGGTGCTGGGGCCGAAATAACTGAAAGTGGCCTTCTCCAGTGGTGGGTGATATGACGCATGATTCCTTGCTGTGGGACCTCTCTCCTCTGTCTGGGTGCTGGGGCCGAAATAACTGAAAGTGGCCTTCTCCAGTGGTGGGTGATATGACGCATGATTCCTTGCTGTGGGACCTCTCTCCTCTGTCTGGGTGCTGGGGCCGAAATAACTGAAAGTGGCCTTCTCCAGTGGTGGGTGATATGACGCATGATTCCTTGCTGTGGGACCTCTCTCTTCTGTCTGGGTGCTGGGGCCGAAATAACTGAAAGTGGCCTTCTCCAGTGGTGGGTGATATGGCGCCTTATTCCTTGCTGTGGGACCTCTCTCCTCTGTCTGGGTGCTGGGGCCGAAATAACTGAAAGTGGCCTTCTCCAGTGGTGGGTGATATGACGCATGATTCCTTGCTGTGGGACCTCTCTCCTCTGTCTGGGTGCTGGGGCCGAAATAACTGAAAGTGGCCTTCTCCAGTGGTGGGTGATATGACGCATGATTCCTTGCTGTGGGACCTCTCTCCTCTGCCTGGGTGCTGGGCCTAAATAACTGAAAGTGGCCTTCTCCAGTGGTGGGTGATATGACGCCTTATTCCTTGCTGTGGGACCTCTCTCCTCTGTCTGGGTGCTGGGGCCGAAATAACTGAAAGTGGCCTTCTCCAGTGGTGGGTGATATGACGCATGATTCCTTGCTGTGGGACCTCTCTCCTCTGTCTGGGTGCTGGGGCCGAAATAATTGAAAGTGGCCTTCTCCAGTGGTGGGTGATATGACTCATGATTCTTTGCTGTGGGACCTCTCTCCTCTGTCTGGGTGCTGGGGCCGAAATAACTGAAAGTGGCCTTTTCCAGTGGTGGGTGATATGATGCATGATTCATTGCTGTGTGATATCTCTCTTTTTTCTGGGTGCTGGGGCCGAAATAACTGAAAGTGGCCTTCTCCAGTGATGGGTGATATGACGCCTTATTCCTTGCTGTGGGACCTCTCTCCTCTGTCTGGGTGCTGGGGCCGAAATAACTGAAAGTGGCCATCTTCAGTGGTGGGAGATATGACGCATGATTCCTTGCTGTGGAACCTCTCTCCTCTGTCTGGGTGCGGGGGCCGAAATAACTGAAAGTGGCCTTCTCCAGTGGTGGGTGATATGACGCATGATTCCTTGCTGTGGGACCTCTCTCCTCTGCCTGGGTGCTGGGCCTAAATAACTGAAAGTGGCCTTCTCCATTGGTGGGTCATAGGACGCCTTTTTCATTGCTGTGGGACCTCTCTCCTCTGTCTGGGTGCTGGGGCCGAAATAACTGAAAGTGGCCTTCTCCAGTGGTGGGTGATATATTGCCTTATTCCTTGCTGTGGGACCTTTCTCCTCTGTCTGGGTGCTGGGGCCGAAATAACTGAAAGTGGCCTTCTCCAGTGGTGGGTGATATGATGCATGATTCCTTGCTGTGGGACCTCTCTCCTCTGTCTGGGTGCTGGGGCCGAAATAACTGAAAGTGGCCTTCTCCAGTGGTGGGTGATATGACGCATGATTCTTTGCTGTGGGACCTCTCTCCTCTGTCTGGGTGCTGGGGCCGAAATAACTGAAAGTGGCCTTCTCCAGTGGTGGGTGATATGACGCATGATTCCTTGCTGTGGGACCTCTCTCCTCTGTCTGGGTGCTGGGGCCAAAATAACTGAAAGTGGCCTTCTCCAGTGGTGGGTGATATAACGCCTGATTCCTTGCTGTGGAACCTCTCTCCTCTGTCTGGGTGCTGGGGCCAAAATAACTGAAAGTGGCCTTCTCCAGTGGTGGGTGATATAACGCCTTATTCCTTGCTGTGGGACCTCTCTCCTCTGTCTGGGTGCTGGGGCCGAAATAACTGAAAGTGGCCTTCTCCAGTGGTGGGTGATATGACGCATGATTCCTTGCTGTGGGACCTCTCTCCTCTGTCTGGGTGCTGGGGCCGAAATAACTGAAAGTGGCCTTCTCCAGTGGTGGGTGATATGACTCATGATTCTTTGCTGTGGGACCTCTCTCCTCTGTCTGGGTGCTGGGGCCGAAATAACTGAAAGTGGCCTTCTCCAGTGGTGGGTGATATGATGCATGATTCCTTGCTGTGGGATCTCTCTCTTTTTCTGGGTGCTGGGGCCGAAATAACTGAAAGTGGCCTTCTCCAGTGATGGGTGATATGACGCCTTATTCCTTGCTGTGGGACCTCTCTCCTCTGTCTGGGTGCTGGGGCCGAAATAACTGAAAGTGGCCTTCTCCAGTGGTGGGTGATATGACGCATGATTCCTTGCTGTGGGACCTCTCTCCTCTGTCTGGGTGCTGGGGCCGAAATAACTGAAAGTGGCCTTCTCCAGTGGTGGGTGATATGACGCATGATTCCTTGCTGTGGGACCTCTCTCCTCTGCCTGGGTGCTGGGGCCTAAATAACTGAAAGTGGCCTTCTCCATTGGTGGGTCATAGGACGCCTTTTTCATTGCTGTGGGACCTCTCTCCTCTGTCTGGGTGCTGGGGCCGAAATAACTGAAAGTGGCCTTTTCCAGTGGTGGGTGATATGATGCATGATTCCTTGCTGTGGGACTTCTCTCCTCTGTCTGAGTGCTGGGGCCGAAATAACTGAAAGTGGCCTTCTCCAGTGATGGGTGATATGATGCCTTATTCCTTGCTGTGGGACCTCTCTCCTCTGTCTGGGTGCTGGTGCCGAAATAACTGAAAGTGGCCTTCTCCAGTGGTGGGTGATATAACGCCTTATTCCTTGCTTTGGGACCTCTCTCCTCTGTCTGGGTGCGGGGGCCGAAATAACTGAAAGTGGCCTTCTCCAGTGGTGGGTGATATGACGCATGATTCCTTGCTGTGGGACCTCTCTCCTCTGCCTGGGTGCTGGGCCTAAATAACTGAAAGTGGCCTTCTCCATTGGTGGGTCATATGACGCCTTATTCATTGCTGTGGGACCTCTCTCCTCTGTCTGGGTGCTGGGGCCGAAATAACTGAAAGTGGCCTTCTCCAGTGGTGGGTGATATAACGCCTTATTCCTTGCTGTGGGACCTCTCTCCTCTGTCTGGGTGCTGGGGCCGAAATAACTGAAAGTGGCCTTCTCCAGTGGTGGGTGATATGACGCATGATTCCTTGCTGTGGGACCTCTCTCCTCTGTCTGGGTGCTGGGGCCGAAATAACTGAAAGTGGCCTTCTCCAGTGGTGGGTGATATGACGCATGATTCTTTGCTGTGGGACCTCTCTCCTCTGTCTGGGTGCTGGGGCCGAAATAACTGAAAGTGGCCTTCTCCAGTGGTGGGTGATATGACGCATGATTCCTTGCTGTGGGATTTCTCTCTTTTGTCTGGGTGCTGGGGCCGAAATAACTGAAAGTGGCCTTCTCCAGTGGTGGGTGATATGACGCATGATTCCTTGCTGTGGGACCTCTCTCCTCTGTCTGGGTGCTGGGGCCGAAATAACTGAAAGTGGCCTTCTCCAGTGGTGGGTGATATAACGCATTATTCCTTGCTGTGGGACCTCTCTCCTCTGTCTGGGTGCTGGGGCCAGAAATAACTGAAAGTGGCCTTCTCCAGTGGTGGGTGATATGACGCCTTATTCCTTGCTGTGGGACCTCTCTCCTCTGTCTGGGTGCTGGGGCGAAATAACTGAAAGTGGCCTTCTCCAGTGGTGGGTGATATGACGCATGATTCCTTGCTGTGGGACCTCTCTCCTCTGTCTGGGTGCTGGGGCCGAAATAATTGAAAGTGGCCTTCTCCAGTGGTGGCTGATATGACTCATGATTCTTTGCTGTGGGACCTCTCTCCTCTGTCTGGGTGCTGGGGCCGAAATAACTGAAAGTGGCCTTTTCCAGTGGTGGGTGATATGATGCATGATTCCTTGCTGTGGGACCTCTCTCCTCTGTCTGGGTGCTGGGGCCGAAATAACTGAAAGTGGCCTTCTCCAGTGGTGGGTGCTATGACGCATGATTCCTTGCTGTGGGACCTCTCTCCTCTGTCTGGGTGCTGGGGCCGAAATAACTGAAAGTGGCCTTCTCCAGTGGTGGGTGATATGACGCATGATTCCTTGCTGTGGGACCTCTCTCCTCTGTCTGGGTGCTGGGGCCAAAATAACTGAAAGTGGCCTTCTCCAGTGGTGGGTGATATGACGCATTATTCCTTGCTGTGGGACCTCTCTCCTCTGTCTGGGTGCTGGGGCCGAAATAACTGAAAGTGGCCTTCTCCAGTGGTGGGATATATGACGCATGATTCCTTGCTGTGGGACCTCTCTCCTCTGTCTGGGTGCTGGGGCCGAAATAATTGAAAGTGGCCTTCTCCAGTGGTGGGTGATATGACTCATAATTCTTTGCTGTGGGACCTCTCTCCTCTGTCTGGGTGCTGGGGCCGAAATAACTGAAAGTGGCCTTTTCCAGTGGTGGGTGATATGATGCATGATTCCTTGCTGTGGGATTTCTCTCTTTTTTCTGGGTGCTGGGGCCGAAATAACTGAAAGTGGCCTTCTCCAGTGATGGGTGATATGACGCCTTATTCCTTGCTGTGGGACCTCTCTCCTCTGTCTGGGTGCTGGGGCCGAAATAACTGAAAGTGGCCTTCTCCAGTGGTGGGTGATATTGTCGGGATATTTATACTGTCTCCCATAACAGTTTATATAATTTATGTGAATAAATTAGAATCTATAAAATAGGAGATTCTATCTTATTAACATAAATACCAGCTCATCAGAGCTCGTGATCTGCGCTGAGTTAGACGACAAAAACAAGGCGGTGGTAAATCAAAATATATATATTTATTAAATAACGAAAAATTAAAATGCAAATGGATATAAAATTTTGTGACAATGAAATCTAATAACAATCATTGATATGCAATTCAGATTGAGACAATATATTGTGGTATATATATATATATATATATATAAAAAGATACTGAATATATTTAAGTGATATTTTGATTATTCTGATACCTGATTTTCTCTCAGCCGACAAATCTCTGGTTAGACCCAAATCTGGTCGACATCAGATTTCCTTTTGCATTTATCTAGACATATAAATATCCAGTAATTAACCAGCTTAGAACGGAATTCCGTTCGTTTGGAGAAGATACCGTATTATAAATGGTATTATAGTTCTCCCTGATTTGGAAGAAGTATAGAATGATACTGCAGTTACACCCCAACCTTATTCCAAAACAGATACTAACTGTATGGTTAATCAGATATATATGTATAGATATATACAATGACAATCTATGGTACTATCAAATTGATTTAGAATTATACTGTACCAGTTTATCGGTTATCAGAAGTCAGTTTCAAGGATTTAAAATGGTCGTCTTCCCAGGATGGAGTTCTGGTTCTCTTTTTGTCCCCTCTTCTTGTGTCCTCCCCCCTTCTCTCTCCTTCCTTTTCCTTTTATTTTCTAAAACTTGGGCCTGGCCTTGTTTTACTCATTAACTAGTGACATCATCAGAGGAGTTTTCTTACTATCCCCAGACCTCCTCCTCTGATTTCGTAATCCAAATCTTAACCTTGTCCGAACACTAGATGTCACAAGTGCATCGTGTGACAGTTTTGGACAAAATTGTTAACTTACTTTCTATCCTTTGTTAATTAACTATAAATATTCATTGACTCAGTGTCCAGCTAACCAAACATTGAGAAACTCCCCAAACAATGGGCCAATTACTTGCTGTGTTCTTTTGGTTTCATGGTCAGACATATCTAATCCTTAATACACAATTCTACTACTATGCCCATTGTCTAGATGGGATATAATGTTTACCTCACCTGGGTCCATTCTAACTTAGTCAAAGAATTTCAACAAACACCATCTCAGCAAAATTACAGTTTCCTCATATCAAACCACCAGTTAAATACATTTACACAAAATATTAATAGGATACCTTTAGGAATTAAAACAGACACCTTTTAACATTTATCCCCTACACCAACATCTTATTCATTTATAGATTACAAAAACATAATACAGACTAATATCCTTCCATCTGTCCTATCTCTTGTGAAACTCAACTTAAAGATGTTTATGACCTGTCTGCAATCTCCTTCTTCTAAGACCAGACATGGCAAATATTTCCCACAGATATCTAACTTTCTAGTTAGGGATTTCTCATCTAACCTATACAAGTTACTTCATCTTAGCCTTCTAAAGTCAGCTCCATAAGCAAAATGGCTTCTATTCAGCTTTTTATACATCTAACTGTGTAAGCCTTGTTTGATGGACTTTTGAATCCAAAAAGTTCTGACAAATCCCCCCTTTCTTCCCGGTGATGTAAGTGTCAGCTTAAACATAATTGGGAAGAAATTCAGTAGAACTTTATTTTGGTCCATTAATTCTTCATCTTGGGATAGATTGTCCCCTTTCAATCCATTCTGATAAAGCTATATCTTTATTCTTTTTAGAATTTAGTTGGTAAATTTTCCTAGATAATATAATCAGCCAAATAAACCATCCTAAGGCACACACATACATCGTTATTTCGACTACGCTAACATTAAAGTTTGAGGTCAAGATCTGATGATCTTGCAATGAGTATTTTAAAGTGTTTATCGTCACATTATCCTTTTTTACCAATAATTCTATTGTGTGGTTAGGTTTATTATCCAGTAGAAATTTCAAATCGGGATTAATGGGAATTTCTTTTCCCTGAAATGCATCTACCATCACTACTTCACTTTCCCACACATCATTACCTACAGGATAAAGAGTAACGCCCCCAATGACTACTTTAGCCTTCTGAGGTACTTGAACAATAATGACAGGAGTAGGTAACATAATTTTTCTATTCTGGATTAGTTCCTTATAATATACACTAGCCTCTTTTTCATTGGTACTCACTAACCACTTGTTCCCCACTAACATAGCTTGTACACTTTTTCCTTTAGTTTTACTAATAGTTACTTTACATTTCTCCGATCCATATTTTACATAATCTAACCCGCATAATGCCTGTGAGGCATCAAACACAAATGGTTTTCCATCACATTGAAAATTTTTATCTTTAAATTTTACACATTCATTTAACATAGGTATGGAAAACACTTCGGGTTCGGACATTCGATAAGAAATTATTTCGGGGTTTGGGATTTTGATATATACGTCATTTTGATATGTCCCCACATTATAAATGTGTTTCATCTGGAATATGTTTTTATCATCTATAACCGGTATCGATAATAAAAAACAAATCTCCATCCTTTCCGGATCAATATATAAAGGTAATGCACTTCCCATCTCAAAGGATAAATTAATATGGAGTTCCTCTATGGCTTCTTCGCTTAATTCTTTAAACATTTTCCTTATCACGTCTCGGGAAACGAAATAGAGCGGCACACGGCCTTGAATTAAGTCACTTATCCCACTTTGAACTTCATTTAAAAAAGATAATGTGTGAAACATAATGGAATCTTTTACAAATAAAAGTTCATATTTAAATCGTTCATGGTTTTGATGGAGTTTGGTAGAATGTGAAATTAATTCAGAATGAAGATTTGAGGTTACAATAATATTATTAACCACGTCCGTTAATTTTTCCAGGTCCGTCTTTTGAACCTCAATCTCCCTATAAAGGAGTTCAATATTATTCTTTAAATCTCCTACCTCCGCTTGCAAAGTCTGAGTTAACCGCTGAGGTGGTAGTAGACACTACCATTCCCAAAGTAGCAAACACAATACTAGCTATTAAAAAACTTATAAATCTTTTTGGTCGTTCATTCCGGGACATTGGTTGTAAAAAAAAAGGTTTCCTTGCATGCTCCAAAATCTCCTGCACTCTCATTTGAGCTTGCTTCACATGGATCTTATATCATTCTTGCATCTCTTCTAATTGAAATTGTGAAATGTTATATTTTCTCTCAATAATGGTTCTGGGATCCAAACTCACAAAAATCTTCTGTGACAGAATTTTCTTTTCTACCAACAAGAATCCAGGAGCATCCTGTATCATTATTCCCGAAGATGGGCCGGATTTGATGATGGGTTCCATCCGAAATTGGGCTCCAAGGATTAATACCATCCAAACAATGGCTGTAGTCTTGTAAGTCATCGTCACCTCGGAGAGTCGACGTCTCAGTTCGGTCTGTCCTTTTTCGGAAGGGCTATCATCTTTTCTCAGACTATCAAGCTTATAAAAGAAATCAAGAATATAAGTATATGATTTTAACACTTAACAATGATAGTTTCTTAATTTGGGCATGTAACATCTTCTATAAAAGAAATCTGAATATTTGCGAACTGAGAGAAATTAGCATCATGCTACCCTTACTCATTTTCTTCTTCAGCATCACCCTCTAATATTCTCAACTGTGATTTAGGATGACATACTCGCAGTTGGTTGACATGAACCCATTTTTCTATAAAACCATCTTTGGTATTAAATTTTACCTTATACACTACAGGTGATATTTTATCAATAATATCATAAGGACCTTTCCATGATGGAAGAAACTTCCTTTCTTTTACCCGGTCCCGGGCAAAGTTATAGAGATATACTCTATCACCTACCTCATATTCTTTCTTGGTTGTTTTTAAATCATAATAAGCTTTATTACTTACTGCAGCTTTCTCTAGATTCTTCTGCGCGAAAGCAAACGCATGCTGAAGATACTTACGAAGGTCCTCCACATACTGATGTGTCGTGGCCGCATTGATCAGGTTATGATCCGATGTACGATACAACAGATGTTGAGGAAGTACCATTCTTCTTTCCGTCATCAGTTCAAACGGTGACATTTGGGTAGCTGTACTTGGAGTAGCTCTAATGGCCATAAGTACTAATGGTAACCTTATATCCCAGTCTTTACCTGACTCCTTAACATACTTCTTAAGGATGTTAACTATGGACTGGTTATAGCGCTCCACGGATCCACTAGATGCTGGACAATAGGCAATATGTAATTTCCTTTTCACCCCCAAGATCTTCCACATCTTGGTCATTACCTCGCTTACAAAGTGCGAACCACGGTCTGAGTCGATCCTCAGTGGTAACCCAAATCTGGAAAACACATGGTTAATCAACAAAGTGGCACATGTTTCGGCGGTGTTATTACGGGCCGGTAAACACTCTACCCATTTTGTAAACACACAAGTGACAGTCAACATGTATTTATTTCCTCGGGATGACCGGGTAACAGAACCAATGAAATCGATTTGTATGTCAGACCAGGGTAATGAAAAACCTTTCTTCTGAAGTGGTGCGCGATGTTTAGGACCTTGAGGTTGAAATTGCGCACATACCAAACAACCTTGACAATAGCTCTGTACATCTTTCAACATATGAGGCCAGTAGGCATAATCAGTAGGCATAATCACGTAGTATGTGATCTTTACTCCACGATGACCAGCTGTAGGGGCATCATGGGCATGCTGTATCATCAAACCTCTAAATGAAGTAGGGACTACCCATTGTCGAATACCATTTTTAAATGTCCTCATTAATAATCCATCTAGAATACTAAATTGGGATTTGGTATTCATAAGTAATCGTAGATCCTCCTTTTGGGCATACTCATCCTCCGATATGGGATTATTATCAGGATCCTCAATATGTTTATAGAAGATTCCTATTATCGGATCTTCCTTCTGACTCTTGATTAGATCCTCACTAGTAGATTCTTGACTCCATTGAGCTACACTATTTTCAGTTAGGGCCTTAGCCTGTTGTCTAGTGATAGCATCAATAGGGATCATTTCTAATAAATGATCTATTTCAATTTGCTCACCATTTATAGCTCCTTGTTTAGCCAATTTATCGGCTAAATCATTACCTTCTTTATCTATGTTCTGGGTTTTGGAATGACCTTTAGTCTTTTTCCAATAAATGGTTAGACCATTATCTAGGACCAATTTATCTATGGTACAAAATAACTTGGCATGTTTCACAGGTTTATTATTGGATCGTAACATTTGACTTCTCTTCCAGGCGGGCATATATTCTACAAAACTGTTACGAACATAATTGGAATCAGTGATGATTACGAATTCCTTGATATTATGTTCAATAGCAATTTTGACAGTTTGGTATACAGCTGCTAGTTCTGCTACTTGGCTACTTTTAGCACCTATACTGTAACCTACTGAAATATTAGGACATTCATTTATCCAAGTAATGCCAATTCCTGCCACTAGTTTCCTATCATTTTCTATTATGGTGTGATAAGCACAACCATCTATATATGCACAGGGAAGTAGAGAGCAATAATCTTCTTCATATACCTTGTAAGGGGAAGATTTTTGTTCTTCTAGAAAATCATCTACCAGCTCTTCTTTAGGAGAATGAGCAGCACAGTCATGAAGATCAGCTAGCCCTTGTGCTACGGGACACTTTTTATTTTGCTTATACCGAACTTCTAACGGCCATCCTTGTAAAGACAAGGTCCACTCAGTGATTCTGCTATTGGATAAATTACCATCCCTAATTTTGTCACTCTGCAAATATTGTAGGGGCTGATGGGCTGTCTCAATAATAATTTTCTCACCCTGTATAAAACTTCTAAAGTTTTGAAGTGCCCAGACTGTGGCTAATAAAGCTTTTTCACAGTCATTAAACTTTACTTCTACGGGTGACAGGGACTTACTGGCATAGGCTATAACCTTATGCAATTTATCTTGTTTTTGGCATAATACAGCACTGATACTAAGATCTGTAAAACCAGTTTCTAGATAAAAGGGTTTACCACCCTCTGGATATGCGAGACATGGTGCTTGGGTCAGTTTTCTTTTAAGCTCTTTCATGGCATATTCCTGATCCTCCCCCCATGTCCAGGGTATACCTTTCTTTAACAATGTTAACAACGGTTTACTAATTTCAGCATAATTATCAATGAATTTGCGTGAGTAATTCATCATACCCAAAAATGACCTCAATTCACTGATATTGGTAGGCGTCTTGGATTTCATGACTGCCTCCATTTTTTTCTTCTGAGGATTCAAACCTTTAGAAGTTACCTCATGTCCGAGGAAATTGACCTTGGTCCGACACCACTGGGCTTTCTGTAAAGAAATTTTTACACCTGCCTCCTTCAGCTGAGTCAGTACATGTCTAATCTCCTGGATATGGTTGTCAAATGATGTACTTTTCATCAAAATGTCATCCACGTACGTCAAATTACCTCTTTCCGTGGCATCAGGCATAGCTTTATGTAGAAATACAGCAAATTCATGACCTGAGTTTATGTACCCAAACGGTAATCTGGTCCAGGCAAACTGTTCTTTACCAAATGTAAAGGCCAGTTTGTATTGGTCCTCGGGACTCACTTTGATGGTCCAATATCCCTGAGCGCAATCTAAAGTGGTAAAGATCCTAGCACCTTTCATTTGTACCAAGCATTGGTCTATATATGGCACGGGCCAGCCGGACATATATACATCGCTTATTTAGCTGACGCAGATCAGCACATAAACGCCATTGACCATTCGGTTTGAGAATTCCAAGGACCGGATTGTTATAAGAACTGTGCACTGGTCTTATAATACCTCTCTCCTTGAGATTTCGAATGATTTCCGCTAGCGAGTCGTAACAAGCTAGTGGAAGGCGATATTGCTTGATATAAACGGGAGGCGCATCAGGATCAGTCTGAATCCTGGCAACGTGTATGTCAGTCAGACCACAATCATAGGAATCTTTTGCAAAGATATCCTTGAATTCTAATAAAACTTCCTTTAGTTGTTGGCGCTCTGAGTCATTGGAGCATCCGTCAGCTAACAATAGTTGTTGCTGGACCATTTCCATAAACCCTGGGAAAATTTCAGGTTGACCTATTTCATAAGCTTCATCCAACCTGTCAGTGAGGTCATGATTCGACTTACCTGTCTTTTCAACAAACTCATGATATTCCTGAGCTTCCCGCTCATTAATTGTATGATCAAAGGTGAGGGAGGATTCCTCAACCTTGCAGGTACCGTATTTTTCGCCATATAAGACGCACTTTTTTTCCCCCAAAAGTGGGGGGAAAATGGCAGTGCGTCTTATATGGCGAATACTACCATTTTCCTATAGCTGAAGCCGATACATCGCACAGCCTGCGATGTATCAGCATGGAAGGAGGAGGGGGCGGAGCCTGGCAACACGCGGCGGGCGGCCCGCCGCTCACAGCATGACTGCTTGTATAACATTTAAAATCTTTAATTATGTCCCTTATTCCTAAAGCCCAGGACAGTAGCGCTCTGCTAACCTGCTATAACGATCCTCTAGCAGGCAGAGCGGTGCGGCGGCAGGCTGGTGTGTAACGTCCTCACTGACGTCATCTGCCTGCTCCTTTCACTTTATGAATGAAGCAGGAGGAGCAGGCAGATGACGTCAGTGAGGACGTTACACAGCAGCCTGCCGCCGCACCGCTCTGCCTGCTAGAGGATCGTTATAGCAGGTTAGCAGAGCGCTACTGTCCTGGGCTTTAGGAAATAAGGGACATAATTAAAGATTTTAAATGTTATACTAAGCAGTCACGCTGTTAGCGGCGGGCCGCCCGCCATGTGCTGCCAGGCTCCGCCCCTAAGCAGCCATGGGCCAGATGTTTTAGAAAAGGGGCACCTGTGGATGACACTGTAATTGGGGTGATCTGTGGATGACACATATAGCATAAGATGCTATATATGTATCATCCACAGATCCAATCCATTACAGTGTCATTCATAAATGCCCCCATCACAGTGCTATCCAGATCCCCATCACAGTGCTATCCACAGATCCCCCATCACAGTGCTATCCACAGATCCCCCATCACAGTGCTATCCACAGATCCCCCATCACAGTGCCATCCACATCTCCCCACATAACAGTGCCATCCACAGATCCCCCCCATAATACTGTCATGCACAGACCACCATTACTTCAAAAGCACACCTTTTGGTTAAAAATATTTTTTTTCTTATTTTTCTCCTCAAAAACCCAGGTGCGTCTTATAGGCCGGTGCGTCTTATAGGGCGAAAAATACGGTACCTTCTTCAAGATTAAAAGGATATACTGAACTGATGGTGAACAATCCTTCAGGAGAAGAATGGAATGTTTGTTCAACCAATTGTTCCTCTGTTAAATACGATTCAGGTATTAGGCCAATAATTACATTCTGCAACCCAAAAGTGTAATAATCTGAATCTAATGCCATACCAATGATAGTATCTTTAGACAAATGGACTTCATTTGGCATGCCATTATTCACGATTATTTGGGTTCTAAAGTTTTGTAAATTCACCATAGGGGTAGGATTTACTGAAATACCTAATTGTTGCATTCTGTTTGATAAACAGATCAATGCATCAGAATTCTTTAATTTTTGGCCTCTTGATACCTGAATGGGCAACAGGAAATTATTAGCACCTGGAGGTATAATTATATCTCGTGGTACTAATATACTGACGGCATATGGCAGTGTCTGGGATGACCTGAGGGCTTCAAATTCATCCATAAAATCATCAGGATTTCCTTTTAATCTTGTCCACAAGGTGGAATTTACTATATCCATATGGATGGCAAAACGATGTAATACATCGTTGCCAATGTACATGGGATATCGGGGTTCATTTAGCACCAGGAATAAATGAGTTGCTGATTTACCTGCAATGGAAATAGTTAACATACATTTCGCAATGATGTTATGATTATCAGATCCAGTATCCAAGTCGTGTATCCAATTATCTTGGGGATTTGGATACCTGATTACTTTTGGATTGGCCAATTGATTTAGTAGATCTCTACTAATGTAACTATTTTCATGGCGCAAGTCCAATTTAGCCCTTTTAGTTCTTCGATGTTATTTACTTGTATTGGGAAGAATATTTCATCATCCACTTTTTCAATTCCCACTAGGAATTGTTCATGGCCACTAAACCCAGTAGGGTCAGTAGACTCTGGGTGAAGGTGGATTGTAAGAACATCCCTTTCCAAACAAACAGTTTTCACTCGTTCAGGAGACACACATATGGTGTTATCCTCCTGTTCACTTATAGTGGAATTCGGGGTTGTTTGTAGGAAAGAGACATCAGGGACTTGGCTGTTTCTGAAATGGACCTCAATAGAGTCCGGCCTTTCCTCTATCACATGGCAGCTATGCCGACTGTGATGGGATTGTGATTGCTCATAATTGATGGGCATCCTCACTTGGGACCATATGACCTTGTTGACCAAATCTATAACAGGGCTTAATCTCTTAAGGAGATCAATGCCAATAATCAATCGATCAATGGGCATATCCACGATCAAAGTGGGATGGCTAAGTATTTTATTTCCCACTTTTAGATCTAGCCAAGCCTTGCCAATAACCTTGAGGGCATTGCCTGAAACACTCACCAGGTTGGCATTAAAACTTTTTAACTTGTATCTCTCAGAAGATACCTCCTGCAATTGCTGGAAATATTTTTGAGATAACAAAGTTGCTTGGCTACCTGTATCCATCAATGCTAATATGGGAGGATAGTTATCAAACAATTCCACTTTCATATAATATCGATGTCCTATTTCCTGTAAAGAACAAAGATATTTAGAATGATTAATGAAATTATTTTCCTGCATAGTAGTCATACTTATCCTTGACTCCTCCTTCTTCTTTTTAGCAGGATTGAATGTCATCTGCACAGCTGGAGACTTTGTGGGCTGTAAGATAGAACAAACAAGTTTCCCCTCCCCCTTGCCAGGTGGCTTCAGAAGAGTTAAATTCCTTTCGGGGGAAAAGACAATTGTATTAGCCTGCTCCATTTTACACACACTTGAATCAGCATTGGCAACATTTGACATACTTACCTGCCTCCCCCCATTTATAATTGGGGAGGACTTTCTACAGGAGGATTTGTCCCTAAAAAAGGATTTTTAGGGTTAGCAGTGACTGCTTTGGACAGCTCTTCCATCCGTTGCATTAACATTCCAAACTGATTTTGGATTTGATCCATGCGATCATATAGGTTACTTCTCTTTCTCCCAAAATCTCTTGGAGATTGATTTTGTGACCTATATGATTGGGGTTTTCCTGAACCATCTGATTCAGAACCACTTTGAACCCTTTCATGCCTACGTTGAAATCCCATATAATAATTTCTTTGATAATTTTGAAAAGGAGGAAACCGCCTATTTCTAAACTCATAATTTTTATTATTATTAGGGTTTTCAGCAGCTTTTGGGCCCTTGCTCTCTTCTGGCCTAGGCTGATTTTGTTTTGGCTGGGGAGGCCTGGAAGTTTGTACGACTTCCGCATAACTCCTTTTTGGACTTTCAAATTTTCCCTGATCTCTTTTTATCTGATTGGCAGCTATTTCCTCATTAGCTCTTTTAGATTTCCTATCAGGAGACTCATCTGCATTTTGGAGAGCAGCATACAATGTTGTGCTCTCTGTAAGCAACCAATCCAGATTCCTTCTGGAATGGTAATCCCTGGCCAAAATAAATTTTATTTTATTAGGCAATGCCTCATAAAATAACTGGATGAATTCATGGCATTCAAAATTGGGATCTTTTTCAGACAAGCTATATGCATTTTTAAGAACTGACAAAAACTCCCTGGGACTTTGATTAGGCCGGCATTTTAAAGTGAATAAGGCCCTCCTTGCAGCTGTAGCTGACTTATAGGGACCAAATTCAGTTTTGATTTCTGCTACCATTTCTGACCATGAATTCTTACCCATATCTCTTAGGGAATTAAAGAAGTACCGGTGTTTTGGTTCGAATACCCAGGTAACAAATTCAATCTTCTGTCTGTCCTGTTCTAGCTGTAAAGTTCTCATGGCTTCCTCATAGGTTTCTAAATGACTTATTATAGAGGGGGATCCCTTTTTAGCGAATTGACCCACCGTTTCTTTAAGAAATTTAATTACTTTAGTGGTGTCTATTATGGGCTGGAAAGCTCTCTGGGATGAGTTTTTAGGGGACCTAGGAGGTGAAATTGGTTTTAATTTATGAAGAGAATTTTCTCTCAGAAATATTAGCTCTTCTCCATTAAAGGGGTTGTCATATTTACTTTCTGCATCTAATTCCCCCCTGGAATATTTTACCTTCATTCTATTAGAATCCTCAGGCTGTCTGAATTGTAAAGGGTCAAGATCCCTGTTATCTAACTCTGTTTGTAGACTTCTATTTTCCTTATACAGCCTTTTACATTTCTCATCTAGATCCACCATAGACAATTGACATTTAGACAGTTCATTAGTAGCTTGACTTAATTTCCATTCCAGAGTTCTTATCACCTCTTGCTGTTGATTGTCCCTGTCATTATATTCTGATAATTTAGCAGACCATTGTGCTAATTCACCAGAAACCGTGGCTGCCTTAATTTCCATTTCAGATAGGTCTTTTTGAAATTTATCAATTTCATATGCCTGTTCAACATTTTTATATTTTGCTTTTTCCAATTGTTCAGCTAATTCACAAATTAAATATACAAATTCAGGCCACGATTGAAGGATTAATAAATCCTTATCTTTCTTATGTTTAGCTTGGGAAATGTGACAGAGATAATCAGCAAACCGGGATTTATCAGACCAAACATCATCTGCATATTCTACAACTCTCTGTTCCAGTTCAACCCTCCAATCCTTTAACTCTCTCTTAATATCCAACCTATCATGCATATAACACATCACAATATGTTCAATTAATTCTTGAGTCTTTCTATCATGCATATCAGTCTTTACCACTGCAGCAGCAGCCTGCATGCCTTGGCTAACCTCGCTATTGGTTTCAGACATGTTTACACTTTTCGCACTACAAGTACCACAATGACCTCTATAAATATATATTTTGCACCCCAAAATTTTTGTGTCAACTAGGCAGATCTCGGTGGGACCTCCAAATTATATGTCGGGATATTTATACTGTCTCCGATAACAGTCTATATAATTTATGTGAATAAATTAGAATCTATAAAATAGGAGATTCTATCTTATTAACATAAATACCAGCTCATCAGAGCTCGTGATCTGCGCTGAGTTAGACGACAAAAACAAGGCGGCGGTAAATCAAAATATATATATTTATTAAATAACGAAAAATTAAAATGCAAATGGATATAAAATTTAGTGACAATGAAATCTAATAACAATCATTGATATGCAATTCAGATTCAGACAATATATTGGGGTATACATATATATATATATATATATAAAAAGATACTGAATATATTTAAGTGATATTTTGATTATTCTGATACCTGATTTTCTCTCAGCCGACAAATCTCTGGTTAGACCCAAATCTGGTCGACATCAGATTTCCTTTTGTATTTATCTAGACATATAAATATCCAGTAATTAACCAGCTTAGAACGGAATTCCGTTCGTTTGGAGAAGATACCGTATTATAAATGGTATTATAGTTCTCCCTGATTTGGAAGAAGTATAGAATGATACTGCAGTTACACCCCAACCTTATTCCAAAACAGATACTAACTGTATGGTTAATCAGATATATATGTATAGATATATACAATGACAATCTATGGTACTATCAAATTGAGTTAGAATTATACTGTACCAGTTTATCGGTTATCAGAAGTCAGTTTCAAGGATTTAAAATGGTCGTCTTCCCAGGATGGAGTTCTGGTTCTCTTTTTGTCCCCTCTTCTTGTGTCCTCCCCCCTTCTCTCTCCTTCCTTTTTCCTTTTATTTTCTAAAACTTGGGCCTGGCCTTGTTTTACTCATTAACTAGTGACATCATCAGAGGAGTTTTCTTACTATCCCCAGACCTCCTCCTCTGATTTCGTAATCCAAATCTTAACCTTGTCCGAACACTAGATGTCACAAGTGCATCGTGTGACAGTTTTGGACAAAATTGTTAACTTACTTTCTATCCTTTGTTAATTAACTATAAATATTCATTGACTCAGTGTCCAGCTAACCAAACATTGAGAAACTCCCCAAACAATGGGCCAATTACTTGCTGTGTTCTTTTGGTTTCATGGTCAGACATATCTAATCCTTAATACACAATTCTACTACTATGCCCATTGTCTAGATGGGATCTAATGTTTGCTCTTACCTCACCTGGGTCCATTCTAACTTAGTCAAAGAATTTCAACAAACACCATCTCAGCAAAATTACAGTTTCCTCATATCAAACCACCAGTTAAATACATTTACACAAAATATTTCATTAATAGGATACCTTTAGGAATTAAAACAGACACCTTTTAACATTTATCCCCTACACCAACATCTTATTCATTTATAGATTACAAAAACATAATACAGACTAATATCATTCCATCTGTCCTATCTCTTGTGAAACTCAACTTAAAGATGTTTATGACCTGTCTGCAATCTCCTTCTTCTAAGACCAGATATGGCAAATATTTCCCACAGATAGCTAACTTTCTAGTTAGGGATTTCTCATCTAACCTATACAAGTTACTTCATCTTAGCCTTCTAAAGTCAGCTCCATAAGCAAAATGGCTTCTATTCAGCTTTTTATACATCTAACTGTGTAAGCCTTGTTTGATGGACTTTTGAATCCAAAAAGTTCTGACAATATAACGCCTTATACTGAAAGTGGCCTTCTCCAGTGGTGGGTGATATGACGCATGATTCCTTGCTGTGGGACCTCTCTCCTCTGCCTGGGTGCTGGGGCCGAAATAACTGAAAGTGGCCTTCTCCAGTGTTGGGTGATATAACGCCTTATTCCTTATTGTGGGACCTCTCTCCTCTGTCTGGGTGCTGGGGCCGAAATAACTGAAAGTGGCCTTCTCCAGTGGTGTGTGATATTATGCCTTATTCCTTGCTGTGGGACCTCTCTCCTCTGTCTGGGTGCTGGGGCCAAAATAACTGAAAGTGGCCTTCTCCAGTGGTGGGTGATATGACGCATGATTCCTTGCTGTGGGACCTCTCTCCTCTGTCTGGGAGCTGGGGCCGAAATAACTGAATGTGGCCTTCTCCATTGGTGGGTGATATGACGCATGATTCCTTGCTGTGGGACCTCTCTCCTCTGTCTGGGTGCAGGGGCCGAAATAACTGAAAGTGGCCTTCTCCAGTGGAGGGTGATATAAAGCCTTATTCCTTGCCGTGGGACCTCTCTCCTCTTTCTGGGTGCTGGGGCCAAAATAACTGAAAGTGGCTTTCTCCAGTGGTGGGTGATATAACGCCTTATTCCTTGCTGTGGGACCTCTCTCCTCTGTCTGGGTGCTGGGGCCGAAATAACTTAAAGTGGCCTTCTCCAGTGGTGGGTGATATGACGCATGATTCCTTGCTGTGGGACCTCTCCTCTGTCTGGGTGCTGGGCCTAAATAACTGAAAGTGGCCTTCTCCAGTGGTGGGTCATATGATGCCTTATTCAATGCTGTGGGACCTCTCTCCTCTGTCTGGGTGCTGGGGCCGAAATAACTGAAAGTGGCCTTCTCCAGTGGTGGGTGATATAACGCCTTATTCCTTGCTGTGGGACCTATCTCCTCTGTCTGGGTGCTGGGGCCGAAATAACTGAAAGTGGCCTTCTCCAGTGGTGGGTGATATAACGCCTTATTCCTTGCTGTGGGACCTCTCTCCTCTGTCTGGGTGCTGGGGCTGAAATAACTTAAAGTGGCCTTCTCCAGTGGTGGGTGATATGACGCATGATTCCTTGCTGTGGGACCTCTCCTCTGTCTGGGTGCTGGGCCTAAATAACTGAAAGTGGCGTTCTCCAGTGGTGGGTCATATGATGCCTTATTCAATGCTGTGGGACCTCTCTCCTCTGTATTGGTGCTGAGGCCGAAATAACTGAAAGTGGCCTTCTCCAGTGGTGGGTGATATAACGCCTTATTCCTTGCTGTGGGACCTATCTCCTCTGTCTGGGTGCTGGGGCCGAAATAACTGAAAGTGGCCTTCTCCAGTGGTGGGTGATATAACGCCTTATTCCTTGCTGTGGGACCTCTCTCCTCTGTCTGGGTGCTGGGGCCGAAATAACTGAAAGTGGCCTTCTCCAGTGGTGGGTGATATGACGAATGATTCCTTGCTGTGGGACCTCTCTCCTCTGTCTGGGTGCTGGGGCCGAAATAACTGAAAGTGGCCTTCTCCAGTGGTGGGTGATATGACGCATGATTCCTTGCTGTGGGACCTCTCTCCTCTGTCTGGGTGCTGGGGCCGAAATAACTGAAAGTGGCCTTCTCCAGTGGTGGTTGATATGACGCATGATTCCTTGCTGTGGGACCTCTCTCCTCTGTCTGGGTGCTGGGGCTGAAATAACTGAAAGTGGCCTTCTCCAGTGGTGGGTATTATGACGCATGATTCCTTGCTGTGGGACCTCTCTCTTCAGTCTGGGTGCTGGGGCCGAATTAACTGAAAGTGGCCTTCTCCAGCGGTGGGTGATATGACGCATAATTCTCTGCTATGGGACCTCTCTCCAATTGATATTGGTTAATTTTTATTTATTTTATTTTATTTTAATTAATTTCCCTATCCACATTTGTTTGCAGTGCATTTACCTACATTTTGCGGACTTTTGCAGCCCTCTAACCCTTTCCTGGACTATTTTACAGCCTTTTTAGTGCCTAAAAGTTCGGGTCCCCATTGACTTCAATGGGGTTCGGGTTCGGGATAAAGTTCGGGTCGAGTTCGGATCCCGAACCCGAACTTTTTCGGGAAGTTCGGCCGAACTTCCCGAACTTCCAGGTGTTCGCTCATCTCTAGTGGTGAGTGGGAAGGCGAAGTTACGCTGCAGTGCAGACAGGTGAGCAGCAGCAGGGTGAGAATGCCGAAAGTTCCTTAACTTTCTGAAGCAGCTCTTACATATCAGGGTAATTTTTCAGGTACCTTTACACCACCAAGTTCAGCAAATGCGTCAGACAAGGGATGTGCGTCAAACCGGCTAGGCCCAGAGCTGCTATGAGATTTCACCCATTGTCACATACCATCAGGCCGGGCTTGAGGCTCAGTGGCACCAACCATTCATCCGTCTGTTCTTCCATGCCCGCTGTAGGGTTTTCCCCCAGATGAGTTTCAGAATAGTCTGCTGTCGTTTTCCCCTGGCTGTGCTGAAGTTGGTGGTGCAGTTGTTGTGATGATATCATGAGGAGGCAGTGGAGGAGGAACAGGAGGGGGAAGCGGAGTAGCAAGAGGAGGCAACAGTAGGCACCAAGAAACGTTCAGCAATCCTAGGTGGTAGTAGGACATGAGCCAAACCACTTTCTGCCACAGACCCAGCCGCCACTACATTTACCCAGTGAGCAGTTAGCAAGATATAATGCCCCTGCCGTGCTTACTGGTCCATGTATCAGTGGTTATGTGGACCTTGCCACTGATGGTGTTGAGCAGCGCTCACGTGATTTTTTTTTCTGCCACTTGTTCATGCAGGACAGGGACAGCCCGCCTGGAAAAGTAGTGGTGGCTGGGAACCACATACCGTGGGGCAGCTACCATCATGACGTTTTTAAAACTGTCCATCTCCACCAGACAGAATGGCAGCATTTCAAAGGCCAGGAATTTTGAAGTGCTGGCATTCAGTGACAGGGCTCGTGCATCGGTAGGGGGGTACTTCCTCTTTCTCTCCAGTGTTTGGGGGAAGGAATGCTGTACGTTTCCATGGGACAGTGTGGAGATGCTCGGTGATGGTGGTGGGGGTGTTGCTATCACATCCTCTCTTTGCTGAGTAGCAGGTAGCCCTGCCTCTCCTGAGAGGGAACACAACAATAGCTGATCTCAGGGAGACCAGCTACAAAAAACACCGCGGAGCCTCACTTAAGAGTCTCAACACAGCAATCCGAAGTGCAAAGTTCCCTGGGAAACAGGAATATGCAAAATAAATGTGGAGCCCCAGTTATGGGTCTACAACACAATGAAAGCCAGATATCCCTGAGAGGGAGGAAGAGGCCTAGACTGCAGCAGAAGAGGGAGCAAGAGGAGCCTCAGACCTTTCGGGGTTCTTCAGGTGTCTCTTCCACTGGGGCTCGTGCTTTGCAGTTAGATGCCGGGTCATGCAGATGGTGCTCAGGTTTAGAACATTTATGCCTCGCTTCAGGCTCTGACTGCACAGAGTGCAAACCACCCATGTCTTGTCATCAGCTCATTGCCTGAAGAACTGCCAGACCAGGAAACTCCTTTGAGCTGGTATGCTATGTCCCTTGGCGTGTTAGGCAGTAGCAGGAGTACTGGCTGGGGGCCAGCCGCTCTGCTTTTGCACTCAGCTCCCTCTTTTGCTGTGTGGCTACTGCTGCGTGACCCCCACCTCTTCCTCTGAACTACACATGTCACTAGCATGACCTGGATGCCATGTGAGGTCTAGGACCTCATCATCCTCCAAATCATCTTCTACCCACTCCTCACTGCTGCCCTCCTGGATGGTCGGGATGTTCCTCCCACGTCCTCAAACATAAGTGCACTCAACCTCTTCTACTTCTGGTGCAGGGCTAGGAGGATAGCCCATGGAAAGCGTGCCAGCAAAGTCATCAAAAAGCATAAGTCACTGCTGTATGGCGCATAGCTGCCACAGATCGACGATGTCCTGCAGCAGGAGCTCTAACAACACTAACACCAGCAGCGCTACATTCCTTATTTGATGCTCTTGTAACACCCGAGAGTGGTGTTACCACTTCTGCACCTTGCTACTGTCTTTATTGGTCTAATCTCATGTCATCTTATGCATTTATTACAGGTCTTCCACACTGTGCATTTCTAATGTTATGTAACTGTTCATGTAATGTGCCTGGTTCACCAGCAGGTGGTAGCAAACATGGCAGAGCTATATTTAGATAGAATGGAACCTTCTATTCTAAGAGATGGGGCAAAAGTTCTAGTCAGTCTAGTTTACCCCCAGCTAGGGGAAGGGTGTGCAGAGGCATGTCTCTGCTGGACGTGCCCACGCCAGCCAGGGCACCTTAAAGGATAACTGTCACATTTAGACTCTAATTTCAATTTTCATATATGTAGTTACTAATAACATAATATTCCTGAATCAATAACTATTAGACTTACTGTGGCGAAACCAACCTCGCCACTGGGTTTTGGAGTGGCCTGTTTGCCAGCCTCTTGCCCCAGGATTATGGGCCCTCTCATCAGCCCATGCTAAACTTTTGAACCCCTGGTCTAATTCGTGCCATTTTGGGATATGTTAAATGTCTATGTGTACTGTAAAGGGTGGGATATTGTATATTTGAATAGTGATGTCTGTCCTATTGTCTCCATGTGTGTATTGGCGATTTCCCTTTGTCTTGAGAGATAATTGAATTAATCCTTGGTTGTTTCCAGGACAGAAGACATTGTGTATTCTCCTGCCTGTGATGATTACATTAACCCGTGTAGGGTAATTGTATCACAACATGAGGGGAGGAATATGCTGGGTGTGTTTCTATTGTCCCATTGTGTGTGATTGGCTGCTGTATCTCCTGTGTCCCAGTCTTCCTTCTGGTCCCATAGGGGAGTGTCCACCAGGTGGGAGACCTGCATAAATACCGGGCAGGTAGCTCTCAACAAAGAGAATTCCTGCTACCCTCCCCAGAGGCTGGAAGTATGTATGGGAGAGGAGCTTGTTACCTGCTCTCCCCAGCAGCAAGCTAAGTTACAGGGGGCAGAGACAGTCGGTCCTGCTCCCCAGCAGCCGTGTGATTTATAGGGAATTGGGAGCCCAGTCTCCATTCCCAAGCGGCCGTGTGATTTATTGGGAATTGAGAGCCCAGTCTCCATCCCCCAGCGGCAGTTTAACGCACCAGGGGGAGACATTAAGCCCCACAACCGTGCAGATGGGACCGTGGTCTCTGCACTTACAGCACAGGGGATAGGGACAGTGGGGCCTGTCCCCCAGCAACAGGGCTGTTTAGCCAAAGGGGAGACAGTCGCGCCCCCCCCCCCCCCCCAGCAGCAGAGCTGGGTATCCAAAGGGGAGACAGTCGGTCTCCCCCTCCAACAACCAGGCTCCAACTGGGCTTCTTCCGTGGTGGCGCTGGCACCAGGGCAGAGTACCGCTGATCTCTGCCCACAAAGCAACCTCCACTCCAAGCCAGGGAGCAATGCAGAGACCGGGAGTACCAGTTACCAACATAACCTCGGTCGACTCACTGGACAAAGAAAGGCTACCAAATTCAACAGGTCCAGTATTTGGTGGTGGGTGGACTGCCAGACTAACTCAGATACCGACCGCCGTGAGGTCAGGTATCTGGTTAGTCTTAAACATTAGCACAGCCAAAAAAAGAGAAAAAGCCTCTCAATATCTCTACCAATTACAAGGGTCTAATGTATTTTACACTTGCCAATATTATTGCATTAATAACCCCCACAAAGAATTACATAACATACTGCATATATATAAAAATATGAAGTTTATTGAAGCAATGAATCACACAAATTTGCAAGGCACATAATCATGGAAGGCAAGGAACCACAATCCCACCTCACCATGTGTTGCAGATCCCGAAACAAACCAGACGAGCCACGTTCCACCACCAATAGACAGTATCACATCTGTTGTAAATGCTGGTCTGCATCAGTATCAGTAACACAGGCAATAACCCTCCCCCACTGGGTCGGCAAATTATAGCCAATATATAGGTAATACCACCACAATAACAAGAAAGTGGGGGCCACTAATCAAGACACTAATAAATGTGCACCCAGTAGACAGGAGACATATCACCACAATGAGCAGAGCAGCATGTATCAGAAAAGATAACAAGTCACCATATATTAGTTACCCATGGTGTAAGGAAGGCGAGACGTCTGGACAGAGCGCACCTCGAAGCGCGTTTCACCAGAGGACCGGCTTCGTCAGGATCTAGTTAGTCTTCCCTGGGAGGGGGAGATGTGTGGCGAAACCAACCTCGCCACTGGGTTTTGGAGGGGCCTGTTTGCCAGCCTCTTGCCCCAGGATTATGGGCCCTCTCATCAGCCCATGCTAAACTTTTGAACCCCTGGTCTAATTTGTGCCATTTTGGGATATGTTAAATGTCTATGTGTACTGTAAAGTGTGGAACATTGTATATTTGAATAGTGATGTCAGTCCTATTGTCTCCACGTGTGTATTGGCGATTTCCCTTTGTCCTGAAAGATAATTGAATTAATCCTTGGTTGTCTCCAGTCTGTGATGATTACATTAACCCGTGTAGGGTAATTGTATCACAGCATGAGGGGAGGAATATGCTGGGTGTGTTTCTATTGTCCCATTGTGTGTGATTGGCTGCTGTATCTCCTGTGTCCCAGTCTTCCTTCTGGTCCCATAGGGGAGTGTCCACCAGGTGGGAGACCTGCATAAATACCGGGCAGGTAGCTCTCAACAAAGAGAATTCCTGTTTAACCATCAATACGGAGCCTCGTCTCGTACTTGGGGGGGAATTGCTACTTCAGAAAGTTCTCTTGCCTGTTCCAGGAAAGGAGGACTTCGTATGGTTCCAGTTCGGTGGATTCAAGTCGTTGTGGGTTGCTGCTCTCTTTGGCAGGTGAATCGCCCGAACTGTATTAACCCTCACTATACCGGGTTATACCTTAACACTTACTTACCCCTTATTTAATAAGATTCTGCCATAAGCAACCAGTCTGCATAAAACTGCAATTTCACTATTCTGTTAAGATGGCTGCCCTCAGCCCTGAGGCTAATCCATAGGACACCTGCAGTAAAGTTAGTGAATGCCAAAACTGTATAGGGGGGGTCTTGCAGTGAAGTTCCCAGGTCGGGCTGAAGCCTGTAGTCCTACTACAACACAGAGGGGTTGCCTATGCTCTCCTCTTACCACTTGATGCTTTCATTTATACACTGAGCAGGCGGCAGATCTCCCTTCCCCGGCTGCTCTAGCTACATTCTCCAGCACTGTTAAGGGAGTGTCTGCCAAGCGCATGGATGTTGAGAAGTGCACACAGCCCAGCACTGTTATCACCTGTCAGGGAGGACCTGGCTTTTTATCCATTCCCTTACAACGTTTACTCTAGCTGTCTCTTGTGCGTCTCCCGTCTACCTCTGAGCAAAGCGATAGACTGAAGAAGCCTAGCCACCTGATTTTAATCTCAGGTAACAATAGCCAATATTAGGGACAAAAATGCGGGTTTTAGGGGTTATTTATTAAACAATCAAAAATTAAAACAGGGCCAACAAGGTAATATTAATCACCAAAATCCAATAGTCAAAAAAAAATAATAATGCAACAGTTATCCTTTAAGCTCTGCTGGCCATGGAGGCCAAAGCTTGAAACCTTAGGAGCCAGGAGAAAAGTTCCCTGGCATAACCTAGAGTCAGACTACAGAGAAGGAGTGCAGCATACAGAAGAAACTGAATTATACAGCCAGCTTGTCAGTACAGCAGAGAGAAAGAGATATGCAGAGTTGAGTTTGCCTGCCATTTTAATGCTAAAGCCTGCTGGAACCAAGATAAAGCATGTAAACCGTTTTGGAGAACTTTTATGCAAAGTAAATCTGCCATTGAACTTAATCTCAAGGTCTGGACTCAAGTTATTTTTTTATCCCTAATTATTCCCCTTATTTATTGCTTTGGAGCCAAAGCCTGGGGTCCAGCGGTATCCAGGTAGGAGCACCGTCACACAAGGCCGCATTTTAGGCCGCAACATAACACTCGGCATTTCCTACCCCCGGTATGCACGTTATAGAGAGGGCCCTGGAGGGAGGCCACCGTTGCACTCTCCTCATTTTTATAAAAAAATTTTTTGCGGTCATCCACCAATTTAGCTGACAAGCGAACAATTACATTTCTGAAAATAGCACAATGTCAGCATGGCTTCATGAGCGATTGGTCATTTAATCAGTTTCTATGAGGAGGTAACTTCTAGACTTGACTCTTAACTTCTCCAAATTATTTGATACTGTACCACATAAAAGGTTAGTATATAAAATGAGAATGCTTGGACTGGGAGAAAATGTTTGTATGTGGGTAAGTAACTGGCTCAATGATAGAAAACAGAGGGTGGTTATTAATGGTACACACTCAGATTGTGTCAATGCTACTAGTGGGGTACCACAGGGGTCATTATGAAGCCCTATTCTTTTAAAAATATTTATTAATGACCTTGTAGAATATCAATTTTTGCAGATGACACTAAACTGTGTAAAGTAATTAACACGGAAGAGGACAGTATTCTGCTACAGATGGATCTGGATAGATTGGAGGCTTGGGCAGAGAAGTGGCAGATGAGGTCTAACACTGACAAATGTAAGGTTATGGACATGGGAAGGAATAATGCAAGTCCCCTGTACATACTAAATGGTAAAACACTGGATAACATTGACATGGAAAAGGACTTGGAAATTTTAGTAAACAACAAACTAAGCTGTAGAAACCAGTGTCAGGCAGCTGCTGCCAAAGCCAATAAGATAATGGGTTGCATGAAAAGAGGCATCCTCTGCGTCTGGAGGAAAGAATGTTTGTACACAAAAATAGAAAAGGATTCTTTATGTTAAGAGCACTAAGACTATGGAACTCTCTGCCTGAGGAGCTGGTGATGGTGAATTCACTAAAAGAGCTTGAGGGGCCTGGATGTATTTCTTGAGTGGGCAATTGAAGTGTTTTGCACCCAAAGAAAAGGCTGTGTCACCGACACAATTAACAGACAGATTAACTATTGTATTTCCATGTCAGAGGGGCAATTGAAGTGTTTTGCACCCAAAAAATAGCTATGTGTTGCCGACACAATTTACAGACTAATTTTCTCTCCGATTACAGTTAGACGGATGAAAATGCTTTGTTATTAATAAAAAAAAATTAGCTTTCTGTTACTGACATAATGAACAGACTGATTAACCTCTTAGGGACACAGGGCGTACAGGTACGCACTGATGTTCTGGTACTTAAGGACACAGGGCGTACCTGTACGTCCTGAGTATTTCCGATCAGATCGGAACAAAGTAAAAATAAAAAAACACATTTGTCACTGAATACAAATAAAATACAAAAAAATAAAATACACTACACATATTATGTATCTCCGCGTCCGTAAAAACCTGCTCCTTAAAGATATCACATGACCTAACCCCTCAGGTCAACACCATAAGAAAAAATTGTGTAAAAAAGCCATTTTTGTCACCTTGCATCACAAAAAGTGTAACCCTGGGTTCACACCTGAGCTTTTCTGAGACGCGCGTTTTACTCTCATTTTTTTCGCGCGTATTACAGCTCGTTTTTGCAAATAGGAAACGCGCATCATATGCGCATTCGTGACTCTGGAGACCAATTGAAAAAGGCATATCTACACTTTAACGTGTGTTAAACGCGCTTTTTACGCGCGTTCCCATTGAAGTCTATGGGTGCAAACGCGCGACAAAACGCCCCAAAGAAGCTCAAGAACTTCTTTGAGCGTAGGGCGTTTTACAGCGCGTTCAAACGCGCTGTAAACCGCTCAGGTGAGAACCATGCCCATAGGGAAACATGAGTTTTCTCCTGTTGAGCGTTTTACAGCGCATTCGAACGCGCTGTAAAACGCGCAAGTGTGAACTGAGGGTAATACCAAGTGATCAAAAAGGCGTATGCCTCCCAAAATAGTGCCAATAAAACCGCATCTCATCCCCAAAAAAATGAGCTCCTAGATAGCACAATTGCCCAAAAAAATAAAAAAAAATATGTCTCTCAGACTATGGAGACACTAAAACATGATTTTTTTTTCTAAAATGCTGCTATTGTGTTAAAGTAAATTGATTTAAAAAATTATACATATTAGGTATCGCTGGATGCGTAAAAGCCTGCTCTATAAAAATATCACATGTTCTAACCCCTCGGGTAAATACTGTTAAATTTTTTAACACAAAAAGTGTAATAGCAAGCGATCAAAAAGTTATATGCCTCCCAAGATAGTGCCAAATCAAACCATAATCTTATCCCACAAAAAATGATACCCTACATAGGACAATCACCCCAAAAAATAAAAAAATATGGCTCTCAGACTATGGAGACATTAAAACTTGATTTTTTTGTTTCAAAAATATTATTGTGTAAAACATAACTAAATAAAAAGTATACATATTATGTATCACCGCATCCGTAACAACCTGCTCTATAAAAATAAGATAACACATGACCTAACCCCTCAGGTGAACACAGAAATAAAAAATTATATAAATACGGTGTCAAAAGCCATTTTTGTCACCTTACATCACAAAAAGTGTAATAGCAAGTGACCAAAATGACATATGCACCCCAAGATAGTGCCAATCAAACTGACATATCATCCTGCAAAAAATGATCCCCCTACATAAGACAGTCGCCCAAAAAAATTAAATGAAAATATGGCTTTCAGAATGAGAACCTAAAAAATTATTTTTTTCAAAAATGCTTTATTATGTAAAACTGAAACAAAAACCCACAAAATGTAGTCATATTTGGAATTGTTGCGTCTGTAACAACCTGCTCTATAGAAATAGCACACAATCTAACCTGTCAGATCAACGATGTAAATAACAAAAAATAAAAACTGTCCCAAAATAGCAATTTTTGGGCAAAATTTCCATTGTGATCAATTTTTCCAGTAACAAAGCAAGGGTTAACAGCCAAACAAAACTCAACATTTATTACCCCGATTATGTAGTTTGTAGAAATACCCCATATGTAGTTGTAAACCGCTGTAAGGCCAAATGGCAGGGCGCAGAAGGAAGGGAACGCCATATGGTTTTTGGAAGGCAGATTTTGATGGGCTGTTTTTTTGACATCATGTCCCATTTGAAGCCCCCCTGATGCACCCCTAGAGTACAAACTCCAAAAAAGTGACTCCGTCTAGGAAAGTACACCCCTCAAGGTATTTAAAACTGATTTTACAAACTTTGTTAATCCTTTAGGTGTTCCACAAGAGTATTGGCAAATGGAGATGAAATTTCAGAATTTTTATTTTTTGTTACCTTTCCTCAAAAAAAGTGTAATATAGAGCAACCAAAAATCTTATTTACCCTAAAATAGTATGAACAAAACTGGCACCTTATCCCGTACTTTCCAAAATGGGGTAACTTTTTGGGAGTTTCTACTGTAGGGGTGCATCAGGGGCTTCAAATGGGACATGGTGTCTAAAAACCAGTCCAGTAAAATCTGCCTTCCAAAAACCATATGGCGTTCCCTTCCTTCTGTGACTTGCAGTTTGGCCAAACAGCAGTTTACGACCACATGTGGGGTGTTTCCATAAACTACAGAATCATGGCAATAAATATTAAGTTTTGTTTGGCTGTTAACCCTTGCTTTGCTACTTGAAAAATTGATTAAAATGTATGAAATATATCTCCATTTGCCATTCACTCTTGTGGAACACCTAAAGGGTTAATGATGTTTGTAAAAATCAGTTTTGAATACCTTGAGGGGTGTTGTTTCTAGAATGGGGTCATTTTTGGGTGATTTTTATTATGTAAGCCTCACAAAGTGATGTCAGACCTAAACTGGTCCTTAAAAAGTGGGTTTTGGAAATTTTCAGAAAAATTTCAACATTTGCTTCTAAGCCTTGTAACATCCCCCCAAAAATAAAATGGCATTCCCAAAATGATTCATACATGAAGTAGACATATGGGGAAAGTAAATTAATAACTATTTTTGGAGGTATTACTATGTATTATAGAAGTAGAGAAATTGAAACTTGGAAATTTGGAAAGTTTTCAACAGATTTGATATTTTTTTATAAATAAAAATGAACTTTTTTGACTCAATTTTACAAGTGTCATGAAGAACAATATGTGACGAAAAAACAATCTCAGAATGGATTGGATAAGTAAAAGTGTTTTAAAGTTATCACCACACAAAGTGACACTGGTCAGATTTGCAAAAAATGGCCTGGTCCTTAAGGTGAAATATGGCCGTGTCGTTAAGGGGTTAAACCTCCTATAACACCTAGACGGATGAGAATGCAGTGTGATGAACCCAAAAAATCTGCTTTTAGTTCAGTCTCTTACCCCTTCTTTATTTGTGTTGATGTGTAGGGGATTGCAGATGTAATCACAATCCTGACTGCAGGTTTCAGAGCCTCTTGCCAGTCTATGGGAGGAGCTTTGACACTAAGATCTCCTCCCCTCACTGGTCGGCAGGTCATTGCATTAGCCCTACTGGTTGGTCAGGAAGCCCCTGGACACTGCTGAAGTTGCCAGTCTGGGCTTTGTGAAACAGCTGATACAAACTGCCCTTAAGCAAGAGGTACTTGAACAGGTCCACATATTCTAGAAGATGTCATTTAGTTTCAAAATTCAATTTGCATAGATTTTAACCCAGTCCAAGATTACGCAAGACAACAACAGGATGAGCAGCTGATGTGGTGAATTTGGTTTTCTTTCCACTCCACCCCTGCATCAAATGGATCAAACAAAAGTCCTTAAAACTTTTGTCGCTCCAACGCTACATTTAAATAACAACTTTGTAATGGTACCATAGAGTTCCTCTGCCAAATTAAAACAAACTTTGCTAAACCCTGAACCTAGTATAATAGTTTCAAAACAAACTTATACATTTCGGTTTTACAAGTAATAGAGATTCTCGTCTTAATTCTTTAACATATTAGATAAACGTTATCAGTCAATAACTTTTGAGGGTTGAGCATTAGGTAACATTGTAGTAAATATTCCAGTTCTTTCCAGTTGTTTCACTTGGATGTTCATATCACATTGTGGTGTGAAATCAAAAACATACATGTGATATAATTCATGGGCATCTTTTTCAATGTAAACCATTGTAGGTAATAAAACACACCACAATCAATATCACATTTATAAACCTTCTAAGATACCCAATGTTGTTTTGTGGTTTACTCTGCACTTAAAACTCTTTGGCATTTTGGTTTGCAGATATACCCAGCTTTTCTTGACGTTGAAACGAATAGACTTTTTTTCATGAAGGTATACATCAGAATATGGGACTTTTCTTCTTTCATGAAGTTGTCTTGTAATTAGGGGGTGGGGAAAAGAGCTTTCTTTCTGTCTGTGAAGTCCACCCTTTTCTTCTCACTCCCCTCTAGGTCATCTAGTCCACCCCTTCTGGTCAGAGATCTCTGGTGTGTTATTTTACCACTTAAGGACCACATGTTTATACTCCCCTAGTGACCAGGCCCTTTTTTACAAATCGGCCTACTTCACAACTTTAACGGTTTATTGCTCGGTCATGCAAGTTGGCACCCAAATGAATTTTACCTCCTTTTCTTCTCACAAATAAAGCTTTCTTTTGGTGGTATTTAATTGCTGCTAAGGTTTTTAGTTTTTCTGATAAAAAGTGTATTTTTAACTTTTTCTGGTAAAATTGTTCAAATATAATTACATTTCTATACAAGTTTGTGTCAGAATTTATTGTGCTAAATGTCTTTGATAAAAAAAAATCCAATAAGTGTATATTTATTGGTTTGTGCAAAAGTTATAGCGTTTACAACTATTGTACAAAAATTTGAATTTCCGCATTTTGAAGCAGCTCTGACTTTCTGAGCACCTGTCATGTTTCTTGAGGTGCTAGAATGCCAGGATAGTATAAGTACCCCCCAAATTACCCCATTTTGGAAAGAAGACACCCCAAAGTATTCGTGGAGGGGCATGGTGAGTTCATGTATAATTTAATTTTTTTTCACAAGTTAGCGGAAAATGACACTTTCTGAGGAAAAAATAATAATAATAAAGTTTCCATTTATGCTAACTTCTGGCAAAAAAAAAAATCTCCCACGGACTCACTATGCCCCTCAATGAATACCTTGGGGTGTCTACTTTCCGAAATGGGGTCATTTGTGGGATGTGGTTAGTGTTCTGGCATTTTGGAAGGGGCTAAATTGTGAGCAACCCTGTAAAGCCTAAAGGTACTCTTTTAATATTAGTTTATATTAGTTGTCCCGGGATAAACCCTGTATGGTCTTTCATTATAATTGTTTTTATTAGTCTTGTTAATCTATCTGCCAATACCTTAGCTAATAATTTAATATCTGTATTTAACAGAGAAATGGGTCTATACGACTCTGACCTTAAAAGGTCCTTCTCAGGTTTAGGAATCAAGATTACCGTGGCTTCTTCCATTGAGTTAGGTAATTTATTTAATCTCTTGGCCTCAGTGAGGGTCTCTAATAATTCTGGGAGAAGAACTAAACCAAATTCCTTATACACCTCAAAAGGAAGCCCATCAGGAGTCAACACATTGGCCCAGTTATAGAGTGGGGAGGGTAGCAACTGCATGAGAGGTCAACATAGTGGTCAATCGCAGAGTGATGAGGGTGGCAAATGCATGAGGAGTCAACACAGCCCCAGTCACAGAGTGGTGAGGGTGACAATCGCATGAGGAGTCTAGATAGTGGCCCAGTCACAGAGTGGTCAGGGTGGCAACTGCATGAGGAGTCATCATATTGGCACCGTCACAGAGTGGGGAGATGGGGGGGGGCAACAACAATGGCAGTAACAGCAGTGGGTCGCAGTAGAAGAACATGGCAGCAGAGGCAGCAGGTGAGTGGCATCAGGCGGTGGTAGCATCAGAATAGTGGCTGAAGCAGGTGTCTTTTCCCAAAGTTTGGGTGTGTCATCTAGAATGATCTATTTTGATGCATCAGGCACTGGTGTGTGGAAATTCTGGCTGATTAATTTGATAAACTTATGTTCTTCACCTTCAAGTGTGAATGCGCTCCTATTATCTGGGGAGCAGCATTTTTGTGCATTTTTGCCCTGCTTAAACCATAGGCGACCTTGATTAGGTGGTACATATATCTGTGCGTGCTCCTCCTCTCATTGGTTGTGTGATGCACACAGAGGTAACTAGGAGCAGCACACTATGTGCGAAGGGTCTGCTCTCCTGAATGCAGATGCCCAATGGCATAGGTGAGTTTAGGGTAGGACCTGTCTGACTGAGACCACCTTGGTGTGGGTAGGCGGGCACAGATGTGTTTTTATCAAAATATATTGTCTGAGAGTCTCATATTTTATATTAGAGTGAGGGATAAGTCCATATATAATGTTTTCATCTATTGTATGAGTGCATTATTTTCAGTGATTTTTCTTTTTGCCATACACATCCATATATTCAGTTATAATATTGTGCAGGATGTTTTGTATCTTTTTCTGTGATTTATGCTCCATGTCTTGCTGCTGCTGGTTTCTTCAGTAGATGGGTGAAGAAAAGTGCTAATTAGAGACTCCAGCCTTAAGTTGCTGCTGATGGAGCTGATTCTGATCCTGCCACTCCCCCACCCCCTCCAGCAGCCATGGCAGTGGACCATGAGTGCAGAAGGCCCACCCCCCTGGTCATACCTTAATGAGGATGGGTGATGGAGCACATAGGCAGTAGTTGAGTTTATCCTCCCTCTCAGCGGGTGGAACAAATGTCCCCATTCTGGACCGGTAGAGAGGGTCTAACATGGTGGAGATCCAGTAATCATCCCTCTACCGAATGGTGATAATACGGCTGTCACTACGCAAGCAACTCAGCATGCATCTGGCCATTTGCGTAAGGGATTTGGAGGGGCTCCCTGCCTTTATCTCCACTGTATACTGCACAGTGTGTTGGGGTCATCTACCTGGTCTTCCTCATCGCCTTCTAGCTCGTCCTGCTCCTCTGCTGTCACTTGTGCAGAAAAAGTACCCATTTTTGTGTACATTGCTTGTGCGTGAATGTCCTCCTCCTCTTCAAGTTCTGTCCTCATAGGGCTCAGGTGGCCGTGAGATGTAGGTGCCACATCTCCTCTCCCCTGGCCAGCCAGATTTATCAGTATCTGCTTCAGGACATGAAGTAGTGGAATGATGTAATTCATCCCATACTCCTGGCAACTGACAAATAAAGTGGTCTCCGCAAAGTGCCTGAGAAAATGGCAGGTGTCACATATAAGCCGTCACTGGCTAACATTGAAGTTACACAGGGGAGTGCTCCTGTCCACCTGATTCACCAAGATATCATTTATGGCCTTCCTCTGCTTATATTGTGGGTCCCCAACATGTGGAGGGTGGAGTTCCAATGGGTGAAAATGTTGCATATCAAGCAATGATGGGGAACACTATTCTGCCTTAGCAGCTTAAGGAGGGCGTGCTTTGCAGTGTAAGTGGCTGGAGCGCATGCACAGTTTCCTAGCGATTTTCAGGATGTCTTGTAGTTGGGTGGAAGACTTGAGGAACTGCTTTATAACTAGAGTAAAGACGTGCGTCATGTAGGGGTCATGGGTCAGCCCTCCTTGACGCGGGGGCCAATACGATTGTCGGGGACCATGGTTCCGATTTTAAGTAAGTAAGGAGAGAGAGACAGGATTCTATTTCCTCTTGAAGGACACGGAGCAGTTCCTTCTCGGTGTGACTCCGTATGCCCAGGCAAATCAGGTGTGGAACAGCATAACACCGCAATGGTCTGCACAGGTGGCATGCTGAAGTAGCACTCTGAATTGTGCCTGCAGTGGAGGCTGAGGACAGGTGGGGGATGAGAAGACAGAGTAGGACATTGGTGCAGGACTCACAGCTTGAGAACGTGGAAGCAGCAGTGCTGTCACCTGGCCAAGTTGCTGGTGTGGCCGGCCAGGAACCACATTTACCTTGTCGGCCTTAAAGGACATATATTGTCCTTGACCGTAGTTATGGCTCCACACATTGGCGCTGCCGTGAACTTTATCAAGCACCGACAGGCTCAAGGACTGGCCCACCTTCTGTCCAACATACATGTGCAGGGCATGTACAGCCTTTTTGGAGAAGTAATGATTGCTTGGGACTCTCCACTTTGGCTTGGCACAAGCCATCAGTTCTCTGAAAGGTGAAAAATCCACCACATGCAAAGGGAGGGACAGTAGTACCAGCAACTTGGCCAGCAGCACTTTCAGTTTTTGCGCATTGAATGAGTGGACGCATACTGTTGTCTTTTTGCAATCGACCAGTAAAAGATGGGAATGAAACAAAGCTCCCTTCTGCTGAGGTGGTGGAGCTTGACTGCAGGAGAAGAGGTGCGGGTCACTGGATAATGCAGTAGTTGCTGCGTCAGGCTGTGCCACTACATTAGCGGCACGGTTTTCCCAGGCCACTTTATGGTGACGCTGTATGTGTTGACGCAGGGCTACGGTAACAACATTGGCACCCTGGCCACGCTTCACCTTCTGCCCACAGTTTCTACAAATGGCCATGCTGACACCCTCCACCGCCTTGATTAAAATGTATCACACAGCCGAGTAGGGCATTTTTCCCCCACCACTCCGTGCTGACTGCCTGCTACCACTGCCTCTGTAAACCCATGCACCGCTAGTTTATTCCGGAAAGGTAGGCTCCTGCATAGCAGACAGTCTACCGCAGGCACGTTTGGCTCCAGACCTCACACTGCTACCACCCTGCTGGCTCAGCCGCTGCCTCACGTGCAAACTGTAACGCTCTTCTCCTGATGATGATAAAGCCCCCTCTATAGCCGGCTCCCAAGTGCGATCGGCAACATCGTTATCCCCTACTGTCTGCACGTCACTGATGTAACCAGTCTTTGCTACTTGCCCACCTACCAGAGGAAGCAGTGGATCTCTCCTCCAAATCTTGGTTGGGCAGTAGCTTCTCACTGTTCTCTAGAAGCTCGTCCTTGCTAAAAAGCGGAGCAGATGGCATACAATACTTCGCAAGCAGAAAGAACAGGAAATAAAAAAAAGGCAGGTTCAGTACAGTTAGTGGCACAGACCTTGTTCGCGGGCCATACAAAGTAAGCATGTTGTCGGAGGAACCAACCGACTCCTGGCTGGGGGTGTCAGATGCCACGTGAAATGAAGTAGAAGACCAGGTCAACCATTCAAGGACAGCTGGGTTGCTGGTCAAAACACGACCGCTGAAAGACAATGGCAGCTCTGGCTTGTCGCCGTGACTGCTGCTACTGCCATCTCCAGAAACATTTTGGCTACTGCCCGTTCCATTAAAAGGGCCTATCAGTCTGTCGGACATACTGTACTGAAATAGTAACTGTAAGGGTAAAAGAGTAGTAGTGTCAGACCGCAGTTTCACCCCCGAAAAAAGGATAAATGGATGTACTTATATATGAGAACGTGAGCACCCTAAAATGTGTAGTATCAGGCCGCAATTTCACCCCAGAATCAAGGATGAATGGATGCATTTATATAGAAAATAAATAAACACCCCAAAACTTGTAGTATCAGGCCGCAATTTTACACCAATACCACAATTTGGGATTAACGGATATACTTATGTATAAAAAAATGTGAGTACCCTAAAATCTGTAGTATCAAGCCACAATTTCACCCCAATTAGAGAATCAAGGATTAACAGATTGAATTATATATAAAAGAACACGAAGACCCTAAAATTTGTAGTATCAAGCCGCAATTTCACCCCAATTAGACAATCAAGGATTAACAGATTGAATGATATATAAAAAGAAAATTGAAACCCCCCCAAATTCTAGAGTATCATACCTCAGTTTCACCCCAATAACAGAATCAAGGATTACTGGAATTACTGATGTATCAAAGAATGCACAAAAACTAACATCTAGTAGTATTAGATCCCTTTGTATCCCCAATTAGTGCAGCAAGGTGTAATAGAATTGTCCCTATTAGCCAGGCTTTACAGTGTTCAATTGATCCCTGCTCTCTCCCAACAGTGTGGATAATGCCTCCCAATTATATCCCTACACTATGAATAATCTGTCCCTGAACTGCTCAATAATAATATTTAGTGAATAAAGAATTTCCTAAACACTGTCCCTCGCACCTGTAACATCTCTCCCTGCACTAAGTTCACTGTGGAGACAGGACAGGAGGCAGGCTTCTTTCTTCCTCTTTCCAACATGTGCAGCAGCCATTTTAGAAAAATGTGATTCGTTATCACGAAGCACAAGGAAATTCGTCTACGGGACTAATCAAATTTTTCCAGAAATTTGGATCGAATTCCATTTCGTCAACTTTGATTCCCTCATCTCTAGTCATCAGGGTTTGTATGTAGCTGGCTGGTGTGAGACTATCATACGGTTAGTATAGGTTTTTTATATTCTAATCGGTCTAACCAGTCGTGCCAAAAGGCATTCCGATTTGTTGCCTTGACGGTAGAAGTTATTTTGGGTTAGTTTAATTTGCCAGTTGGTCTGAGTATGGATAAAAGCATCCAGCATTTCTTTTGCTGTGGTATATGTCTGGTAGTTTAGTGAGGTCAGGCTAGTGGCGTATTATTTTTGGAAGTCTAATAAAGTGGCATGTAACTCGTTAAATTGATTTTTTTTTTTCTTTCGTCTGTGGGCAATGTATGATAGAATATGTCCTCGGATCACAGCTTTTGAGGCAGTGTGTTGTGGCTATGTGCGGTGTTATCATCTAGGTAATTTGCCCAATGGGTCTTTAAAAAAGTACAGTAATCAGAGTTAGACAAATATGTTGGAAAGCTCCATAGGCAAGTTTTAGGAGCAGGATTTATATTATGAAGGGTTAAGGTGATGGGGGCATGGTCGGAAATGATTATTGCTTTTATCGAAGTGTCATGGATTTTTTCAAGTAAAGAAGTTGAGGTGAGGAAGTAGTCTATTCTGGAGAAGGTTTCATGTGATGCCGAATTGCATGTGTACTCTTTTGTGTTGGTGTTGAGTGTCCTCCATGGATCACAGAGATTTAGGTGGTCCATGGTTTGTAAAAGGGTGTGTGTTGCTAGGGGTGGTATAGTACTGGTGGAAGGGGATCGATCTAGTCCTGGGGCGATGATGGTATTGAAATCGCCACTGATGATAATGTTTTGGGTGCTTAATTGTAGGAGTTCATTTAGTAGCTGAAAGAAAAAAAGCTCCTGGTGTTGGTTTGGGGCATAGATATTAACTAGAGTGCAAGGGATCTTTGATATCAGCATTTGTATTATTAAATATCTATCTTGAGGGTCAGCTGTAATAAGACTCTAACCAGGTAATTTTAAGATTACCCGTGTCGGAGCGACAGTGGGCTTCCTGCAGGAAAGTGAATTCTGGCTTGAATCTCTTCAGGTAATTCAATACCTTTTTTCTTTTAATCGGGATGTTCAGGCAAGCCACGTTCCAGGATAATAATCTAAGGAATCTTTCACACGTGCGTATTTATTTTCCGCCATAGAGTTCCGTCGTCAGGGCTCTATGCCGGAAAAATTCTGAATGGAGAGAAATCCGTTCAGGATGCATCAGGATGTCTTCAGTTCAGGACCAGAACGTTTTTTGGCCGGAGAAAATACCGCAGCATGCTGCGCTTTTTGCTCCGGTCAAAAATCCTGAACACTTGCAGCAAGGCTGGATACGGAATTAATGCCCATTGAAAGGCATTAATCCGGATCCGGCCTTAAGCTAAACGTCAGGGCGCCCCACGCGCATGGATCACGTGATCCATGCGCATGGGGCGCTCTGACGTCATTCTGGAGTGCCCCGGGAGCCGCACGGGCGGTAAGTATACTGCTCCCCCGCTCCCCACTACTATTATGGCAACCAGGACTTTAGCGTCCTGGCTGCCATGGTAACCATTCAGAATGACAACTTTTTCCATTTTTTTATACAAAGTTGTCAATTTACAGAGATATTTCTCTCATCCAGCATGGGTATATGTAAAAATACACCCCAAAACACATTACCCTACTTCTCCTAATTCCAATGAGTACCTTTTAGGAGGGCATTTTTACGCATTTTTCTTCTCACGCTTTAGGGCCCCTAAAATGCCAGGGCAGTATAAATACCCCACATGTTACCCCATTTTAGAAAGAAGACACCCCAAGGTATTCAGTGAGGGGCATGGCGAGTTCATAGAAGATTTTTTTTTTTTTTGCACAAGTCAGCGGAATTTGATTTTTTTGTTTTTTTCTCACAAAGTCTCCCTTTCCGCTAACTTGTGACAAAAAGTTCAATCTTATATGGACTCAATATGCCCCTCAGCGAATACCTTGGGGTGTCTTCTTTCCAAAATGCGGTCAAATGTGAGGTTTTTGTACTGCTCTGGCATTTGAGGGTCTCCTCAATCATTACATGTATGGGCAGCATTAGGAGTTTCTGCTATTCTTCTTATATGGAGCATACGGGTAATGAGATCTTTTTTTTCGTTCAGCCTCTGGGCTGAAATAAAAAATGAATGGCACAGATTCCTTCATTCGCATCGATCGATGTGGATGAAAAAATCTCTGCCAAATGCCATCTCTGGTGATTGCCAGGACATAGGGGCTCCGCCCAAACATCCATACCAACCCTCGTTGTGGAGGATGACATCTTTGCCAGATTTTTGATACAAAGTGTTTGCCAAAGCATATGAACTCCAACACCTCTCCTCAGCTCATATGCCTGGGCAAACGTACCTGTACTGCGGAGAAGAAATCTCGTCCTGCAGCGCCGCATACACCAACTTCACGTGTCTTCTGACAGCAGCGCAATGCTTCTCTCAGAATGCACATCAGTGCTGCAGCGTTTTCATCGGTTGGTCCAGCTGGAAAATAAAGGGTGGTTAGTAAAAAAAAAAAAAGAAAGAAAGAAAGAAATTTGAACGTTACGAACATTACGAACATTATAAACTTGAACATCATAAAACTTTTAAAACCCAAACTAACTCAAGATTTCTTTTTTTTGATACCTGTTTAATTTTTCTTTTTTTTTCTTTTCACTCTTTATTTTCCTTGCAGAAACCTCTCCTCTCCCATAGGACAATGTGTAAAGTGTAAATCGCACAGAGATGGTGCGAAGTATATTATGCACTTTATCCCAAGTGAAAGGAGAGGTTTCTACCGTTTCACATATCTGCAGTAGCACACTAGCACCCCTGTGTGTTAGGGTCTCTCAAAACCTAGTATCCTGAGAGACCTTTGTGTAAAAACTACCTGTGTCCTGCGGTCCCTACGTCCCTAAGTGTAACTGAGTGTGGTACTTCCGGAAACACTCCCCTAGGCATAGGGCAGGGTGGTCAGGACAGTCAGAACAGAAATAGCGGGTGTCACGCCTTATTCCACTCCTGCTACAGACACAACATCTTTTTCGGGGTGGCGGTTGCGTTGAGGTACCAGCAACGACATTGGGGAAGTGTCGCTCGTGTAGACGGCTCACTACACTGGGGTTTGGGGCCACGGAACCTCCTGGATACAGGAGGTTCTCGATGATCTCTTCCTGAAATTTGAGGAAGGATCCTGTTCTCCCAGCTTTACTGTAGAGAACAAAACTATTGTACATAGCCAATTGAATTAGATATACAGACACCTTCTTATACCAGTGTCTGGTCTTTCGGGAAAGCAAATATGGGGAAATTATAGTCGTGGACCGAGAGGGGCTTTTCAATGACACTGGTTGCCCGTTCAATTTGGATTGTCGTGTCTGCGTGAATGGAGGAGAGCATGTAAAAGTCACGCTTGTCTCTCCATTTCACCGTGAGCAGTTCTTCGTTACACAAGGCAGCCCTCTCCCCCCTTGCAAGACGGGTGGTAACGAGCCATTGGGGGAAGCCCCGGCGACTAGGTCGCGCGGTGCCACAGCAGCCAATCTGTTCTAGGAACAAATGCCTGAAGAGGGGCACACTTGTGTAGAAATTGTCCACATAAAGATGGTACCCCTTGCCGAATAAGGGTGACACCAAGTCCCAGACTGTCTTCCCACTGCTCCCCAGGTAGTTAAGGCAAGTGACCGGCTCCATGGTCTGATCTTTACCCTCATAGACACGAAATTTGTGGGTATAGCCTGTGGCCCTCTCACAGAGCTTATACAATTTGACCCCATACCGGGCGCGCTTGCTTGGGATGTATTGTTTGAAGCCAAGGCGCCCGGTAAAATGTATCAGGGATTTGTCTACGCAGATGTTTTGTGCAGGGGTATAAAATCAGAAAATTTGGTGTTGAAGTGGCCTATGAGGGGCCGAATTTTGTGGAGCCGGTCAAAAGCTGGGTGGCCTCTGGACGAGAGGTGATGTTGTCACTAAAGTGCAGGAAACGCAGGATGGTCTCAAATCGTGTCCTGGACATGGCAGCAGAGTACATGGGCATGTGATGAATTGGGTTCGTGGACCAATATGACCGCAATTCATGCTTTTTTGTTAGGCTCATGTTAAGGAGAAGGCCCAGAAAAGTTTTAAATTCGGAAACTTGGACTGGTTTCCACCGGAAAGGCTGGGCATAGAAGCTTCCCGGGCTGGCGGTTATAAATTGAGTGGCATAAAGGTTTGTTTCTGCCACGACTAGGTCAAATAGCTCCATAGTGTAGAACAGCTCAAAAAACCCCAGTGCTGATCCAATCTGAGCTGTCTCCACCCGAACTCCTGACTGGGCGGTGAAAGGGGGAACTACTGGTGCGGCTGAAGATAGGGGCTGCCAATCAGGGTTTGCCAGCGCCTCAGGGATACTAGGGGCTCTACGGGCCTGTATGCACGGTGGCTGCAACGGGGGAACTATTGCATGTGCCACCGTACCAGCTTCAACTGCCCTTCTGGTGCTCGCCACTTCACCATGTTCTACGGCAGTGCTGGTAGTAGGTCCAGGATGGGCTGCGCTGCTGGTGTATGCCTCACCACGTAATCCGACAGCACCAGCCCCACTCTGCTGCCCTTGGAACGGATCCTGCGCAACCTGTGGTCTAGCGACACGGTGCCGGGTACGCCTGGTGGTATCAGGGACCTTAACCTCCTCGTCCGAACTTTGGGTCAGACTGCCACTGCTTTCTACAGGTTCATATTCTGACCCTCTAGATTCGTCAGATGAGGGTTCCCATTCCTCATCCGACTGGGTCAGCATCCTGTAGGTCTCTTCAGACGAATACCCCTTATTTGACATTTGGAAAGCTAAATTTAGGGGGTATTCCCTGAGACTACCCAAGAAAAAAAGCAAGTCTGTCTTACAAATGGGAGGCTAGCAAAGTACAGGAAGCCGCTGCGATTGATAAAAAAAAGATCAAAATAGATTTTTTTATCGCCGCAGCGCTTGTGAAGTGATTGTGCAGTGATAAAAAAATATAAAAATGTTGTCACTGCGGTGGGGCGGGCGTGGGTGAACGCACGTGTGGGCGACCGATCAGGCCTGATTGGGCAAACACTACGTTTTGGGTGGGGGGCGAACTAGGGTGACACTAATACTATTATAGATCTGATTGGGATCAGTTCTGATCACTTACAGATACTATAAAAGTACAAATGCTGATTAGCGCTACGCTAATCAGCGAATCAGTGACTGCAGTGCGGTGGGCTGGGCGCTAACGGAAGCTAACTACCTACCAAAGGGGCCTAAACTAACCTAAACCTAGCAGTCAATAGTGGTAAAAAAAAAAAGTGACAGTTTACACTAGTGATTGACAGGTGATTGATATGGGGTGATCAAAGGGTTAATTGGGGTGATGGGGGGTGATCTGGGGCTAAATATGTGGTGCTTGGTGTACTCACTGTGACATGTGCTCTGTGCTGGGTCCAATCGATGAAAAGGACCCAGCACAGAGCACAGAAGCCATTTAATGTATTATATTTATAAATATAATGCATTATATGGCTTGTGATTCGTTTTTTTAAAAGACACCAGCCTGCCAGCGCAGATCATTGGCTGGCAGGCTGGTGACAAATTTCTCCTGAGCCTGCCCTGCTATTCTGTGTGCCTGTTCAGGAGCACAGATCGTGTCATCTCGCCTCTCGCGAGATGACGCGCCCGCGCGTCAACGAGGATTAACTGGGCCGCCGAGATCACGCGATCCTGCGTGCGGAGGTCCAGAGCAGGTTAAAAAATATATTACACATATATAAAATATATTAGACATATAAAATATAAAAATATACAATACAAATATACAATATTAAATAATATTTGTATATAAAATATACAAAAAAATATATTATACATATAAAATATACATATATATTTTAAAAGTTCTAGATGCTGGTTCCCCCCTATGGTAGCCTGGCCGTTTCCTATGGTTACGGCCACCGCAGCAGTTCCACTGCAGTGGCCGAGACTGTGCAGTTTGTTCTGAACTGCTCTGTGAGAGAGACGACCAGTCTAACGCTAAGCGCTTTGTACAGCAAGCGCAGAAACCCCTTGCCGCTCCTTCTCCCAGAAGCTCACCGTGGTCCTGGCCCTCCTGCTGCATTACCTCATTAGTATCAGCAATAGTACGCTCAGCCCTATAAGAAGTCTACGGGCGACCACAGATCAATAATGCTGGGCCACCTCATAATTCTCCACACAGTCTTTGAGCATGTGCAGAAGCCCTACACAGGTCATTTCAAGTTAGAGTTTATAACTTTGGAGATGAAAGTCAGCTATTTTTTAGTCTAGTTTATATATGGTGCCTATAGATAGTAAGTAATCCATGAGTATAATAAATAAATTATTATGTCATTGATTAATTATATAAAATAGTAATTTAGCATAGTAAACTTGATGATAGGCACTAAGGGGGTCATTTACTATAGCTGACCAGCTAAGACCTATCCTAGGTTGTTAATATGACTTATATGTGTATACAGCTAGACCTGCCAATAACCTTAATACAGTTCCTATGTTTACATGTTAAAAACAAAAGCTGAGTTATTTAGTGTGACTTCATGTTTTTGGATGTCATGTAACAGTTGTAAATTGTGTTCACAGAAGCAGAAAAGCTAATATGCCTTTTAAGATTCATGATATGACTGTAAGGTCATGACCAAGCACAACGGACAGAAAGCATAGAGTTAAGCTGTTTGCACTGCCAAAGGAGTCTTAACCAATCACAGCCAGTCTCACACTGAGCAGGAGTCTTGGCCAATTACAGCTAGCCTCACACTCAGCCTGTTTGGGAAATTCCACTAGCAGGAGATGCTAGAATTCATTACACCAGAGGAGAGAAGCTGAACAGACATTCACTCCACTGAGAGTTCAGTTTTATGGCAGCCAAGAGGCCAAAATAGGTATTTAATACAGTTATGGATGTTCCTGTTGTTAATGTAGTGATTAAAGCTGTATGCTGAACTAGTTATATGTGTTTACTTGCAGTTCCACCAAATGAACAAATTACAAATAGCAAATGAACAGTAGGTAATAAGCAAATGATTAGACCAAATAACAATCTCCAAATTGCAGAGAAATCATAAAGTGCTCAAATAACTTAAAGTGAAAGTATAGATACTGAAGGGAGAAATATATCCACCATTTTATGTTGAATGACAAAATTGAACAGCTGAACCGACATTTTGTGATACTTTATTTCACACGTGTTTTGTAAATGGTCTGTCTGCTGCGGAAGTGGCAGCGTTATATATGAAGAAAAGTTGAAGTTAATAAAGAAGTTCATGACGGATTCGTCTTGGCAATGTTAAAGATAATACAACCGGATCCGTTCATAACAGATGCAGATAGTTGTATTAACAGTAATGGAAACATTTTTGCTGAACCCTGCCGGATCCAGCAAAAACGCTAGTGTGAAAGTAGCCTAAAAATCATTAAAGATTATAGGGGATAGGGGAATAGTAGAGGAATGTTCAAAACCCTCCTTGAAGTGTATGCTGGTCAGTCATTTTCATTCATGCGCAGGAAAGGTCGTGCCTCTTTCATCTTGCATATGTAATTTAGCCAGGTAGAGGAGTTGAAATTATATATTTCTATGTATGTAAGCGGCAAACGGGCGCAAATTCCTTCCTTATTTGTGAGACCAACGCAGAAAAGTCCTGTAAAATTAGTATCTCGTGGCCATTGATCAGGAGTTCAGGTATGCGTCTGTATGCCCTTAGGATTTTTTCCTTTATGGACCATTGGAAGAATCGCGCTATTGTTGGAGACGTTGTCTCTCACTGGGCCCTAGAATGTGTGCTTGTTTTATCATGAGAGGGTCGGCAGGGAGATACAGAGAAAGGGTTTTAGGTAGTCCGGTGGTTAAGTAGTTGATTAGATTGTCTCCTAACACAGTTTTTGGAATTCCCACGAATCTGAGATTGTTGGGTCTGTCCTGGTTTTCTAAGTCATCTAGCTTTTCCCTCAAGACTTGTTCAGAGGCCTGCAGTTGGGTGATCGACATTTCGGTAGAAGTTGTGGGGGGGATTCACATGAGCTCACCAATATTTCTCAGTCAGCAATTTTTTGTGCATTAGGACTCTTTCACACAAGCGGATGCCATGTGGGTAACCTACTGCGTGAAAAAGATCCAACCCCCGTTCCAGACAGCAGAGACATGGAGCATTAACATGATTAATAATGCTCCATGCCTCTCTGTGATCTTTTTACTACAGAATCACAGTGAGCTAAAAGCCTATTAAAATGAATGGGTCCGTATCCTATCCGCAAAAAAAATGGAACAGACACGGAAACAAAATACGTTCGTGTGCATGTAGCCCAAGAGTGACGCCCTCTGGGCACCTTACTGGCTCATTTGCATACCAAATAAACTGGATTTTCAGAAGATAGAAAACATCTATTGCTGGAACAAAGGCACATCTAGAAATAAAGTACTAAGTGCTATTAGGCCATGGCTTTACTTCAATAGCGATTATCCTGGTGACAGATTTCCTTTAAAGGGGCAGGGCACTGTGGATAACACTGTTAAGAGTGCAGAGTGCTTTGGCGGTCATAGTTAAAGGGGCAGAAAGGGTGGCCATTCAAGCCACCTTCAAAAGATGGACTTAAAAAACCTGCCTCTGGTCCAGCTAGGCCACGCCCCTTTTCACTCCGCAGCCGACGAGGATTGAAAAAATAAAGGTAAAAATTAACTTCTATCAGCTGGAGGGGTGGGAGGGAGGGTGACTTTCTCCCTGCAGCTCATGCTCAGACAGCACAGTGCTGCTGTCTAAGAGTGAGCTGTTCAAAAGGACATCCCTGACTGTCCAGCCTAAAACCGGACCTCTGGCTACCCTAGGGGCAGGCTGCTATGGAGGTCAGTGTTAAGGGGCAGATTGCTGTAGAGGCCACTGTTAAGGGGGCGGGGTGTTGTGGAAATCCCTGTTAAAGAAACGGGGTACTGTGAAGGTCACTAATAAAGGGGTGGCTGCTGTGGAAGTCACTGTTAAAGGGGCAAGATGCTGTGGATGTTACTGTTAAGGGGGTAGGATGCTGTGGAGGTCACTGTTAAAAGGGGGTGCTGTGGAGGTCTCTGTTAACCACTTGAAGACCACAGGTTTATACCCCCCTAGTGACCAGGCCCTTTTTAACAAATCCGCACTACACTGCTTTCACCGTTTATTGCTCCGTCATACAACTTACCACCCAAATTAATTTTACCTCCTTTTCTTCTCACTAATAGAGCTTTCATTTGGTGGTATTTCATTTTTGCTAACATTTTTACTTTTTTTGCTATTAATAAAAATGTAACGAAATTTTTGCAAATAAATGACATTTTTCACTTTCTGTTGTAAATTTTTTTTTTTAAAAACTACATTTCTATATAAATTTTCCACAAAATGTATTGTTCTACATGTCTTTGATTAAAAAAAAATCCAATAAGTGTATATTTATTGGTTTGGGTAAAAGTTATAGGGTTTACAAACTATGGTGCAAAAAAGTGAATTTCCGCATTTTGAAGCAGCTCTGACTTTCTGAGCACCTGTCATGTTTCTTCAGATGCTAGAATGTCAGGATAGTATAAATACCCCCCAAATGACACCATTTTAGATAGAAGACACCCCAAAGTATTCGCAGAGTGGCATGGTGAGTTCATGTATCATTTCATTTTTTTTTACAAGTTAGCGGAAAATGACACTTTCTGAGGAAAAAAAAATAATAATAAAGTTTCCATTTCTGCTAACTTCTGGCAAAAAAAAAAAAATCTCAGACGGACTCACTATGCCCCTCAGTGAATACCTTAGGGTGTCTACTTTCCGAAATGGGGTCATTTGTGGGGTGTGTTTACTGTTCTGGCATTTTGGGCGGGGCTAAATTGTGAGTAGCCATGTAAAACCTAAAGGTACTCGTTGGCATTTGGGCCCCTTTGCGCACCCAGGCTGCAAAAAAGTGGCACACATGTGGTATCGCCGTACTCGGGAGAAGTAGGGCAATGTGTTTTGGGGTGTATTTTTACATATACCCATGCTGGGTGAGAGAAATATCTCTGTAAATTGTCAACTTTGTATAAAAAAATGTAAAAAGTTGTCGTTTACAGAGATATTTCTCACACAAAGTATGGGTATATATAAAATACACCCCAAACACATTGCCCTACTTCTCCTGAGTCTGGCGATACCATGAGTGACACTTTTGCAGCCTGAGTGCAAAGGCCCTAATTCAATGAGTACCTTTAGAATTTCACAGGGCATTTTACGCATTTGGATTCCAGACTTCTTCTCAGGCTTTAGAGACCCCTAAAATGCCAGGTCAGTATAAATACCCCACAAGTGACCCCATTTTAGAAAGAAGACACCCCAAAATTTTTGTCACAAGTTAGTGGAATATGAGACTTTGTAAAAAAAAAAAAATGAATAAAAAAAATATCAATTTCCGCTAACTTGTGCCAAAAAAAAATAAATTCTGTGAATTCGACATGCCCCTCATGGAATACCTTGGGGTGTCTTCTTTCTAAAATGGGGTCACTTGTGGGGTATTTATACTGACCTGGCATTTTAGTGGTCTCTAAAGCCTGAGAAGAAGTCTGGAATCAAAATGCGTAAAAATGCCCTGTGAAATCCTAAAGGTACTCATTGGAATTAGGGCCCCTTTGCGCACCCAGGCTGCAAAAAAGTGTCACTCATGTGGTTTCGCCGTACTCAGGAGAAGTAGGGCAATGTGTTTTGGGGTGTATTTTTACATATACCCATACTGTGTGTGAGAAATATCTCTGTAAATGACAACTTTTTAAAAATATTTATACAAAGTTGTCAATTTACAGAGATATTTCTCTCACCCAGCATGGGTATATGTAAAAATACACCCCAAAACACATTGCCCTACTTCTCCTGAGTACCGCAAAACCACATGAGTGACACTTTTTTGCAGCCAAGATGCGCAAAGGGGCCCAAATTCTAATGAGTACCTTTTAGGAGGGCATTTTTACGCATTTTTCTTCTCACGCTTTAGGGCCCCTAAAATGCCAGGGCAAGATAAATACCCCACATGTGACCCCATTTTGGAAAGAAGACACCCCAAGGTATTCCGTGAGGGGCATGGTGAGTTCACAGAAGATTTTTTTTTTGGCACAAGTTAGCGGAAATTGATTTTTTATTGTTTTTTCTCACAAAGTCTCCCTTTCCGCTAACTTTTGACAAAAAGTTCAATTTTTCATGGACTCACTATGCCCCTCAGCGAATACCTTGGGGTGTCTTCTTTCCAAAATGGGGTCATTTGTGGGGTGTTTGTACTGTTCTGGCATTTTGGGCGGAGCTAAATTGTGAGCAGCCATGTAAAAGCTAAAGGTACTCATTGGAATTTGGGCCCCTTTGCACACCCAGGCTGTAAAAAAGTGTGACTTATATGGTATCGCCGTACTCAGGAGAAGTAGGGCAATGTGTTTTGGGGTGTATTTTTACATATACCCATGTTGGGTGAGAGAAATATCTCTGTAAATTGACAACTTTGTATAAAAAATTTATAAAAGTTGTCAGTTTACAGCGATATTTCTCACACAAACATAGGTATATGTAAAAATACACCCCAAAACACATTGCTCTACTTCTCCTGAGTACTGCAATACCACATGTGTGACACTTTTTGCAGCCAAGATGTGCAAAGGGGCCTAAATCTAATGAGTACCTTTAGGATTTCACAGGGCATTTTTACGCATTTGGTTCTCACGCTTTAGGGCCCCTAAAATGCCAGGGCAGTATAAATACCCACATGTGACCCCATTGTGGAAAGAAGACACCCCAAGGTATTCCGTGAGGGGCATGGCGAGTTCACAGAAGAAAATTTTTGGCACAAGTTAGCGGAAATTGATATATATATGTTTTTTCACAAAGTCTCACTATTCCACTAACTTGTGACAAAAAGTTCAATTTTCATGGACTCACCATGCCCCTCAGCGAATACCTTGGGGTGTCTTCTTTCCAAAATGGGGTCACATGTGAGGTGTTTGTACTGTTCTGGCATTTTGGGCGGAGCTAAGTGTGAGCAGCCATGTAAAAGCTAAAGGTACTCATTGGAATTTGGGCCCCTTGCACACCCAGGCTGTAAAAAGTGTGACTTATATGGTATCGCCGTACTCAGGAGAAGTAGGGCAATGTGTTTTAGGGTGTATTTTTACATATACCCATGTTGGAGTGAGAGAAATATCTCTGTAAATTGACAACTTTGTATAAAAAAAATTAAAAAGTTGTCGTTTACAGCGATATTTCTCACACAAAGTATGGGTATATATAAAAATACACCCCAAAACACATTGCTCTACTTCTCCTGAGTACGGCGATACCACATGTGTGACACTTTTTTGCAGCCAAGATGTGCAAAGGGGCCCTAAAACCAATGAGTACCTTTAGGATTTCACAGGGCATTTTTACGCATTTGGATTCTCACGCTTTAGGTCCCCTAAAATGCCAGGGCAGTATAAATACCCCACATGTGACCCCATTGTGGAAAGAAGACACCCCAAGGTATTCCGTGAGGGGCATGGCGAGTTCACAGAAAAAAAAAAATTTTGGCACAAGTTAGCGGAAATTGATATATATATATTTTTTTACAAAGTCTCATATTCCACTAACTTGTGACAAAAAATAAAATTTTACATGAACTCACCATACCCCTCACGGAATACCTTGGGGTGTCTTCTTTCCAAAATGGGGTCACATGTGAGGTGTTTGTACTGCCCTGGCATTTGAGGGTCTCCGCAATCATTACACGTATGGCCAGCATTAGGAGTTTCTGCGATTCTCTGTATATTGAGCATACGGGTAATGAGATTTTTTTTTTCCATTCAGCCTCTGGGCTGAAAAAAAAAAAAAAAATGAACGGCGCAGATTTTTTCATTCGCATCGATCAATGTGGATGAAAAAATCTCTGCCAAAATCAGTGACTGCGGTGCGGTGGGCTGGGCACTAGCTACCTAACAAGTAGCTAACTAACTTGCGGTGATAAGGGACCCTTATGCCCCATTCACACGTCCGCAATTCTGTTTGCGGAACGGAATTGCGGACCCATTCATTTCTATGGGGACAGACTTTGTCCCGCTCGGATCCGGAATTACGGATCCGCGCTTCCGGGTCTGCACTTCCGTTCCGCAAAAATATAGAACATGTCCTATTCTTGTCCGCAATTGCGGACAAGAAAAAGCATTTTCTATATAGTTCTGGCAATGTGCGGATCTGCAAAATGCGGAAAGCACATTGACGGTGTCCGTGTTTTGCGGATCCGCAGATCCATGGATCCGCAAAACACGTACGGACGTCTGAATGAGCCTTACAGGGGGGTGATTAGTGACAGGGGGGGTGACAGGGGGTGATCGGGGGGGTGACATGGGTGATCAGGGGTTAATCAGTGATGGGGGGTGGGGGGGGGGTGTAGTGATTGGTGCACTTTACCTATGTTTCATCTGGTGGTCCCAGACAAAGGGACCACCAGACGAGCAGACAGCAGGCATATCAGACGCTGTTTACAAAACAGTGTCTGATATGCGATTTAAATGCTTTAGTTTCAGTTGTCCCGCCGATAGGCGTCAGTGAGACCTGAGAGAGCCGCCGCGCTGACGCCCATCGGCGTTAGCGTGGCGGCAAGAGGTTAAGGGGCCAGAGAAAGGTGGAGGTCACAGTTAAGGGGACGGTCTGCTATGGAGGTCAGTGTTAAGGGGCAGGGTGTTAAAGGGGAGGGCACTGTGGATATTACTATTAAGAGGGCAGGCCGCTGTGGAGGTCACTGTTAAGGGAGGATGGGACTGTGGAGGCCACTATTAAAGGGGCAGCAGGGTACTGTGAGGTCACTGTTAAGGCAGCGGGCTACTGTGAGATCACTGTTATGCGAGCGGGGTACAGTAGAGGTCACTGTTTAGGGAGCGGGGTACAGTGGAGGTCACTGTTAAGGGAGCAGGGTACTGTGGCAGTCACTGTTAAAGGGCCAGTCGCTGTGGAGGTCTCTGTTAAGGGGGCCAGGAATGGTGGAGGTCACAGTTAAGGGGACTATAACCTATGATCGGTGTTAAGAGGCGGGTGCTGTAGAGGTCACTGTCAAGGAGGTGGGGTGCTGTGGAACTTACTGTTAAAGGTGCAGGCTGCTGTGAAGGTTAAAGTTAATGGGGTGGGCTGCTGTAAAGATCCCATTTTAAGGGAACGGGGCACTTGGGGGGGGGGCAGTGTTAAGGGGAGGTGGCTGTGGAGGTCACTGTTAAGGGGGCAGGGTACTGTAGATGTCACTGTTATAGTGGATACAGTCGATATCTTTTAACGACACACAAAAACATGAAATGAAATAGATTAAATATACCCATGTGAAGCCGGGTCCTTCAGCTAGTCAGGTATAAAATCGATTTGCGAAATTCTCAGGGGATGGTTCGCTTGATCAAGTGTGGACATGCAATGTCTTGATAGGCTGTGTGTCAAACATTGTTTTCGGATATTCTGCCTTTGCTGGTTGACACTACAGTGTAATACCTGCATAGTTCACCCAATGTATTGCAATCCGCATCCACATTCTACCAAATATATAACATACGAGGAGTGGCATGTGAGATGGTGTTTGATTGGGAATACTGTTGAGGAAGGGTTGAAATATGTGCATATATATATATATATATATGCATGAGAACATGTGCATGCATGTATAATATATATACATACCTAAATAGGCACATTATAGGATGATGTGCGCAGATGTGCCCAGCATCTGCGCACATCTGCCCTTAGTATTCCACATGGGCTCATTGTGGCCCCTGTGGGAAATATGTGCCCCCTATATATATATATATATATGTGTGTGTCCCCTATAGAATATGTCCCCTTTCATATATATATCCCATAAATGCCCCCTCTTTCCATGGAAAATCCCCCTTTTACATGGACCTTTTTATCAACTCTTATCAACTTGATACAGGCCCATGTTTAGCCTGTAGGCCATGGGTTGCAAGTCACGCTGTCTGCATAGTCGCCCAACTGTCCCTGGGGGGTAGTTAGCATAGAGATGCTAACTAGGATGTGGGTCCAGGACAGGAGATTGCAGACTTTATGGCACCTTTTGATCAGCACATGGCTTACATGCTAAACCTGTTTCCTCCCCCGCCCCCCCCCCCCTCCTATCTCCAAACTACTTGGGGGAGGGCTCACAAGTTACAGTGGACTTCAGTGGAGTGATGTCATATCCATAAACCTGATATTAGGCCATGCCACTTCAAAGGGGGTCTCTTCTCCACTTGGATCCTGAGAGAGAGGAAGGACACACAGATGGGACCTGGAGATGGCTGAGTACCCCTATTACCCCTGCCCTGATTTCCCATATCCCTACATTCCCATGTACCCCTTCCCTGCCCAGCAGCATCAACTCCTGCTGCTGTGTACCCCTTAACCCCTTATTAACCCCTTAACTGCTGCAGCCCTTATCCAGCCCAGTAGTACCCCAGCCCAGCAGCCCTGTAACACTGTTCCTCTTCAAGGCTTCTGTGTGCAGATTGACCCCTACAACCCATGTTGTGTTAACCCTTGCAGTGCCATTACCCCTGGACTGCATTGTAATATTGCAGTAGGGACAGTGTGAGTAGCCAGGTGGGTGGGTTAGTGCTGTAATATATGTTAGTGTAATTGTATAGCTAGTTTGTGGGGTGGAATTGGGATTGTATGTAGAATAGTTAGGAATATTGTATGTGTAGTAGTGTTGTAGTGTTGTAATTGACTGGCTGAATTACTGTGTGGCTATAAATATATATATTCATATTCCCTTTTATATGGATATATATAATTATGGACTATAGACGTGTATTGTGTTAATAAATACCTTTTATTATCTAAGCACAGCGTGTAGTCTTTTGTTATCGTAAGCGCCGCAGTAAATAGTAGCAGTGTAAGTCGCACATAGATGAGTTCAGTGGATAGTGTAAGGCAAAAGGAGGTACTTATCATTATTTAAAGTATAAATTGGCGGAGTTATCAATAGACGACTATGCCTATTTATGAATATTAATTATTGATATTTGCATAAATATTTATAATTCATATTCCCCCCTTACAAATACGCTGCCATTGTGAGACGAGTTGAATGACGTCTGGTTGTTGGTTATAATTTTGCAACATAAGCATCGTGACTAGGGATGAGCGAACTTTAAAAAAAAGTTCGGCGTTCGGGTTGTGGTAATCGCCGCATCCCATTATGGATTCCACTACCGCGGACTATCGCGGCATATGGAATCCATAGGGGGCGGCTTCCACCAACCCGAACTGTTGAACAGCCGAAGGACCTGGGCTGACGTCACCGTCATGTGATCAGTGCAGGGGGCATGGCTCAGCACTGGATTTGATCCCGTGCTGAGCCACGCCCCCTGCACTGATCACATGACGGTGACGTCACCCCAGGTCCTTCGGCTGTTCAACAGTTCGGGTTGGTGGAAGCCGCCCCTTATGGATTCCATATGCCGCGATAGTCCGCGGTAGTGGAATCCATAACAGGATGCGGCGATTACCACAACCCGAACGCCGAACTTTTTTTTTAAGTTCGCTCATCTCTAATCGTGACAACCGAAATTTAAAGCTCCCTAATCTTGGAGGGTGCTTGTTGTTATGGGTGTCCCGTTTCAGCTGTTTTAGTTTGCTTGAGGTGAGAATATTTCGTATAGTAGGAGCATGTCTGTACGTAATCTTGGGCCCACCAGAAAGATATTTGGCTAAGATAGTTGGTCCTGGCGTAGGATGTGCCAGTGTTTTTTAAGGCTCATTAAGATATATTTATTTGATGTGTTGAACTGCGTGACAAATCGTATGTCATTAGTGGTCTGTGATTGTTTTAAACCAGGCACGAGGCACTCATCCTGCGTCTGTGTCATACTTTTTTGTATTGCATTTTGTACTAGCTTTTTAGGGTAGCCTTTGTCAGTAAACCTCTTTTCGAATATTTTCGATTTAAATTTGTAATCTTGATTGCTCGTGCAGTTTCGTCTGATCCGTTTACATTGTCCGTAAAGTATGTTCTGTAGCCATTTTGTATGGTGAAAACTAGTGTAATGAATATAACTGTTAGTGTCAACTGTTTTAAAGTAGGTTTTAGTGGATAGTTGGTTGTTTTGGTATGTGATAAATATATCCAGAACTTCTGTTGTCATTTTGTTGTAATTTGGCGTAAGCACAATACCCCAATCAGTACTGTTCAGCAAGGCGGATGATTATATCTCTGTTGTTTTTTAAGGAGTTCAGGGCCCTCTGTTCTGGTTTGGTGAGGTTCCCCTTGTAGTTGAGATTGTCTGGTTAGTTAGAAACCTTCTTCAGGTCTGACGATAATAGGTCAAAAAAAGTAGGAATATACTGTAATGTCCCTGGCTTCGGAGTGGAAAAAAGTTTGATTTGGGGCAGACATCGAGGTGTTTAAATGTCTCTTCATTCATGAATATATTACCATGGTGAGATTCACTAGTTTGCTCTTTTCCTCCATTGGTTTCAATGGTCTGGTGGTAAGTACTATTTCTATTGCTCCCAATCTCAAAATGTATTTTTTGTCTATAAACAGTTATAGGGGGTATACTGTGCTTTATGGGCAAAAAGATAGTCCCTTTTGTAATAAACTAGTTTTGTGTATAGATAGGGTGTGTGTGGAGAGGTTGGAATTTTTTTACAGTAGGTGATTTACTCCCGTTAGATTTCTGTTTTGATATAGATTTCTTAATTGCACCCTCCCCCCGCTTTTTTTTTTCCTCGTGTTCTAGTTTTCTTTTGGTTGTGGGGAAGTACTTGGTGATCTGTGATTCTTTTGTTAGAGGAGGATCTTTCAGGGTCTCTAAAAAAGGAGCAGAGGATATAGTAGGGATGTATCCAGAGTTCAAAAATGGTACTAGAGCCTCTGGGCCTGATCCAGTATTACTGTATCTATGGTAATAACCCCTGCAGGAACAGGATCTGGGGAAGAATGGGTGGGGAGCCATGGAGAGTGAAATTGGGAATGGATATGTGGTGACTATCCTTCTCTGTGTTTGGTGTCTGCAGGCCGGAACAATGGGGAGTAACTTGAATCAAATTGGGCGGACTTTTTGAACAGTATGGAGAGTGCATTTGTTTGTGGGTTGTGGTGCAATGTGTAGGTGTGTTAATCTTGGTCTTATATAGTGTTGAGCGAACAGTTCGCGCATCGTTCGGGTTCGTACCGAATTTTGGGGTGTCCGGGACCCGGACCCGAACCCGGACATTTTCAAAAAAGTTCGGGTTCGGGTTCGGTGTTCGTCGATTTCTTCCCGCTTTCTGAAGGGCTGCACAGCAGCCAATCAGCTAGCGTCTTACTTCTTGCCCTAAGAAGCCATCACAGCCATGCCTACTAATGGCATGGCTGTGATTGGCCAAGTGCAGCATGTGACCCAGCCTCTATTTAAGCTGGAGTCACGTAGCGCCGCACGTCACACTGCTCTGACTAGTGTAGGGAGAGGATGCAGCTTCTGTGAGGGCGAGATAGGCAGGGAAAAGTCAGCAACAGCACCTAATGAACGGATCGATCTGCAGCTGAGAATCAGTGAACTTCTGCTATTTACTTGATTGCTGGTTTTTGGCTGCACAGAGCGTTTTTCTGTCACTTATTTTCTGGGTTGATCGGCGGCCATTTTGTGACTTGTGGTGCTCCAGAACAAGCTGCCACACATCCATCAATGCTTCAATACTATTTTTTTTTGCTATATCCTCCATCAGGGGCTTGGCTGTGCTAATTGTCACCCCTAGAAACTCAGGATAGCAATTTCTATATTTTATTAAGGGGTTAAATACAATTGCCCAAATACCAATCCCCTAAATCTGGTGTTCCAGCTTTGGCTAGACAAGCATAATACTGTCTGCTGTCTGGCAAAGGATAGATTATTTTCTGGGGTGAAATTCAATTGGCAAAATAGCAAAACCATACATCAGTGGTTTCAGCAGTGGCTGGCAAAATATAATAGTGTCCGCCAAAACAGATATTTTGGTTTGGGGTTAAATTCAATTGCCAAAATAGCAATACCATACATCAGTGGTTTCAGCAGTGGCTGGCAAAATATATTAGTGTTTCCTCCAAAACATATATTTTGTTCTGGGGTGAAATTCACTTGCCAAAATAGCAACACCCTAAATCTGGTGTCACAGCTGTGCCTGGCAAACTATATTAGTATCCGCAAAAACATATATTTTCTTCTGGGGTGAAATTCACTTGCCAAAATAGCAACACCCTAAATCTGGTGTCACAGCTGTGCCTGGCAAACTATATTAGTATCCGCAAAAACATATATTTTGTTCTGGGGTTAAATTCACTTGCCAAAATAGCAATCCACTAAATCTGGTGTCACAGCTGAGCCTGGCAAACTATATTATTATCCGCAAAAACATATATTTTGTTCTGGGGTGAAATTCACTTGCCAAAATAGCAATCCACTAAATCTGGTGTCACAGCTGAGCCTGGCAAACTATATTATTATCCGCAAAAACATATATTTTGTTCTGGGGTGAAATTCACTTGCCAAAATAGCAATCCTCTAAATCTGGTGTCACAGCTGAGCCTGGCAAACTATATTAGTATCCGCAAAACATATATTTTCTTCTGGGGTGAAATTCACTTGCCAAAATAGCAACACCCTAAATCTGGTGTCACAGCTGAGCCTGGCAAACTATATTAGTATCCGCAAAAACATATATTTTCTTCTGGGGTGAAATTCACTTGCCAAAATAGCAATCCACTAAATCTGGTGTCACAGCTGAGCCTGGCAAACTATATTATTATCCGCAAAAACATATATTTTGTTCTGGGGTGAAATTCACTTGCCAAAATAGCAATCCACTAAATCTGGTGTCACAGCTGAGCCTGGCAAACTATATTATTATCCGCAAAAACATATATTTTGTTCTGGGGTGAAATTCACTTGCCAAAATAGCAATCCACTAAATCTGGTGTCACAGCTGAGCCTGGCAAACTATATTATTATCCGCAAAAACATATATTTTGTTCTGGGGTGAAATTCACTTGCCAAAATAGCAATCCTCTAAATCTGGTGTCACAGCTGAGCCTGGCAAACTATATTAGTATCCGCAAAAACATATATTTTCTTCTGGGGTGAAATTCACTTGCCAAAATAGCAATCCACTAAATCTGGTGTCACAGCTGAGCCTGGCAAACTATATTAGTATCCGCAAAAACATATATTTTGTTCTGGGGTGAAATTCACTTGCCAAAATAGCAATCCACTAAATCTGGTGTCACAGCTGAGCCTGGCAAACTATATTATTATCCGCAAAAACATATATTTTGTTCTGGGGTGAAATTCACTTGCCAAAATAGCAATCCACTAAATCTGGTGTCACAGCTGAGCCTGGCAAACTATATTATTATCCGCAAAAACATATATTTTGTTCTGGGGTGAAATTCACTTGCCAAAATAGCAATCCTCTAAATCTGGTGTCACAGCTGAGCCTGGCAAACTATATTAGTATCCGCAAAAACATATATTTTCTTCTGGGGTGAAATTCACTTGCCAAAATAGCAACACCCTAAATCTGGTGTCACAGCTGAGCCTGGCAAACTATATTAGTATCCGCAAAAACATATATTTTCTTCTGGGGTGAAATTCACTTGCCAAAATAGCAATCCTCTAAATCTGGTGTCACAGCTGAGCCTGGCAAACTATATTAGTATCCGCAAAAACATATATTTTCTTCTGGGGTGAAATTCACTTGCCAAAATAGCAACACCCTAAATCTGGTGTCACAGCTGAGCCTGGCAAACTATATTAGTATCCGCAAAAACATATATTTTCTTCTGGGGTGAAATTCACTTGCCAAAATAGCAACACCCTAAATCTGGTGTCACAGCTGAGCCTGGCAAACTATATTAGTATCCGCAAAAACATATATTTTCTTCTGGGGTGAAATTCACTTGCCAAAATAGCAATCCTCTAAATCTGGTGTCACAGCTGAGCCTGGCAAACTATATTAGTATCCGCAAAAACATATATTTTCTTCTGGGGTGAAATTCACTTGCCAAAATAGCAATCCACTAAATCTGGTGTCACAGCTGAGCCTGGCAAACTATATTATTATCCGCAAAAACATATATTTTGTTCTGGGGTGAAATTCACTTGCCAAAATAGCAATCCTCTAAATCTGGTGTCACAGCTGAGCCTGGCAAACTATATTAGTATCCGCAAAAACATATATTTTCTTCTGGGGTGAAATTCACTTGCCAAAATAGCAACACCCTAAATCTGGTGTCACAGCTGAGCCTGGCAAACTATATTAGTATCCGCAAAAACATATATTTTGTTCTGGGGTGAAATTCACTTGCCAAAATAGCAATCCTCTAAATCTGGTGTCACAGCTGAGCCTGGCAAACTATATTAGTATCCGCAAAAACATATATTTTGTTCTGGGGTGAAATTCACTTGCCAAAATAGCAATCCACTAAATCTGGTGTCACAGCTGAGCCTGGCAAACTATATTATTATCCGCAAAAACATATATTTTGTTCTGGGGTGAAATTCACTTGCCAAAATAGCAACACCCTAAATCTGGTGTCACAGCTGTTGCAGGCCCATTGTAAATCTGTCCATAAAAGGATACCTTTCATCCAGGGCCTAAATACTTGCCCTAAAAGAGATATTCCCCTAAATCAGTGGTTACTGCTGTGCCTGGATTAGTGTAATAAGCTACATAAACAAATAGGCAGATAGTGGTAGGTGCCTGTAAAAAAGGCCTGAATTTGAAATCAATACATTGGGCCAAATATTTTTTCCTTATTGTGGTGCTTGGTGAACGGTAACAATGAGGAAAACATCTAGTAAGGGACGCGGACGCGGTCGTGGTGGTGTTAGTGTACCCTCTGGTGCTGGGAGAGGACGTGGCCATTCTGCCACAGCCACACATCCTAGTGAACCAACTACCTCAAGTTCCAGTACCCGCCAGAATTTACAGCGATATTTGGTGGGGCCCAATGCCGTTCTAAGGATGGTAAGGCCTGAGCAGGTACAGGCGCTAGTCAATTGGGTGGCCGACAGTGGATCCAGCACGTTCACAACATTATCTCCCACCCAGTCTTCTGCAGAAAGCGCACAGGTGGCACCTGAAAACCAAGCCCATCAGTCTGTCACATCACCCCCATGCATATCAGGGAAACTGTCTGAGCCTCAAGTTATGCAGCAGTCTCTTATGCTGTTTGAAGACTCTGCTGGCAGGGTTTCCCAAGGGAATCCACCTAGCCCTTCCCCTGTGGTGGAAGACATAGAATGCACTGATGCACAACCTCTGATGTTTACTGATGATGAGGACATGGGAATACCACCTCATCGGAGTCCGCACGTCTCTGATGATGACGAAACACAGGTGCCAACTGCTGCGTCTTTCTGCAGTGTGCAGACCGAACAGGAGGACAGGGAGGAAGACTGTGTGGAAGACGATGCAGGGGACGATGAGGTCCTAGACCCCACATGGAATGAAGGTCGTGCCACTGACTTTCATAGTTCAGAGGAAGAGGCAGTGGTGAGACCGAGCCAACAGCGTAGCAAAAGAGGGAGCAGGGGGCAAAAGCAGAACAGCCGCCGCCAAGAGAGTTCGCCTGATACAGGCCACCGCCACCAGGGACCGAGCACCCCAAAGGCAGCTTCAAGGAGTTCCCTGGCATGGCACTTCTTTAAACAATGTGCTGACGACAAGACCCGAGTGGTTTGCACGCTGTGCCATCAGATCCTGAAGCGAGGCATTAACGTTCTGAACCTTAGCACAACCTGCATGACCAGGCATCTACATGCAAAGCATGAACTGCAGTGGAGTAAACACCTTAAAAGCAAGGAACTCACTCAGGCTCCCCTGCTCCCTCTTCTGCTGCTGCCTCGGCCTCTTCCTCCGCCTCGGGAGGAATGTTGGCACCTGCCGCCCACCAAACAGAGGATGTGCCAGCGACACCACCACCTGCGCCACCAAGCATCTCCACCATGTCACACGGCAGCGTTCAGCTCTCCATCTCACAAACCTTGGAGAGAAAGCGTAAATTCCCACCTAGCCACCCTCGAGCCCTGGGCCTGAATGCCAGCATTTCTAAACTACTGGCCTTTGAAATGCTGTCATTCAGGCTGGTGGACACAGACAGCTTCAAACAGCTGATGTCCATGGCTGTCCCACAGTATGTTGTCCCCAGCCGCCACTACTTCTCCAAGACAGCCGTGCCTTCCCTGCACATGCAAGTGTCCGATAAAATCAAGTGTGCACTGCGCAACGCCATTTGTGGCAAGGTCCACCTAACCACAGATACGTGGACCAGTAAGCACGGCCAGGGACGCTATATCTCCCTAACTGCACACTGGGTAAATGTAGTGGCGGCTGGGCCCCAGGCGGAGAGTTCCTTGGCGCACGTCCTTCCGCCGCCAAGGATCACAGGGCATCATTGTTTGCCTCCTGTAGCCTCCTCCTCCTACTCGGCTTCCTCCTCCTCTGCTTCCACCAGCTCATCCAGTCAGCCACACACCTTCACCACCAACTTCAGCACAGCCCGGGTAAACGTCAGCAGGCCATTCTGAAACTCATATGTTTGGGGGACAGGCCCCACACCGCGCAGGAGTTGTGGCGGGGTATTGAACAACAGACCGACTCAGTGGTTGCTGCCGGTGGGCCTCAAGCCCGGCCTGGTGGTGTGCGATAATGGGCGAAATCTCGTCGCAGCTCTGGGACTAGCCGGTTTGACGCACATCCCTTGCCTGGCGCATGTGCTGAATTTGGTGGTGCAGAAGTTCATTCACAACTACCCCAACATGTCAGAGCTGCTGCATAAAGTGAGGGCCGTCTGTGCGCGATTCCGGCGTTCACATCCTGCCGCTGCTCGCCTGTCTGCGCTACAGCGTAACTCGGCCTTCCCGCTCACCGCCTCATATGCGACGTGCCCACCAGGTGGAACTCCACCTTGCACATGCTGGAGAGACTGTGCGAGCAGCAGCAGGCCATAGTGGAGTTTCAGCTGCAGCACGCACGCGCCAGTCGCACTGCGGAACAGCACCACTTCACCACCAATGATTGGGCCTCCATGCGAGACCTGTGTGCCCTGTTGCGCTGTTTCGAGTACTCCACCAACATGGCCAGTGGCGATGACACCGTTATCAGCGTTACAATACCACTTCTATGTCTCCTTGAGAAAACGCTTAGGGCGATGATGGAAGAGGAGGTGGCCCAGGAGGAGGAGGAGGAGGAGGAGGAGGATGAGGGGTCATTTTTAGCACTTTCAGGCCAGTCTGTTAGAAGTGGCTCAGAGGGAGGTTTTTTGCAACAGCAGAGGCCAGGTACAAATGTGGCCAGCCAGGGCCCACTACTGGAGGACGAGGAGGATGAGGAGGAGGTGGAGGAGGATGAGGATGAAGCAGGTTCACAGCGGGGTGGCACCCGACACAGCTCAGGCCCATCACTGGTGCGTGGCTGGGGGATACGGAGGACGATGACGATACGCCTCCCACAGAGGACAGCTTGTCCTTACCTCTGGGGAGCCTGGCACACATGAGCGACTACATGCTGCAGTGCCTGCGCAACGACAGCAGAGTTGCCCACATTTTAACGTGTGCGGACTACTGGGCTGCCACCCTGCTGGATCCCCGATACAAAGACAATGTGCCCACCTTACTTCCTGCACTGGAGCGTGATAGGAAGATGCGCGAGTTCAAGCGCACGCTGGTAGAGGCGCTCCTGAGAGCATTCCCAAATGTCACAGGGGAACAGGTGGAAGCCCAAGGCGAAGGCAGAAGAGGAGCAAGAGGTCGCCAACGCAGCAGTGTCACGGCCAGCTCTTCTGAGGGCAGGGTTAGCATGGCAGAAATGTGGAAAAGTTTTGTCTCCACGCCACAGCTAACTGCACAACCACCTGATACGGAACGTGTTAGCAGGAGGCAGCATTTCACTAACATGGTTGAACAGTACGCCTGCACACCCCTCCACGTACTGACTGATGGTTCGGCCCCATTCAACTTCTGGGTCTCCAAATTGTCCACGTGGCCAGAGTTAGCATTTTATGCCTTGGAGGTGCTAGCCTGCCCGGCGGCCAGCGCTTTGTCTGAACGTGTATTCAGCACGGCAGGGGCGCCATTACTGACAAACGCAGCCGCCTGTCCACAGCCAACGTGGACAAGCTGACGCTCATAAAATGAACCAGGCATGGATCCCACAGGACCTGTGCCTCCCTTTGTGCAGAATAGACATTTCCCTCCCCATCAACCATGTATTCTTGTACTCTGGGGCACTTCTTTATTGAATCCTCATTTTTTTACTTTACCATGATCTTGCGGTGCAACCCAAAGTTGAATGAACCTCTCCTCTGTCTGGGTGCTGGTCCAAAATACATGAGAGTGACATTCTCCGTTGGTGGTTGATATGACGCATGATTCCTTGCTGTGGGACCTCTCTCCTCTGTCTGGGTGCTGGTCCAAAATACATGAGAGTGACATTCTCCGTTGGTGGTTGATATGACGCATGATTCCTTGCTGTGGGACCTCTCTCCTCTGTCTGTGTGCTGGGCCTAAATAAATGAGAGTGACATTCTCCGGTGGTGGGTGATATGACGCATGATTCCATGCTGTGGGACCTGTATCCTCTGTCTGGGTGCTGGTCCAAAATACATGAGAGTGGCCTTCTCCGGTGGTGGGTGATATGACGCATGATTCCATGCTGTGGGACCTGTATCCTCTGTCTGGGTGCTGGTCCAAAATACATGAGAGTGGCCTTCTCCGGTGGTGGGTGATATGACGCATGATTCCATGCTGTGGGACCTGTATCCTCTGTCTGGGTGCTGGTCCAAAATACATGAGAGTGGCCTTCTCCGGTGGTGGGTGATATGACGCATGATTCCATGCTGTGGGACCTGTATCCTCTGTCTGGGTGCTGGTCCAAAATACATGAGAGTGACATTCTCCGGTGCAGGGTGATATGACGCATGATTCCTTGCTGTGGGACCTGTATCCTCTGTCTGGGTGCAGGGGTCAGAGTCTCTCAAAGTGGCCTTCTCTTGTGGTGGGTGATGTGAAGCTGATGTTTGTGCCATCTGACATGGTTGCCGGGGTCCCATTAAATGGTGTCCTACTCCTGTGGTGGGTGATCTAAATGCCTGATTCTCTGCTGTGAAAACCCTCTCCTCCGCCTGGGTGCAGGGGTCAAAGTCTCTCAAAGTGGCCTTCTCTTGTGCTGGGTGATGTGAAGCTGATATTTGTGCCATCTGACATGGTTGCCGGGGTCCCATTAAATGGTGTCCTACTCCTGTGGTGGGTGATCTAAATACATGATTCTCTGCTGTGAAAACCTCTCTCCTCCGTCTGGGTGCAGGGGTCAAAGTCTCTCAAAGTGGCCTTCTCTTGTGCTGGGTGATGTGAAGCTGATGTTTGTGCCATCTGACATGGTTGCCGGGGTCCCATTAAATGGTGTCCTACTCCTGTGGTGGGTGATCTAAATGCCTGATTCTCTGCTGTGAAAACCCCTCTCCTCCGCCTGGGAATCCCAGAGACTGTCGCAGCCGAGGACCTTGCGGACACAGTCCGCCAGCTATTTGGCCTACTAGTAGGCCACAAGATAGCGGCCTCCATTGTAATCAAAAGAGCTCATAGAGCCCTCAGGCCTAAACCTGCAGCTGGTGACCCTCTGAGGGATGTGGTGTGTGACCTGATGAATTTTCTGGACACTGTTGCGGTACTGAAAGCGGCGAGAGCTAAAGGAGACCTCACCTTCGATGGCCATAGAGTGTTTTTGTTTTGCATATACTCCAGAATGTTATTAAGAGTGATCAGATGAATTGCATAGTCCTTCTTTGCCATGAAAATACCTAAATCCCCAAAAAAACTTTCCACTGCATTTCATTGATCTCATTAAAGGACCTACTGAGATCATTTTAATAATCGTCTTGTTAACTCAGGTGAGAATGTTGACGAGCACAAGGCTGGAGATCATTATGTCAGGCTGATTGGGTTAAAATGGCAGACTTGACATGTTAAAAGGAGGGTGATGCTTGAAATTATTGTTCTTCCATTGTTAACCATGGTGACCTGCAAAGAAACGCGTGCAGCCATCATTGCGTTGCATAAAAATGGCTTCACAGGCAAGAATATTGTGGCTACTAAAATTGCACCTCAATCAACAATTTATAGGATCATCAAGAACTTCAAGGAAAGAGGTTCAATTCTTGTTAAGAAGGCTTCAAGGCGCCCAAGAAAGTCCAGCAAGCGCCAGGATCGTCTCCTAAAGAGGATTCAGCTGCGGGATCGGAGTGCCACCAGTGCAGAGCTTGCTCAGGAATGGAAGCAGGCAGGTGTGAGTGCATCTGCACACACAGTGAGGCGAAGACTTTTGGAAGATGGCCTGGTGTCAAGAAGGGCAGCAAAGAAGCCACTTCTCTCCAAAAAAAACACCAGGGACAGATTGATCTTCTGCAGAAAGTATGGTGAATGGACTGCTGAGGACTGGGGCAAAGTCATATTCTCCATTGAAGCCTCTTTCCGATTGTTTGGGTAATCAGGAAAAAGGCTTGTCCGGAGAAGAAAAGGTGAGCGCTACCATCAGTCCTGTTTCATGCTAACAGTAAAGCATCCAGAGACCATTCATGTGTGGGGTTGCTTCTCATCCAAGGGAGTGGGCTCACTCACAATTTTGCCCAAAAACACATCCATGAATAAAGAATGGTACTAAAACACCCTCCAACAGCAACTTCTTCCAACAATTCAACAACAGTTTGGTGAAGAACAATGCATTTTCTGGCACGATGGAGCACCGTGCCATAAGGCAAAAGGGATAACTAAGTGGCTCGGGGACCAAAACATTGACATTTGGGTCCATGGCCTGGAAACTCCCCAGATCTTAATCCCATTGAGAACTTGTGGTCAATCCTCAAGAGGCGGGTGGACAAACAAAAACCCACTAATTCTGACAAACTCCAAGAAGTGATTATGAAAGAATGGGTTGCTATCAGTCAGGAATTGGCCCAGAAGTTGATTGAGAGCATGCCCAGTCGAATTGCAGAGGTCCTGAAAAAGAAGGGCCAACACTGCAAATACTAACTCTTTGCATAAATGTTATGTAATTGTCGATAAAAGCCTTTGAAACGTATGAAGTGCGTGTAATTATATTTCACTACATCCCAGAAACAACTGAAACAAAGATCTAAAAGCAGTTATGCAGCAAACTTTGTGAAAACGAATATTTGTGTAATTCTCAAAACTTTTGGCCACGACTGTAGACCCTCTTGTGTGCTTATTTGCATACAACCTCATATGCAGGCCCTTCTGACTGTGCATAAGTTCTTGTATTATATTTCTTTTAATATTGCCTTGTGTCACCCTGGAGCAGGTGTGCATTTCACTTCAGAGAAGCCAGATATATCACCTTCTCAGGAAGGAAAGGGTAGATGTGGCGCTATTGCAAGAAGCCCGTTTCAGGCATTCACACATCCCTAATGTGACCAGTAAAGTCCTCCCTGTATGGCATCACACTTCTTACACCTCGGCAGCCAGGGGAGTCTCCATAGGATTGGGGAAGAATGTCCCCTTTGGTAAAAAGAAAAGATCCAGCACTGCCGTATTCAATTGAAAAAGCCAAATACCTTTATTCCGTTGCATAAAATACAAGCGACAGCTTTGCCTTGACTCATGGAAACACACTCCTTGGTCTACGCGTTTCAGACACACCTGTCCTTAATCATGACCTCACCAGCTTCTTTTCCAGCAGGGTGTTTTAAAATCCACTGCACCAATCACAAACCACCTCTAATGATGGTATTATCCCTCACCTGGTACTTCAAAACTACTCTGCTGGAAGCTGGTTGTACGTCATTTAGTTACATACATAGTCAAACACGGCAAAACCGCAATCAATGAAAACGCGGCATCGGAATTGACTGATACAACAACCGCGGTTTTTGATGTAGTTAATTTGTGAGATTATGTATTAACTGTCAATGAGTTAGATGTACTAAGATTGGGACTCAATTTTGCTCCAACAAGGGACTTTGATGTCTCTCTGACCCTTTGTGATTTAAACAAATTTGTGAGGGATCTCACTGTGAAAAAACATTATTATGGGTCAGAGGACACCAATGTAACTCAGGAGCGGACCAGATGTGTATACAATGAATTTTCTGATCTAATGTTTGATGAACAGATATCTCTGATATATTTAAAGGGTCTGCAACGTGAGACTAGTGGTGTGGATGAAAATGACATACTCAAAAATGATGAGTTTGTCACACGCAATCCACACTACTATCCATTCTATTCACGTACTTCTGGTATGGAAATATTTCAGGATGTTGTGGAAAAGCGTCTGCTTGAACTACATGAAAAAAAGGACATAATAAGGAGCAAAAATAATGTCAGTAAGATACAAAGGGATGCTATACAAACACTTGGCAATAATAATGACATTATAATTAGGATGGCGGACAAAGGAGGTGCAGTTGTAGTTTTGAATAGAGAGAATTATAGAAAGGGAATGCTGAAAATACTTGAAGAGATCTCCACATATAAAAAGTTGATTAGTGATCCTTTGACTGAGTTTCAGAATACATTGGTTATTATACTAAACAAAGGACTCAGTCTGGGACTTTTTGACCGGCAACAATATGCATATATTAATGTTGAGACACCTATCACTCCCCTAATACATGCTTTGCCCAAGATACATAAAGGGCTCAATCCACCTCCGCTGCGACCCATAGTGTCTGGTATAGGTTCCCTCAATGAAAGATTGGGGGAATGGCTTGACAGTATCTTGCAACCTCTAGTAAAACGAGTCCCGGGTTTTTTGAGAGACACGGGTGACGTATTAAGGGCTTTTTATAGTAAAAAATGGGATGCAAGATTTGCATGGATATCCACTGATGTTGTCTCACTGTACCCCTCTATACCCCATGACGTGGCCCTCCTGAGCCTTGAATATCATCTGCACCAATATAGTAGATTCCAAGAGGAAGAAATTAATTTTATTCTTGAAGTAACTGACTACCTATTGAAGCACAATTATTTCATTTTTGATGGACAATATTATTTGCAGACAAAGGGTGTTTCAATGGGGGCCAAATTTTCCCCTTCCTTAGCTAATCTGGTTTTATCATACTGGGAGGAGAGATACATTTTCTGCGGTGACAACCCTTTTGTTAAATCCATTGAATGGTATGGCAGATACATCGATGACCTGCTCATCATATGGTCGGGTGATGTATCTGCCATACCCTTTTTCATTCAATATTTGAATGATAATAATTATAACTTACGCTTTACATACACTAGTAATAGTGATACAGTTGATTTTTTGGATTTGACGTTGAAGGGCACCGCAGGAAGTATTATTGAAACTTCCACGTATAGGAAACCAGTATCGGGTAACTCTCTTCTTAGGGCTAATAGCCAGCATCCCATATACACTATTAAATCCATCCCTGTGGGTGAATGTATTAGGGCAAGGAGGAACTGCAATACCCACATAGCATTTGAGAGAGAGATTGAGATCATCTCCAAACGGTTTCAGGATAGAGGATATGCACGGTGGATGATTGCCAGGGGCATCAACATAGCTCGCAAAAAAAATCGAAAATAATTGTTATTTGGCAGTGTCACTAGAAACAAACAGAGGACACAGTCGTCTCTTCCTACAATAGTACTTACCTACAGTAGACATTTTGAAAGTATCAAAAATATCATTAAGGACAGTGTTCCAATCTTATTTGAAAATGAAACAATGTATGAAATCTGTAAGGGTGGTATAAGAGTTGTGCCCAGACGGTCATCCACCCTATCCTCTACCCTGTCACCCTCGTTTTTCCAACCAACAAATACAAATACAAACACCAAAACATGGCACAAATACACGGGTTTAAGTCGTTGTGGAAGTCACCCCTGTAAAATGTGTAACTACACTACTCCAGTCAAAAAATTTGGTGATTCGGAACAGGTTAAGGAATATGACATAAAATCATATATTAACTGCAACAGCAGTAATGTAATCTATGTCATAAAATGTATTCAGTGCAACTTACTATATGTAGGTAGTACTACAAGGAAATTAAAAACCGAATTCTAGAACACCTAAATTACATTAACAATCCGTCCTATACGAATGTGTCAGGGGCTGCGAAACACTTTATTTCTTCACACAATCGACAGGTATGTTATTTTCAAGCATATGGTATAGAGAGGATTTTTCCATCACTAAGAGGTGGGGATATCAAGAAAAAAGTCTTGCAAAGAGAGGCCTTTTGGATATACACTTTAAAGACTAGATATCCCAAAGGTCTGAATTATAAAAGAGAGTTTATGCATTATTACTAATAATGAAAAATGGTTTGGCAGAGGTTTTTCCACAACATAATTAATTATAAATAGCATGTGCCATATATAGATATTGTATGGATTTTATGTTATGTCGGTATTCACACCATGCGTTTTCTTTGTTTAAAGAGGATGGCATGATAGAACCCATATACAATTTGAAGGTGGTATCATGGATCCATTGAAATAAGTATTAGTCCACGAATGGTGGTTTGTGTATCTATACTTCCACTTTCAATGGGTTTATTTTTAATTTTTTTTGACTATGTATGTAACTAAATGACGTACAACCAGCTTCCAGCAGAGTAGTTTTGAAGTACCAGGTGAGGGATAATACCATCATTAGAGGTGGTTTGTGATTGGTGCAGTGGATTTTAAAACACCCTGCTGGAAAAGAAGCTGGTGAGGTCATGATTAAGGACAGGTGTGTCTGAAACGCGTAGACCAAGGAGTGTGTTTCCATGAGTCAAGGCAAAGCTGTCGCTTGTATTTTATGCAACGGAATAAAGGTATTTGGCTTTTTCAATTGAATAAGGCAGTGCTGGATCTTTTCTTTTTACTATATACACAAGTCTTTGCTTGATGGTCCGTGCACTTCATCGGATTAAGCCACTAAGTCTACAGCAGGTGAGCTGGAGTTTTGTCTATCTCTTATGTCCCCTTTGCTCTGGAGGCTAAGATGGCAGACCTGCATGGGAGCTATCTGTTCCTTAAGGGCAAGATAGCAAACACCACATACACCCTGGCAAACCTCTATGCCCCCAATAATGGGCAAGTTTTGTGGCTAATCCACACGATTGAGACGCTCAAAGCCTTTCATGAAGGGTATTTAATCTTAGGAGGTGACCTCAATTTAATCTTTTACCCCACCAAAGATACAACTGCAGTTGATAGACCAGTCTCCAGAAGGCAGTTGAAGAAACTTCACCTGGCTCTGTCTGACTTGGGCTTTGTAGCTGGCAGAGAGGGCAGGCATAACATCAGCAAAGTTGTGCACGCGGCCACCTATGCCACCAGAAAGGGCTCACCCCTGGTGTTGCTGGGAACGGACGCAGAAAACGCGTTCGACAGGGTCAGTTGGCAATACATGGGCAGCTCATTGAACGCCTTTGGATTCCCGAGGGACTTTGTTCGCACAATTACTACCTTGTACTCAGCTCCATCGGCGAGAGTTTTAGTCAATGGAACCCTGTCGGACGCCTTCCAAATCAGAAATGGCACTCGCTAGGGGTGTTCCCTCTCCCCCACCTTGTTCATTCTTACAATAGAAACTCTACTACTTAAATTTAGACAGTCGCCCATAATCAAAGGTCTGCAGCTCGGGAGTTATACTCGCAAAATAGCAGCCTTCGCGGACGACTTGTTGTTGTTAACTAATCTGGAAGAAGCGTCCTTTGGTGCAATCTCGAACTTCAAAATCAATTTTGACAAGTCAGAAGCTCTAGGTTTCTCACTGACCCCTGCACAGCGCGCTAGAATTAAAGCCCTCCTGCCATTTAAATGGCCAATCCAATTAATAAAGTATTTAGGAGTCAATATTCCAAATGACCCGAAACATTTGTTTTAGCTTAATTACCCTCCATTGCTCACAAAAATTTCCTCTGTGCTTGCAAAAGGTTCCTTGTCCTACCTCTCTTGGATTGGAAGGTAAAAGTTCTGATGACATATGTCCTCCCACAGCTGATGTACACCTTTAGAGCCCTGCCTATCACAATACCTGGTAGCTTTATCAACAAAATCAAGGCTTCAATGAGTAGATACCTCTGGGAGGGCAAACGCCCTAGAACAGTGATGGTGAACCTTTTACAGACCGAGTGCCCAAACTGCAACCAAAAACCCACTTATTTATTAAAAAGTGCTAACACGGCAATTTAATCTGAATACTACAGTCCAATATAGTATATCTTCCATGTACTTTATCATTTAGCTATAATATCCTGCCTACATTCAGTGCACTGCCTGTGCTGTTAATAGTGAGTCCTGCACTGATGAATGGCAGGAAAAGTCTAAAGAGTATTGGTACACCATGGACGTTTCCCAGGGTGCAGGTGCCCACAGATAGGGCTCTGAGTGCCACCTCTGGCACCCGTGCCATAGGTTCGCCATCACTGCCCTAGAATATCCCTTCGTCTACTCACTTGTAGGAGAAAGCAAGGTGGCATTTCCCTCCCTGATGTCTCAGTCTACATACAAGCAATACACATGGAAAGGTGGTTGAACTTGACCAGACCAGGGGTCCTACTCTTGCATGCTGACCTGGAATTGTCCCTTTTAGGTAAAAATCAGCGTGACAGACTACGGTCCCCTACGAAATCCATGGATAACTCTAAAGTAGTGAGTGAACTTACCAGGGCAATGATTACGGCCTGGTAAAACTAAAGATCTTAATATATGTGCAGGGAAGGTGTTCCCACTAGCACCTTTATATGTCCTACACCACTTTCTAAGTCCGCAGCCCGGTGACCCATCAGATCATTGGTTCCTAGCAGCGCAAAATAAAATTGGGGATTTAATAAAGTTACCGACGTCCTCTGACTTTTACACTGCCCTTGGGGGGGACATAACACCCGGGAAAGATTTTATACATAGGAACGATTACATGCCGTAAATTTAGAAATTCTAAATATGTACCACTGCCCAACCGCTACGTGGTTGGAAAACTACACCCTTCTGCCGGAGTTACCTCCTAAGTGCACTTCGCTTATTTATAGACAAATATTGACTGCTAGGGACACTATTCCCCTGCACTGGCTTGCTGAGTGGGAAAGGGAGTTACAAATCACCCTAGAAGACGCTGGTAGAAAATGGGTCCAAGCCTGTTCGCATGGATTTTGTAAGTGCATTAAAATCCAGGAGAATTCAGTGAAGCTTATATTTAGATGGTATAGAACTCCTGAGTACCTATATAAAATTAACCTCCTCACTTCTGACCTCTGTTGGAGGTGTAATACTGCGACAGGATCTTTGTCACATATTTGGTGGCACTGCCCGGTACTGCAAGGTTTCTGGGACCAGGTGGGGCGAGTCATTAATCAGATATGTTCCACCTCCCTGAGGCTCTCGGCCCAGCTGGTGTTACTCTGGCTGCCTACAGGGGGCTTTTATCCTGGTGCAAAAAACCTCCCTACCCACCTATTAATGGCCGCGAAACTCTTAATTCCTCTGAAATGGAGGTCCACAGAGCCACCAAGTCTCAAGATGTGGCACGAAAAAGTACACCAGATGTGTCAGATGGAAGAGACCAGTTTTTACAGCTCTGGCAACCCTGGCTAACATATAAGAAAAGACTTACCCCACCTTCTAACGATTCGCCATAGGTTGTACTCTTTTAGAAGTATGTATATCTAGCGGCTTTCTCACCTTGTTGGAGTGACAAACAGAAAGAAAAAAGGAAGTACTTTTCATAACACCAATTGCAATGAAGCAAAAAGGGCACGGGCCCCTTTTAGCGATATTGTAGATGGTGGTACCCAGGTGTAGGAATTCCAGAGTGGTGTAGGGTGGCCTATAATGTCCCTTTAGGTGTTGTGCATGTGTCACGGGGCTCCTACCTGAATACACTGGACCCTAGGCATTGGCTCCGAAGCAATGAAAAAGGGGGGTTGATGAACGTATTTTTTTTCCGTGTCCGTTTTTTTGAGGACCGTATACGGAACCATTTATTTTAATGGGTCTGCAAAAAAACTGAAGTTACTCCATGTGTATTCCGTTTCCATATGTCCATTCCGCAAAAAAATTGAACATGTCCAATTATTGTCCGCATTACGGACAAGGATAGTACTGTTCTATTAGGGGCCAGCTGTTCCATTCCGCAAAATATGGAATGCACGCGGACATCATCCGTATTTTTTGTGCATCCTTTTTTTGCGGACAGCAAAATACATATGGTTGTGTGCATGAGGCCTTAGAGTGAAGCTGAGAGAGACTGAGGACCTGTGTGAGGAGAAAATCCATCGACATCCAGGTGTGGGATCACCCTTCTGTGACTAGAGCTGCAGCCAAGTGAAGCTGATTGTGTCCAAGACGTTGATTCTGTCCAGAGGAAGGAGATGGCCAGGAACGCTGATGAGAGCTGAGGAGCAAAGCAACATACACTGCGGTACCGCACGCTTGTTGGAAAAGCCTTTGTTCGATTCACAGTCACCAGCTGATGCAGAGCAGACCCAGATCAGTAAGACAGATCATGCACATACCTCATTACAGTGTTGGTGCCTAGAATCTTAGAGGCTGAGACCAGGCCTGTAGCCAGTTAGTTACAGTTTCTGTTTGTGTCAGGCCACAAGGATTGTTAACTGTTCATTACAAAGAATTCACATCTAAAGCTACAGTTCACACTGGAGGGCTGATAAGCTGCACTTCAAAACTCAAGCCAAGCTGGCGTTTACTCAGAAGAAACACTAAGGCCCATGCTACATGACCAGTTATTGGAGGGGGAATACTAAAGAGTATAATAAGATTGTAAGCCGTTGTGCTGTACTGCAAGCTAGCCCACACCACAAACCCAAACAGTTGTTCCTGATTTTTATGGTAATAACAGGTAAGGCAACAAAATTGGATATCTTTAAAAGCATCCTAAAATCTGATTGTGAGAGGTACAAAACGTATGGCACTAAAAGATTAAGGAACAAAAAGAAACCAATGTGGATAAATAGAAATGTAAAGAAAGCAATAAATGACAAAAAGAAATCATATAAATCACTAAAACAGGAGGGTAGCGAGGAAGCACTGAAAAACTATAAGGAAAAAAATAGAACATGTAAAAAACAAATAAAAGCGGCCAAACTAGAGACCGAGAGATTAATTGCCAAAGAGAGTAAAACTAACCCTAAAATGTTCTTCAATTATATAAATGTTAAAAAGTATAAATCTGAAGGTTTTGGCCCTTTAAAGGGTAATGACGGGGAAGTTGCAGAAAGCGACGGGAGAAAGCAAAGCTGTTAAATATTTTTTCTCCAATGTATTCACTGAGGAAAATAAACTGTCAGATGAAATGCTGAATGTAAAAATAAATCCCCCATTAAAAGTGTCCTGTCTTACCCAAGAAGAAGTACAATAGCTACTTAAAAAGATTAACATAGACAAATCGCCAGGATCGGATGGCATACACCCACATATCCTAAGGGAATTAAGTAATGTCATAGCCAGACCCTTGTTTCTGATATTTGTGGACTCTATACTGACAGGGAATGTTCCACAGGATTGGCGCATAGCAAATGTGGTGCCAATATTCAAAAAGGGTCTAAAAGCAGAGCCCGGAAACTATAGGCCGGTAAGTTTCACATGTGTTGTAGGTAAACTGTTTGAAGGTTCTCTGGGAGATGCTATCTTAAAGGATCTCAACGGAATAAGCAAATAACGCCAACGGCTTCATGAGGTCATGCCAAACAAATTTAATCAGTTTCTATGAGGAGGTAAGTTCTAGACTTGACAGCAGCGAATCAATGGATGTCGTATATCTGGACTTCTCCAAAGCATTTGACACTGTACCTTATAAAAGGTTAGTATATAAAATGAGGATGCTCGGACTGGGAGAAAATGTCTGTATGTGGGTAAGTAACTGGCTGAATGACAGAAAACAGAGGGTGGTTATTAACGGTAGATACTCAGATTGGGTCACTAGTGGGGTACCTCAGGGGTCAGTATTGGGCCCTATTATTTTTAATATATTTATTAATGATCTTGTTGAAGGCTTGCATAGTAAAATATACATTTTTGCAGATGATACTAAACTGAGTAAAGTAATTAACACTGAAGAGGACAATATACTGTTACAGAGGGATCTGGATAGATTGGAGGCTTGGGCAGATAAGTGGCAAATGAGGTTTAACACTGACAAATGTAAAGTTATGGACATGGGAAGGAATAATGCAAGTCACCCGTACATACTAAATGATAAAACACTTGGTAACACTGACATGGAAAAAGATCTAGGAATTTTAATAAACAGCAAACTAAGTTTCAAAAACCAGTGTCAGGCAGCTGCCGCCAAGGCCAATAGGATAATGGGTTGCATCAAATGGGGGCATAGACTGGGGGCGTGGTCTGGCCACCGAGGTGTGCGGATGCAGTGAAAGCGGGCTCCTGAGCTAGCACCGGCATCAAGCGACCTTCAAGCGACGGAATCAGCAGTGAACCAACAAAACTGGAAGATATTATCTCCTACCCTTCGGCTCTCATGACTGGGCGTAAGAAAAGAGCGGTGAAACAGTCGCAACTTACCAAATTCTATTTCACCAGAGAGGCGGACAGGGCCCAAGATGGCGCCGGAGACACAGCTACCCTCTCGCACGAGCGCCTAGACAATCATTGCGCAACTAAACCCTCCTTTCCGGCACTGAAAGGAGTCTCCCAGATCGCCCCTTCCTCTGACGCATCGGGGATTGAGCTGTCTACTCGCCCAGAGGACGGTGGGGACCCGAATCCCAGGCAGTAGGGAGAGACGGGACAGGCGATGCATGGCCCAGACACCGCTACTGACTCCCTTGCTGGCGCCGCTGCTGAGGCCTGTGAGGACCCGATTGAAGCGGATCTCCTGCTATCAGGTACTGTGGGGCAACAAACTGGCTCCCTGGATGAAGGGGAGGCGGCAATTTTAGCACTGCCGGTCTGCAACATAGCCCTCACGGACAACCGCCATGCAGGACATGCTGCTAATTTGCATGATATGTGCTCCCTAGTTGCCCCTTTGCGATCTGACTTGGAGGACATTGGGGCTAGAACCGACCATCTGGAACGCAAATTTGGGGAGTTTGCGGGGTCCCACAATGATCTCATAGACACTCCTTATGCTTTGGAAGCAGAAGGGGAGGCTATAAAAAATAAAATGGCTGTTTTAGAGGATAGGAGCCGCCGCAACAACATAAAGTTGCGGGGCATCCCAGAAACCGTTGCTGCTAAAGATATCACAGGATATGTGCAGTCGCTCATTAAAGCTGCTTTGCCGCATTGCTCAGACAAGGACTTGGAAATAGATCGAGCTCATAGGGTCCCGCGGCCGAGACACTTGGAGGAAAATGTCCCGAGAGATGTCCTTGCTAGAGTGCATTTTTATACAATCAAATAGCAACTGATGTCATTTGCCAGAAAAAATGAGTGGTCTCCCGGCTCCCTACCACAAGGTGTCAATCTTTCCAGATTTGTCAGCCGCCACATTGCGCCAAAGGAGAATCCTGTCCCTTATCACCTCTGCTCTCCAAGAGGCGCGGATCCAATATAAATGGGGTTTCCCAGTGCGCTTACTTATTCACCACAAAGGGGAACTGCATATGATCAGATCACTGGAAGAAGGTTTAAAGCTCCTGCAAAGTTGAAACATTTCTTCTCCACCACCCAGGGATTCCCAACGCGCATCTCCAAAAAGAATCTGAGGGGACTGGAACGAAACCCGCTGATATGGTTCACTAAGTGCTTCAGCTGCGCTGATGTGCAGCCCTTTTCTTTCTAGGTGCTTGTCTCTACTTTCACCTATCCTAGGTTTCAGATGGGACTATTGCCCTCAAAGTGGAGAACCGTATTGTCTCTCAAGGTTATTATGCTTTGCATTATTATGTTTATGGTTTATGCTTGTTATTTTTTCTGCTGTTTGGGTGACAACGTATCTTCACCTGGTGATATGGAAAAACATGTACCATTTGTTTCCACCTCTGTAATTAGGATGCAGACGCCCTGGCTGGGAGGCGTCGTGCATCTTCTATATACTCAGCTTTGCGACATTTATGCATTTAAGTTTCAACTGATGTATTATGGTAATAGTATTGGCTAGTTTAAATGTGAACGGGCTTAATAGTCCGATGCGCAGATCTCATTTATGGAGAGAGGCCAAAAATCTGAAATGTGATGTTTTGGGGGCCCAAGAAACACATCTCCTCAAACAAGACGCTCCTAGGTTACGCCACGCCCAATTTCCCCACTTGTTTAATTCTCATTCCAACTCCAAATCACGCGGGGTGGTAATAGCCATCAAAAACATTGTGGCATTTACGCATATTCATGACATCTGTGACTCAGTAGGCCGGTATGTGATCTTGATATGCACCCTGAATAATGTGCCTTTCACTTTGGTCTCCTTATATGCACCCAACTCAGGCCAAATTCAGTTTTTTAGTAAATTAATGAAACTAGTCAACAAACATAAACAAGGCCACTTAGTAGTGTTCGGTGACTTCAACGCCACCACAGACCCTTTGCTAGACACGACCTCTATTTCCAACAAAAAAACGCCCCTTCCCTAGCAACCACTTTATGGAAAGAGGATCTTTATGACGTTTGGCGAGTCCACAATGCGTCTGCCAGGGACTATACTTTTCACTCAGGGGTTCATAATGTGTATTCCCGCATTGATATGTATCTGACGGATAGATTAACCCTGCCCAAAATTATGGATTCCACTTTGGAGCTGATAAAGTGGCCCGACCATGCTGCGATAACTTTGAAAATTTCAGAGGAGAACGACCTCCCTCCTAAATACGGTACTTGTGGAGGAGTAACCCTATCCTACTCTCTAGTCCGCAGCATGGTCGGCGCATTGAGACGGATTTAAGGGAATTCTTTGGGCATAATGCCAAGGATGACATTGATCCAAAAACACTGTGGAACGCCCACAAGGCGTTTATCCGAGGGTCATTCATTCAGCAAGGGGCGGTGAGGAAGAGGAAGCTGGAGGAGATCACCTCCAAATTATTGCTTGAGATTCAGCAGTTGGAATCCAAAAATAAACAGGCTCCATCTCCCTCTTTAGCTGAGGAATTAAAACAAGCTAGGCAAGCATTGTGGAACCACATGTTAGAATCCTATGAAAAGGTGTTTAGGAAAACTAAATCCCGATATTATTCTCAAGGGAACAAGGCTGGGAAACTTCTAGCAGCTGGCCTTAAAGCACGACAGACGAAAAGTAGGATCCCCCACCTGATACATCCCATTACACAAAATAAACTATATTCTCCAAAGGACATAGCAGAGGGTTTTCAGGTTTACTATGCAGAACTCTACAATCTAAAAAATTCAATCCCAGCCCCCCCTGATCTGCAAAGTAGCATAGCATCTTACCTCAATTCTTTAAACATGCCTAAATTGACGACATCTCAGCTCAAGGCCCTTAATATATCAATTTCCATTGAGGAAGTCTTAAAAGTAATAAACTCCCTCCCCAGACACAAGGCACCGGGGCCTGATGGTTTTTCCAGCCATTACTATAAACACTTCAAACTACTCCTGAGCCTATACTTACGTGACTTCTGCCAGTCCGCACTGGAAACAGGCACTTTCCCTACCGAAAATCTTCAAGCCATTATCATTACTCTCCCCAAACCAGGTAAATCTCCGGACAGACCCCAAAATTTCAGACCAGTATGCTGCAATTTTGGGGCAATTCCAAAGAATGTGGAAAAGCGTGCCTTTGTGTCCGCAACCCCTCCAACACCTATTAGTGGTTGCTAATGTATGGTAATGGAGTACTGTGTACAGTTCTGGGCTCCTGTGAAAAAGGCAGACATGGCAGAGCTGGAGAGGGTTCAGAGGAGGGCAACTAAAGTAATAACTGGAATGGGGCAACAAAAGTACCCTAAAAGATTATTAAAATTAGGGTTATTTACTTTAGAAATAAGACAACTGAGGGGAGATCTAATAACTATGTATAAATATATCAGGGGTCAGTACAGTGATCTCTCCCATCATCTATTTATCCCTAGGACTGTGACTGTGATGAGGGGACATCCTCTGCGTCTGGAGGAAAGAAGGTTTGTACACAAACATAAAAGAGGATTCTTTACGGTAAGAGCAGTGAGACTATGGAACTCTCTGCCTGAGGAGGTGGTGATTGTGAGTACAATAAAGGAATTCAAGAGGGCCTGGAAGTATTTCTGGAGTATAATAATATTACAGGTTATAGCTACTAGAGATGGGTCGTTGATCCAGGGAGTTATTCTGATTGCCTGAATGGAGTTGGGAAGGAATTTTTTATTCCCCTTAAGTGGGGAAAATTGGCTTCTACCTCACAGGTTTTTTTTTGCCTTCCTCTGGATCAGCTAGCAGGATGACAGGCCGAACTGGATGGACAGATGTCTTTTTTCGGCCTTATGTACTATCTTACTATGTTACTAAAGCGTTGCTGTTTTAGTTGAGTCTGCCAGCAGGTAAATTACCGCTCTTACCTCCACACAAGGATCTCAGCCTTCTGGATGGGTGTATGTAAATTTAATTGTGCGTTACCAGCATTTGAGGTCATGCTCATTAAAATGTTTAAGTAACATAACACCTATATAAATGACCTATTGGGGCCACATAGATATGAAAATCTCACTTCTACAATTAAACGTAGGTCTATCCAGACCATTTGAAGTCCAAACAATCATAGAGTAATAATTACTTTATTACATTATCACAAAATATTAAAACCATAAAAAAAGAGTCCACGTTATAGAAGTGAGTTACATAAGTGAGGGACAACTGGTAAAAAGGCTAGTAAATACGTACTGTACATCAGAGCGAACAGAAACCATATTAATACATAATTTTATCAGAGCAGGTAAGAAACCCTAGTGACACATCACTAGGGAAGGGTTACTCTATTGGTACGATGTAAGTATAACCATATTTCCAAATATAGGATAGAATTATAAGCCATATACAAACCCAAGAATTCCTCTGCCCTACCAGTGTCCCTCACTTATCCAACGCGTTTCGCCAAACGGCTTTGTCAGGGGAAATGAGGGACAGTGAAATGGTTGTCAATATATACCCTAATAAAAAAGGATTACACAAATAACCTGAACATGTAATCCGGGTATCAAACATTGCTGCAAACGTACCTTGAATACATGGCGCCGGATTACATCTGGTAATGTGGTCCGCCCAGCCACATCATCTGACTGGCGCATCTATGCTTCTTTTGGCTAAGCAGAGGTACATCACACCATATATCATGATAATATTGCACAATATTCGGGATGTCCATACGCCTACTCCGTGGTATTACCAGATTAACCACTTCAGCCCCCCTAGCTTAAACACCCTTAATGACCAGGCCACTTTTTACAATTCTGCACTACACTACTTTCACCGTTTATTGCTCCGTTATACAACTTACCACCCAAATGAATTTTACCACCTTTTCTTCTCACTAATAGAGCTTTCATTTGGTGCTATTTCATTCTTGCTGACATTTTTACTTTTTTTGATATTTAGCTTTTTTTGATGAAATTTTTGCAAAAAAATTACATTTTTCACTTTCTGTTGGAAAATTTGTCAAATAAAACTACATTTCTCTACAAATTTTTCTCTAAATTTATTGTTCTACATGTCTTTGATAAAAAAAAATGCAATAAGTGTAAATTTATTGGTTTGGGTAAAAGTTATAGCTTTTACAAACTATGGTGCAAAAAACGGAATTTCCGCACTTTGACTTTCTAAACACCTGTCCTGTTTCCTGACATACCACAATGCCCAGACATTAGAAACACCCCATAAATGACCCCATTTTGGAAAATAGACACCCTAAGGTATTCGCTGAGGGGCATAGTAAGTTCATGGAAGTTTTTATTTTTTGTCACAAGTTAGCGGAAATGTTTTGTTTTTTTTCAAAAAATTTCATTTTCCACAAACTTGTGACAAAAAATAAAAACTTCCATGAACTCACTATGCCCATCAGCGAATACCTTAGGGTGTCTACTTTCCGAAATGGGGTCACTTGTGGGGTATTTTTACTGCCCTGGCATTTTAGGGGCCCATAAAGCGTGAGAATCCAAATGCGTAAAAATGCCCTGTGAAATCCTAAAGGTACTCATTGGAATTAGGGCCCTTTTGCTCATCTTGGCTGCAAAAAAGTGTCACACATGTGGTATCGCCATACTCAGGAGAAGTAGGGCAATGTGTTTTGGGGTGAATTTTTACATATACCCATGTTGGGTGAGAGAAATATCACTGTAAATTGACAACTTTGTATAAAAATTTTAAAAAGTTGTTGTTTACAGCGGTATTTCTCACACAAAGTATGGGTATATATAAAAATACACCCCAAAAGGCATTGCCCTACTTCTCCTGAGTACAGCAATACCACATGTATGACACTTTTTTGCAGCCAAGATGCGCAAAGGGGCCCTAAAACCAATGAGTACCTTTAGGATTTCACAGGGCAATTTTACGCATTTGGATTCCAAACTCCTTCTCACGCTTTAGGGGCCCCTAAAATGCCGGGACAGTAAAAGTACCCCACAAGTGACCCCATTCCGGAAAGTAGACACCCAAAGGTATTCGCTGATGGGCATAGTGAGTACAGGGAAATTTTTATTTTTTGTCAAAAGTTAGCGGAAATGGATTTTTTTTTTCTTACAAAGTCTCATATTCCACTAACTTGTGACAAAAAATAAAATTTTACATGAACTCACTATACCCCTCACGGAACACCTTGGGGTGTCTACTTTCTAAAATGGGGTCACTTGTGGGGTATTTTTACTACCCTGGCATTTTAGGGGCCCCTAAAGCGTGAGAAGCGGTTTGGAATCCAAATGAGTAGAAATGTCCTGTGAAATCCTAAAGGTACTCATTGGTTTTAGGGCCCCTTTGCGCATCTTGGCTGCCACACATGTGGTATCGCCGTACTCGGCAGAAGTAGGGCAATGTGTTTTGGGGTGTATTTTTACATATACCCATACTGGGTGTGAAAAATATCTCTGTAAATGACAACTTTTTCAATTTCTTTTTACAAAGTTGTCAATTTACGGAGATATTTCTCTCACCCAGCATGTGTATATGTAAAAATACACCCCAAAACACATTGCACTACTTCTTCTGAGTACAGCGATACCACATGAGTGACACTTTTTTGCAGCCAAGATGCACAAAGGGGCCCCAATTCCAATGAGTACCTTTTAGGATGGCATTTTTACGCATTTTTCTTCTCACACTTTAGGGCCCCTAAAATGCCAGGGCAGTAAAAATACCCCAAATGTGACCCCATTTTAGAAAGAAGACACCCCAAGGTATTCTGTGAGGGGCATGGTGAGTTCATACAAGATTTTTTTTTTTGGCACAAGTTAGCGGAATTTGATTTTTTTTTGTTTTTTTCTCACAAAGTCTCCCTTTCCGCTAACTTGTGACAAAAAATTTAATCTTTCATGGACTCAATATGCCCCTCAGCGAATACCTTGGGGTGTTTTCTTTCCAAAATGCGGTCACATGTGATGTGTTTGTACTGCCATGGCATTTGAGGGTCTCTGCAATCATTACATGTATGGCCAGCATTAGGAGTTTCTGCTATTCTCCTTATATTGAGCATACGGGTAATGAGATATTTTTTCCGTTCAGCCTCTGGGCTGAAAGAAAAAATGAACGGCACAGATTTCCTCATTCGCATCGATCGATGTGGATGAAAAAATCTCTGCCAAAAAATATGCAAGAAAAAAAAGAGGGGCCTGGCGATTGCCAGGACATAGGGGCTCCGCCCAAACATCCATACCCACTTCAGCTCCTATGTCCTGGCAAACGTGATTTCTCCATTCACATCGATCAATCGATCGTTGTGGAGGAAGACATCTTTGCCAGATTTTTTGATACAAAGTGTTTGCCAAAGCATATGAACTCCAACACCTCTCCTCAGCTCATATGCCTGGGCAAACGTACCTGTCCTGCAGAGGAGAAATCTCGTCTTGCAGCGCCGCATACACCGACTTCACGTGTCTTCTGACAGCAGCGCAATGCTTCTCTCAGAATTCACATCAGTGCTGCAGCGTTTTCATCGGTTGGTCCGTTGATCTACCTGGAAAATAAAGGGTGGTTAGGGGAAAAAAAAAGAAGAAAAAAACAGGCAGCAGGCACATAACTTGAACGTTACAAACTTTATAAAACATGAATAAAACCTGAACATGAAAAAAAACGGAACTTTTAAAACCTGAACTAACTCAAGATTTTTTTCTTGCTACCTGTTTAATTTTTTTTCTTTTTTAACCATATCACTCTTTATTTTCCTAGCAGAAACCTCTCCTTTCCCATGGGACAATGTGTAAAGTGTAAATCACACAGAGATGGTGAGAAGTACACTATACACGTTATCCTAAGTGAAAGGAGAGGTTTCTTCCGTTTCACACTTCTGCAGTAGCACAGCAGCACCGTCCCCTATGTGTTAGGGTCTCTCAAAACCTAGTATCCTGAGAGACCCTTGAGCCTGATTGTAAAAACTACCTGTGATGTGCTGTCCCTAGGTCCCTAAGTGTACCTGAGTGTGGTACTTCCGGAAACACTCCCCTAGGCATAGGGCAGGGTGGTCAGGACAGTCAGGACAGAAATAGCGGGTGTCACGCCTTATTCCACTCCTGCTACAGACACGACATCTTTTTCGGGGTGGCGGTTGGGATGAGGTACCGGTAACGACACTGGGGAAGTGTCGCTTGTGTAGACGGCTCACTACACTGGTGGATGGGGCCACAGAACCTCCTGGATACAGGAGATCCGAAATGATCTCTTCCTGGAATTTGAGAAAGGATCCTGTTCTCCCAGCCTTACTGTAGAGAACGTAACTATTATAGGCAGGCAATTGAATTAAATATACAGACACCTTTTTATACCAGCGTCTGGTGCGTCGGGAAATCAAATACGGGGCCAACATCTGGTCATTGAAGTCCACCCCTCCCATGTGGAGGTTATAGTCGTGGACCGAGAGGGGCTTTTCAACGACACTGGTTGCCCCTTCAATTTGTATTGTCGTGTCTGCGTGAATGGAGAAGAGCATGTAAACATCACGCTTGTCTCTCCATTTCACCGCGAGCAGTTCTTCGTTACACAATGCAGCCCTCTGCCCCCTTGCAAGTCGGGTGGTATCGAGCCGTTGGGGGAAGCCCCGGCGACTAGGTCGCACGGTGCCACAGCAGCCAATCTGTTCTAGGAACAAATGCTTGAAGAGGGCCACACTTGTGTAAAAGTTGTCCACATAAAGATGGTACCCCTTGCTCCCCAGGTAGTCAGGGCAACCGACCGGCTCCAGGGTCTGATCTTTTTCCTCATAGATCCGAAATTTGTGCGTAAAGCCTGTGGCTTATACAATTTGACCCCATACCGGGTGCGCTTGCTTGGGATGTACTGTTTGAAGCCAAGGCGCCCGGTGAAATGTACAAGGGACTCGTCTATGCAGATGTTTTGTGCGGGGGTATACAAATCTGCAAATTTCTGATTGAAATTGTCTATGAGGGGCCGAATTTTGTGGAGCCGGTCAAAAGCTGGGTGGCCTCTGGGACGGGAGGTGGTGTTGTCGCTAAAGTGCAGGAAACGCAGGATGGTCTCAAAACGTGTCCTGGACATGGCAGCAGAGTACATGGGCATGTGATGAATTGGGTTTGTGGACCAATATGACCGCAATTCATGCTTTTTTGTAATGCCCATGTTGAGGAGAAGGCCCAGAAAAGTTCTAAATTCGGAAACTTGGACTGGTTTCCACCGGAAAGGCTGGGCATAGAAGCTTCCCGGGTTGGAGGTTATAAATTGAGTGGCATACCGATTTGTTTCTGCCACGACTAAGTCATAGAGCTCCGCAGTGAAGAACAGCTCAAAAAACCCCAGCGCCGATCCAATCTGAGCTGTCTCCACCCGAACTCCTGACTGGGCGGTGAAAGGGGGAACTACTGGTGCGGCTGAAGATGGGGACAGCCAATCAGGATTTGCCAGCACCTCAGGGACTCTAGGGGCGCTACGGGCCTGTCTGCGCGGTGGCTGCGACGGGGGAATTACTGCACGTGCCACCGTACCAGCTTCAACTGCCCTTCTGGTGCTCGCCACTTCACCATGTTGTACGGCAGTTCTGGTAGAAGGTCCAGGACGGGCTGCGCTGCTGGTGTATGCCTCACCACGTAATCCGGCAGCGCCAGCCCCACTCTGCTGCCCTTGAAGCTGATCCTGCGCTACCTGCGGTCTAGCGACACAGGGCCGGGTACGCTTGGTGCTATCAGGGACCTCAACCTCCTCGTCCGAACTTTGGTTCAGACTGCCACTGCTCTCTACAGGTTCATATTCTGACCCGCTAGATTCGTCAGATAAGGGTTCCCATTCCTCATCCGACTGGGTCAGAATCCTGTAGGCCTCTTCAGAGGAATACCCCTTGTTTGACATTTGGGCGACTAAATTTAGGGGGTATTCCCTGAGACTACCCAAGAAAAAAAGCAAGCCTGTCTTACAAATGGGAGTGTAGCGAAGTACAGAAGCCGCTGCGATTGATAAAAAAGATCAAAACTGATTTTTTTATCGCCGCAGCGCTTGTGAAGTGATTGTGCAGTGATACCAAAAAAAAAATTTTTTTCTCACTGCGGCGGGGCGGGCGTGGGTGAACGCAGGTGTGGGCGACCGATCAGGCCTGATCAGGCAAACACTGCGTTTGGGGTGGAGGGCGAACTAAAGTGACAGTAATACTATTGTAGATCTGACCGTGATCAGTTCTGATCACTTACAGATACTATAAAAGTACAACCGCTGATTAGCGCTACGCTAATCAGCGAATCAGTGACTGCGGTGCGGTGGGCTGGGCGCTAAAGCTAACTACCTACCAAAGGGGCCTAAACTAAACTAAGCCTAACAGTCAATTGTAGTGAAAAAAAAAAAGTGACAGTTCACAAAAGTGACACTGATCACTTTTTTCCCTTTCACTATGTATTGACAGGTGATCAAGGGGTTAATTAGGGTGATGTGTAGTGTTTGGTGCACTTACTTGGGATCTGTGCTCTGTGCTGGGTCCAACCGATGAAAAGGACCCAGCACATGGCACAGATCCCTTATAACATCATTATATTTACAAATAAAACTAATGTTGATCATTTCTATAGGTGATTTTAAAAATCACCAGCCTGCCAGCGCTGATCATTGGCTGGCAGGCTGGTGACTCACCTCTCCTGAGTCCGGCGGTGCGTTCCACTTGCGTTCCACCGGACCCAGGAGCGCGTCAAGGAGGAATAGACCGACCGCCCGCCGGACGCATTCCTATGTTAGGCGGTCGGTAAGCGGTTAAAGATGGTTGCCATGTAGCATATACACATGCCCAAAACAAATGGGAATGCCCTTAGCTTACCCTAGATCACCACATCAAAGATGGCTACCAGCGCATGTCCAAAAGGCATGGAAATGCCCAGGCCATAGTACAACACTTACTCCATTCCAGCGTACCATGTGACCACTTCACGTGATCGCTGTACCAAGTAACTTGACGGTGGATGAATGCACAGGCGAGCATTTGCATATGACAATGTTTCAATACCATATAATGAACCCAATAATAAAAATACCCTCTCACATAAAACCAGATTCTATGTAGCCCATATCTATATGTAAAGACTGTATCCCTTCTATCGGTCCCAAAGTCATAATAATACAAATAAATAATATGAAAAAAAGATATAATTCTCTTTGTCCCATGATTACTGTATAGTAAAATACATAAAAGTGCAAGTGAAAACATGATTGCGTGATACTTTGAAACATTTTCATAATTCACTAAAATTACATAAATACACTGAGGGCAGCATAAAATACTGACAGAAATACTGATTTCAGCGGTGTGTCACTCATGAGCTAAAACTAAGTGGTTCCTGAGAAAGAACCAGCATCATAATCATTGCAGCCCAGGCCTTGAAAAGAGTCAAATCTATTTGAGAAGAGTCATGTTTATTCATGAATTCCTGCTCTCCCCGTACATCTGCTGATGACTGGCAGTTCTCTCCTAGAAAGAAAGGGAGAAAACTAGGTAGAAAACTGTCAGTCATCAGCAGGTGGGCAGGGAGAGCAGGAATTTATGAATAACCATGACTTTTCTCAGGTGGACATAACTCTTTTCCAGGCCTAGTCTGCAATGATTGTGATGTCGGTTCTCAGCAACCACCTACTTTTGAATTTGAAATGACAGACCGCTGAAATCAACTCATCTGTCTCTACTTTATTCTGCCGCTAGTACATGCTGCATAAAGTTTATGACAGGTCCCCTTTAAATTCATAGACATAACACCAAATTACTATGTTTTATAAATTGTGCCGTATAAAGTACGGTGTATGAAAATGTGAATACATATACACCCGTGTACTGAATTGTATTCATAACAGCTAAAGACTAATACCACTCAATATATACACATATATACTAAAGTATATTCATAACGGCTAAACATAAATACCACCCCATTATATATATAAGTAAATATGACCATGTGCACATCAATGAACAGTGAAGTTACAAAAGGGTGAAACAAGGGTGATGAAAAAGTGACAGGGTGAAAAAAAGTGAGAAGAAGAGAAATGATGTGCCCATTTAATATACTAACATAAATAACTATAAAATGGAAAACATGAAATCCCAATAATTCATATTGATAATACTCATTAATAAATGATTATATTTATTATAGTGACAATAAACCTCCACATTGCATCAATCCAAAACTGAAACCACCATACACATAAAAAGATTACAAAATAAGACGGATGGGAAAAATACCCATCCCAAAGATATAAGAATGTGACGATGAGATGGTAAGTGGACGGTATACAGGCCAAGAAGACAACAATCCTTTTCATTCATCCATATCATCCTCCATCAGATCTTCATCTAAGGGGAGCTACTTAAATAAAAAAGACACAAGAAAAAAATTATTTAAAAAAACAACATAATTAAAAACAACCAACTTTTTCCATGAAAGACTAATCAAACGAGGGGACCTACTTTAAAGAATACAGTGTATATCCAAGTGTCTGATTCCACAAACGGGGCAAAACTATTATACTCATTTAACCCCTGAGGGGACAGCGTACCTAATCTGTGAATTCACATAGACAATATTTTTTTTAGAATATGTAAAAAACTAATAAAAACTGCCAAACTAGAGACCGAGAGATTAATTGCCAAAGAGAGTAAAACTAACCCCAAAATCTTTAATTATATAAATGGTAAAAAATATAAATCTGAAGGCGTCGGCCCTCTACAAAGCAATGAGGGGGGTGTTGCAGAGAGCGATGAGGATAAAGCAAAACTATTAAATATTTTTATTCACTGAGGAAAATAAACTGTCAGATGAAATGCAGAATGTAAAAGTAAATTCCCCATTAAAAGTGCCCTGTCTGACCCAGGAAGAAGTACAACAGCGACTTAAAAAGATTAAAATAGACAAATCGTCAGAACCGGATGGCATACACCCCTGTATCCTAAGGGAATTAAGTGATGTCATAGCCAGACCTTTATTTCTGATATTTACGGACTCTATACTGACAGGGAATGTTCCACAGGATTGGCGCATAGCAAATGTGGTGGCAATATTCAAAAATGGTCCAAAAACAGAGCCTGGAAATTATAGGCCAGTCAGTTTAACATCTGTTGTGGGTAAACTGTTTGAAGGTTTTCTAATAGATGCTATCTTGGAGTATCTCAATGGAAATAAGCAAATAAAGCCATATCAGCATGGCTTCAGAAGGGATCGGTCATGCCAAATGAATTTAACCAGTTTCTATGAAGAGGTAAGTTCTAGACTTGACAGCAGCGAATCAATGGATGTCATATATCTGGATTTCTCCAAAGCATTTGACACTGTACCTCATAAAAGGTTAGTATATAAAATGAGGATGCTCGGACTGGGAGAAAATGTCTGTATGTGGGTAAGTAACTAGCTGAGTAATAGAAAACAGAGGGTGATTATTACCGTTACACACTCAGATTGGGTCACTGTCACTAGTGGGGTACCTCAGGGTTCAGTAATGGGACTTATTCTCTTCAATATATTTATTAATGATCTTGTAGAAGGCTTGCACAGTAAAATATCTATTTTTGCAGATGACACTAAACTGTGTAAAGTAATTAACACTGGGGAGGACAGTTTTCTGCTACAGAGGGATCTGGATAGATTGGAGGCTTGGGCAGAGAAATGGCAGATGAGGTTTAACACTGACAAATGTAAAGTTATGCACATGGGAAGGAATAATGAAAGTCACCCGTACATATTAAATGGTAAAACACTCGGTAACACTGACATGGAAAAGGATCTAGGAATTTTAATAAACAGCACACTAGGCTGTAAAAACCAGCGTCAGGGAGCTGCTGCCAAGGCCAATAAGATAACGGGTTGCATCAAAAGGGGCATAGATGCCCGTGATTAGAACACAGTCCTACCACTTTACAAATCACTAGTCAGACCACACATGGAGTACTGTGTACAGTTCTGGGCTCCTGTGAACAAGGCAGACATATCAGAGCTGGAGAGGGTTCAGAGGCGGGCAACTAAAGTAATAACTGGAATGAAGGATCTACAGTACCCTGAAAGGTTATCAAAATTAGCCATTATTCACTTTAGAAAAAGACGACTGAGGGGAGATCTAATAACTATGTATAAATATATTAGGGGTCAGTACAGAGATCTCTTCCATCATCTATTTATCCCCAGGACTGTGACTGTGATGAGGGGACATCCTCTGCGTCTGGAGGAAAGAAGGTTTGTACACAAACATAGAAAAGGATTCTTCACTGTAAGAGCAGTGAGACTATGGAACTCTCTGCCTGAGGAGGTGGTAATGGTGAGTACAATAAAGGAATTCAAGAGGGGACTGGATGTATTTCTGGAGTGTAATAATATTACAGGCTATAGCTACTAGAGGGAGTTGTTGATCCAGGGAGTTATTCTGATTGCCTGAATGGAGTTGGGAAGGAATTTTTTTCCCTTAAGTGGGGAAAATTAGCTTCTGCCTCACAGTTTTTTTTTTTGCCTTCCTCTGGATCAACTGTCTTTTTTCGGTCTTATATACTATGTTACTATGTTACTTCTCCAGGGTATCGGAGAGGACGAACGGGGAGTTTTCCTTGATTTGATAGACCTGTTAAGGGAAAATGAGACCAATTTAGGTAGGCGGAGTTTTACGTTGCATAAACCCTCCTCCCTTACTCCTACTTTGAGCATATTTTCTAATATTGCATTACTTTTCCAAGCTGTAAAGCAGGAAATTCGGAAATTGAAATCAGATCCTATTTGTGGTAAAAACCTTGGGAAAATGGAGATACAGACTATAAAAAATCTACAGTCTAACACATCCTTCGTTATAAAAGAAGCAGACAAGGGAGGAAATGTTGTTCTGTGGGACACGATGATGTATACACGTGAATACACATGAATCAAAAAGGCAACTTAGCAATGGTTATTTTTATTCTCCCTTACCTGCTGATCCCACTTCTGTGTTTAAAAAGAAATTGGACAAACTTCTAAACACGGCGCTTGATATGTGCATCATCACCAAGAAAGAGTTTTCCTTTATGGACGTTAGTCAACCTATTGTACCAACATTTTATATGTTGCCCAAGGTCCACAAGAACCTCCTAGACCCACCCGGAAGACCTATTGTGGCGGGCATAGGGGGTTTGTGTGAGCAGGCCTCTGTTTATATTGATTTCTTTCTTCAACCTCTTGTTTTAGGTTTAACATCTTACGTTCGAGATTCTCTTCATTTGATTGAGTTGTTGAGAGAGATTATACCTACATCTGATATCACCTTGGTAACCTGCGACATAGAGCTTTACACCAATATTGTACATACTGATGGAATTAAAGAGGTCAAACTCTTCCTGATGAATTCCACAATGGGGGAACCAGCCCACCACACTTTTTTTGGTGAGTTTACTTGAGTTTATACTCAGCCATAATTATTTCATTTTTGATCGGGTTTTTTATAGACAGATCTCCGGTACCGCGATGGGTGCACGTTGTGCGCCCTCCTACGCAAACCTTTTTTTAGGTTGGTGGGAGGAGACACACATGTACCCATCGGTATTTTTTCAAGAACATGTGGTGGGCTGGTTCGGTTATATTGATGATATCCTTTTTCTTTGGCAGGACCCCGTGGAGGTGTGTGAACAATTTATTCATTCTCTCAACCAAAATGAGAACAATATTCATTTGACTCATAAGATTTCCAAAACAGAGGTTGATTTTTTGGATCTTAAAGTACGCATCTCTGGCCAACAGATTGTGACTGCCCTTTATCGTAAAAGTACTGCAACAAACAGTCTACTCTATTATCAAAGTTTCCATCCTGCACATGTGCGAAACAGTATCCCTAAGGGCCAATTTTTGAGACTTCGTTGTAACTGCACGTCAGACTCAGATTTTGGAGAGGCATCGTGGGATCTTACTGCACGCCTCAAACAAAGGGGCTTCCCAAGGTAGGTGATATCTGGAGTGTATCAACTGGCAAAAAATTCGGGCCTGGATGAATTGTTTGTTCCTAAGCCCAAGATGAGGGATGGAAAGATACACCTTCTCACTCGATATAATAATTAGTGGACAAGTCTACATAAGATTCTCCGGACTCATTGGTTCCTACTTACCTCAGAAAAAAGATTAACTCCTTATATTGATCATGAACCGAAGATTGTTGCACGACCGGCTCCATCTTTAAAAGATAAACTTGTACGCAGTCATTTCCAGCAGCCTACACAAAATATGGGAAGAGGTATAAAACACATATCCATGCGGTCAGTGCAATGTTTGCCAGTTTATGGCCAATATCAATATTTTGGAAATTGATGGCACAACCTTGTGTCTGAAGAATGATGTTAATTGTCGGTCCACTAATGTGGTCTATGCCATTGTGTGCCCTTGTAAGAAGACATATGTTGGACAGACGACACAAGAACTAATAAAAAGAACTCAAAAACATCTGTCCAATGTGAGTTTGGCGGCACGTGGTAGAGCAAGAGGAAAAAAACCTTTAACCTCAGTTGCGGCACACTTTCTGCATCATCGTGGACGTAAATGCGGGGGCCTCAGAGTGTTTGGATTACAGAGGTTCTTCAATAATATTAGGGGTACACATATGATTCAGCAACTGCTTGGAGCGGAATCCAGGTGAATTTATAATCTGGGATTCTTAGCTCCCAAGGACCTAAATGAGGAGCTCACCTTCACCGGATGTTATACGTAATTTATTTTAGTGTCACATTACGGTTAGTTTTACTCATTATAGTTTACAAATTACAGGGGGATGTACATATATTTTTTACACATCACACAATTTGTTGGTAGGTTTAGGATATAATAGGTGGTGGGGATGTTTTTTTTTGTTTGTTTTTAGGATATTAGATACGGGTACACTTTCACAGGGTAAGGTACAGGTTAGTTTAGACAAAGTGTAATTGTAGGTCACTTGTCACCTAATTTATGGTTTGGATTGGTTGTAATATTCACAATTTTTGTTTTATTCACAGATTTTTTCACAGTTTTTTTCACAGAGTAACTGAATGAATTTTTGTCATCCAGCTCTTGGGTTGCATTGTGACACCTGGACTCCCTCCCTCAGTCCCCCTATTCATGAACTGCCGCCTATTGGACTATAAGCCATGGATCTTCTATATATAATTTAAGGCCATATTTTGTTTAATTAAATTGGGCTTGTCTAATGCTGTTTAATATTGTTTAATATGGATGTTCTTCATGATCATTTCTGAAAATCTTTTTTTTTTTTTTTTTTTTTTTGCAGGCAATTTGGGTTCTGGTGAAGCATAATTGGGATATTGTGGACTATATATCCATTGGGTCATCAGTTAGATGTATTATTTTTATGATATGATATATGTCTATTTTATTTATTTATTTATTTATTTATTTATCCAACACTTATTAATGTATTTATATTTTTATTATATTTTTTTCATAGCTTTATTTGTATACACTTAACTGATTAATAATTGCAATTATGTGTAGGTTTCATTATTGAATAAATATATATCGGTTTATTGATGGATTGCATTAACACACATTATAATGTACATTTTTATATGTGTATTATGAATTGCACTTGGTATCGGTAATTATGTCATAAATGCGTCGAATTTTTGTATATATTAGTTTTTAGATATGTAATTAATTTTCATGCATGTCACCAATCATGTCTATGGCGTACACATTTATAGATATTTTAGATTCATAGCATTTTTTATATACAGGGTCGTTAGCATGTCATTTTTTCATTTAGGTATGTACGATTGTATGCCAGTAATTGTCCATATCTGTTCCTTTGCTTCTTTCCATTTCCTTATTGCGCGGGCGCCGCGTCTGTCTGGCTTTCCCCGCCGTCTTCTTCGGCGGGGCGCCATGTTGGAGCGCGTTTTGGCTGCACTGGTCACCATGGGGGAGGCGCCGACACTGCGCTCTCATCTGCTACCTTTATTATTGCTTCAGGTGATTTATTTTATTCAATTATGTATAATATATAAACTCTGATCTAGTACACAGACCCTAGGTACCCCTGAGGAAGCCAGCAGAGTCTGGCGATACGCGTCAGGTTCTTTTTGTGGGTTCTTTTTGTTCCCTGGTCCACCTTGACCATATCTTGATAAGTATTATGCCCTGTTGCGTAGCTTTGTGTATTGTTAATGGCTTAGAATGTTGTAGTGTCTGTGCCTGGGCTTGTTTTATCTCATCCCACATAGGAGCTAGGACGGGGATTTGTGTGTGACAAATTCAGTCCACACTGCATACATTTGCATTGTATACAATGGTTTTAATCTTTCTTTGAAGTGTCTTGTGGTTTTTCAATAAATGAATTGTGATTTTACTTAGCTGTGCGACTCAGTCTATACAGTATTCTTTTTCTTTGTTTTGCTATTGTTTTTTTGTCATACCGGTTGTCAGTACGTAATTATATTTATATTGATTAGGTGTGCCCCTGTTTCCTATATCATTAATTGCTATATTTGTCTTTCAGGGTCCTGAATAACATACCATGTGAAGCTGTAATAGGCACTAATAAATAAAACTGCCAAAGTTATGTGTAATTTTTTGCATATCTTCCTTTCAGGAACTCCAGAAAGCTGGGTAACATAACATTAGGAGTACAGATAAGCGTATTTCATATTTTGAAATTTGTTCACGCTTCATTTGGTGGTAAAAGGTGAATTGCGTTATGGATTCCATTACCACGGACCATAACGCAATTCTATGACAGAATGCATAACAGAATGCCTTTAGAGGCATTCCCTTATTCATTCCATCATAATAGAAGTCTATGGCCTACATAACGGATCCGTCCCATTTCCGTTATGCAGGAGAGCACTCTAGCATAACGTAAAATGGACGGATCAGCCCATAGACTTCTAATATGATGGAATGAATAACGGAATGCCTCCCGTCATAGAATTGCATTATGGTCCATGGTCCATGGTAACGGAATCCTTAACGCAATTCTGCTTTTACCACCAAGCAAAGCATGAATGAGTTTCATAAAATGAAATTCGCTCATCTCTAATTAGGAGCTGTAATAGGGATTGCTGGATACTAAATGTACCTAATTAAATCCTCACTTTTGTTCCCAAATTATGTGATAGCATACCATTTTCTCCCTTCTGAGTCCTGAAAAACCTGGCCAACATAGAATGCGGGGCTGTAATAGGGAGTGCTGTTAGTTAAATGTAATGTACATAAATCCCTATTCTTGCTCCCAAATTATGTGATAGTGCCCCATATTTTTCTTTCAGGATCCAAGGAAAGCTGGGTAATATAGCTTGCAGAGATGTCATAGGGGCTGCGGGATACAAAATCTACCTAACTACAGGATATGGCCAGCAGCCGTTATGGGTGGACGCATGTGAGGGAACCTACTGCATGAACACTTTATCCTGATAGAATCCAGCTCCATCCTGCTAGTCTACTGATGTGGCAGCCAACCAGTACACTCACCAACTCCTGGACGCTCTGGGTGCGGTGTTTTCATGCTGTCTTGTGTCAATTTCAACAGCTTGCCTTGGACACCAGAGCTTTTGCAGTAGATTGAGCTAATCATGTGCTTACATATCCTACACTTCCTTGGGTGCCACAAGACTCCTTCATTTTAAAGACTGCAACCAAATCCAGCAGCTATAGCAGAAAAAAAAATGAACATATCAAAAAAACACAGCAATGCAAACTCTGCATGTTTCCAGACATTTGCATGGGGCTACAGAAGCAAAGGGCCACCTTTTATGTAAGTGAAATAACAGCTGAAAGAGTGAAATACTCTAAAAACCATGATATACCCAGTGAGACTGCATATTGTCCATGGGGAACAAACCATCTTCTTTAATTCACTGAGTGAGGTTTCCGAATAGTCGTCACTAAAGCCTACTGTGGGTTCACTGGTTCATTCATCATTACTTTGGATATGAGACCCGTGAATTTTCCATTCTTTCCCAAGTGGGGATAGTTCTGCTCGATTTATATTGCCGGACTAGCAATATTTACAACAAGCTGTTCCCCCCAGGGCCAATCATGTCCCAGGTTTTTAGGAACATTGGGGCACTAAAATGGCTCTAAAAAAGTCATAAAAAGGGCTAGAGGGCTGCAAAAGGAAGCAAAATGGGGGTAAGAGCAGGTCAAATGTGGATAGGGAAATTACTTAAAATAGCATCAAATATAAAAAAATATAATGATCTTGAACTAGGAGGCGGAGGTCAAAGTGGAGAAGGAGGCTGAAGAGGCGGTGGACATGGCGGTTTAGGTGGAAGCGGTGGTGGAGGAGGTTAGAATTGAGCGAACCCGAACTGTATAGTTCGGGTTCGTACCGAATTTTGGGGTGTTCGGGACACGGACCCGGACTCGAAGATTTTCAAAAAAGTTCTGGTTCGGGTCCGTTGTTTGGCGATTTCTTCCCGCTTTCATTCTGCTCTGATTAGTGTAGGGATAGGTGCAGTCAGGGCGAGATTAGGCAGGGAAAACTCAGCAAAAACACCTAATAAAGTGATTGATCTACAGCTCTAAAACATTAAACTTCTGCTAGTTATTGCTCACTGGTTTTTAGGCTGCCCAGAGAGTTTTTTTGTCATGTTTTTCTGGGGTGATCGGTGGCCATTTTGTGTCTTGTGGTGCACCAGCACAAGCTGCCACCAAGTCCATCAATCCATTAATATTAGTTTTTTTTTTTTGCTATATCCTACATCAGGGGTATGCCTGTACTTATTGTCACCCCTAGAAACTCAGGATAGAAATTTCTATATTTTATTGACGGGTAAAATTCAATTGCCAAAATAGCTATCCCCTAAACCTGGTGTTCCAGCTGTGGCTGGCTAAGTTTAATACTGTCCGGCAAAGGATATATTTTGTTCTGGGGTGAAATTCAATTGCCGAAATAGCAATCCCCTAAATCTGGTGTCCCTGTAGTGGCTAGCCAAGTTTAATAGTGTCCGGCAAAGGATATATTTTGTTCTGGGGTGAAATTAAATTGCCAAAATAGCAATCCCCTAAATCTGGTGTTCCAGCTGTGGCTGGCTAAGTTTAATACTGTCCGGCAAAGGATAGATATTTTTCTGGGGTGAAATTCAATTGCCAAAATAGCAATACCGTAAATCAGTGTTGCTGGCCAAGTGTAAATCTGTCCGTAAAAGGGTATATTACACTCAGAGTGTTAGCGTCTAAATACAAGGCCTGATAAATAAATCCTCTATATTTGCACACGCTACCGTGCATCTCCAAGTGTATTTATTTCCATAAAAGGGTATATTACACTAAGTGTTAAAATGTGCTGAAAGCATAATCCTCTACATTTGCACACACTATTGTGCATCTCCAAGTGAAATTCTGTCCGTAAAAGGATACCTTTCATCCAGGGCCTAAATACTAGGCCTACAATTGATATTCCCCTAAATCTGTGGTTACTGCTGTGCCTATATTAGTGTAATCACAGTACATAAATAGATAGCCAGATAGTGTTAGGTGCCTGTAAAAAAAAAGGCCTGAATTTGAACTCAATACATTGGGCCAAATAATTTTTTTATTATTATGGTGAACGGTAACAATGAGGAAAACATCAAGTAAGGGACACGGACATGGTCGTGGTGGTGTTAGTGGACCCTCTGGTGCTGGGGACAGCCACACAAACTAGTGAACCAACTACCTCAGGTCCCAGTACCCGCCAGAATTTACAGCGTTATTTGGTGGGGCCCAATGCCATTGAAAAACAAGCCCATCAGTCTGTCACATCACCCCCATGTATATCAGGGAAACTGTCTGAGCCTCAAGTTATCCAGCAGTCTCTTATGCTGTTTGAAGACTCTACTGGCAAGGTTTCCCAAGGGAATCCACCTAGCCCTTCCCCAGCGGTGGAAGACATAGAATGCACTGACGCATAACCACTTACGTTTCCTGATAAAGAGGACATGGGAATACCACCTCATCAGAGTCCGCACATCTCTGATGATGACGAAACACAAATGCCAACTGCTGTGTCTTTCTGCAGTGTGCAGACCGAACAGGAGGTCGGGGAGAAAGACTGTGTGGAAGACGATGCAGGGGACGATGAGGTCCTAGACCCCACATGGAATGAAGGTCGTGCCACTAACTTTCATAGTTCAGAGGAAGTGGCAGTGATGAGACCGACAGCGTAGCAAAAGAGGGAGCAGGGAGCAAAAGTAGAACAGCCGCCGCCAAGAGAGTTCGCCTGCTACTGTTCACTGCCACCAGGGACCGAGCACCCCAAAGGCAGCTTCGAGGAGTTCCCTGGCATGGCACTTCTTCAAACAATGTGCTGACGACAAGACCCGAGTGGTTTGCACGCTGTGCCATCAGAGCCTGAAGCGAGCCATTAACATTCTGAATCTTAGCACAACATGCATGACCAAGCATCTACATGCAAAGCATGAACTGCAGTGGAGTAAACACCTTAAAAACAAGGAACTCACTCATGCTCCCTCTTCTGTTGCTGCCTCGGCCTCTTCTTCCGCCTCGGGAGGAACGTTGGCACCTGCCGCCCAGCAAACACAGGATGTTCCACCAACACCACCACCTCCGTCACCAAGCATCTCCACCATGTCACACTGCGGCGTTCAGCTCTCCATCTCACAAACCTTGGAGAGAAAGCATAAATTACCACCTACCCACCCTCGAGCCCTGGGCCTGAATGCCAGCATTTCTAAACTACTTGTCTTTGAAATGCTGTCATTCAGGCTGGTGGACACGGACAGCTTCAAACAGCTGATTGCAGTGGCTGTCCCACAGTACGTTGTTCCCAGCCGCCACTAATTCTCCAAGAGAGCCGTGCCTTCCCTGCCCAAATAAGTATCCGATAAAATCAAGTGTGCACTGCGCAACGCCATCTGTGGCAAGGTCCACCAAAACCACAGATACGTGGCCCAGTAAGCACAGCCAGGGATGCTATATCTCCCTAACTGCACACTGGGTAAATGTAGTGGCGGCTGGGCCCTAGGCTTAAAGTTCTTTGGCGCACGTCCTTCCGCCGCCAAGGATCGCAGGGCATCATTTTTTGCCTCCTGTAGCCTCCTCCTACTCGGCTTCCTCCTCCTCTGCTTCCACCTGCTCATCCAGTCAGCCACACACCTTCACCACTAACTTCAGCACAGCCCGGTTAAACGTCAGCAGGCCATTCTGAAACTCATATGTTTGGGGGACAGGCCCCACACCGCGCAGGAGTTGTGGCGGGGTATACAACAACAGACCGACGAGTGGTTGCTGCCGGTGAGCCTCAAGCCCGGCCTGGTGGTGTGCGATAATGGGCAAAATCTCGTCGCAGCTCTGGGACTTGTCGGTTTGACGCACATCCCTTGCCTGGCGCATGTGCTGAATTTGGTGGTGCAGAAGTTCATTCACAACTACCCTGTCATGTCAGAGCTGCTCCATAAAGTGCGGGCTGTCTGTGCGCGCTTCCGGCGTTCACATCCTGCCGCTGCTCGCCTGTCTGCGCTACGGCGTAACTTTGGCCTTCCCGCTGAGGGCAGGGTTAGCATGGCAGAGATGTGGAAAAGTTTTGTCATTACGCCACAGCTAACTGCAGCACCACCTGATACGGAACGTGTTAGCAGGAGGCAGCATATCAATAACATGGTGGAACAGTACTTACGCACACCCCTCCACGTACTGACTGATGGTTCGGCCCCTTTCAACTTCTGGGTCTCTAAATTGTCCACATGGCCAGAGCTAGCCTTTTATGCCTTGGAGGTGCTGGCCTGCCCGGCAGCCAGCGTTTTGTCTGAATGTGTATTCAGCACGGCACGTGGCGTAATTACTATAAAACGCAGCCGCCTGTCCACAGCCAACGCGGACCAGCTGACCAGGCATGGATCCCACAGGACCTGTCCATCCCTTGTGCAGAATATACATTTATAACTACCTCCCCTTAACCATATATTCTTGTACTCTAGGGCATTTCTTTATTGAATCCTCCTTTTTTAATTTTACCATTATTTTGCAGGGCAACACAAAGTTGAATGAACCTCTCCTCCGTCTGGGTGCCAGGGGCCTAAATATCTGAAAGTGGCCTTCTTCATTGCTGGGTGACATTAAGCCTGATTCTCTGCTATGGGACCTCTCTCCTCTGTCTGGGTGCTGGGGCCTAAATAACTAAAAGTTGTCTGTTGGTGGGTGACATTATGGCTCTTTTGCTGCTATGGGACCTCTCTACTCTGTCTGGGTGTCAGGGGCCTATATGTCGTTTAACCATTTGTTGTCTTGGTGGGAGATATTAAATTATTTTTACTGTCTAATGACCTCCCCATTGTCTGGGTGTCAGGGGCCTAAATTTCGTTTAATTGCTTGCTGTCTTGGTGGCAGACATTTAACTCTTTTTGCTGTCTAATGACCGCCCCATTATGTGGGTGTCAGGGGCCTAAATTTCACGTACTTGCTTGCTGTCTTGGTGGCAGACAATAAACTCTTTTTACTGTCAAATTACCTCTCCTCTGTCTGGGTGTCAGGGACCTACATAAATGATAATGGCCTGTTCCATTGCAGGTTGACCTGAGGCCTGTGTTGCTGTTACGGGACCGCTCTCCTCTTTGCGGGTGCCATGGCCCTGAGTCTGTGAATTAGGCCTGTGGCACTGCAGGCAGACATGAATCCTTTTTGGCTGTGATAAGAACTTCAACTCCCATAGCATTCCCACCTGACGCCACCCCAACCTCCTATTCCACCTCCTCCTCCTCCAAGTTGCCAATTGATATTGGTTAATTTTTATTTATTTAATTTTAAGTAAATTCCCTATCCACATTTGTTTGCAGGGGATTTACCTACATTTTGCTGCCTTTTGCAGCACTCTAGCCCTTTCCTGGGCTATTTTACAGTCTTTTTAGTGCCCAAAAGTTCGGGTCCCCAATTACTTCAATGGGGTTGGGGTTGGGGTTTGGGGTGAAGTTTGGGTCGAGTTCGGATCCCGAACCTGAATATTTTCAGCCGAACTTCTCGAACCCGAACATCCAGGTGTTCGCTCAACTCTAGAGGAGTTAGCGAACACTGTTTTTGTACTTTTTGTATTTATTTTTTTCCTTTATTTATTACATAGTAACATAGTATATTAGGCCGACAAAAAGACATTTTTCCATCCAGTTCGACCTGTTTCCTGCAAGTTGATCCAGAGGAAGGCAAAAAACCCCTGTGAGGTAGAGCCAATTTTCCCCACTTAAGGGGAAAAAATTCCTTCCCGTCTCCAATCAGGCAGTCAGAACAACTCCCTGGATCAATGACCTATCTCTAGTAGCTATAGCCTAAAATATTATTACGCTCCAGAAATACATCCAGGCCCCTCTTGAATTCCTTTATTGTACTCACCATCACCACCTCCTCAGGCAGAGAGTTCCATAGTCTCACTGCTCTTACCGTGAAGAACCCTTTTCTATGTTTGTGTACAAACCTTCTTTCCTCTAGACGCAGAGGATGTCCCCTCGCCACAGTCACAGTCCTGGGGATAAATAGATGATGGGAGAGATCTCTGTACTGACCCCTGATATATTTATACATAGTTATTAGATCTCCCCTCAGTCGTCTTTTTTCTAAAGTGAATAACCCTAATTTTGATACCCTTTCAGGGTACTGTAGTTGCCCCATTCCAGTTATTACTTTAGTTGCCCTCCTCTGAACCCTCTCTAGCTCTGCTATGTCTGCCTTGTTCACAGGAGCCCAGAACTGTACACAGTACTCCATGTGTGGTCTGACTAGTGATTTGTAAAGTGGTAAGACTATATTTTGATCACGGGCATCTATGCCCCTTTTGATGCAACCCATTATCTTATTGGCATTAGCAGCAGCTGCCTGACACTGTTTTTTACAGCTTAGTTTGGGATTTATTAAAATTCCTAGATCCTTTTCCATGTTAGTGTTACTGAGTGTTTTACCATTTAGTATGTACGGGTGACTTGCATTATTCCTTCCCATGTGCATAACTTTACATTTGTCAGTGTTAAACCTCATCTGCCATTTCACTGCCCAAGCCCCCAATCTATCCAGATCCCTCTGTAGCAGAAAACTGTCCTCTTCAGTGTTAATTACTTTACACAGTTTAGTGTCATCTGCAAAAATTGATATTTTACTGTGCAAGCCTTCTACAAGATCATTAATAAATATATTGAAGAGAATAGGGCCCAATACTGACCCCTGAGGTACCCCACTAGTGACAGTGACCCAATCTGAGTGTGTACCGTTAATAACCACTCTCTGTTTTCTATTACTGAGCCAGTTACTTACCCACATACAGATATTTTCTCCTAGTCCAAGTGTTCTCATTTTATATACTAACCTTTTGTGTGGTACAGTGTCAAATGCTTTGGAGAAGTCCAGATATATGACATCCACTGATTCACCCCGGTCAAGTCTAGAACTTACCTCCTCATAGAAACTGATTAAATTAGTTTGACATGACCGATCCCTCATGAAGCCATGCTGATATGGTGTAAATTGCTTATTTTCATTGAGATAGCATCTCTTACAAAACCTTCAAACTGTTTACCCACAACAGATGTTAAACTTACCGGCCTATAATTTCCAGGCTCTGTTTTTGGACCCTCTTTGAATATTGGCACCACATTTGCTATACGCCAGTCTAGTGGAACATTCCCTGTCAGTATGGAGTCCGTGAATATCAAAAATAAGGGTCTGGCTAGGACATCACTTAATTCCCCTAGGATATGGGGGTGTATGCCATCCGGTCCTGGCGATTTGTCTATTTTAATCTTTTTAAGTCGCTGCTGTACTTCTTCCTGGGTCAGACAGGGCACTTTTAAAGGGGAATTTACTTTTACATTTTGCATTTCATCTGACAGTTTAGTTTCCTCAGTGAAAACAGTGGAGAAGAAAATATTTAATAGCTTAGCTTTATCCTCGTCGCTTTCTGCAACTCCCCCTCATTGCTATGTAGAGGGCCGACTCCTTCAGATTTATATTTTTTACCATTTATATAATTGAAAAACATTTAAGGGTTAGTTTTGCTCTCTTTGGCAATTAATCTCTCGGTCTCTAGTTTGGCAGTTTTTATTAGTTTTTTACATATTCTATTTTTTTCCTTATAGTTTATCAGAGCTTCCTGGCTCCCCTCCTGTTTTAGTGATTTATATGCTTTCTTTTTGTCATTTATTGCTTTTTTTACGGTTCTATTTATCCACATTGGTTTCTTCTTATTTCTTAGCCTTTTATTTCTATAAGGTATGCATCGATCACAATTAGATGTTACGATGCTTTTAAAAATCTCCCATTTTGTGGTTGTATTTTTATTTTTGAGGACTTTGTCCCAGTTAATTGGGCCTATGGCCTCTCTTAGTCCGGTATTCTTGTTCCTCCCTGTAAAAACTCTCGTTTGAAGGATAATTGGAAGGTTATTACTTTATGGTCACTATTTCCCAGGTGTTCCACGACCTGCTCGTCTGTTGTTCTATCAGATCTATTGGTTAATACTAAGTCCAGTATGGCCGTCCCTCTAGTTGGGTCCTGAACCATTTGGGAAAGGTAATTGTCTTTGGCTATTGCCAAGAACCTGTTTCCTTTATGGGATGTACAGGTTTCAGTTTACCAGTCTATATCTGGGTAGTTGAAGTCCCCCATAATAACAACCTCATTATGGTTTGCCGCCTTGTTTATCTCGTTTAGTAATAGATTTTCTGTGGACTCTGGTATATTAGGTGGTTTATAGTAAACTCCTATTAGTAATTTATTATTGTTTTTGGCTCCATTTATCTCCACCCACAATGACTCCACATTTTCGTGTCCCTCACAGATGTCTTCCCGGAGTGTGGGCTTTAGACAGGACTTTATGTAAAGGCAGAACCCCTCCCCCTCTCCGGTTTTGACGATCCTTTCTGAACAGATTGTAACCTTGTACATTAACAGCCCAGTCATAGCTATCGTCCAGCTATGTCTCAGTTATTCCCACTATGTCATAATCCTCCTCACACATCACTAATTCAAGTTCCCCAGTTTTATTAGTCAGGCTTCTGGCATTAGTATACATACATTTGAGAGGTTTATGCATATTTTTTGCCCTACACCTTTCCTTCTGAATTTTTCTAGTCCCTCCTTTCATTCCTCCCCCAGTCCCACTACCTTGCCCCCGGTCTCTATCTGCACTATCTTCCCCTCCTATAATGTCATTTCCCTCCCCCCCAGTCCCTAGTATAAACACTCCTCCAACCTTCTAGCCATCTTTCTCCCCAACACGGCTGCCCCTTCCCCATTGAGGTGCAGCCCGTCCCTACGATAGAGCCTGTAGCCGATAGCAAAGTCGGCCCAGTTCTCCATGAACCCAAAACCCTGCTTCCTACACCAGTTCTTGAGCCACTTGTTAACCTCTCTAATCTCCCTCTGCCTTTCTTGTGTGGCCCGTGGTACAGACAGTATTTCGGAAAATACTACCTTTGAGGTCCTTGCCCTAAGCTTTTCACCTAAATCCCTGAAATCATTCTTAAGGACTCTCCACCTACCTCTAACTTTGTCATTGGTTCCGATATGGACCATGACTGCTGGATCTTCTCCAGCCCCTCCCAGTAATCTGTCAACCTGATCTGCGATGTGTCGAACTCTAGCGCCAGGAAGACAGCACACTGTTCGGTGATAACGATCTTTGTGACAGATCGCCCTATGTGTTCCCCTAATAACTGAGTCTCCCACTACTAGCACCTGTCTGGCCTGCCCTGCTCTCCTGGTTCCCTGCTTACTGGAGCTGACATTCCCCTAACCAGCAAAGGAAGTGTCTGGCTGCAGCAGTGCTGTCCCTGAGCTGCCACCCCCCTCAGCTGCCAAACGTGCAAACTTGTTGGGGTGTGTCAGATCAGGGCTAGCCTCCCTGGCACTCTTCCCTCTACCCCCCTTTCTTACTGTCCCCCAGCTAGCTACCTCACTTTCCTCAGCCTCCTTACTGTCACCCTTCCCCTGAACTACCCCAAAGACTGCTTGCTCGGTGAGCAGCAAACTCTTTTGCAAATTGTCAGTGGCTCTCAGTGTTGCAATATGCCCGTTTAGAGACTCGATGTGCGATTCCAAACGGGTAATTTGCTCACATTTGGAACAAAGATATGCACCCTCAAACGGCTGTTCCAGGACTGCATACATCATGCAAGATGTGCACTGGACGGCATTGTCAATTGTGCAAGACATACTAATGGGGATTACACCACAAAAACAAAAAAATACAATATAATGTAGTAACAAGAACTGACGAATTTCAGTCCCCCACTGAAGTCCCTGAATCTGAAGTCACTTAATCTTAAGTCACATTTACACAACCACACACTTAATCAACCACGCGTCAAGACCAACCTCGCGTTATATATATATCTACTTATATAAGTATACTGTAAATGAAACTCAAATACACCAGCCTGTTTTTTTTTCCTCTGGATTCAAAAAGGAATTATTATTATTATTATTCTTAATTATTCTTAATTATTATTATTATTCTTTTTTATTTCCCAATGTTTTGGGGTCCAAATTTATAAAAAAAGAGAATGCAAAGAGAATTGCACTGGAGTATAACAATGGCTGGGTGCGAACAGTATACTTGTCTATTCAGCACAGGGTACGGATAAGTCCTGTGGGAGCCATGCCTGGTTCATTTTAATGAACGTGAGCTTGTCCACATTGGCAGTGGACAGGCGGCTGTGCTTGTCTGTGATCACCCCCCCCCCCCGCCATGCTAAACACACCTCCAAGGCGTAAAGGTCAAACTCAGGCCATGTGCCCAATTTAGAGACCCAGAAGTTAAATGGGTCAGACCCGTCAGTCAGTACGTGTAGGCGTGTGCACTTGGGGCTCAGACTGCTTGGCTGATTTGCAAGGGGGTGAGGTGAAAGACAGATGCCCATGGGCTGCAAGTGCCAACTCTGCCCTTTCAGCAGGGGACCGGGTGGGAGACAATGTGAAGGAACTGGAGGAACTGTTAGCCACCCAATCTGCTGACGCCTCTACTTGTTCGGGCCTCACCATTTGCACACCGGTATTCGGGCCTACAAAATAACGCTGAACATTCTGTCACCTACATGCACCTGAGGAAGATGTTTCATTTGGGCGTCTAGCTGGCACAGATCGACCACGTCCTCTCCCTTCAAAAGGACCTCCACCAACACCTGCAATACCACGACCAGGGCCAAATCCCTTATTTGATGCTTCCCTCATTCTTTGAAGTCACCCACTGAACAGATAGATTAACTATATTAATTTCCCTGTCAAGTATGCAGTGCAGGTGTACTTTACACAATAAACGGGTATATGTCGCCCACCTAACTAACAAATGGATTAACTATATTTATTTTCCTGTCACGTATGCAGTGCAGGTGTACTTCACACAATAAATGGGTATATGTCACCCACCTAACTAACAGACGGATTAACTATATTTATTTCCCTGTCACGTTTGCAGTGCAGGTGTACTTCACACAATAAACGGGTATATGTCCCCCAACTAACAGACTGATTAACTATATTTATTTCACTGTCACGTATGCAGTGCAGTTGTACTTTACACAATAAATGGGTATATGTCGCCCACCCCAGACAATTTAACTATATTCATTTCCCTGTCATGTATGCAGTGCAGGTGTATTTCACACAAAACATGGGTATATGACACCCACCGAACTTACAGACGGATTAACTATTATATCTTTGTGTCAAGGGTACAAAGATGTTGCATTGGACCCACAAAAAAATCGCTGTAGGTCATCCACAGAATTAACAGACAGATTTATTATTATCTTTCTGTGTCAGGGGTGCAAAGATGTTGCATTGCACTCACAAAAAATCGCTATAGGTCACCCACAGAATTAACAGCCAGATGAGATTCCTAACACTGTCCCTCACTTCAGCTGCCTGCTTCCTGTCCCTGCAATACTCAGAGATGATGGGCGGTGCTAAACGTGATCCAGCATATATAAAGGCTGGGTCACATGACGCACAGGCCAATCACAGCCATGCCATTAGTGGGCATGGCTGTGGTGGCTTCTAAGTGCCCACAGCTTAAAAGCTTGATGATTGGCTGCCCTGCAGCCTTTCAACAAGCTTTATTAAATGCCTGAACACCGAACTCTTCCGGCAAAGTTCGGGTTCGGCTCCTGGTACCAAAAATCGTAAAGTTCGGTACGGACCTGAAATTTACAATTCAGGTTCGCTCAACACTATTCAACAGCTTTACTTGAATAGGCTTGTATCCAGAAAATATTCAGTCTTTTTCTTGGCTCCAGCAGGTTTTGGGGTAAACTGGCAAGCAAACTTTAATATCTTGGTCTATCTTTCTCTGCTGTGCTAGACTCTGGCTTCAGTCTGGTTACTGGACTCTTTAGCAGTTCTGTTATATCTGCCCTTGGCTGTTTAAAACCTTGTGATACTCTGTATCTGTAAGGAGTCAGGGTACTCTATGAGCTGTTTCCCTTGGGAGCCTCCTGCTGCAGGAGGAAGGGGGGCATTCTCCTCACTGCTCCATCTTGTGTCTTTTGATCTCCACTGTCGAATCTAAACTGCCTATAGCTTGTGCAATACCTCACTTAGAAGGAAGCAGTACTAGCCCACTTCTGCCCAAAAGGGGGAGAATGGAAGGGTAAGTTCCATTCTATCTAAAGATATCTCTCTGCCAGATACACTGGCACATGCTGGTGAACCAGGAACAGTACATAAACATAACAGTTTCATACCAATACTATTAATGCACGTAGGAGGACCTAGAATAAATACCCAGATGTCATTATTGTTAGCCATTAGAGACGGTGGCAGGGTGTAGGAATGGTAGTGCCACTACATACCCCCTAACTTAAAACCAAGCCGCTCTCGGCTTGTGCTTAAAGTATGCTCCAGGGTTCCCTTAAAGTGTTGCTTTATACTACTTTCTGTAAACTGAAATAGCAATTGCTACCTACAGGTCTCTGCCCTTTTGAGTAGGGTGACTTCTTTCCCGTTTCCCTCTCTATAAACCCAGAAAACCAAAAAACGTCACAAGGCGATAATTCTTAACTTCCTTTTGTGTATATCGAGCCCTAGTACCACTGGAAGCATGGTGGGTCATTATCCCCCCCCCCCCCCCGGTCCTGTCACTCACCGACTGCCCAGCTCCCCACGCTTCCCCCCTCCTTCAGGCAGGCGGCTTGTGTGGGAGAATCCTGCAGCCCCTCCCACATAGAGCAATCAGGGAAGAGAGGACTGTGAGCTTCAGGAACGGGACCAGGTGAGTAGGTACTGTGTTTTTTGTTGTTTGTGTTGTTGTTTTTTGTAACAAAGAGAGGGCATTACTACTACAAAAGGGGCACAGAGAGCATACCTACTAAAAAGGGGCATAGACTGCATTACTACCATGAAGGGGCACCGAGGGCATTACTACTGTGAACGGGGCACAGCAGTCATTACTACTATGAAGGGTGCCCAGAGTACATTACTAATGAGAAGGGGGCACAAACAGGGCATAACTACTGTGAGCGGACATAACTATTATGGGGGCACAGAGTGGGCATTACAACTGTGAAGGTGGCAAAATGGTTTGTACCTGTGTGTGTCTGTCAACATCACCATGCTCACAGTGTTCCTATGTCTTTACACAGCTGCATCAGAACATTCTGTGCGTGGCAAGGAGGAAGAGGAGGCAGCACCACCAGCATGGAGTCCCATGGGAGAGGGACAGTGAGGAACACTAAGGACATAGGCAACACTACCACATGATCTGCACTATTGTTATCTGTGTTTTTACATATGACTGCAGGTAACACAGCTACATTTTCTGTACTCAGATAGCCATCACTGTTATCTGTGCGGTTACATAGGACTGCCTGTGATATCAACAACATTATCTGTACTTGTAATGCCCCAGATCTAGAAGGACAGTCTTGGATTTTGGTGGCTACTTGGATTTCATACTATTTTTAATGGGAGGGGGGCGCCATTTACATTTTTGCCTCAGGCAGCAGAAGAGCTAGAATCGGCCAGGGTTTCATTACTACATAATCCCACCACTATACAATGAAGGCCTGCAAATAGAAGGGTGGCTTCATCCTGTAATCCCTTCCTTCCATCAAGGTCTAATCATGCTTTACGCTTTGTACCCTTAATGAGTAAAACTGGTTCGCTTTCCATATTTTCCTTTTAGGTAGTGCTTCAAGGCACACAGAACCATATTTTTGGCAGCAGGGTTACCCTTTAAGGTAGTGGGACTGCTTGTGACTCTACCTGTTTGTCCTTCCTGTGTAGCAATAGCACAAGATCCCAAAGATACAGGATATACTGGCTCCTTCCCCTCCCAAGTTTGTGGAGGTAAAAAGGTAAAGGGCATATGGAAATACAGTATAATACCTAGGCTTTCAAAACTGACACAAGGCAAAGTGGGATCATTAGTACTTTTGAGTGCTCAGAGGCAGTCCATATGAGCAAAGGAGCAAAGAAGCAAAGTCCATACAAAAGTGCATAAGAAATCACATTGTTGTACCCGTCAAAAAAAGTCTATACAATGGGCAAATATACTTGAACGTTGCAAAAACTTTAAAACTTAATGCAAAAAATAGTGAAACCATATGGAAGGCTCCCTGTGGATGGTCAATGGCACGTGCTTGCAAAAACACAGACAGGGCTCCCACTATTGTTCTCATGAGGTAGCGCTAGTCTCAATTGGTAGTACAAAGTTACAAGTCTCTGCAGTTTTTAGTGAGTTCCCACTTAACTTGAGAAAGGGGAAAAAGGGTATTTGGCACTAACATGAGCAACTGGGAAACAGTTCTTTGCTGGGGCGGAGTCCTTACAAAGCATGATACTCTGGGTGAGGAACAACACGGGGCAACAAAACTAGCAAACAGGCCAACAACTTCTCACCCTTCAGATTCAGTCCATGCAGTGGCTCCGATTGTCCATGATCTTCTTCTGATTGTGGGTCCCTCTTTGCTTGAGCTGCTGAAGCTCATGAGGGGTCTCTCCTGCCCCTTGTCGGCAACATGTGAGGCATCTGCAGAGTTCCAGCACCCTCTAGTGGCCACTCCTGGTTTGAGCAGGGCTGAAGAGAGCAGAGGAGACCTCTCTTTTGCCAGAACGTCCTGCCAGAGCAGGGGGGCTGAGTACCTCCAGCTGTAGAAGGGCCTTTCATGGGGGCCTTATGAGAAGGGCTTCTCCAGGAGCTGCTGGTTGACGGTCGGCATTTTGGTTCATTGAGATCTGCACACCTTGCTTGGTGGTGGGTGCTCACAGAAGGTTCAAATATGTAGAAGAAAGTTCATGGCACACCACTATAATAGAAAGTATAAATCTTATAAATGTATTAATTCATATTTCATTTTTACACATATTGTGTTCCATCACATCCAATGTATAAGGGCATAGCATTGACGGTCGGCATCTTCCATGGCAGCTTGTACTGGATGATCGTCGGGCGGTACGAGAAAGCTATGGTCACCTGGGAGCCTAGGTGGAACATGGGTGATGGAGGTAGGGCTGGGATCAAGACCTCCAGTGTTGGCTGTGGACGTTCCTGGAATTGCAGGGCTCCTTCTTCTGTTTCCTTCAGGCAGCGTACCTGGGACGATGCTCCCAGATCCTCTGGCCAGTTTTTAGGTGCTGGAACCATGAGCTTGGATAAGAGGGTCACCTCGGCAGCAAAGCGGCCAATAGCGGAGCCCCTGCGGTGTATTTGGCCTGGTCCCCTGCATAAAGGCTGTGTTAGGCCAGGGGCAAGTAGTTCCACTTCACTGTCCTGTGGCCTACGAATAGCTCCTCTTGGGTCTCATCATCGGTGAGGAATCCACTCCCTCATTCCACAAAGAACCAGACCACAGTACCGAGGCGTCGTTTTATCTGCGGATGTCCCCGCTGCGGATGGTCTAGAACCTTGATCACGCACTCTTTGATGGCCTTTTTGTATTCCTACATGTAATTTGCATGGGCCACAACTTAGGCCGGGACTTCTGGATTCAGGCAGGTGGGGGTTACCGCAACTTCGGGAGGCGGAGTGGACGGTCCTCCAGATGCCCGCTTCTGCAGGGCAGCCTGAATCTCAGTAAGAGCTTCTTTTATTTCGGGCTCATCGCCCCACATCATCACGTCCCAGTGAGGTAACTGCTGTTGCGCCATCTTGATTTACTTAGTCTAGCAGGTAAGGATGGAGGATCCTGCTTTCTGCACTTGGGCTGATCCTTCTATTCCCGCGTTGGCTGGGTGAAGACGACATGGCCAAGATGACCGATTAACCCCTATTGTGCCAGTGAGCACCCGCTTGCGCTGTTTTGCTGGGGATAACAACAGTAAAGTCATCTTCTAGGGGGTCTGCAGACGTTGTAGGTGCAAAAGTAACATCCTGTTCATGATGCCAAATGCAACGGGCTGCTCCCCCAAGGGCTCCAGCAGGCTTTGAGGTAAACTGGCAGGCAAACTTGAATACCTTGCTCTGTCTTTCTCTGCTGTGCAAGACTCTGGCTTCAGTCTGGTTATTGGACTCTGTAACAGTTCTGGTACCTTTGGGTGTTAACCCCCTCGTGATATTTTGTCTATAACTGTAAGTAGTCAGAGTGCTCTATGAGCTGCTTCCCTTGGGAGACCCTGCTGCAGGAGTGGGGGGCATTTCCCTCACTGCTCCATCGTGTGTCTTTTGAGCTCCACTGTCAAATCTAAACTGCCTATATCTTCCTGCAACCCTTGGCTTGGTAGGAAGCAGGACTAGTCCATTTCTGCCCAAAAGGGAAAGAATGGAAGGGTAAGTTTCATTCTATTGAAAGATCTCTCTCTCTCTGCCAGATACACTGCCACCTGCTGGTGAACCAGGCACAGTACATGAACATAACAGTTTCATAGCAATACTCTCAATGCACAGTGTAGGAGGACCTGAAATAAATACACAGATTAAGTTATTGTTAGCCATTAGAGATGGTAGCAGGGTGTAGCAATGGTAGTACCCCGCTCCGGGGTACTACATATTGAAATAGTTTCCACATTTTGCATGTGTGCCGATTTATGATTTTTTTTTTCTCTGGTAATCTCCGTTCCATGGGTCCTTTATGAGTAGTGTTCCTCAGGTCTATGTAATTGATAATTATTTATTGTGGGGCATCCCTGGGTTTCTGTCCCAATATATGATCTATAAAAGGATACTGTTTAATATCAACTTGCTGGGCTTGTATATTGTGATCTTTCCAGGACATGGTTTTGCAATTCCCTGGCTGTTCTATTTGATAATTTTTTTTTATCTGGAATTTAACTATTTCGAACATAGTTTTTCTGACTACTGCTATTACCAGAGGCGTATACAGAAATCATGGGGCCCCATAGCAAAACTTAGTATTGGGCCCCGTCCCCCCACATATAAAGTACAACATTCGTAACTAATTTTATCTATCTTCTGAATCCAACCCCTCCCCCAGCTCTACTGTTAAAGACATGTGTGGATGAACATTACATACAGCGCACATACCTCTTAAATCCAGTGATGTCTCATCTTATGTAGAAGTTCTCTTTTGTCATCTTCTCCATTCGGACCAGACCGCCGTGTCTCGTCTCTGCAGAGTTTGACAAAAACAACGTAGATGCTTCACTTTTCTAGCATTATCCTCCTTTTCTTGGTGCCCCAACATTGTCATCCTGCTGCTACCCAAATACTGTGCCTGCTGTGATCCCCAGTGCCCCGGTAGTAGTAATGCCCTCCATATTGTGGTCAATAATAATGAGCAAAAGTACACACAATATTAAAAATTCCCTCATAGGGCCAGTAGTAGAAATACAGGCCCCTACAATGCCCCAACAGTAGCAAGGTCCCTCTACAAGGCACCCCTATAGAGCACACAGAAGTTATAAAGCCTCCTATAGAGCACAGAGTATTTATAAAGCCCTGCTGCAGTGTCAAGCGTAGTTATAATGACCCCCTGTATTGTAATACCCCCTGTAGTGCCACTACATAAAATGCACCCCCTGCAGTGACTATATATATATATATATATATATATAATATGAAAAATTCCACAGCACTTCCTTATCGGTGAAAAAAAGTTGCTAGTTTATTTTCGGGTAAAAAGAGACGTTTCGGTGCACCCAATGGCACCTTTCTCAAGCAGTGATAAAACATGGTGTAACATTCAGTATATTTATACATATGTGTTCAATAAATAAATTACATAATTAGTGACATATAAACAAATATAACATTGTGTTATATCTAGTGATCAAATATAAAATCATTCAAAAATTCATACATAATAGAAAGTGTATACAAAAGTGAAACTATTAATGCATAAGGATCCATAATTCATGATGTACTTCTACTCTAATAGCATAAGATATACTATATTGCAAATGATGAGTGACAGGTGTGACTGTTAAAACAATTAAAAACATTACTGGAGAAAGGAGACATCAGCTGTATTCGGCCACATGTTAGATTCTTTCGCGTCCACAAGACTAGACTGCGCATGTCTTTCATAATTTTGCTACTTCCTGACTGGTTGGAGTAAAGAGTATGGACTGCGCGTATCGCCGGAGTATGGGCGTCACGGCGTCATGACGTAACACGTCACCGCCTCATTCAACTAGACGTAACCAGTTGTTTTTACTTTGCCATGGCAATCCGTAGTCATAGAGAAAAGACGCCGATCAGGTACAACATCACACACACACGCCGTCATATGATCCCAGGTTTATGTGGGCTATGATGACTACACACCCTGACGATCCACGTTGTCCTGGCAACATCAACACGCCCACCCGTCGTCACATGATCACAGCTTAGTGTGGACCCGATCGGCGTCTCAAACTCAATCAAATATACACAATAAAAGCTGAACAGATCGAATCGCAATGTGCATAGGCAGTCAATACAAAAATAGTCTCTGTACCGGGAAAGCTACTGTAGATCCAACTAATAAAAAATAAGAGTATTACCACTGATAAATAATAAATAGCTGATTAGCTACTGGCGGATACACTGAACACTCCTTTTGTACCTGTCAAATTCTGGGCCACTTAACCCTCGGTTATTAAACATCATCCACCCCTTAAATCTGATGCTTGAGAAGATTAATGATAATATATTTATTTAAGGAGCCTAGGACCATATGTCATTTGTAGGCGTGCTCCAGCGATTCCTCGCTGGGACCGCCTACAATGACGCCCATACTCCGGCGATACGCGCAGTCCATACTCTTTACTCCAACCAGTCAGGAAGTAGCAAAATTATGAAAGACATGCGCAGTCTAGTCTTGTGGACGCGAAAGAATCTAACATGTGGCCGAATACAGCTGATGTCTCCTTTCTCCGGTAATGTTTTTAATTGTTTTAACAGTCACACCTGTCACTCATCATTTGCAATATAGTATATCTTATGCTATTAGAGTAGAAGTACATCATGAATTATGGATCCTTATGCATTAATAGTTTCACTTTTGTATACACTTTCTATTATGTATGAATTTTTGAATGATTTTATATTTGATCACTAGATATAACACAATGTTATATTTGTTTATATGTCACTAATTATGTAATTGATTTATTGAACACATATGTATAAATATACTGAATGTTACACCATGTTTTATCACTGCTTGAGAAAGGTGCCATTGGGTGCACCGAAACGTCGCTTTTTACCCGAAAATAAACTAGCAACTTTTTTTCACCGATAAGGAAGTGCTGTGGAATTTTTCATATTATATTTCCGTGGACATAGGGGATTGTCCTCCCAGCCACTGGCACTCCATTTCCACACCGTGGAACTCGCTGTGCGATCCAGTGTACATTTTTTTCTATTGTTTCCCTTTGGATCAGCACGCTAATTTTATTATTTTCTTTCTAACATGGAAGTACTGAATCTGCCTTATGATGAATCAACTGTATCGGGTACTTTTTCTTATTCACAAGATGAAGCGGAACGTATCTTGGGCGCTTTTCAGGGTGACGCTGGTTTCTTATCCACTCCCACCATACTTGATACCAAGAAGAATCTGGAATTTACCATTAAACGTATCATCTCATTGGAACTGCACCTCACCACATTAAGTGAGTACTATAAAGCTCGACGCATTCCCAGGGGGATGCGCATACAGGCTCAATCTACAATGTATATGAATGATGTTGATTTTAGATCCAAATATGAAGCAATAGCCAATAAATTTGCATTGGATCTTATGTTACTTAATATGGAATTCCTACAAAAGGATTTAACTATCTATTTGGAGAAAAAATCAGCATTAGAAATGACTTTGAGTACATTAATATCTTCTGATGACTACCTTGATATAATAACTAAATCTAAACCCTTTTATGACAAATTGAAAAAGGACATTCAAGACACTAAACGGAGTAAATGGCAACGGGACACCAATGATTACTTGAAGGGGACAGTGTACAATTGGAAAAACAATAATTCACAGATGAATTTCACATCACTGAGGAATGATAAAAGGAATATGCCTAGAAAAGTACAAGCTGAGAACAGCAGTCAGCTTTTGGCTGACACTTTTTTAGGCGAACATCACAAATCAATCACAAGAGACCAACATGACGAGGTGGCCGTAAAAGACACAGATTCACAGAAGAACAAGGGCAAGCGACCCCAGAGGAGAAGGAACTGAAGAACAATACAGTGGTAAATATATCTTCAAATGTTTTATCCTCTACTCAAATTAATGTACTGGAAAAGGGTTTGAGTTTTTGTCCCAATACACATACAAATTGGTTACAGGTGGAGTCTGATCTGTACCAATTTTTTAGAAGACTTAAACTCAAAGTTTGGTTCTTTACACATGTGAAGGACAGGACTAATATAAGAACTTCTGAAATATGTCTGACTGACTTTGATCTATTCCGGACTAGTGACTTTATTCCTCCATCAACAGATGCAATTGATGTCTTTATACAAGCAGTATTGAGGGACATTGGTACACTAAAAGAGTCTGAAAATAGTTTTTTTCGTCATCCCAATATGACTAAAAGTGAATGGGAAGCTTTGGGTGCCCTTGTCCATGACCACAGCATCACCATAAAACCCGCTGACAAGGGGGGTGCTGTTGTGGTCATGGACACAGGTCAGTACATAGCTGAGGCCATGCGTCAACTTTCTGATAACAATGTGTATATGAGACTCGGTGGGGACCCCAGGTGGGACATTGAGAGGAAAATTAAATCTATTTTATCAGACGGTATGTCTGCTGGTTTGATTGATACTCAAACCAGAGATTTTCTTACTATTGATCATTCCATCACTCCAATGTTGTATCTACTTCCTAAGATACACAAAAGTTTAGAACAACCACCTGGGAGACCTATCGTGTCTGGAAAAGGATCTTTGTTGAACAATATCTCCATATTTCTTGATAAAATATTGAGAAAATATGCTACTTCTGCAACGTCCTATATTGAAGATACAGCAGATTTTCTGAGAAAACTAATATATGTATCCCTGAGGGTGCAATCCCGGCCTCCTTTGACATTGTGAGTCTATATACATCCATTGAACATCGTTTTGGGTTGGAGGTGGTCAAGAGAGCACTACATGGCTCGCAATGGTCTGAGGACTGTCAGGATTTCATCCTTAAATTGTTGCATTTGGTTCTTACCTCAAATTACTTTTTGTTTGGGGATCATTTTTATCTACAGTTGAAGGGGACCGCCATGGGATCGAATGTGGCGCCCACTTACGCAAACATGGCGGTCTCCTTCCTGGAAGAATCACACATCTATGTGTCGCCCCACTTCTCACATGTCATGAGGTGGTGGCGATACATAGATGACATTTTTTTGATCTGGCTGGGTACAGAAGGAGAACTCCTTAGCTTCTTTGAGTTTCTTAACACAATTAATGAAGACATCAAATTTACCTTAGATTATTCATGTGATAGGATTAATTTCCTAGATACCACCGTCTCAATCAAAGATGGATGTGCTCGTACTGAGGTATATACTAAAAATACGGATAGGAATACTTTACTGCAATTTGACAGTGCCCATCCAAGAGCTATGGTCAAATCATTACCTTTGAGCCAGTTCATGCGTGTAAAATGCATTGTGAATGATGATATGATATTACAGTCTTCTTTTAACACGATGAGTGGGGCGTTTAGACAAAGGAGGTACCCCACCTCTTTGCTCAACTCCCACATTGACAAAGTAAAATCCCTTAATAGACAGGAGTTATTAGAGAAGAAACAGCATACGATTAGATCCCCCAAACAAATTAATCGCATTCCTCTAGTGACTACCTATACTGAGGAAAGTCATCATATTCGGGACATTATATATAAGCATTGGTCAATATTGCAGAGTGGACATAACAAAGTAGATGAATTCAAATCCTTACCACTGATGTCCTATAGACGCCCAAAAAACCTTAGGGATTAATTAGTACACACTGATATAGGCCCTCAAAAAAAGCTTGGTCAGCAGCTCTTGCATGCACAGAAAAAGGGCTGTTTCCCATGCTTAAATTGTGTCAACTGCCAATACATGGTTAGGGGCAGTGTATTTACCCATCCGCGGACTAATAAGACATATCCTATTAGACTCTTTTTGACATGCACATCTTTATATGTGATATACGTGCTTTGGTGTCCTTGTGGACTGATATATGTGGGGGAGACGTCTCTGGATTTCCGGACCCGCTGTAATCAACATAGGTACACAATCAGAAAGAAAAGAGCAGATCTTCCTGTCTCTAGACATTTTTTGGACATGTGTCACAAAGAAAGTGACCTTAAATGTATGTTGATTGATCATGTGCCTCCATCATGTAGAGGGGGGAATAGAAATCTAGCCCTAAAAAAATGTGAAATGCAATGGATAGTAAAATTGAACAGTCTTAAACCAGGGGGTCTGAATGTGGATTATAGACCATGGATCCTATAGAGCCCACCATGTACATGGTGTCCTCTGTAATCCCCCTTTTTTCTGTATGTGTCCTTTAATACATATAAACAAATTATCATGGTTTAATAGGTTGGATGGGAGGTCAGAGATTCCTTGGAACCATTTAGTCACCCTGACACGCGCCCATTGTTACGTATCCGCTCTTATGGTGTTAAATTATAAATTATAATATCATGGATGCTAATTGATTGTCAAATATTTATTGTGGCCTCTTTTATTTTTTCCAGCAGTCATTTTACCGGATTGAAAATGGAGACCTCAGCTGGGCCTACAAAATTTGGAATATGGGACAGATACGTATGGAGTATGATATGAATAAAATTTGCCTATAATTTTAGTCCCTGTATGGGAAAAGATAAGCTGTGGATCCTGAAAATTGTACTGTACTGATCCTTGAATTAGGTATTGTATAGTTGTGGCATGGCGGTTACACACACTGATTTTTCCGGGCACCAACCCGTTACGGTGGCTATGTCCTAACCCCCTCCTCACTGGTTATATATGAAAACATATTTTGAGCTTTACGATAGGGGTGGAGCTGATAAGACCGTTATAGGGTTTTCACATCGGTGACCTGATGTGTGCCCTAATGACAGCCATTGTAGGCGGTCCCAGCGAGGAATCGCTGGAGCACGCCTACAAATGACATATGGTCCTAGGCTCCTTAAATAAATATATTATCATTAATCTTCTCAAGCATCAAATTTAAGGGGTGGATGATGTTTAATAACCGAGGGTTAAGTGGCCCAGAATTTGACAGGTACAAAAGGAGTGTTCAGTGTATCCGCCAGTAGCTAATCAGCTATTTATTATTTATCAATGGTAATACTCTTAATTTTTATTAGTTGGATCTACAGTAGCTTTCCCGGTACAGAGACTATTTTTGTATTGACTGCCTATGCACATTGCGATTCGATCTGTTCAGCTTTTATTGTGTATATTTGATTGAGTTTGAGACGCCGATCGGGTCCACACTAAGCTGTGATCATGTGACGGCGGGTGGGCGTGTTGATGTTGCCAGGACAACGTGGATCGTCAGGGTGTGTAGTCATCATAGCCCACATTAACCTGGGATCATATGACGGCGTGTGTGTGTGATGTTGTACCTGATCGGCGTCTTTTCTCTATGACTACGGATTGCCATGGCAAAGTAAAAACAACTGGTTACGTCTAGTTGAATGAGGCGGTGACGTGTTACGTCAAGACGCCGTGACGCCCATACTCCGGCGATACGCGCAGTCCATACTCTTTACTCCAACCAGTCAGGAAGTAGCAAAATTATGAAAGACATGCGCAGTCTAGTCTTGTGGACGCGAAAGAATCTAACATGTGGCCGAATACAGCTGATGTCTCCTTTCTCCGGTAATGTTTTTAATTGTTTTAACAGTCACACCTGTCACTCATCATTTGCAATATAGTATATCTTATGCTATTAGAGTAGAAGTACATCATGAATTATGGATCCTTATGCATTAATAGTTTCACTTTTGTATACACTTTCTATTATGTATGAATTTTTGAATGATTTTATATTTGATCACTAGATATAACACAATGTTATATTTGTTTATATGTCACTAATTATGTAATTTATTTATTGAACACATATGTATAAATATACTGAATGTTACACCATGTTTTATCACTGCTTGAGAAAGGTGCCATTGGGTGCCCCGAAACGTCGCTTTTTACCCGAAAATAAACTAGCAACTTTTTTTCACCGATAAGGAAGTGCTGTGGAATTTTTCATATTATATTTCCGTGGACATAGGGGATTTTCCTCCCAGCCACTGGCACTCCATTTTCACACCGTGGAACTCGCTGTGCGATCCAGTGTACATTTTTTTATATATATATATATATATATGTTGCACCGTCTGTATTAATAGTATATAGAATGCCCCCCTTCCTCATAGTATATACAATGGCCCCCCTCTATAATATATATAATGCGCACCCTCTACCCTTAGTATATACTATGGCTCCCTCTTCATTATATAATTCCCTCCCTCCTTCCCCTAGTATATTCAATGATCGCTTCTGCACTATATTGAATGCCCCCTGTGTATATATATAACACACACAGTGGATACACACCCCTGGTAAAATGTCAGGTTTCTGTGCTTTAAAAAAATTAGACAAAGATAAGTCATTTCAGAACTTTTTCGACCTTTAATGTAAGCTATAAACTGTACAACTCTATTGAAAAACAAACTGAAATCTTTTAGGTAGAGGGAAGAAAAAATATAAAACTTCAGACTTCAGATGTGTTTTTGCAAAATGTTGCCTGGCTTGGATATTTTTCTTTGTAAGAAAGGGCTTTCGTCTTGCCACTCTACCCCATAGCCCAGACATATGAAGAATACGGGGGATTGTCATCACATGTACCACACAGCCAGTACTTGCCAGATATTCCTGCAGCTCCTTTAATGTTGCTGTAGGCCTCTTGGTAGCTTCCCAGACCAGTTATCCTCTCTTCTTTTTATCAATTTTGGAGAGAAGTCCAGTTCTTGGTAATGTCACTGTTGTGCAATATTTTCTGCACTTGATGATGACTGTCTTCACTGTGTTCCATGGTATATCTAATGCCTTGCAAATTCTTTTGTACCCTTCTCCTGACTGATACCTTTTAACAATGAGATCTGTCTGATGCTTTGGAAGCTCTCTGTGACCATGGCTTTTGCTGTGGGATGCGACTAAGAAAATTTCAGGAAAGACCAACTAGAGTAGCTGAACTTTATTTGGGGTTAATCATCGGCACTGTAAATGATGGCACATATATGCTGACTCCTATTTAAACGATTTTGAATATGATTGCTTAATTCTGAACACAGCTAAATCCCCAGTTATAGGAGGGTGTGCACACTTATGTAACCACATAATTTTTTTTTGTTTTCTTCCCTCCAACTAAAAGATTTCAGTTTGTTAAGGTTTGCTAAACCTCTTTGGCCCCCAGGATAGGATCCTAGAACTGAAGCCGGTTATACTTTGGGCTCGCTGATAATCACAATGTTGGGGCTGAGCTGCCCCTAGGTCTCATGACTGATGGTTAAGCGGTGATGAGGCCACGGTACATACAGGAGCATCCACATCTTCTCAAACATCTGATCTGCAGAAGTCTTGGGTTTTGGACCCCCACCGATCAGATGCCGATAACCTATCCAGAGGATAGGTCATCAGTTACAAAGAGTCAGATAGCCCCTTTAACTTACTCACCCTAAGGGAATCTGAGATTGGCTTTAGATACTACATTAACGACGGGAGAAACAATCCCAGTTAAACAGAGGCAAATCCCCCGGCACCCTGATGGCATACTAAATGACAAACATTTTGCTGTCCTGGTCACAAAAAGTATTTCAAGAATAAAACTCTCTCACTGGTTCCTTTGTATGAGGCAATTGTCAGTCCAAATTAAGTATAGATGTTTTAACTGCGCCAAAAGATGTGGCAGGTATGGTGTTACCGGATTATTTCTTATATTATTTGGTAGGACAATTGAAATGGTTATATTCATGGGTTTTACTACAGGATAGACCTAATTCGGAGCACCACTTTTGCTCCGATTTGCAGCTGAGTACTTGTGGCTCATTCTGGAGGGGGCGTCAGATTCAGGTTTGGCTCTCTTACCACTTCACAAATAAGAAGTTCAAGTCTGGGGGGAAGCTAAGTAAGAGGCTGGCCATCTTTACAGAAAGTATGCTTCTTTGGGATATCTAATATCGTATTGAGCACGTGATATAATTAGTGTCAATGCATCCGATTTACCACTGATATACATTCAGTAGGATATTTTCAAATCATGACCGGCAGGTGGGCCCAGAGGACTGGAGTTGAGAAACATTGCTTACGGCCTTTTAGATAGACATGTCAGTGCAGTCACTAACAGACAGCATACAGGAGGGCTGGGTGTGTAGCACTGTGGTGTAGGAGGGTGAAACAGGAAGGGAAGATCCTCTCTCCTGGAAATATTGTGCTTGATGCACAACAACCACACTGGCATGTAATTTAATGGATATTTTCTGCCGCACACTCACCTGCTGTTACTTGAGATTCCAGTAATCACAATGTAGAGTAGAGCAGATAAAAAAAATGAAGATATTGGCAACGTTGCAAGGAGGAGCCTTTGCAGCGCCACCGATATCTTCATCTTTTTATCTTCTCTAACCTACATGTCCAGTTCAGTTCTGAATCAGTTCTCCCTCAACAAATTATACTGTTTAACCTCTTAAGGATGAAGGGCGTACATGTACGCCCTGCGTACGGTCTCTAAAGATGATCCGCATGATTCTTGTAGCAGAGACAATGCCGATCGTGGACATTTAACCCCTCAGATGCCGTGGTCAATCCTGGCCCGTGGTCATCTGAGTGTGCACGATCGTGTGGCGATCGGAGGAGCCGGAGCGCGCCTGTAGTAGCCTGGGTTTCTATGAATGAAACCCAGGCAGCTCTGTAGTATTTCCTATGAAGCCTTGCCTGAAATAGGCTTCATAGGAAATATGCAATTTTTTCATTGGAATGTATGATAATCGCAGTCAAATGATTGTAAGTTATAGTTCCCTATGGGAACTATATAAAAGTGTAAAAAAAAAAAAAAAAACTTGTAAATTTTGTAATTTATACATTTAAATTCCTGTTTATTCCTGATTTTAAAGTCAAGGGGGGCCCTATCAGTTACTGACAGCTATCTCTGTATACACAGTCATAAAGGGAATGGAATGCTGTCAATTAGGGATGAGCGAATCGACTTCAGATGAAACATCCAAAGCCAATTCGCATAAAACTTAGCAAGAGCAAGAACTCCGTACATTATTAGAATTCATTAGCTACAATGAGCCGAAGTTATTGGGTCTCGCGAGACTTCGCGTAATGACTTCATAAATTAATTTGTACTCTAAAAAACCATATCCCGAACTTGGGTTCAGTTCAAAGATACCAATGCTCTGTACAGTATTAGAACGAAGTTTTATGCGAATCGACTTCGGATGTTTCATCCTAAGTCGATTCGCTCCTACTGTCAATCACTCATAGGACCCCCTCATTGGCTTCAAAGCCCAGGATGAGCAGGAATTTAAACAAATTAAAATAGTATTATAGGAAAAGATTCAGTATAACCTATGCCAGCTGCTCAGCTCCTCTTGCTCTATAACATGTTTCCTGTAGCTTACATAGTATTTTCATAGTGACAGGTTTCCTTTAAAGGAAATGTGTCATCAAAAATGTTATCTGCCCGTTAAAACCAGATAGTAACATCTTTTTATTTTTTCTAATCTATTTTTATTTTCTGATTATTATTATTATTTTCTGAACATTATTATGGGCGCTGCCATCTTGCCCCAGCTGTTGTTAGCAGCATTTACACAGCATGACAAAAATAGCTTCATGGTATTCCCATGGATCATAGACACAATGGATAGGAGAGGACCCTATTGACTTACATGGGAAAGCTTTCTAGGCCTGCTCTATGACCTGTGCAGAGGTCATTGTACAAGAAAAGAATAGATAAGATTTGACAATCGCCTACTGTGAATGGCGGATCCTGTCTTATCTATACACAGAGATTATATCATTACAGGCAGAATTAGAATGAGTTAGCTGCAGTAAAGGGATCTGTACAAACCAAGAAGTGGGGAAAATTAATAGACATTGTGGCCAGTGCAAAAACTGCAGTATTTTTGTTTTAGTTTAAATATGAATAATGACATGGAAAATTAAAAATACCACCAAAAATATTTAAAAACCGTAATTAGACTTACCGGTAATTCTGTTTCCCTGAATCCACCATAACGGCTACACATAAGTTTGACCCCTTGACCTCTGTAGGGGCAGGAACACACAGAGTTTAAAAGCCCCCACCCACACTCACCCATCAATGTTTCCAATTACCAAGTGGGTACATAAAATGATATATATATAGATATATATAGATATATATAGATATATATATATAAAAAAAATATTATTATTAATTTTTTTTGTGAGTATTACTTTATAATGTTTTATACTTGACCAAGTAGGGGCCTTATAAATCTTGTCAAGAGATACACCAGCTTTTTCTGCCCAGAAAACCGCCATTGCCCTGGAGGAATGAGCTCTAACGTTAGAAGGACCTGCAAGACCCATTAGGGAGTAACAGCAGGATATCGTGTTTTTTTCCCAACGACCTATGGAGGATTTGGAAAGCTTCTTCCCTTTATTGTGACCTGCAAACTGAATCAGAAGATTGGCATCCTTCTTAAATTAATTAGTAGCTGTCAGGTACTGGATAATTGTCTCCCTTACATCTAGGAGATGGAACTGTTCTTCTGTCAGGTTTTGTGGGTCTGTACAAAATGAAGGTAAGATGATTTCTTGGTCCCTATGGAAATCAGAGACCACCTTTGAAGGAAACCAGGATCTAATCTTAGCACTATCCTGTCAGGAAATATTGAAAGATAGGGTTCTCTGCAGGAGAGGGCCTGAATGTTATAGCTATTAGGAACGCGGTTTTAAATGAGAGGTGTTTAATTGAAATGTCCGATATAGGGGTAAATGGAGATTTTATTAATCCTCTTAGAACCAAGTTTAAATCCCATTGACGAACTTTTGGAGTTAAGGATGATCTCAGTCTAGATGCAGCACTTATGAATCTTTTTATCCATCTATGATCAGCTAGATTTGTATAATAGAAGGCCCCCAGGGTAGAGATCTGGACATTTAGTGTACTTGGTCTAAGACCAAGATCTAACCACCTCTGAAGGAAATCTAAGATTTTCTGGATACATGGGGATGACATATGCGGGGAAACTTCCCCCAACCAACTACAGTACCTTTTCCAGATTTTAAGGTAGATAGCTGATGTAACATTTTTCCTACTAGCCTTCAATGTATTAATAACTTTGTCCGAGAGCCCCTTGTTTCTCAAGACCTCGCTCTCAGGATCTAGGCTGACAGCTTGAAAAGACTGGGATTCTGATGAAGAATTGGGCCTTGTGACAGAATGTCCCTTTGCAATGGTATTTTCAAAGATTCTTCCAGAGCCTTCCTTTAGGATGGAGAACCAGCTTCCCTAGGGCCAGTAGGGAGCTATTAATATCACCATTACTGGGTCCATTAGTATTTTCTGCAGGACTCGAGGGATTAGAGTCCACGGAGGAAAAGCGTATGCTAGGTCCCATGTCCATTTAACTGAAAAGGCGTCTACTGCCCACGGCTTTTCTCTGGGATCTAAAGAACAGAAGTACCTTACTTCTGCACTTGTCTTTGAGGCGAACAGCTCTATTTGAGGCAAACCCAATTTTTCCGAAATATTCTGAAAGATTTCTTGGTTTAATGACAATCCCCACGGGTCGAATGTTCTTCTGCTCAGGTAGTCTGCCTTTATGTTTTCTGATCCCTTGAGATGGATTGCTGTAATGGAAAGGACGTTCCTTTCTGCCCAAAAAAACATTTTTTCCGTTAGCAGTTTCAAGCTTGGAGATCTTGTGCCCCTTTAACTGCTTGCCGACCGCCTAACGCATGCGTCCAGGCGGCGGCAAGTTTGTTCCTCCTGGACGCATCCGCGCGTCATCTCGCGAGACGCGAGATTTTCTGTGAACGCGCGCGCACGCGTTCACAGTGGCGCGCGTCTCGGCAGTTATACTGCAGCCTACCAGCGATGATCCATCGCTGGCAGGCTGTAGATGCTAAATAAAAAGCATCAAACATGTATATCAGATGCTGTTTTGTTAACAGCGTCTGATATACCTGCTACCTGGTCCTCTGGTGGTCCCATTTGCTGGGATCGACCACCAGAGGACTAGGTAGCTATGTAAAGTTGCACCAAACACTACACTATCCCCTCCCCCACCCCCCTCATCTATTAACCCCTTGATCACCCCATCTAGACCCCCTGATCACCCCCCTGTCATTGATCACACCCCTTGTAAGGCTCCATTCAGACGTCCATATGTGTTTTGCGGATCCGTGGATTCACAAAACCGCGGATCTGATCTGCGGATCCGCAGATCCTCAAAACACGGACACCGGCAATGTGCTTTCCGCATTTTGCAGATCCACACATTGCCAGAACTATATAGAAAATGCTTTTTCTTGTCCGCAATTGTGGACAAGAATAGGACATGTTGTATATTTTTGTGGAACGGAAGCGCAGACCCGGAAGCGCGGATCCGTAATTCCGGATCCGAGCGGGACAAAGTCTGTCCCCATAGAAATGAATGGGTCCGCAATTCCGTTCTGCAAACAGAATTGCGGACGTGTGAATGGGGCATAAGGGTCCCTTATCACCGCCAGTAATTTAGCTACTTGTTAGGTAGTTAGGGCCCAGCCCACCGCACCACAGTAACTGATTTTGGCTGAGATTTTTTCATCCACATTGATCGATGCGAATGAAAAAATCTGTGCCGTTCATTTTTTTTTTTTCAGCCCAGCGGCTGAACGGAAAAAAAAAAATCTCATTACCCGTATGCTCAATATAAGGAGAATCGCAGAAACTCCTAATGCTGGCCATACGTGTAATTATTGCGGAGACCCTCAAATGCCAGAGCAGTACAAACACCTCACAAGTGACCCCATTTTAGAAAGAAGACACCCCAAGGTATTCCGTGAGGGGTATGGTGATTTCATGCAAAATTTTATTTTTTGTCACAAGTTAGTGGAATATGAGACTTTGTAAAAAAAAAAAAAAAAATTTATTTCCGCTAACTTGTGCCAAAATTTTTTTTTTTCTGTGAACTCGCCATGCCCCTCACAGAGTACCTTGGGGTGTCTTCTTTCCACAATGGGGTCACATGTGGGGTATTTATACTGCCCTGGCATTTTAGGGGTCCTAAAGCGTGAGAATCCAAATGCGTAAAAATGCCCTGTGAAATCCTAAAGGTACTCATTGGTTTTAGGGCCCCTTTGCGCATCTTGGCTGCAAAAAAAGTTTCACACATGTGGTATCGCCGAACTCAGGAGAAGTAGGGCAAAGTGTTTTGGGGTGTATTTTTATATATACCCATACTTTGTGTGAAAAATATCTCTGTAAACGACAACTTTTAAAAATTTTTTATTCAAAGTTGTCAATTTACAGAGATATTTCTCTCACCCAGCATGGGTATATGTAAAAATACACCCCAAAACACATTGCCCTACTTCTCCTGAGTACGGCGATACCACATGAGTGACACTTTTTTGCAGCCTGGGTGCGCAAAGGGGCCCAAATTCCAACGAGTACCTTTAGCTTTTAGGCTACGTTCACACGACGACAATAAGTTGCGCGACAATTTGGGAACCACTACACTGCAACATTTGTAGCGCGACATTGATGTCACATTAATGTCGCGCGACAATTTTTATAATGGGAGTCTATGGTGGTGTCGCACGTGCAACATGCAACATGTTGCGACTGCGACACAACAGTCGCAAAAAATCCATCCCGGATGGATTTTCTCCGACTGTCGTGTCGCAGTCGCAGCATGTCGCATGTCGCACTGCGACACCATAGACTCCCATTATAAAAATTGTCGCGCGACAATAGTGCGACTTTTTGTCGCGCGACAATTGTCGTCGTGTGAACGTACCCTTACATGGCTGCTCACAATTTAGCCCCGCCCAAAATGCCAGAACAGTAAACGCACCCCACAAATGACCCCATTTTGGAAAGTAGACACCCCAAGGTATTCACTGAGGGGCATAGTGAGTCCGTCTTAGATTTTTTATTTTTTTTTGCCAGAAGTTAGCAGAAATGGAAACTTTATTTATTTATTTTTTTTCCTCAGAAAGTGTCATTTTCCGCTAACTTGTGAAAAAAAATGAAATGATACATGAACTCACCATGCCCCTCCGCGAATACTTTGGGGTGTCTTCTATCTAAAATGGTGTGATTTGGGGGGTATTTATACTATCCTGACATTCTAGCACCTGAAGAAATATGACAGGTGCTCAGAAAGTCAGAGCTGCTTCAAAATGCGGAAATTCACTTTTTTGCACCATAGTTTGTAAACGCTATAACTTTTACCCAAACCAATAAATATACACTTATTGGATTTTTTTTTTATCAAAGACATGTAGAACAATAAATTTAGAGAAAAATTCATATAGAAATGTAGTTTTTTTTTTTGAAAAATTGTACAACAGAAAATGAAAAATTTTACATTTTTATTAATAGCAAAAAAAGTAAAAATGTCAGCAACAATGAAATACCACCAAATGAAAGCTCTATTAGTGAGAAGAAAAGGAGGTAAAATTCATTTGGGTGGTAAGTTGCATGACGGAGCAATAAACGGTGAAAGTAGTGTAGTGCAGAATTGTAAAAAGTGGCCTGGTCATTAAGGGTGTTTAAGCTAGGGTGGCTGAAGTGGTTAAATAGGCAACAGTTGTGGTATTGTCCGAAAATATTTTTACGTTTTTTGCATAACATGACTTGAGATACTTTTAGGGTTTCCCAGACCGCTCGCAGCTCTCTGTAGTTCAAGGATCTGTTTCTTACTTCGTCTGACCACTTTCCCTGCCAGCTTGAGGAGGCCACTTTTGCTCCCCATCCGGAACCGCTTGAATCAGTCATGATCTGTATTTCTGGCACTGTTAGCCAGGCTACTCCTTTTGATAGATTCGCCTTTCCTACCACCAGTTTAAATCTAACTTTACGTGGTAAGGGATGCTTATCTTCTTGTCTAGGGAGGACTGCTTTTTGTCCCATTTCCCTATAATCCAGGATTGTGTTACTCTGCTGTGAGCCTGACACCATGCTACTGTTGTAATGCATGAGGTCATCAGTCCCAGGATGCTCATGGCTCCTCTGATAGAGCACGGTTTCTTTATTTTCTCCCTGAAAGACTCCATCTTTTCCTGTCGGAGGGATGATTGTTGGGATATTGAATCTAGCAAAAAGAACTTACTTTTTGATGACGGGATTAGGAAAGATTTTCTTACATTTATCAACCAGCCCAATTCTAAGACTTTTTGTAGCACATATTCGATCTGTCTGGTACCGTAGTTTCTAATTCTGAGATCCCTACTATAAGGAAATCGTCTAAGTAAGGAAAAATTAGTAGCCCTTCTAGTCTGAGGGGAGATATCATCTCTACTACCAACTTTGTGAAGACCTTCGGGGCAGCCGATATACCGAATGGTAGAGTGATGAATTGAAAATGATAGATTATGCCCACTTCATTTTTTTATCGCAAATCTGAGATATTTTAGCGACTTTGCATGGATGGGAACGTGGTAGTAGGCATCTTTTAGGTCCACGGATGTCATATAGGCTTCCTTCTTGATTAGGGGGATGATTGACAAAATTGATTCCATTTTGAATTTCCTGTAAGTTACTGATTTGTTTTAACCTTTTAAGTTTATAACAGTACGGAAAGAGCCGTTCGGTTTTTGAACTAGGAATAATTTTTAATAGAAGCCCTTTCCTATTTCCGACTCGGGCACTTCTATCACTACTCTCGATTTTTTAAAATCCAGGACCCCGTGCCAAATTTTTGATAAAACACTCTGACTGTGGGACATGATTTGAAATCTTCTTGGAGGGGTTGAGGAAAATTCTTGTAACCATTTTTCACGATGTCTAGAGCCCAGGGATTTTGGGTTACTGCTTCCCACTGGGTCAGAAATTTTCTCAACCTTCCTCCTACCCTGGCGTCATTGTTTCTCATTTTGTTTGTTCTGGGGATTAAGAAGAAACCCTCTACCTTTGCCCCCTTTCTGATAGCTCCAACATCCCGTTTTGCTCTTTCCCCTGTAGGATTTGGACTGTGAACTAAAGGGACGAAAAAGTTTCCTCTTATTCTCCTTAGGGAACCCTTTCTTTATGTCGGCCGCCTTCTCTACGATTGCATCTAGTACAGGGCCAAATACGTATTCTCCTGAAAAGGCAATTCAGCACAGTTTTGCCTTGGAGGTCCCATCACCTCCCCAGGATTTAATCCATAGTGCTCATCTGGCTGAATTTGACAGAGCCGCATCTTTAGCAGTGAATCTGACCAATTCTGCAGAAGCATCGGCCAGAAATACTGTGGCGAACCTAAGAAGGGGGATAGAGATTTCCACTCCAGGGGTTTTATTTTTTATGTGGTTTTCTGATTCATTGAGCCAAAAATACATGGCCCTAGCCACAGAAGTTGCAGCTGTTTGTCTTTACCCCATTTGCCTCCCAACATTTCCTCAAAAGGGCATCTGCCTTCCGCTCCATGGGATCCCGTAACTGTGACGAATCCTCAAATGGCAGGGAAGTTTTTTTTAACAACTTTTGCCACCTAAATGTCAATCTTTGGGGTCTCGTTAAAGATTTTAATTTCAGCTGGGTCACATAACAGCCTATTTTTAAATTCCTTGGAGACTCCCAACCTTCTTTCTGGATCTGTCCATTCAGCAAGGATCATATCCTTAATGTTTTCGTTTATGTGGAAAACTTTTGATTTTTTCGCATGTAGTCCCCCAAACATCTCGTCCTGTACTGACTGGGGTTTTTGAATATCTTCAAGAAACACTGATGGGTGAGGGCTTTTAAACTCTGTGTGTTCCTGCCCCTACAGAGGTCAAGGGGTCATGTGTAGCCATCATGGTGGATGAAATGGAAAATATGTTAAACATAAAAAAGTGATTTAAACAGCAGGTCATTTTCTGATGACACATTGCCTTTGATGCTATATGACATCTATTCTAGTCATGGAGCATTGCTACTTAGTGCTCCATGACAAGGATATCTGTCATGGCATTAAACGGTCACCATATCTACAGACATTGTGACAGTGCTGAGACCCAGGCTGTTATACACAGTTTATGACTGTGGGGATGAGAACCTTGTTAAATATATATATCATTTTTATTTATTTTTTTATAAACCATACTCCCAAACCCAACCCCCGCAGCTGATGTGTCTGTGCCCCCAGTAAATTTCAGGATGGCCAAGCAAGCTGCTCACCTCCCACGCATTCATGCTCTTGATGGCCGAGTGGCAGAAGTGTCAGCTGTGACTTACAACGGACACTATTCTGCTACAGCCAACACTGGTGCCACAGAGACCGCTGTATCAAAGGTGTTAAGAAAGGGAGGGAGTTCCCTCCCTCTCCCATATCGGGGATCTTCTCTGCCGTGGCAGCGTCCCGATGGTAGATTGGTTCACAGAGGGAGCTCCCTCCCCCATCGGGCAGCTGTGGTAACATCCAGCTATGTTGCCATGGTATCTACACCTGAAAAAAAATTTTTAAAGAATACACTACACAACGGAAAAAAAAAAAAAAAAAAACTACTGGCAATTGAAATTTTGCCCATCTCACTTCCCAAAAAATGGTATAAAAAGTCATCAGAAAAGTCGTATGTACCCCAAAATAGTAGCAATCAAACCATCACCTCATCCCGTTAAAAATGATCCCCTACATAAGACAATTGCCCCAAAAATATAAAAATATGTCTTTCAGAAAATGGAGACACAAAAACATGAGTTTTATCAAAAATACTTTTATTGTGTAAAACCAAAATAAATAATGTGATGGAAATGGTCTGAACTGTAGTAATGTTTGGCAGTCTGCAGCTTTAAGGCCGGACAGGGACTGTTCTTTCAGTCTTTCTTATGATGTTGAAGAATGCTAACCTTGAGATAAAAGATGCTGCAGAACTACTAAAATGCTGTTAGCATGGTCTGGAAGTATTACCTTATATGAATAACTAATCAAATTACTAGTTTCGATTTCCACCCCCTTGGCGGTGTGCCTCTTTTGTGTCCGTTAAGACTGTAGTTGGAATGAAGTTGGAAATTTGCTTGAGACACACAGAGTTTGTGTCCTCTGTGAAATTCTCCCTAGCTCATATATTCCTAATCTATAATGAGGAGCCGTGTTGGGAGGGCAGAAAAATAACAAAAGCAGTGCCAGAACACCCATTTTTGGTAACCTTGCCTCACAAAAAGTGTAATATAAAGTAATCAAAAATCACATGTATCCCAAAATAGTATCAATAAAACGGTCACCTTTTCCCATAGTTTCCAAAATGGCGTCACTTTTTAGTTGTTTCTACTGTAGGGTGTCAGAGGGGCTTCAAATAGGACATGGTGTCTAAAACCAGTCCAGCAAAATCTCTCTCCAAAAACCATATGGCGCTCCTTTCCTTCGGCGCACTGCTGTATGGCAATACAGCAGTTTATGACCTCGTATAGGGTGTTTTTGTACACCACAGAATCAGGGTAAGAGATGAGCTTTCTTTGGCTGTTAACCATTGCTGTGTTACAGGAAAAAAAATTGATTAAAATGGAAAATCTGCCAAAATAAATGAAATTTAGAAATGTTATCTCCATTTACCTTTAATTCTTGTGGAACATCTCAAGGGTTAACAAAGTTTGTAAAATCAGTTTTAAATAAATTGAGGGGTGTAGTTTCTAAAATGGGGTCATTTATGGATGGTTTCTACTATGTAAGCTCCCCAAAGTGACTTCATAACTGAACTGGTCATTAAAAAAGCATTCTAATGTCCTAAAAAAATAGAATTACATCTACAAAATGAAGCCAACAAATTAGACATATAGAAAACGTAAAGTCAAATTCTGAAAATTACACATTTTTCCAAGTTTTCTGTAAATTTAGGATTTTTTTTATAAATAAAAAAGTGACTTATACTGAGTCAATTTATCACTATCATGAAGTACAATGTGTCACGAGAAAATCTTAGAATGGCTTGGATAAGAAAGCGTGTTCCAAAGCTATTACCACACAAAGTAACATGTCAGGTTTCCAAAATTTGGCCTGGTCCTTAAGAAGTTAAGCACCCTTTTCCATAGCATTACTTTAGGTCCTGATTTATATGACATTTTAGTTTTTGGGTTTGTGCACATAACAGGTAGATTATAATTGTTTGCACCGTTTACATTTGCATACAATATTTTTTTTGTTATTGTATTTGTTTGCTTGTATGCTTATTTTTTCCCTCAAAAAATACACCTACCTAATCCTCATTCTTGCTCCCAAAATTACATGATAGTACCCTATATATTACTTTCAGGATCCTGGAAAAGCTGGATAACATAGAATAGGGACCACTGAATACTAAATAGACCCAAATAAATGGCACTTCTAGCTGCCAAATTGTGCCCTAATGGGTCATATATGCCATATATCAGGGTCTTAGGAAAGCTGGGTAGCTTGCACAAAGTAAAAGTAATATTAATAGTGGCATTTTCTCAGCAATATAAGTGCTGAGTAATATGAGAAGGGGACATCCTACTTAACTCACAAATAACACTATAAAGTCAGGCTACATATATATAAACAAAATGATATACCGTAAATAATGCTCCCATCTACAGGACCCACCTGTAGATATGATCGAGGGAAATGGACTTAAATATGGCCAGAAGACAGCTCGACGCGCATTTCGCATCCTCAGGAGGTCAGGTGTTATGATTAAATCACATTATTTTATGCAGGGGATTGGCGGCAAAAAACCTATCCTGACTTATCCTCAGGATAGGTCAGTGGTCAGCAAACTGCGGCTCTAGAGCCACATGTGGCTCTTTAGCCCCTGGAATGTCTCTTCCAGGTGCGGGCTCACATGTACAGTCCGATCGCATTTTCGTTGCCCGTGGCAAAAATCGGCAGGAGGGGGAGGACCAGGAAGTGGTGAAGGCTCTGTACTCACCGCTTCCTGGTCCTCGGCTGTGCAGGGCTGCGCACAGTGTGAGGCGCTCTGTGACGTCACGCCGTGCACGCCAGTTCACAGCACAGCCGACAGCAGGAGAAACACAGAGTGCAGATGGTGAGGAGCAGCAGCGTCCAGGAGCAGGAGAGGTAAGTGCTTTTTTATGAGGCTGATATGAGGCAATGAGGGTGATGAGAATCATAATGGGGGATATAAGAGGTATCATGGATGATGAGAGGCATCATTGATGATAATGGGGGTGATGAGAGGCATGGGGCTCTTATCTGAGATCTGATTGGGGGTCATATACTTTGGGGTCTGAGCTGACGTCTGATCTGAGGGAGGTCTTATTAACATTTTGGGTCTGATTAGTGGTTTGACCTGAGGTGTAATGAAAAATTTTTTTTTTCATATTGTCCTCTAAAACCTACGTTCGTCTTATAGGGTGAAACGTTGGGGAGGGAAAGATGTAGTGTCGAGGATTGAGAAAGGTATGTTCAGATGGTTAGGTATGCCCTTATTAAGTTAACAACAATGTAATTTCCTATATAGTTTAAGTTTAAAAAATTTGGCTCTCAGAAAAAATTAAATCGCTGTTTTGTGGATATTCGGCTCAGTTGACTAATAAGTTTGCCCACCACTGGGATAGGTCATCAATATCAGATTGGCAGGGGTCTGACACTTGGCACCCCTGCCGATCAGCTGCATGAGCAGAGAGCGTGGGCAGTGTGCACGTGCCATCTCCCTTCTCTCTTTCTGCTGCTTTGACAGACAGCAACAGCAGAAAGAGAGAGGGCACGTGCGCACGCCGCCTCCTCATACAGCTGATTGTCGGGGGTGATATTGATGACCTAGCCTAAGGATAGGTCATCAATATTAAAAGCCTAGGCAACCCCTTTAACACTACATAACTAGGACAAACCTCATTCAACAGGCAGGGGAACCTAACATGAATGGAAATTTCTATACATTTCCCACAGACCCCATATATGTGAGAATCCATCCGGTGTACAAAGGTCCCAATGTATCTGTTCCATTCTATAAACTTGGTCACATCTATTTACCCACTCAATTATCGATAGCGCCTCAGGGCTTGCCATTGTAGGGCCACTAAACTTCTTGCCACTGCAAACAGGGGAGATTTAAGGGATATCAAGGAGCATGGGACCTGCAGATGCCCAGGTAGGCTTAATAGACATAGTTATGGGCAAAAGAGTAATTTTACAGACATGGGAACATGACAGACATAAAACCAGTACCCATTAATTTGTAAGGCAGTCCCACCAAATATACATGATGGTGCCTCTCGCATTGCTACATCTCCAGCAAAGTGGGTTAGTAGTCGGGAAAAGTTGGTGCAGCCTTTCTGGAGTGTGGTACCAACGCGTGAGAACCTTATAGTAATTCTTTGCAGTCTAGAGCAGTGGGACACAACGGTTGTAAGAGACAATATAGCTGAGCCTTCTCTTTCTCAGTTTAAAAAAAAAGAACTTGTTCCCACCGAGACAGAAATTGAGACGTGGGAAATTGAAAGAGGGACATTTTTATAAATGTTTTTAATTTTTTATGTGTTTAGAGGTTTACTGTCCCTTTACACAACCTTGTAAAAATTGGAAAATGCAGTCACAATGAACATAAGATTTGTAATTTAATGTTTTAGATCTAACAAAAGCCCATTGTGATTTAATACATAAAATTAAGAAGGCATTTGAAATATACAAAATACACCAGGAACACAATAAAACGTATTTTATTTTTGCCTTTTTTTATGATTAGTTGCTTGTTTGAATTTTTTCTTCTTCTTGATGATACTTCTAGCATCTCTGTTGTGAACCCAGCTGTTTCTTTGTTCCTCCCACTTGAGTTGCTTGATACCTATCAGGAGAAATAGAAAAATGCATCATTTCAGTTTCTTGTAAAAAACAAAAAATGATAGCTATATAAGAAGAATAAGGAAACAGTGTAAAGAGTTGACAATGTTAATTAAGTATTTTAATATTCTATAGATAACTGCTAGCCAAGTTATCAAACATTAGAAATGCATATATTTCCAAGAACTTTAACACATAACAGATTGGCTGGCAGTGGAGCTACCAACAGCTGTGTAAATCAGGTATGAAAAGATCCTACCATCCCACTTAAATGGAGTCTCTCAGCTACTTTTCTCAAACTGCTTCAATTGCATTATAGTTCATATAAACATTTCATAAATGGATTCTTTGTCTGCCTTCTCTGCAGCTGTGGTGCTGAAAAAAAGTTTGAATGTGATATGCTAAATAGCTTGCAAGTACCCAGGGGTATTTTTTAACTCCTCTTCTGTATTTTTCTGTAAGACAGCCCAGCATCCTGCCTACATCAGTGTTTCTGCTTCTGAAATCCCACGCACGGCACCACCAAGCGGGCAAACTGTGCACGCACAGTCCAATCAGTGATACAGCTTCCCACAGAGGGTATTGTACAGCGTATTCCCAGGCCCAGTATGTGATGTGCGCAGGGGCAGGATTTCAGGAGCAGACACGCTGACATAGGCAAAATACTGAACTGCCTTACAGAAGGACAGGGAACGGCTTATTGACCAGTAACAATGAGGGGCCTTAGCATTCGCAGCAATAGAAAACGTCCCTGGGCACTTAAGAGCTAATTAGCATATTGCTTCAAACTTTTTGCATCACAGCCACAGACATCACAGACAAAAGTTACAATTTTTGAACTGTGTATAAGAACTATAATGAGATTCAAACAGTTTCATGTGAGAAAAGTGCTGACAGAATCCCTTTAAAGTTCGGGACAGTTACTACTGTATATTAAACATTTGTATAAACTCTACAAGTAAAAAGGTCAGTTACATAATATACTTACTTGCATTTTCCTTATTTGACACAGCATTTATTCCAATGTTATCAAATTTAGAACCAGAGTTGTCATCCAACATATCGCCAAACTGAAACAAAAATACAGGAGATGATCTCATAAATCAGGTTCATATCAACAGTATCAAATACTTGTTTACGGCTATTTTAAATTACTGGTGCCATTGAAAAATATACCTTTTTTTCCAATCTCTCTGGACATCCCCCACCTCAGAATCACTCCTAGACAGTGTCACATGACCCATCTATCTGCTTTCAGCCTACAACTCCAAAAACCTCTTGCATGCACTTAAATTTTCAGGCCCCTCTATGCTTCACATCACCACTAGTCTGTCGCCTTCCTCCTCTGACAGCTGTAAATATAGTCCCTAGTAAGTTCCCCTATTACAATTTTTTACTGATCCAATCCTCATTAGCAGTCTTCTCCGTTTCGCTGTATTATGCAAAGCTACTGCACATGTTCTTGTACAATAAAGGTCATCAGGTCTGGCTTCTATGCCTATTAGGCTCTGACAAAGGCACAGCCTAATAGGAGCTTGTCAGGTTATCTACTGACAAGATAATACACTATTAGATAAGCAGTACAGTGTATTATGTAGGAGATCAGAGAACTGCATGTCAAAGTCCCATGTGGGACTAATAGGTGAAAAGTGAATTACTGAATATAAAGTTATTTAAAAAAAAAAAATATCCAAGTTGAAAAAAAAAAAAAATCACATACATGAAAAAGGTGCTTTTCAAAAACAAAATCCCTTCCACATATTTGGTATTGCTGCAGAATGAACATTGTAAAAGAAATAAAAAAATGCCAGGATCGCTGGTTTTTGCTTATCCGCCGCAAAAAAGTGAACAAAAAGTGTTATGAACCCCTAAATGAAAACTACAAGTCCTTCCCAAAAATGTATTTTGTGCAAAAGTGGTAAAAGAATTTGGTATCGCTGTAATCATAAGGACCAACAGAGTAAAATCATCTATGGAACGAAGTGAATGCAGCGCTTTTGTTTTGCGCTCCCTGCCTTCCCAGAGCCGTAACTTTTTTATTTTTCGGTTCACATAGCCATATGAGGGCTTGTTTTTTGCGGGACAAGTTGTACTTTCCAACAACACCATTAAATATTGCATATGATGCAGTGGGAAGCAGGAAAAAATTCCAAATGGGGTGAAATTGCAAAAAAAAAAAAAAAAAAAAAAGCTATTCCACCACAGTTTCACCGGTTTTTAAATTCTGACGTTCGATGTGCGATAAAACTGACCGGTTACTTTTACTCTACAAGGTTTTCCTGCGTTTTAATACTGAAAAAAAAAATTCAAAAGTGGGAAAAAAAAAATCAGTTTTACTTTTGTGTCATCATGTTTTGACCCCTATAACTTTTTTGTAATTATATGTACAGAGCTGTATGGGGGCTTATTTTCTGCGTCATAATCTTATCTTTTTATTGATACCATTCTGGGGTGTGCATGACTTTTTGATCACCTTTAATGTAATTTTTTGTGGAAAATGAAGCTACCAAAAATGGCGAATCCGTCATTTGGATGCTTTTTTCCGTTTTGCTGTTTGACGTATGTGGAATTATTTTTTATATTTTTATAGTATGGGCGTTTTCGCACATTGCGACACCCATAATGTGTATTTTTAAAAAGAAATTTAGTTTTATTTTAGCAAAAGGGGGGTGATTTGAACTTGTATGTTTTTTTTTATTTTAAACTTTTTTTATTTTTATTTTTTTACACTTTTATATAGTTCTCATAGGGAACTATAACTTACAATTATTTGATTGCGCTCTTACATTCCAATGCAATAGCATTGGAATGTTTGAAAAAAAAAAATCGCATATTTCCTATGAAGCCTATTACAGGCAAGGCTTCATAGGAAATACTACAGAGCAGCCAGAGTTTCATTCATAGAGCCCCTTGCTACTACAGATCGTAAAACTTTCGATTTGTGCGCGCTCAGATGCCATGGTCAGTATTGACCACGGCAAGGGGTTAAATGTCCGTGATCGGCATCGCTGCCAGTCACGGACATTAGCCGCGGATGTCTGCTACAAGAACCATGCAGACACCCGCGGCTAAGGCGACCGCATGAAGCAGGAATGGGCGCCATCTTTAAAAGACCGGACACAGGACGTACGGGTACGTCCTGTGTCCCTAAGAGGTTAAAAGCTGCAACTTGTTCCACAAAAAACAAGCCATCTCATGGCTACATCTGAAAAAATATATATAGATATAGCTCTTGGAATGTGATTAGAGATGAGCGAATTTTTCAAAAATTCAAATAGCTGGTTTGCTGATTATTATATTATTTTAAAAATATGGTTAGATCCGAATATATTAACAGCGAATTAAGTTAAAAAACGGCTATTTTCTGGCTGCAAAGCGCCTTTACAGTGGCGTAGAACACTGTGCCTTGCAGTAACCCCACATTTTGTTCCCCATTACCCCCCGAATACGCCAACACCCCATATGTGCTCAAAATATGATGTATGGGTGCATGGCAGGGTTCAAAAGGGAAGGAACCATAAGCTCTTGGAGGGCAGATTTTGCAGGATTGGGTTTTGGGAGCTACATCGCATATGAAGACACCCTGAGGTACCCAGAGAGTGGAAACCTCTAAAGAGTGACCCTATTCTGGAAGCTACACCCCACAAGGAAAATTTCAAGATGTGTAGTGAGAACTTTGTCCTCAAAAGTGGCTGTGAAAATGAAAATTACATTTTTTTGATGAAAAATTGACTTTAGGCCCAATTGTTTCACTTTCACAAGGGGGAACTGGAGAAAATACACACCCTAATTTATTGGCCATTTTCTCTTGATTACAGGAATACCCCATATGTGCTTGTAAACTGCTATATGGGCGTACCACAGGGGTCAGAAGTAAAGGAGCACCAAATGGCTTCTGGAAGGCAGATTTCACCAGAAAAATTCACAGGTGCCATCTTGCAATTGAACACACCCTGAGGTATAGAGTGTAAACCCCCAAAAAGTGACCAGATTCTGGAAACTACACCCCTCAAGGAACATTTCATCTGAAAAATTTCAATTTTTTTCCAGAAAAAGTTTCTTTACACCAACATTTTTCACTTTCACAAGGGGTAAGAGGACAAAATGCACCCCACATTTTGTTCCTAATTTCGCCCCGAATACGCCAACACCCTAAAAAAATGATGTATGGGCACATGGCTGGGCTCTAGAGTCAAACAGCTAAATATGGATTTTGCTGACCTGAATTGGCAGACATGTATTTTAAGTGCCATGTCGCATTAAATAAATTCCTGAGGTCCCTCAGAAATGAAAAACCCCAACAAGCGACTCCATTTGGAAAAAGCACCCCCATACGAACATTTTAAGTGGTGTAAAGGATACTTTTGAGCAAACCGGTGTCTTACAAAACGCAGAAATAATAGAGAAAGGATTTCAAAACACACATTTGTAAAAATGAAAAATTACTAGCAGACCCCAATTTTTCACTTTCACAAAAGGTTGAAGGACAAGAAAACAAAAAAAACAGTATATGTTTCCCATTTTCTCCCCTTTTTGCAAACACCCCATATGTGCTTGTAGCCTGCTGTATTGGCGCACAGCAGGTCTCTACGGGCAAAGTGCAAAAACTGAATACATTTCCTGAGGTCCCCAGAAATGAAAAACCCCAAGAAGTGACCCCATTTTGGAAAGAGCACATCCGCACGAACATTTTAAGGGGTGGAAAGGGCACTTTTGATCTAACAGTTGTCTCAAAGAAAATAATATGTAGTGGTTGATGGAAAGTGGATACACAAGCGAGGTGGACTAAATCAGAGATTTAAAGTGGAAATATTACAGGGAGCATAAAGGATGAAATTAAAAATCCATGGATGAGTGGTAGGTTCGGAAACAATCCTTTATGCAGAGGCCAGGTGTCGCACTGATAAGTGGTGTCATTTTGTATTCCACTTTTGTAACAAACCCGGCATCTTTTTTGGGTCTTTCCCCTCTTCGCTGTTTGTGGGACTTCACCAGGGAAATGTTGTCCTGGTACAACACGGGAACCATGACCTCCTGAAGTCCTTGGGCCCTACACCATCCTGACTTTGTAAAATTAGGGCCTTAATGACCACCTCTTCGAACTGAAGGAAAGTTCCTGTGTGGCCTGCAGCTCGATGTAAAATGTACATATTGTACAGTGCCATTTGTACAATATATACGGCCAGCTTAATGTACCACACCTTAGTTTTACGAATGACACTGTAGGGCTTCAGAACTTGATCAGACAGATCAACCCCTCCCATGTGCCTGTTGTAATCAAGGATGCAGTCTGGCTTGTTGACAGTGGTAGTGGTACCTTGCAGTAAGGCAGGAGAACTGGTGTGAGTGTGAATGCTGGTCAGTGAAAGGACATCCCTCTTGTCCTTGTACTTAACCGCCAGGATGTTCTCCTTACTGTCACCTTTTCGGAGTACTTGCCCTACCAGGGATCTAGGGACATGAATAGGGGTATGCTGGTATAATAGTTATCCACAAAGAGGTGGTAACCCTTATCCAGGGACGAGTCCCTTGTACATTTTAAAGGAAAGGTTAAACTGTGCGAGTACCTGCCTAGCTACCATGCCCGATAGCTAGGCAGGTACTCGCACAGTTTAACCTTTCCTTTAAAATGTACAAGGGACTCGTCCATGCCAATTTGTTTTTCTGGGGTAAATTTGGAGTTAAGGTGCTCCAGAAGGGGTCTTATTTTGAATAGACGGTCAAATTGTGGGTCATTTTTATTTTTTTTTCTCGTAGGCGCCACTGTGCGTTATGTAGAAATTTCAAAATGGATTCAAATCTTGAGTGGGACACGGAAATATTGTAAATTAGAGTGTTGTACAAGACATCTGAACTCCAATTCAAAAGTCAAAAGTCTCATTTCGTGTTTTTTTTTTTTTTTTTTACCAGTCCCATATGCAGCAACAGCCCCCAAAATGTCATAATGTCGGCTGCATTTACTGGGGTCCAACCTAGGGGTCTAGCATATGAGGATGTCGGGTTTTGAGCTATAAACTGCTGGGTGTAAAAATTTGTTAGGGTCACAATCAAATTTATGAATTCGTCAGAGAAAAAGATTTTGAAAAAATCTTTCTGTGAAGCCTGTGTGGTCCATAGGGGATCACTAGAGGGGGAGCTTCTTCATCTCTCCTGGGGCATCTCCTTGAGGGTTCCTAATCACCTGATGACGATGATGATGGAGTAGGGAATGTGGCATCCTCTTCTCCCTCACTTGCAGACTCTGTTTTAGAGGCAAGGATGGCGTATGCCTCTTCAGCAGAGGACATTCTCTGGGATGGACGGGACATTTTTATTTTTATTGATGTGTGTGTAAAATGAAGTGTCAGGGGGGTGTATGTAGTGATTTAACACATGAGGGGGCTTGTAATGAATTTAAAACAGAATTTATGATAAAGAAAAAAGAGAAAGAAAGAAAGGAGAAAAAGATAAGTGAAAAAATAAGATAAAAATTTAGAAAAAAATCAGTGTCTGATGTCCCCTCCCTGACCTCAGAGGTAACATGGCCTGATGTAATCAGCCCCAATCATCTCCGTCCCAGCCACAGGCAGCACCCCAGATTCGCTAATAGTAGTATAGCGCTGCCATTAGCTGGAGCGTTGCTCCAGCCAATCGCATCTCTGGGAAGGGACACCTTTGTCTGGTGTCCCCTCCCTGACCTAGGAGGTGACATGGGCTGATGTGATCAGCTCCTCCCACCTCTAGCCAAGCCCCCCTGCAGCACCATACATTGCCGGCGCTGCGATGGGCCAGTCTTCACAACCGGCCAATCGCAGCAATTGAGCTGCAGGGGGGCGGAAAAACTCCTCCACACCTCAGCTAAGATGGCTACCTGCCGATTAGTGCAGGCATCTTATTCCGGTCAACGCAGTGACCAGAGTTAAGCATGACGTACTATTACGTCATGATGCGGGAACGCACTGGGTTCCATGACTTAATAGTAAGTCATGTGCCGGGAACAGGGTTAATTTGCCCTTCCTCTGATCCGTCAGAACAATAACCCACAAAAAATGGATCCTGTCTGTGAAGCATTCGCCTGCCTTCACTCGGTCAGCATTTGCTCAATAATCCATCAGTATTTCTAATGCCAAAAAAAAAAAAAAAAAAAAAAAGAACAGGAGTGGATCTAAAACAGAGATGACACGTGAATGGAATATTTGCATGTCTTCTGTGTTTTCTACCCACTCATGCTTTTGGCTATCAAATAGTAAGCCAATACTGATGGGACCATACAGACCTTACAGCTGCTACACAGACAGGATCCATTGTGCGTCTCATTTTACTTCCTTCTGACAGATCAGAAGAGAGGTCAAATAAATGATATCAGCCAGGCCGAAAGCCAAAATAGTGGACCAGTCATGAAGTGGGGAGGGTGGGAACAGCATGATTAGTCCACAGAGTGAACCTATGACATAGTGGTGAGGTGGAAGCAGCATAAGGAGACCACAGAGTGGCCCAATGACAGGGTCTGAAGGTGGCTGCAGTATGAGGAGGCCACCAAGTGGCACAATGACAGAGACTGGAGGTGGCAGCAGTATGTGGAGGCTACCGAGTGGCACAACGACCAAGTCTGGAGTGGCAGCAGCAGCATCAGGAGAAGGCCACAGAGTGGCACAATGACAAAGTCTGGAGGTGGCGGCAGCATGAGGAGACCATAGAGTGGCCCAATGACAGAGTGTGGAGGCAGCAGCAGCATCAGGAGTGCCACGAGAGGCACAATGACCGAGTCTGGAGGTGGCGACAGCAGCAGCATCAGGAAGATATCACAGAGTGGCAAGGTGACAGTGTGGAGGTGGCAGCAGCAGCAGGATACCACAGAGTGGCAAGGTGACAGTGTGCAGATCACACCAGCAGCAGGGTACTACAGAGTGGCAAGGTTACATAGTGTGGATATGGCAGCAGCAGGATACTACAGAGTAGCAAGGTGACATAGTGTGGATATGGCAGCAGCAGCATCAGGATACCACAGAGTGGCAAGGTGACAGTGTGGAGATGGCAGCAGCATCAGGAGACCACAAAGTGAGTGGGGAGGTGGGTGGAAATACCAGTACCCGCTGACGAAGTTGGGTGAAAGAAGGAGCACTTGGTATCAGATGTGTGGCAGCATCAGAGTAGTAGCTGAGGCAGGTAGCCAGAAGAAACCAGTCTCTTTTTTCAAGCTTTGGGTAAGGCGGCATCTATGATATAATCAGATGGAAATGGTGGAAATCCACACCTGATTCATCTTGATAAAGGTCAGTCTCTCCACATCTTGGGTGGACAGACGAGTTCTCTTTGGGGTAACTATGGCCCTCACCACACTAAACACCTGCTCTGATGCCACATAACTGAACGGCAGGACAGCTTTTCCAGGGCAAACTCGGCCAGTTGCGGCCACAAATCCAGTTTGGCTGCCCAGTAGTCCAGCGGATCTTCAATGTGGGGTGGCAAGGTGCTGTCCAAGTATGCCACCGCCTGCTGGATCAGGTCCTGCTCAAGGTCTACCTGCTGCTGCTGGAGAGTAGTTTCTTCACCATGCAGGTGAAGAAAGCTGCTCATCAGCAACTGTAGACTCAGGCTGCTGCTGATGGAGCTGGTACTGCTCCTGCCACCCCATCCCTCCCCAGCAGCCAAGGCAGTGGAACGTGAGCGCAGATAGGCAGCGGCCAACTGACTACATAGGATGTCTCTGTAGTAATTAAGTTTGTCGACCCTCTCAGTGGGTGTAAAAAAGTACCCCATTTTGGACAGATAGCTAGGGTCCAACAAGGTGGAAAGCCAGAAGTCATCCCTCTGCCGAATGGTGACAATTCGGCTGTCACTACGCAAGCAAGTGAGCATGCATCGGACCATTTGTGCAAATGACTCGGAGGGACTCCCTGCCTCCATCTCCACTGCATACTGCCACGGTGTGTCTGGGTCCTCTGTCTCGTCTTTCTCATCGCCCTGTAGCTCTTCTGGCTGCTCCTGCCCCTCATCTCCTGTCAGATGAGTAGAAAAACCACCCATTTCGCTACACATTGCCTGTGCTCCAATGTCCTCCTCCACCTCTTCCAGTTCAGCCCCCACAGGGCTCATGTGGCCTTGATCTCTAGGCGCCACGTCTCCCGTTCCCTGACCAGCTATTGTTACCACCAGGACATGAAGCGGTGGAATGACATCATTCATCCTGTACTCCTGGCGATTGACAAATAATGTGACGTCCTCAAAGGGCCTGAGCAAATGGCAGGTGTCACGCATGAGCTGCCACTGGCTGACATCAAAGTTATACTTGTAGTACTCCTAGCCGCATGGATCATTAAGAAATCGTTGATTGTCTTTCCCTGTTCGTATACTCGGTCCAACATATGGAGGGTGGAATTCCAACGGGTGGAAACGTCGCATATCAGCCTATCTTGGGGTATGCAGTTCTGCCGCTGCAGCTCAAGGAGGACGTGCTTTGCGATGTACGAGTGGCTGAAGTGCATGCAAAATTTCCTTGCCATTTTTAGGATGTCTTGCAGATGGGTGGAAGACTTCAGGAACCACTTGACAACTAGAGTGAACACGTCTGCCATGCAGGGCGCATGGCTCAGCCTTCCTTGACGCAGCGCCGACACCATGGTTCCGATTTTTAGTTGTTGCGGAGAAAGCCAGAATTCGATTTCTTGATTAATCACACAGAGCAGTTCCTTCCGTGTGACTACGTTTGCCAAGGCAAACCAGGTGCAGAACAGCGTGACACTGCCGTGCCCTGAACATGTGGTATGCTGGATGGGCACTGTGACTAGTCCCTGCAGTGGAGGCTGAGGACATGGTGGAGGATGAGGAGGCAGAAACAGACATTGTCGCAGGACCAATGGCATGACGACGTGTAGGCGGAAGCGGCGTGACCTGGCCAAGTCGCTGGTGTGGCTGTGCAGGAACCAAATTCACCCAGTGGGCCGTAAAGGACATGTATTGTCCCTGACCATATTTACACCTTCACACGCACTTTGGCAGACACCGACAGGCTCAAGGACTGGCGCACCTTCTGTTCTACATTTTTGTGCAGGGCTGGTACTGCCTTTTTCGCAAAGAAATGACGGCTTGGGACTCTCTACCTCGGCTCGGCACAAGCAGTCAGTTTTCTGAAAGGTGCAGAGTCCACCACTTGCAAAGGGAGGCACTACAGCACCAGCAACTTGGCCAGGAGAAAATTCAGCTTCTGTGCCGTTGGATGAGTGCACGCATACTGCTGTCTATTGGCAATCGCTTCAGTGATTGATTGCTGATGGAATGACTGACGAGAGTAGAAGGAGGAGGAGCATCGTGACCAGCAGATGATGGGAATGACAGACAGCTTCCTTCGGCTGAGGTGGTGGAGCATTGACTGCCTGTGGGTGATGCCGTGGTTGCTGCGGCAGGCTGGACCACCACATCGGAGACACGGTTCTCCCAGGCCACTGTATTGCGACGCTGCATTGTTGACGCAGGGCCGTAGTGCCAACATTGGCATCCTGGCTACGCTTCACCTTTTGGCCACAGATTGTACATATGGCCACGTTCACCTCCTCTGGCGGCTTAACAAAAAACTGCCACACCGTTGAGTAGGTGATTCTAGCCCCCCCCGACCAACAGTCCACATTGACTGACTGCTACTGCCGCTTTTTCTTTCTGCAAAAACTCCAAAAAGCAGTTACCTACCAAGTAAGGGTAAGGGCAAAATCAATCTTTTTCCAGTAAGACCAAGCATGATGGCTTAATGAGGTAAACAGTGGGTAAAAAATGGGTAAAAAGCAGTAAATCATCATATTTAAATTCTCGGTCCACCCTAATGTACATTAAAGTATATATATATATATATATGTATATATATATATATATATATATATATATATATATATATATATCCATCTAAAATTTAATATAAGCCCGTGAAAGTGCATAGTGATGTGAAGTGCTCATGCTGAACAACAGTGAAGAGCGTATATATTTTTCTTTCTGAACTGAAATAGGCCACTAAACGCTTTCACCACAAATAACTGCAACAGTGAAGTGCGTATATATTTTTCTTTTAGTTCTGAAATACGCCACTAAACGCTTTCACCACATATAACTGCAGCTGTGAACTGCATATATATTTTTCTTTTTGTACTGAAATACGCGACTAAATGCTTTCACCACATATAACTGCAGAAGTGAACTGCGTATATATTTTTCTTTTTTCACAGATATAAGCCACTAAAAGTTTTTCAACATAGCACTTGCACCCTAAGAACAAATTGCTGGAATGACAGAGCTGTCTAATGGCTATTTGGATTACCAAATAATCTTTCCCTGCACTTGTAAATCGCTTTTTTTTTTCACTATGAGGTTTTTCCTGTCACTGCCCCTAGCGCCTTCTGACATCTCTCCCTGCACTTAGATGCTGTGGAATAATTCCTCCCTATCCTTTCTCTGCACTTATAAATCGATTTTCAGGGTTTTTCTTTCACAATGAGGTTTTTCCTGTTGCTGTCCCTAGCGCCTTCTCACGTCTGTCTCTGCACTCAGAACGCTGGAAAATGTTTAAATCCAAGATGGCCTCCGTATTTATAGGGCTGTGACACCCCTATTTTAGTTATCTGTACGGAGCTGTATGAGGGTTTATTTGTAGCAGGGCAATCTGTACTTTTCATTGTGTACGACTTTTTGATAACTTTTGATAAAAATATTTGGGCCAGGTGAAATTTTCTGTTACACCATTCACTTGAATTATTATGCGAAGTAATAACTTCGGCTCATAAGAGACAACACATTCTAATACTGTATGGAGTACTCACTCCATACAGTATTCAAACGAAGTATTATGCGAATCAACTTCAGATGTTTCATCCGAAGTCGATTCGCTCATTCCTGCTATGACCGATCACTCCATTTACAATATACCGATAGTGCTGCCACCTGCTGTGCAGTATTGGTATATTCTAGTAGCTATCAGAGCCTGCTTGAGGCTTCAGGCTATTCCTATTCCGTAACAGATTCCCACGTTGTAAAGCGTGTGGGGGGTGCGCAGCTCTTGCTTCCGGGCCACTCAGATCTGAGGGTTTAAATGTATGCGATCAGCCGTAGGGTTGATCGCATACATCCGCAATCGGTATACGCTGTTTGAAACAGAAGAAACCTGGTGGCTCAGCACGTGCGAGTGGTGACTTCCACCATGCATGTACAGCAGCGGTTGCCAACGGGTTAAAGTTTTTTTTTTTCCCCCAGGAGTGATTTTACTTTAAAAAAAAAAATGTAATGGAAAAAATATAATCATTACCTCACTGACCTACTGCTTTTGCTATCCCTGCTACAGTGCTTGGTACACATCAAATGTTTTGGACTGCGCACTCAGCCAATTAGATTGATGTGGGTCGCTGCTGTTCTAAGGCAGTCCAAGCCATTTCTGTGTCTAGAGCAGAGGCAGAAACTGGAGAGAAGCAGAGACCGAAGCAGTATTGAAACAGCAGCAATCAGGGATTGGTGAATAAAGGTTCCTTTTTTTAACCTATTCCACCATTTTTGCTCAATTATTCCCCTGAAAACCCCCCTTTTGATCATGTTAGGATTTAATGATAAAAGTATTGTAATAATAAAAATAAATAAAACGGGAAGGTTTACCTCTTCAGCAGCAGCCAACATGTCGTCTTCTTTAAATTGTCTCTTCTTTCCTTTAATTACTTCTGTGTATTAAAAAATACATAAAATCTCAAAATTATGGTAAATATTGAAGGAAATATGTCAGCAGATTTTTACCTATGAAACTGGCTGAAGGCATCTATGTTGGTCCCATGTTCTTATGTGCCCACATTAGGGAGAGAAATTATGTTTTAATGAGCCCTTAGGACCAATGTCTCATTAATGAATAATTAATATGTGCTTTAAAAGAAGGGGTGTAGTAGAATGATATAGATATAAGCAAACAGTAGAAGTCAATAGTGAAAAGATCTGACTGTGTATACTCTAATAGTGCAAGTATAATTTTTTTTATACAATTTTTTTGCACCATTGTGGCCATGAATACGGTATAACAAAAATGAACTGTGAATATAATGCTCCATTCTCATTGTAGGTGCGGGTCCCAGAGGTGGGACCTGCACCTATCAGACAATGGGGGCATACCCTAGTGATATACCCCCTTTGACTGAGATGGTAAAACCCCATTAACAAAAATAAAAAATACACATCCGTAACAACCTGCTCTATAAAAATATCACATGAGATGGCCCCTCGGGTGAATGCTGTAAAAAAAGAAAAATAAATAGGGATGTCCCGATACCATTTTTTTTAAAGAGAGTACAAGTACCGATACTTTTATTTAAGTGCTCACGATACCAATTAGAACAATTAAATAAATAACACATTTAATTTGTGACCACTGACCAACCAAAAGTCCAAAAAACAGAACAGCCCCCAGCCTCTCGTGTGGCCCCCAGCCTCTCATGTGCCCCCCAGCCTCTCCCTCTAATCAGCCCCCTCTGGTAACTCAACCCCCCCTCCCTCCCCAGTATTAATCATTGGTGGCAGTGGCAGGTCCGACTGGAGTCCCAGCAGTGTAATGCTGGGGCTCCGATCGGTTAGCATGGCAGCCAGGACGCTACTGAAGTCCTGGGTGCCAGGGTCAGTTAGTGAGCAGCATTATACTCACGTGCGGCGTGGCCGCCAGACGCTCCTTCTTCTAGTAACTCATAGGTCTGTGCGGCGCATTGCTAAGGCTATAAGCATTAGCAATGCGCAGCACAAACAGAAGAAGGAGCACTTAGGTATTGAGGGCGCACTGCGCCACCAATGCAAACATTGAAGAACATTCCTGGCACCCGACCTCTGACAGGCCTGCGATCCGCGCAATTAACCCCTCAGGTGCCACACGTACCATACATTAGGTATCGCCAAGCGATCAAAAAGTCTTATGTACCCAAAAATTGTGAAAAGGTCACCTCATCCTGCAAAAAATGAGCCCCCACCTAAGACAATCACTCAAAAAATAAAAACCAATGGCACCCGCAAACCAAACCATCAAAATCTGCGCTGCAAAAGCCATATCGCGCTCCTTCCATTCTGAATCCTGCCATGTGCCCCACAGCAGTTTACCACCACATATGGGGTGTTGCCTATTCAGGAGAAAATGGGTAATGAATTATGGGGTGCTTTTTCTCCTGTTACCCCTTGTGAAAATGAAAAATTTGGGGCTAAAGCAACATTTTATTGGAAGAAATTAAACTTTTCATTTTCACAGCCAAGTGTTTTTTAAATTCCATAAATGCTTAAGGGATCAAAGTGCTCAGTACCCCGTTAATAAATTCTTTAAAGGGTGTAGTTTCCAAAATGGGGTTACTTTTTGAGGGTTTCCACTGTAGGGGTACGTCAGAGTCTTTTCAAATACAAAATGGCGCCTAAAAACCATTCTAGCAAAATGTGCCTCCAAAATCCATAAGGTGCTCCTTTCCTTTTGACCACTGCCACGTGTCCATAGATCAGTTTACCACCACATATGGAGTATTTCTGTAAACTGCAGAATCAGCGTAATGCATATTGAGGTTTATTTTGCTGTTAAGCCTTGCTGTATTGCAATAAAAAATTGATTAACATGAAAAATCTGCATAAAAAATTAAATTTTAAAATTTCGCCTCCATTTTCCGTTATTTCTTGTGGAACACCTAAAGGGTTAAAGTTTGTAACATCAGTTTTGAATAATTTGATTGGTGTGGTTTCTAATATGGGGTAATTTATGGGTGGTTTCCATTATCTAACCCAAATCACTTATATCTGAATTGGCGCTTAAAAAAATGGTTTTGGAAATTTTGTTGAAAATTTGAAAAATGGCTTCTAAACTTCTAAGTCTTCTAACGTACTAAAAAAAATGAAATGACATTTACAAAATGATGCCAACATAAAGTAGACATATGGGGAATGATGACTGATAACTATTTTATGAGGAATTACTATCCGTCTTAAAAGTAGAGAAATTCAAATTTAGAAAATCGTGAATTTTTCCAAATTTTGGGTAAATTTGGGATTTTTTTTTTATTAATAAAGGAAAAATATATTGCCTCAAATTTTACACTGTCATGAAGTACAAAGTGTCACGAGAAAACAATCTCAGAATGGCTTGGATAAATTAAAGAGTTCCAAAGTTTTTACCACATAAAGTGACATGTCCGATTTGCAAAAAATGGTCTGGGCAGGAAGGCGAAAACTGGCCCGGGGTAGAAAGGGTTAAACCATTGGACATGAACATTAATGGTTTATTAACAGAAAATTACTGGTTGCCTTTGTGCACTTTTACCAGCATGCAATATATACTGGCCAACCTCTTTAACCCATTCCCTAGCAAGAACGGATCTCACATCCGTGGTGGGTGGCAGTTCAACAACCAAAAACGTATCTCATATGTCCTTGCTACTGATGGCTGGATCTCAGGCTGTGTAGGACCTAGAGATGTGTAGGAGTACTGATATGACCATGGTCTTGTTTTAAAGCGTAGGCTGGCAGCTTTGAAGCAAGACATGGCAGAATAAAAAAGCTCTTCCCTTCCGACTAGCTGTGCTCTCAGCCAGACTGGAGAAGAGGGAGACAGTGGGGGACCTTCTAATAGATTGCAAGAGAAGAAGAGACAGATACTTCTTTCTCCCAGTCTAATTATACATGTCCCCAGGGGGAAAGGTAACATGAACTACTGTGCATGTTATTAATAAACTACCCCCATCAATCAAAGAGCATAATTGCGCTCTCACTATCACATATTGGTATCTTTCTTTCCTTAGCGTCCTACAGGCAGCATAACACAAAGGGTTAATGTCTTTCTCCTCCCGTCTAGGACAGAAGATAATTCATTAGTAAATCAGACTAATTAACCCCCCTATAAAAAGGAGTCTAGGACAAAGAACCTCCCAGATACAGAGGCTCCTGCTGCTGTAAAGGTCAGTATGGTTGTTTAGCAGGGTGTATAAAAATCTATGATTTTTTAAAAAAAATCTAAATCGGATTTGATTTAAATCGGATTTTTTTTTTATTAAATCGGATTTTTTATAAAATGCTTTTTGAGGAAAATATATTACCATCCAAAGGTTATTCCATCATGAAATAAATTAGTTTTTTAATTATGTAGAATAAGGATGTATATGTTTAATTTTTGTTTGTAAATAAATTCCATTAATCCATTCACAATGTCATGCTCTTCCAGAGGTTTTTCTTAGATTATTGGGCAGTTTCTCTGCCTACAAGATATTATCATAGATGCTTGATTTACTTTTGCAGTTCTCAAAACTGAATTTGACTCAGCAGAGATCATATGCCTCTTCTTCACAGCAAATCTTCATCTACTTGCATATTATAAGTTATACCAGCAAGAATTAGTCTTAGGGCTACTTTCACATTTGCGTTCGGTGCGGGTCCGTCCAGTACTTGTACAGACGGATCCGCACTGAAAATACAAACCAATGCATCCGTTCAGAACGGATCGGTTTGTATTATATGTGGAAAAAAATGCTAAGTCCCAAACTGATATGTTCTGACCCCCATTGAAAGTCAATGCAAACAGATCCGTCCCCATTGACTTACATCGTAAGTCAGGACGGATCCGTTTGGCTCAGCATCGCTAGGCGGACACCAAAACTCTGCAAGCAGCGTTTTGGTGTCCGCCTCCAAAACGGAAAGGAGGCGATATGGAGCCAAACCAGTGCATTCTGAACGGATCTGCATCCATTCGGAATGCATCTGGGCTGAACGGATCAGTTTGGGGCCTCTTATGAGACCTTCAAACGGATCTCACAAGCAGATCCCCAAACGCAACTGTGAAAGTAGCTTTATGTAAAAAACTATGATTTAAATCAAGCCTTACTGACTAGTGATTTAAATCATGATTTAAATCGTGATTTAAATCAAAACCACCCTGTTGTTAAGCCTGATATTATATAGCTGGACGTGGTTTCCAGATTATCATATGAGGTGCTGGAAGAGAGTCAATTGTTATATGCATGTTATATAGCTGGAGGTGTGCTCCAAAGTTAACTGCAGGTAATTACTGAACTGGAAGTGGGTTCAAAAGTTATATTAATGTTATAGAGCTGGAGGGTTGCTCCAGAATTAACTGCATAACATTACTGATCTGGAAGTGGTTTCCATGGTTTATTTTTCCCATTGGGGAAATCGAGGATTGACCTGAGATTTATTTTGGAGGTTCCTGGTGAGTTTCTCATATGCAGCAGGTGTTTCCTGCCAACTATGTATGTTTAAGGGTGTGTCCCTGTGTGAAGTGCTTGTTTGGATGTTACAAGCACTGTTATTGCCTTCAGATTTGCAGTAGTGTCCCCATCTCAGGTGCCATTTTGGAGTAGAAGTATACAGGTGCAGCGGAGCTAAACTTGATGGGTAACATGTTAAGTAAAAAATGGCACAAGAGGTTAACTCTTTCAGTGTATGTTAATAGTTTGTCAAAATGGTATGAAATAACTCTGCGCCATGTGTTATCAGAGTCGTTTTTAGCTCAGCTACATCTGTGGCTCTGCACAGTGTGAGATATTACTGCAACAGCAGAATCACAGCAGCTCTAAGGATCCTGGGTCTTGAAATGGCTCATATGTAGCTTTTATGTATGCGTTAGTAAATTATTGCTACAATTACAGAACTCTGCAAAGAATCCCATAAAGTCATAAATGTTAGTATGTGAACCAACTGTGGACAATGTAGGAGATGTCTGCACCAACTGTGGACAATGTAGGAGATTGTCTGCACCATTGCCTCCCAGCTGAAGGTCTCCAGTGCAGACATGGTGCAGAGATGTTGGGATGGTTTACTTCTCAGAGGTCAGAAGCTTTCACTCTCTGGTCCTTTCTGTATATCTATAAGACCTCGCTTATCTACAACTCCTTTACCTCATCTCCTGCTTCATCTCACCTGGATGTGGACTCTGGATGTGGAATCTGTCTGCTACTGTGATCAGGAGGATTTGCAAGATCTCCGTTTCATGATGCTGTACCTTCATTTACCCTCCTTATTAAAAGCTGTGCTAGATCATCTTGAAATGGTTACCCCCAGAGTGGATAAGCCCAAAATAAGTGGGGAAAAAATGTATGGCAGGAGTGTGGTTCCAGCTAGACAGGGAAATTATCTGGGAGCTAGATTACAGCTGTGTGTTACAGATCCTGCAGTCTCAGCTCAGCGGGGTAATGCCCCTAAAGTAATATTCCAGTGGCAGGTCTGGCTGAGAAGACTTTTTTCTGCCTGTCAGGTTATCCCTATGGTCAGAAATATTGTTTCCCTCTGAAACATAGTAATTCCTTGTCTGTGGCAGAAAGCAAAGCTTTTTTGGCTTCAGTTTCCTAGTGACATAGGGATTCCTTCCCCGTAAAGTCTCCCTTAGTCACCAAGATTGGGGGTCCATTCATAGAACCATATAAGATTTTGCAGACCATAAGTTGCGGATCCATAGGACACAGATCCGCCGTGTGCATTTGTGGTTCAGGGCTTTCTGGCCTATTTGTTAATGTGAATTCTTATCTGCAATATAGAAAAGGGTGGTACATTTTCTATCTCTTCGGGGGCGCGAAAAGGATGTGCGGAAATGGGCAGCACACTGTGTGCTGTTCGTGTTTCACAGTCCCATTGTAATAATGTGTCCGCATGGGATCTGCAAATTGCGGGACGTCGCAATGAAAAAATACTCAGTTAACGTGATCCCCATAGGCAGAGGGACATTCTGTTAGCACCATTTTAATCCTCACCAACTTAATTCTATTTAGAATCAATCACTGTTACAGAGGGGTCTCCTTTCTACAATATACCTCTAGGTCTAGTTTCATTCTTGTCATTTTCATTCAAAGATCACCTAAGAGGGGCTCAGAAGGAACAGATAGAAAAAAAGTTTTAAGCGTTCAGGCTCTCCAAGCACTAGAAAGTACAAATTTGGAACAGGGAAACATCAAATTTAGGACACAAGGCTTCCGGTGGGATTACAGAACCTTTTCTCAAATTGGGAAAGGATTACGTCAGAATCTTGTACCCAGAGAGAATCTTGTACCCAGGTCAAAATGGTAAACCTCTCCCAAAGCCTCATATTTCAGGACTTCACAGGAAAATCTTGACCTCTTTCTCAGGAAATTTCTGGGGTCTTTTCAAGAGTGTATGCACTCTTGGCAGGACGATTTTATAGCCAAGATCTCATATATACTTATATGCAAGTTACTGCCAATCCATTGCAAGTTCTCAAGTTGGCCATCACTAACCAGGGTATCACATCTTCAATTCACTGGCCTTTGGTTTCATCACCTGGTGTTTTTACTAAGTGATGGCACTAACTCAGCTCAGAGCTTCCAGTTAGACTCCAGAAACTGGTTGCTTAAGCTCTCACAGGAATAGAGATGGCCCGAACTATCCGCCGGCGAACAGTTCCCAGCGAACATAGCTTGTTCGCGTTCGGCGCAGCGGGTGAACACATGCGATGTTCGGTCCGCCCCCTATACATCATCATTGAGCAAACTTTGACCCTGTACCTCAAAGTCAGCAGACACATTCCAGCCAATCAGCAGCATACCCTCCCTCCCAGACCCTCCCATCTCCTGAACAGCATCCATTTTAGATTCATTCGGAATTTGCAGAGAGTGTTGCAGAGAGGAGGGAGAGTGTAGTTGCTGCTGATTTAATAGGGAAATCGATAGCTAGGCTAGTGAATTCAGTGTCCACTCCAGTCCTGAAAGACTCATCTGATCTCTGCTGTAAGGACAGCGTCCTGACAGCACCCCAAAAAGCCCTTTTTAGGGCTGCAACATTAGTCTGCTTTTTTTTTTCTCCATATACATATTGCAGTTGCCTGGCCTGCCTGTGTGTGAGGAGCTGCAGGCCCACAGACTGTAGTGTGCCCACTGCCAGTGCCCACCCCTGTGGCACAGGACTTTGCATCAAAAAAAGGCATTTAATTTTTACACTTTAATCTAAGGTTAGTTGCCTGCCAGTGTGTGTCAGGCTGACTTCCACTGACTGTAGTGTGCCCACCACCGATACCGGGTGGCACAGTACCTAGAACGCGCAGTACCACTTATCTAAAAAAAATGACAGGCAGAGGCAGGCCACCCCGCAGGGGCCGTCGTGGTCGTGGTGCTGTGATTTCCACTGTCCCTGGAATAATGCCTAGTGTTCAGAGGCCACGTACCCTGAACCCGAAAAATTCTGAGGAGATAGTTGACTAGCTTAGACAGGACACCCAATCTTCAACAGCTTCCGCTAAGAACCTTGACGCACCATCCTCCTCCAGCTCAGCTTCGGTCACCTGCTCTCAAGTTACCACGCACCCGCCCGCTGCTGATAGGAATAGTACTAATTAAGACACCACTCATATAGGGTATCACAGCACATTGCTCTGTGCACGCGCATATCGGGTGCGACAGTAAATTGCACGGCGCAGACGCAGTGACCGTGGATAAAAACAAAGGGGAGGGAGCCAGCTTTTTTTTAACCATCTCCCCGTCGAAAAATCTATTCAATAAATAGCCCCCAGATTGGGGACGTTAGAGGGATTAAACTGATGAGAATAGTACTACAAAAAATACCACTCATATCGGGTGTGACAGTAAATTGCACGGCGCAGACGCAGTCATCGTGGATTAAAAAAGAGTGGAGGGAGCCAGCGTTTTTTTAACCATCTCCCCGTTCGAAAAATCTATTCAATAAATGGCCCCCAGATTGGGGACGTTAGAGGGATTAAACTGATGAGAATAGTACTACAGAAAATACCACTCATATCTGGTGTGACAGTAAATTGCACGGCGCAGACGCGGTGACCGTGGATAAAAACAAAGGGGAGGGAGCCAGCGTTTTTTTTAACCATCTCCCCGTTCGAAAAATCAATTCAATTCACCTTTCGGGGACCCTTGGTGTTGTACGTGGCTGGGTGGAGGAAGAAACTTTCAATGACATCACCGGGACGTGGCTAGCTTGGTATCCAACCTTGTGCAAATGGGGAGTTTGCGGTTGTGCAAATGAACTGTTTGCGGTTCTTTGCGGTGCATTAAAAGGGGAGTTTGGTCTGTCAATGTCTGTAAAGTGGGCGTAACCCTTACACTACCTGATCGATACAACATCATACCTGATCGTATACACACACTGGATGTTTTAAAGCATGTTATTCCAAACAATTTAGGAATGTTAGTTGATTTATGCCCTTTATGGATTAAAACCCGACTCTGCGTCCACTACGTAATTTTCCATGGGAGTTTTGCCATAGATCCCCCTCCGGCATGCCACAGTCCAGGTGTTAGACCCCTTGAAACAACTTTCCCATCACTGCCAATTGAAGTCTATGGCGGTTCGAAAATTTTATGTTTGCGACATCACTACACAGGAACAGATCCAGAAATCAAGGTGGATATGAGTTCTAAGGTGCCATCACCAAGTGCCAGTGGAGTGACTAGAAATAACTAGGTCACACAGCATATATTTGAACAGGGCTCCCCCAACATCTTCTGTGCATGCCCCCCCCCATCCGCTCGTGCAAGCGCAGCTCTTGTTGCTAGTCAAGATCGCCATCAGATCAGGCTAGGCAGCCGCTCTGTCTACAAATACATACTTTCCTGACCTCTTGGAAAAAAGCTGTAACATGGGCATTAGTGTACATTGCAAAGCAGGATTATTTCAGGAAGAAACCAATGTTTATCAAGTCTGGTTCGTCTTGTGGTAATCAAGCCAGAAACTCAGGAAGACCTGTATTGATGGCGTCGTCCAAGAAATACTGAAAAAAGTATTTTTTTTCTGGTCATCCAGATAACTGTGGTGGGGAAGTACACTTCCACATTCTTTGCATTCAGGGTAGGCAGTCTCCTCAAGAGAGGTATCTGTGATCCAATATCAGAGCCCTGGGAGCAATATATCTAGCTCTTCATTTAGGAGAGGCTCAAGAATCAGTCCGTGGGGGAGCAAACAGATAATCTCCACCATGTGCTATATCAACAATTGGCACAGGACTCGCTCTGATCCACGGTACAGTCAATGCAGTAAAATTATGAATTGGGCAGTGGATGTCAAACCGTAGACAGCCATCCACATTTAATATATTCTGAATATTCAGATGGATCTGTTAAGTAGGTCACAGGTTGAAGTCTCAGCGACTGTATTTTTAACAGATTGTGTGCAGATGGGGCACCCCCATTTAGATTCTAAGGGGAAAGCCTCCTATACAAAGATCAAGAAGTTCTGCTCCCTGAATTCGGCAGATCCACCAACAAGAATAGATGGCTTATCTTTCAGTTGGGAAGGAATTTTTCATTCAAATTTTCCTCCATTTCCTCTCATATCCTGAGTGCTCAGGAAAATAAGACAAGAGTCTCAGCCTGTCACAGGTAGGTGGGGATGTGAGGAACACGAAATAAACAGCGACAGAAAGCAGACTAGGCCTCAAAGCTAGGGGAGAAGGAATGGTAACCTCCTAACAATCCCTGAGCCTTTCCCTGACTGCTGACAGTATGAGCAAGTTCTGATGGTGAACGAACTCATACGCTGGAACCTTTGCCCTGCTGATACTGTCGCACACCCTAACTTAGGGAGCAGGAGATGAGACAGCCGGTTCCTTCCACCGTGAAGGGACCAGTGTCTCCCTGAGACCTAGAAACAACACACACACACACACAGGAGAAAACACGAGAACTTAGCTTGAGACAAAAGGGAAGCAGATGATCCACAAACAACTAGAATTGAACAGTGCCCCTAACGGTGCCCCCCTCCTCTTCTATGGGTGACCTCTGGGCACCCAGGACCGACCTTATCAAGGTGTGCCCTGTGAAAGGCCTTCAGAAGGCGACTAGACTTCACATCAGTCGCCGGAACCCACATTCTTTCTTCTGGACCGTAACCCTTCCAGTGTACGAGGTACTGAAGGGATCCAAGAAGAATACGCAAGTTAATTATTCTGGAGATCTGAAACTCAAGATTACCATCCACCATGACAGGAGGAGGTGGCAAGGGAGCTGGTTCAGCAGGTTCCACATAATTTTTCAGCAATGACTTGTGAAAACACATTATGAATCTTCAAAGCCTGCGGAAGTTCGAGACGAAAAGCAACCGGATTAATAATGGCAGAGATCTTGTATGGACCAATAAATCTTGGGCCCAATTTCCAAGAGGGCACCTTCAACCTAATGTTCTTAGTGGACAACCACACAAAATCACCCACACTCAGGTCCAAACCAGTCATACGTCTATTGTTAGCCTTACGTTTGTACCTTTCGCCCATTTTTTCAAATTGATTTGAATGTTCCGCCAGATAGAAGACAATGAAGAAGAGAATCTTTCCTCTTCAAGTATACCAGAGAACCCAGTCCCCGAAAATGTGCCAAAATGAGGGTGAAATCCATATGCACCAAAAAATGGTGACTTCTCAGTGGACTCCTGTCTACGGTTATTCAAGGCAAACTCAGCCAAAGACAAAAATTAAGACCGCTCTTCCTGATTCTCAGAGACAAAACACCTCAAATAAGTCTCCAGATTCTGGTTAGTACGCTCGGTTTGTCTGTTCGACTGAGGGTAAAAGGCCAAAGAGAAGGACAACTGAACCCCCAGGTGAGTACAGAATGCCCTCCAGAACCTGGAAACAAATTTCATCTCTCTATCAGACACCACATCAAAGGAAATGCTGTGTAGTTTCACAATGTTATCAATAAACACTTGAGCGAGAGTTTTGGAATTGGGCAAACCTGATAATGGTATCAAGTCCGCCATCTTACTGAAGCGGTCCACCACCACCAAAATCACTGTCTTCCCAGAGGAACTAGGCAAATCAGTAATGAAGTCCACGGACAAATATGTCCAGGGACAGAATGGACAAAAGAAGAAATTCGGAAGGCAGAGTATGAGTCACCTTGGCACGTGCACAGGTCTCACAAGCTGTCACATAGCCCTCAGGAAAATAAGATCCACAGTGGATCTGCTCCGAGGGTGTCCCACAAGTACAGTATTGTGACGTTCCTTAAACACGTTCAAGAAGCCGAAGTTCAGAAGGAACAAACAACCTCCCTGGAGCACAGGAATCAGGTGTCTCTCCTTGGGCCTCCAACACCTCTGCCTCAAATTCGGGATAAAGGCCAGATACAACCACCCCATCAGCCAAAATCAGACCAGGATCCTCCGAATCTACGCAAAGCTACGCCTTGATGTTTTTGACCCCAGGGCAATAGGTGACAAAATTAAATCTGGTAAAAAACTATGCCTTGGGTTCAGACGTTTAGCCGATTCCAGGTAAACAAAAATCACAGAACGAAAAGATAGTAATGCATGCATAAAGAAGATGCAAGCATTATACATAAACTAAGCCCTCACTGATCTAAGGTCCGAGACGCTTAGCCAATATATATTTATCAAAACACATCTGTGCCTACCTACCAGGCGCCAAGGTGGTCTTAGGTCAGGTGGGTCCTATGCTAAAACCTATCTATGCAGTTGTGCATTTATGATCAGGAGCACAGACCCTTCACATATAGTGTGCAGCACACAGCTATATGTACCACCTAATCAAGATTGCCTCTTAGATAGGTGGGGCAAAAGTGCACAGTAATGCTACTCCCAAGATAAAATAGGAGTGCATTCAAACTTGAAGGTGCCACTCCCTTAAGCAAGGGCTTAGTTTATATATAATGCTTGCATTTTCTTTATGAGTGCATTACTATCTTTTCGTTCTGTGATTTTTGTTTATAAATGTAGCCATAGACATCCGCATATTGTTTATCATATACTGCAGGTTGTTTTTATTTATCTTTGTTTTTTGTGACTTTTGTTTATTATGTAGCCGATTCTTAGCCAGATTCATATGATCAGTAATTACCGTAATGGGATGAATCGCTCCTTCTAACCAATGACACCATTCTTCAAAGGCCAACTTAATGGCCAGCAACTCTCTATTACCAACATCATAATTTTATTCGGCAGAAGAGCGCTTTTTTGAAAAAAAAAAGCAGAAGGGCGCCATTTGCTAGGAGAAGGACGCTGCAACAAAACTGCTCCAACTCCCACTTCTGACGAGTCAACCTCCACAATGAATGGTTGAGACACATCAGGTTGCACCAGAATGGGAGCAAAAGCAAAACACATGCTTTTTCAGCAATAAATAAATAATGCCTCTTCAGACCAGACTGAGAAATCCACACCTTTCATAGTCATATCGGTCAAAGGCTCGACCACAGTAGAATAAATCAGGATAAAATTTTCTGTAGTAATTGGTAAACCCCAAAAACAGCATCAGCGCTTTCTGATCCTCAGGTCGATTGCAGTCCGATACTGCATGGACCTTTTCGGGATCCATACGAAAACCTGAGGAGGAAAGCAGGTAACCCAGGAAATGCATCTCCGAAACAGCAAATACACATTTTTCCAACTTCGCATACAACTTATTCTCCGGGAGGATCAGTAATACTTGTCTCAAAATGATCCTGATGAGTCTCCATAATCGGGTGAGTAAATTAGTATGTCATCGAGGTATACAGCAATAAACCTCCCCACCAAATGATGAAAAATGTCATTGATAAAGTGCTGAAAGACCGCCGGAGAATTAGTCAACCCAAAAGGCATTACCAAGTTCTCAAAGTAGCCATCAGGGGTATTAAAGGCCGTGTTCTATTCGCCCCCCTCCCTGATTCTTACCAGATTATAAGCCCCTCTTAAATCCTATTTAGAAAACACCTTGGCTCCGACAATCTGATGGAATAAATCTGGGATCAAGGAAGGGGGATAAGGATCACAAACAGTGATAAGATTTAGCTCCCGGAAGTCTAAACACGGTCTAAGGGTCCCATCCTTTTTTTTTTTTAACAAAAAAGAAGACAGCAGAGAGCAGGTGACTTGGATGGTCTAATATGTCCCTTTGCTAAACTCTCGGTAATATACTTTTGCATGGCTACTCTTTCGGGTTCAGAAAGATTATACAATTTAGCTCCAGGAATAAGGTTGACAATCATACTCTTGGTGAGGGGTAACTCCTGATCTCCACTCCGAGAATACGTTGTCAGAAAAATCAGAAAGAAGCGGGGGTAACATCTTAGTGGATACCACAGAAAGTGACGCACCAAGACAGTTGTCTATACAGTAATCACGCCAATTACTGATCTCTCTTGCATGCCAATCAATGGTAGGGTTATGTCTGGTCAACCATGGTAAACCAAGCACTAGAGGACCAGGCAGAACCTTCAGTACAAAATAAGAAATGGACTCGACATGGAAATCACTCACCCTTAACCCCTTAAGGACGCATGACGTACCGGTACATCATGGTTCCCGATTCCTTAAGGACCCATGACGTACCGGTACGTCATATCTTTAAAACGAGTGTGGGGCGCGGGGGTTAATAGGAACAGGATGTCCGCTGAAACCATTCAGCTGGCATCCTGTCACAACTGCGGTTTGCAGCGCTTTCTGCGATCTCTGACACCCGCGGTCACAATTTACCCCCCCCCATCATATTGTAGCTGCGGGGGTGCAGTGTTGATGGTTGCGGGCAGCACGGGAGGCGGGATCGGAATAGCGATCCCCCGCACGCCTCCTCTGTAATGTTTTCCTGGAGGCTAGTAGTTTTAGCAGAGTGTCAGCACATTGCTGACACTCTGCTAAAAACTGCTGACATCTGAGCTGCAGATGTCAGCAGTTTTAACCCCTTCCATGCTGCGGTCCGCACGGACCACTGTATGGAAGGGGTTAACAGGGAGGGAGCTCCCTCCCTTTCACATCGGGAGGCTGCTATGCCTTTTATTGTTATTGTGTTAAAGTAAAATAAATTTGAAAAAAGTATACATATAAGTATCGCCATATCCGTAATAACCTGCTCTCTAAAAATATCACATGACCCAACCCCTCAGCTGGACACCATAAAAAAAAAAAAAGCATTTTTTTGTCACCTTACATCACAAAAAGCGTAATACCAAGTGATCAAAATATTATACGCACCCCAAAATAGTGCCAATCAGACAGTCATCCCATCCCGCAAAAAATGAGACCTCACCTAAGATAATCGCCCAAAAACTGAAAAAACTATGGGTCTCAGAATATGGAGACACTAAAACATGATTTCTCTTTGTTTCAAAAATGATATTATTGTGTAAAACTTACACAAATAAAAAAAAGTATACATATTATAGTCCGTAATAACCTGCTCTATAAAAATACCACATGATCTAACCTGTCAGATGAATGTTGTAAATATCAAAAAATAAAAACAGTGCCAAAACAACTATTTCTTGTTACCTTGCCTTACAAAAAGTGTAATATAGAGCAACCAAAAATCATATGTACCCTAAAATAGTACCAACAAAACTGCCACCCTATTCCGTAGTTTCTAAAATGGGGTCACTTTTTTGGAGTTTCTACTCTAGGGGTGCATCAGGGGGGCTTCAAATGAGACATGGTGTCAAAAAACCAGTCCAGCAAATTCTGCCTTCCAAAAACCGTATGGCATTCCTTACCTTCCGCGCCCTGCCGTCTGCCCGTACAGCAGTTTACGATAACATATGGGGTGTTACAGAATCAGGGCAATAAATATTGAGTTTTGTTTGGATATTAACCCTTGCTTTGTAACTGGAAAAAAATTATTGAAATGGAAAAACTGCCAAAAAAGTGAAATTTTATCTCTATTTTCCATGAATTCTTGTGGAACACCTAAAGGGTTAACAAAGTTTGTAAAATCAGTTTTAAACACCTTGGGGGGGGGGGGGGTTGTTTTTAGAATGGGGTAATTTTTGGGTGGTTTCTATTATGTAAGCCTTACAAAGTGACTTCAGACCTGAACTGGTCCTTAAAAAGTGGGTTTTTGAAAATTTCTGAAAAATTTCAAGATTTGCTTCTAAACGTCTAAGCCTTGTAACATCTCCAAAAAATAAAATATCATTCCCAAAATGATCTAGACATGAAATAGACATATGGGGAATGTAAAGTAACTATTTTTAGAGGTATTACTACCTACCACTTTACAAATCGCTAGTGAGCCCACACATGGAGTACTGTGTACAGTTCTGGGCTCTTGTGAACAAGGTGGACATAGCAGAGCTGGAAAGGGTTCAGAGGAGGGCAACTAAAGTAATAACTAGAATGGGGCAACTACAGAACCCTGAAAGATTATTAAAATTAGGGTTATTTATTTTAGAAAAAAAGAGGACTGAGGTAGATCTAATAACTATGTATAAATATATCAGGGGTCAGTACAGAGATCTCTCCCATCATCTATTTAATCCCAAGAATTGTCACTGTGACGAGGGGACATCCTCTGCGTCTGGAGGAAAGAAGGTTTGTACACAAACATAGAAGAGGATTCTTTACGGTAAGAGCAGTCAGACTATGGAACTCTATGCCTGAGGAGGAGGTGATGGTGGGTACAATAAAGGAATTCAAGAGGGGCCTGGATGTATTTCTGGAGTATAATAATATTACAGGCTACAGCTACTAGAGATGGGTCGTTGATGCAAGGAGTCCTTTTGATTGCCTGAATGAAGTCGGGAAGGAATTTTTTACTCCCCTTAAGTGGGGAAAACTGGCTTTTACCTCACAGGGTTTTTTTTTCTTCTTTTTTTGCCTTCCTCTGGATCAGCTAGCAGGATGACAGTCCTAACTGGATGGACAGATGTTTTTTTTTGGCCTTATGTACTATGTTACATAAAGTGACTGGTCAGATTTGCAAAAAATGGCCGGGTCCTTAACCCCTTAAGGACACGGCCCTATTTCACCTTAAGGACCAGGCCATTTTTTCAAAATCTGACCAGTGTCACTTTATGTGGTGATAACTTTAAAACGCTTTTACTTAGCCAAGCCATTCTGAGACTGTTTTTTTCGTCACATATTGTACTTCATGACAGTGGTAAAATAAAGTCGAAAAATTTCATTTTTATTTATAAAAAAATACCAAATTTACCAAAAATTTTGAAAAATTTGCAATTTTCCAAGTTTCAATTTCTCTACTTCTAGAATACATAGTAATACTGCCAAAAGTTATTGATTTACATTCCCCATATGTCTACTTCATGTATCGATCATTTTGGGAATTTTGGGAATGCCAATTAATTTTTTTGGGACATTACAAGGCTTAGAAGTTTAGAAGCAAATCTTGACATTTTTCCGAAATTTTCAAAAACCCACTTTTTAGGGACCAGTTCAGGTCTGAAGTCACTTTGCGAGGCTTACATAATAGAAACCACCCAAAAATGACCCCATTCTAGAAACTACACCCCGGAGGGTACTCAAAACTGATTTTACAAACGTCATTAACCCTTTAGGTTTTCCATAAGAGTTAATGGCAAATGGAGATGAAATTTCAGAATTTCAATTTTTTGTTACCTTGCCTCAAAAAAATGTAATATACAGCAACCAAAAATCATATTTACCCTAAAATAGTACCAACAAAACTGACACCTTAACCCGTAGTTTCCAAAATGGGGTCACTTTTTTGGAGTTTCTACTGTAGGGGTGCATCAGGGGGGCTTCAAATGGGACATGGTGTCAAAAAACCAGTCCAGCAAAATCCGCCTTCCAAAAACCATATAGCATTTCTTTCCTTCTACGCCCTGCCGTTTGGCCATACAGCAGTTTACGACCACATATGGGGTGTTTCTGCAAACTACAGAATCAGGGCAATAAATATTGAGTTTTGTTTGGCTGTTAACCCTTGCTTTGTTACTGGAAAAATGGATTAAAATGGATAATTTACAAAAAAATTGCTGTTTTGGGACAGTTTTGTATTTTTTGTTATTTACATCGTTGAACTGACAGGTTAGATTGTGTGCTATTTCTATAGAGCAGGTTGTTACGGACGCGACAATACCAAATATGACTACTTTTTGGGGTTTTTTGTTTCAGTTTTACATAATAAAGCATTTTTGAAAAAAATGATTTTTTAGTGTCTACACATTCTGAAAGCCATAGTTTTTTTTTTTTTGGCGATTGTCCTATGTAGGAGCTCAATTTTTGCGGCATGAGATGGCGGTTTGAATGGTACTATTCTGGAGTGCATATGACTTTTTGATCACTTGCTATTACACTTTTTGTGATGTAAGGTGACAAAAAAAATGACTTTTTTACAAACGCTTTTATTTTTATGTTTACGTGCGCTCACCTGAGGGGTTGGGTCATGTTATATTTTATATGAGCAGGTCGTACAGAACCTGACGATACCCAATATGTATACTTTTTTATTTATCGTTATTTCTTAGTTTTTAGGCATTGTTCAATTGAGTATGATCTTTATTGACAACAATATCCTTATTTGGAACAAAAACATGTTTTAGTGTCTCCATAGTCTGAGAGCCATATTTTTTCAGTTTTTAGGCTATTGTCTCAGGTTGGGTATAATTTTTATGGATAAGGTGACGGTTAGATTGGCACTATTTGGGGGCCATATGACTTTTTGATCGCTTGCTATTACACTTTTTGTGATGTAAGGTGACAAAAAATGGCTTTTTGACAAAGTTTTTTTTTTTTTACAGTGTTTACTTGAGGGGTTAGGTCATGTGATATTTTTATAGAGCAGATTCTACGGACTTGGAGATACCCAATATGTCTACTTTTTTTTATTTTTTTACATTTAACACTAAAAGCATTTTTGAAACAAAAAATCATGTTTTAGTCTGAGAGGCATAGTTTTTTTATTTTTTGGGCAATTGTTTTATGAAGGGGCTCATTTTTGCGGGATGAGATGGCGGTTAGATTGGTACTATTTTGGGAGGCATACGCCTTTTGATCGCTTTGTATTACACTTTTAGTGATGTAGGTGCCAAAAATGGCTTATTTACACCATTTTTGGTTTTTTTTTATGGTGCTCACCTGAGGGGTTCAGTCATGTGATATTTTTATAGAGCTGCTTTTACAGACGCGGCGATACCTAATGTCTAGTGTATTTTTTTTTTTACTTTTTATTCAGTGATTTGTGTTTTTTATTTTTATACTTTTTCACTTTTTTACATTTTTTGGACCCAGACCCACTTGGTTCTTGTAGATCCAGTGGATCTGGTGTCTATGTAATACAGTACAGTACACTATATAGTGTACTGCACTGTATTTTTTTACTTTTCATTAGCCTGGTCAGACTTCTGCCTTTAGCAGAAGTCTGACCAGAGTTACTATACCATGGCAAGCAGGACGCTTCTGAAAGCGTCCTGCTGCCATGGTAACCATCACCCACTGCCATTAGAGAGCAGTGGGTGATGGATGGGGAGGGAGGGGAGCTCCCTCCATCTGCGATCCCATCCTTTCTGGGGCTGCAAAGGCACAGCAGCCCCCCGATGGGAGAGGGAGGGAGCTCCCTCCCTGTTAACACCTTCCATACCGCGGTCCATCCAGACCACGGTAAGGAAGGGGTTAAACGGCTGGCATCTGCAACACAGTTGCCAGCCGTTTTTCTATCAGAGTGCCAGCAATGTGCCTCGCTATAGGCAAATAGGAGGTGTGGTAGGAATCGCTCCCAGTCTTGAAGCACTTACAGAGACCATTAGTCTGGGGACGGTAGGGTGAACTGAGTAGCCATTTACGGCAGTGCTGTGTCAGTTCTGCAGTAAATTGTGTGCCTCTGTCCGAGAGTATTTCCTTGGGAAACCCGACTCGGGAGAAAATCTGCACCAGAGCAGGAGCTACAGTGTCTGCCTGTATGTTTGACAGAGCAACTGCCTCGCAAGTAGCATAGTCCAATACGATAAGTATGTACTTCTTACCGAAGGGACTAGGGTTGGCGAGGAGTCCCACAAGGTCAATGGCTATCCTGCTGAAGGGTTCTTGAATAATTGGCAGGGGTACCAAATGAGCCTTGGAATGATCCACTTGTTTCCCCACTCGCTGGCACACATGGCAGGTTCGGCAGTAAGTCCGAACGTCTGCGTGTACCCCAGGACAAAAGAAGGTCTGGGTTACCCGGTGTAATGTATGGGATACCTGGTATAATTTATTAGCGTCCCACATAAAAATGTTGTTGTCCAAACCCCCAGCTCTTCTTCCTACCTTTTCCCTATATCTCTGGAGAAACGGATCCGCTCTAGTCTCCCTCCCAAACTCCTCAGGGGTGTCCCAAGCTATCAAAGTCTGGGGATTAGTCACAGTCAGAGGGTGTCTTACCTGGGTCTCCGGAGCTGGTGAACTGGTCCGTTCCGTTCTAGCTTGGGCCCTGGTCGCCACGGGGTGTGCAGCTGCTGTAGAGGTGGGAATGTAGGCAGAAGTGAGGGGGCCCAAATCGTTGCCCAGAAGGACTTCTGCAGGTAAGGAATCCATTATGCCAACTTTTACTACTCCGGATATGGCTCCCCAGTCTAGGTGAACGCGGGCGGTAGGCAGGCGAAATATGGCTCCTTCGACCTCTCGAACATCTTTGGTTTGGCCCGTACGCTTATGGGCTGGAACCAAGTGCCCCTGTACCAGTGTAATGGTAGCCCCAGTGTACTGTAATCCTTGGGCGACCTGTCCGTCGAGATTGATCTCTTGTCTGTGCTGCTGTCAATTATCCCCAGAATCAGCCTGAATGGGATTAATCTCATACAATACCCCCAGATATTCCTCAGGGTGAGTGTCTGTGTCCACGCAGTGGAATCCGCATACTCATCGGCCAGGCGGGCCACTTCTGTGACGGTGTGGGGACGTCGGTATCTTACCCAGTTGCTTAAGTCTGGCTATAGATTATTGAAGAAATGCTCCAAGAGAAAAAGTTGTAGCACCTCCTCGGCAGATATGGCCTGGCATCCATTAATCCAATGGGTAGCGGTGCGGTGCAATTTGATAGCCCATTCCATGTGGAAGTCACATCCCCATTTTCTGGTATCTCGGAATTTCCGCCGATATGCCTCAGGAGTTGGGGCATATTGTTTAAGTAAGGTGTCCTTGACAAGGTGGGATTGTTGTACCTCGTCCTCTGGGATGGCCCGTAAGGCTTCCGCTGCTCTCCAGGATAGCTGGCTGGATAGAATGGTAATCCATTCCTCTGGGGGTACCTGGTGAAGCATACACTGCCTTTCAAAGTCCGCCAAATAGCTGTCGATCTCCTCCTCTGCCTCCCGGAACTGTTTAAATTCAGCAAACTGTATCTTCCGCTTTTCTATGCTGTCCGGAGTAGGGGTGACTGGGGCTGGCTCTGGAGGTCACTGGGCAATAATATGTTGCAGCTCGCATTCCCTCTGTTCTCGAGCTTCCGCTGCTACCTGGGCAAAAATCTGTGCAATCCGTTCCTCTCCCTCACTATGCGAGTCGTTTCATTTCCAGACAGGGTAGGGGTTTCAGCCATGGCAGAATTACGATTAAGCTCCGCAATAAGCTCCCTCTTAGGTTGGTTGCTTGCACTCCATCCACAGCTTTCCAGTAGATCCTTGAGGGTCGTCCTTTTTAGCTGCTCATATCAGCTTTCCATTCAACCTGCACACCGCCTGGGGTAGAAGACCTATCCCACCGCTTGCCACTAAATGTAACGGTATCCAGCGTTGGCGACGTCCTTCTCCCCTAGTCAGAGGAGCGCTATAGAGTTGCTCCAGAGACTACCAAGCTGAGTTGCGATTTCCATTAGCTGTGTAGCTCTTACAAGATCTAGTAGTGAGATAGCGGTTCACTACAACACAAGGCTGCGAGTTGAGGGTAAGAAGAACAACATTTATCGGTGCCACCCTTGGCCTTATATACAAGTCTCCATGCAAGGGGACCTCCCCTGTGGACCTGATTGAGAAATGCGTGGCAAACACACAGACCAATGGAAATAATCACACCATCCGGGACATTCCCACACAATGTCTCCACTCTGCCTGGGAGATAATTAGGTCGGACATTGTATGTAATCCAATTTTCTCCCAACAGTAAAACCATATTGTTTATAAAGACTCCTATACAGGACGTACAATGTCTCCCCTCTGCCTCAGAGATAATAAAGTTAGACACAGTATTTAACCTAATTATCTCCAGACAGTACAATCACATTGTTTATGAAGACCGCATACAGGACGTCCAATGTCTCCCCTATGCCTGGGAGATAATAAGGTCAGACACTGTATGTAACCTATTTACCTCCAAGCAGTAAAACCACATTTTTCATAAAGCATTAAAAAGTACCCCCAAATCCACAACATTCCTACAAACAAACAGAGGGCTTCTGTTACAGGGTACTACTGGTAAAAGACAAAAGTACATTTTATAACTCCCCACCCATACTGCCAAGAGTAAGAGAACTGGACCCATTAGTTATAACTTTTTTTTATTTCTTTTTCACCTTGAGATTAACGCAAGGACATACATTAATAAAATGTCCTTCTTTACCACAGAAGAAACAAAGTCTTCTCTGAACCCTGAAGTTCCTATTACCTGGACAGGAAGAGACCTGCCCCAATTGCATTGGCTCATCACCAGACATGAACTCAAGTGTCTTTGTACCCCGAGTGTCAGAGGAGACTGCTTCCCCATATGGTAGTACTTCCCGGGTGAGGAGAACATTGCAACCTCTCTCAGGTGTCTATCAATCCGTACGGCCAGGGACATAGCCGCCTCCAATGAGTCAGGGTTTTGGAATGCCAGGGTGTCTTTTAGTTTCTCTGACAGCCCTTGACAGAATTGACTACGGAGTGCTGGGTCATGCCACTCCGAATCAGTTGGCCACCTCTTAAATTCAGAGCAATATGACTCTGCAGAACGTTCTCCCTCACGCAAGCTACGCAACTTAGATTCGGCTAGGGAAACCCGGTCTGGGTCATCATAAATAAGCCCCAGGGCTCTGAAAAATCTATCCACCGATCGGAAAGATTGGGAACCGATCGGCAGAGAAAAGGCCCAGGACTGAGCGTCACCTTTCAGCAGAGAAATAATAATCTCCACTCTTCAATTCTTGTCCCCAGAGGAGAGCGGGCATAGTTGAAGATACAGTTTACAAGATTCTATGAACCAAACAAAGTTATCACTTCCCTCAGAAAACTTATCCGGGAGGGCGATCTTAGGTTCAAGGCAGATCTGGTTCCCACTGGCGGAACCAGACGCCTGAGGACTCAAACTGTGCAACAGTATTACGGAGGTCAGCTACCTCCAAAGATAATCCCTGCATGTGATCAACCAGTGCAGTAACAGTATCCATATCTGCACAGAGCAAAGGAAATGATAACGGTTTATGGCGGTTGATAAAGTCACAGGTAGGTGGGGATGTAAGGAGCACTAAATAAACAAACAGCGACAGAAAGCAGACTAGGCCTCAAATCTAGGGAAGAAGGAATGGTAACCTCCTAACAATCCCTGAGCCTTTCCCTGACTGCTGACAGTATGAGCAAGTCCTGATGGTAAACAAACTTATACGCTGGAACCTATGCCCTGCTGATACTGTCACACACCCTAACTTAGGGAGCACGAGATGGGACAGCCGGTTCCCTTCACCGTAAAGGGACCAGCATCTCCCTAAGACCTTGAAACAACCCCCAACAAAGGACAACAGTAGAATTTAGCTTGAGATGAAAGGGAATAAGTTGATCCACAAACAACTAGCATAGAACTCCACCAGGAAATATGAACCGCATGGTCAGCAGTGAGAGGCAGACTTAAATAGAGCCTCCTCAATGATAACGAGCAGAACCTGTGGAGAGGTGGGATCCTGCTAATAACAAACAAAGGAAAAACAGAGAGACCTGTCAGACTCATGTGCCGAAAGTCTATCCGATCTTCTCAGATTTCTCACAGGGAAGGCAGTGACATAGCCATAGCTATAGTGCTCATCTGGCCAAGAGGTCGTGATCCCTCACTGGCTACAACTTTCCAGAGGAAATACTAGAGATACAGTCTAGCCAAACCTTCTGGTTCAAGCAGGCCTACAGAATCCACCGGAGAGATTTCAACGTATAGCCTGGAATATGAAAATTCAGGACTGGAGAAGGGCTTCTAAGATAGTGGAGGAAACTTTGCAGAACCCTGATCGGTCTGAAGTTTTACATTTTTTTTTACAGGAAGGTTTCCAGTTTGGGTTGAAATCAAACATTGTAAGAGTGCATTTCACGACCCCCACTGCTTGCATAGGTGGAGTCTTAGTGCATTCATGCATTTTTTTTTTTTACATTCTTTATTCAATTTAATCGGTTAAGCCTCCTATTCCAGCCTGGGATCAGGCTGTTCTACTCAAGAACCTGGTTGAATCTCTATTTCAGCCTCTTACAGAAGTACCAGTAAGCAGTGGCGTAACTACCAGGGAAGCAGCTGCTTCGGGGCCCGGGCTGACAAGGGGCCCAGCGCCTGGCAGCGTGTCAAGTTTCATGATTATTTAATACGTTTTTCAGGCCAGGCCCCTTCACATACAGTGCGGTGCCGGCAACATTGGGAGCCCGCCCAGCCTGTCTCTTCTCCTACCCCCTCTCTCCCATGCATCTTACTGCCAGCCAGGCACAGTGCAGGAATCAAGCCGGTGTGTACCTGTTCTAATTAGCCACGGCCACCAAGTTCAAGGAGGGAGCAGCAGGCAGGAGAAAAATGCCGCAGGCAAGAGGAGCACATTGCAGCGGCACAGTCAGCAGCACATCAGTCACTGACTTTTCAGATATGTTTGTGCCCGCTGCCTGTGTGCCCCCCTTGCCAGCACAGCCCCTTACCCCTGTCTGTGCCTCTCCCTGGCTAGAGAAGAAACTGCTTGCCAACTGCAGTTAGGGTCACTGAAATCAATAAATATTCAATATAAATATTCATGTAAAGAAGTGTCCGTAAAACCTTAGTTAGTAAAACCTTGTCCTGATAACACAGGCACCACAGCCTCTGAAATTAACCCTTCCTGCTCCTCACTGCTTGTCCTTATGTGTGCCATCACTATGTCCTAGTGTTGTTCTCCCTCACTCCTGTGTGACCCTTCTGTGCTGGACTCCATGATTCCCTACAACTGCAGTTCCCTTTCTCCTTGACCTCTCCCTCATATAGTGTACCAGATTCACAACAGTCTGATAAATACCCCGGGCCCCTGTCTCTGCCCCTGTGTTCCCCGGCCTGTGCCCCCCCCCCCAGCCCCTGTCTGCGCCCCCGAGCCCTTATCTGTGTCCCCTCCATGAACCTTGTCTGCTCCCCTGGCCCTGTTCTGCCATCTACTACTGCTTATTTTGTTACTCTTATATATGCAGAGAGTGTGCGCTTATACGTGCCATAATAAGCACTAGTTCATGGCGGAACAGCGGGCAGAAAGGGCAGGCTGCCATGTAGCTATAGACTGTATCACCCCCCTTCCCAATGTTTTATATAAAGAAGTCTTCACTATTAACGGGAACCTGTCACCTGGATTTTGGGTATAGAGATGAGGACATGAGCTGCTAGATCGCTGCTAGCACTTTCGCAATACCCAGTCCCCATAGCTCTCTGTTCTTTTATTGCGTCAAAAAAATGATTTTACAGATATGCAAATTAACCTTAGAGTCGTCCTGCTTGAGAGAGGAGTCCAGCGAAGGAGCCCAGCACCGCCCCGCATCCTCCAAATCTCGCGATGCGCGAGCTAGCGCATGCACACTGACTGTTCATTCCCTGAAGCTGATGCCAGCACAGGGAAGGAACACTATGCTGAGCTACCGCACGCGCATCGCAAGATTACGGCGCTCTAGCTTTGTAACGTCGGAGAGCAAGGAGGAGATTCGGAGGATGCGGGGCGGTGCTGGGATCCTTCGCTGAACTCATCTCTCAAGCAGGACTCATCTAAGGTTAATTTAAATACAAAAATTTGCTTTGGGTTCCAGTCAGTTCTAGGTATGCTCCTGCCAGTAAGGTTGGTATCTTGGAAGGTTTTATTTCTGGTGGCATGTGCATCAGCCAAGAAGGTGTCAGACTTTGCAAGGGCCATATCAAAGTACATCAAGAAGACTCGATTTTAAGGTTGATGCCTTATATCCTACTAAAGCGCTAATCTGACATGAATGTAATTTAAGAAATTCATCTGTCAGACAAGCTTCATCTACTGGTCATTGGAGAACCAGGGTCCTTCAGGTCGGCTGAGCAGCTGTTTATATAGAGAAGTATAAAAGCCAGCAAGTCTACACTGCTTGGATTAAGAATACTATTAAAGTCTGCTTCTAAATTACGAGTACTCCAGTTACCAGGTGGAGTTACAGCAAACTCAACTTAGCCCACCTATTAGCTTGGGTAGAGGAAAAAAAAAAAAAAAAAGAATTCGATCAAATATACAGAGCCTCTACATGGGGTCTCCATGCATCCGGTGCTTGCAATTCAGCCTTTGACAGACAAGCGATTATTAAAGCAGCAATTTCCCCCCCCCCCACCCTTCCCACCTTGTTAAATACTGCTTTTCAGATCCCTTTGTGCTGTACTGCCTGTAGGACGATAAGTTAAGTCTAAATTTGCTTACCGAAATGTATTTTTCCTCGAGTCCAAAGGCAGCACAAATATCCCTCCCTGAAAAAGACATTGCTTGGAAAAAACACCTCTACCTAGTGGGTGTGGACTCCTTTATGGGGGAGGGGGGTTAATTAGTCTGATTTGCTAATGATTTATCTTCTGTCCTAGACAGGAGGAGCAAGACATTAACAATTTGTGTTGTGCAGCCTCAGGACCTAAGGAAAGATACATTTTGGTAAGCAAAATTAGTCTTTTTTCTTTTAAGAAAAAGAGTGAGGTGAACACTTCCTCATCTAATCGCTCCTCTGTGCCTAATTAAACAGTTTTTTTACGCCATGACCAAAACACTTACCAGTGTCACACCACAAACATTAATAATGTTTACAGTTTAAACTGTTCCCATCTGTCTATACCCGATCTTTATACGAGGATTGCTACTCTTGCGATACCCATTACATGCTGCATTAAAAGCGATAACTATTATCACTATATAAAAAAAAAAAGGCATTCAGCCACTTTTCAGACAGATGTAACAAAAGGGCTTTTTGTGCCTATATTATGGAAGCAACACTCCCATTGTTCATCACAACCATCACAATTATGCGGCTCTAACCCATTTTTTTTGATGAGCTGCAGGAGGGTTCAGGTGTTGTGTCCATTAGACAGGAGCAATAAAGCACCCATAATACAACATAATAGGTTTAGAAAATGATCTTTAATTAGGTTTAAAGTTTCAATAGGGGTAGAGTTGTTTCGATACCAAAATTTTGATTCGGTATCGATCCATAAAAAAAGTATTGCGATAGTAGATACCACGCGAAAAAAAATAAAAAGCCAAAAAAAGGCGCGTGCATTCCACATTTTATGGAACCGTCGGCTCAAAATACAACAGTCCTATCCTATTTTTTGGGGGACAAGGCGACAAAGAAAATAGCGAATCGTCCATTTTTTCTTTTATTTTTTTTTTCTTTTACGGCGTTCACCGCATAAAAAGAGTATTTTTCAATAGTTTGGACTTTTAAGACGCGGCGATATGTAATATTTATTTATTGTTTATATATTTTATATGTAAAATCGGGAAATGGGGTGATTTATACTTAATATTTTGGTGTACTTTTTTAACTTTTTTCATTTTTACAGTTTATTTATTAACTTAGGGGCTAGAACAGGGGTCTCAAACTCGCGGCCCGCGGGCCATTTGCGGCCCTCAGTACAATATTTTGTGGCCGGCCTGCGCAAAAATGAATGAATGAAAAAAAATCATCTGACTTACTGTAGTACTGCTGCGCCACGCCGCCCGCCCAGCCTGCGAGTACCGTCATGGCAACACACGGTCACATGGGCTCAGGGCAGGCCACGGGGGTGTGACAGGGTGAGTGAGCAGCGCCGCGGCGGCGGGAAGCAGCCAGAGCAGAGGGACTATCAGAGGCGAGCAGTCTGACACAGCCACAGCGGTCAGAAAAAGATTGAATTGAAGAGTCGCAGGCAGCCGGCAGGAGAGTCAGGACAGGTCAGGTTGTGTTATGTAAGGGTAGCGAGTGTGGTGTGTGTGACAACAACACGGATGGCATTGAGGGGAGAAATATGATAACATGGATGGGGGAGAAATGTGACAACATGGAGGGAGCCAGAGGGGGAGAAATGTGACAACATGGAGGGAGCCAGAGGGGGAGAAATGTGACAACATGGAGGGAGCCAGAGGAGGAACTTCACTCAATGTTCTATTCATGTTCAGGACACTTCATGTTCAGAAGAAATAATTAAAAACTGTTAATAATGACATTTGAGGACTTTTTTTTGTGAAATCCCTTATGCGGCCCAGCCTCACCCATACTTTGCCTCCTGCGGCCCACAGGTAAATTGAGTTTGAGATCCCTGGGCTAGAACCTGGGATCATTTTCATCCTATTCACCCTGATACAGCTCTATCAGGGTGAATAGGATCTCACACTGTCCCTGCTGCCCTGTGCACACAGCAGCAGGGAGTTGACTATAGCAGCCAGGACTTCAGTAGCGTCCTGGTTGCCATGGTAACCGATCAGAGCCCCAGCATTACACTACTGGGGCTCCGATCAGAAGAGAGGAGGTGAAGGGACCCTGTGGCCACTGCCACCGACGATATTAATACTGAAGGGGGGGGGACGCACTGGCCACCAATAATGTCTTTTAATACTGTGGACAGGGGCGGCAAACTGGCCACCAATGTTTTACTACTGGGGAGGGGGCACTGGCCACCAATGAGTAGTAATTGCGGCACCTGAAGGGTTAACTGCAGGATCGCAGCGCTCTGTCCTAGGCAGGTGTCGGCAGTGTGTTTCTTCTGCCTGTATTTATATATAAAAATGTCACTACTCATTGGTGGCCAGTGTGCCCATCCCTCCTCCGCCCCTCTCCCTCTATTGGTGGCAACAGCAGCACAGGGGGAGAGAGAGACTGCCTCCTTCTCCCCGTGCTGCCGAGGAGAACATGGCCATGCTGAGGGCGGTGCAGCCACGTTCTCCGATACTGGGCTGTGCAGTAACGCAGCCCAGTATCGATAAAACACCAATCCTGGTATTGAGCTTGATACGAGAGAAAAGTATTGAATGGGTATCGAAACTTCGATACCCGAAACAACCCTAGATAGGGGATGAAAGTTATGTACTATATAATTCAAACGTTGGTGCATTCCTGTGGTTTTTGCATTTCTTTATTACATAATGTATTGAATGTAGACATGTGTTATGTATAAACGGATATCTTAGAGGTTTTTGCCGACTATATTCTGTCATATGAACTCAAGAAGACTACGCGTTTTAGTCGTAAATTTATAATTTTATACATAGCATGCCGTGCACTCAGAAAATGTAGATTTTGGCAACATGGTAGCTTTTGTGTATAGCACACATTTGTGGAGGACTTTTAAAAATTACAGTCAAGCTCTTGTTGATGTACACATTTGTGGCATATGATCTTTGTACAGCTTGATATATTATTTCTTTATATTTCTTTTGTATGTAAACATCTGCTTGGATATGAGTTTTAGGTGCAAATGTTTGTTTTACATATACCACCTGTTTGTCCATAGTCCATCAAGATAGCTGTAATTATCAGGTTGTCTGCTATCAGGAAGTGTAAAGATTTTGGGGGCACACTTACCTGTCAAGGAGCGTAATTCTTGTATTTGTTACACTTTATTTAAAGATTAAATCCAGCTTTTTGTTCTTTTCTAGTTCTGATGATTTTATGAAGATATATGCATGTTACTTTAAGCCTAAGTGGTATGCATGTTGTACTTGTATCACGAGGTGTGGTCCACCTAACTTTCAGATTGAGCCACTAATTTTACACTGAAGAACGGAAAAACAGCCATCAAACCATCAAAGGGGGTCCTTCAGGAATGATTTAAAATGTCCACCAGCAACCTGTGTGAGTAGAACTGGTACCTCTACCTGCAGAGCTGTCTAACGGCTGAGACCTCACTACACTGCTCTACAAAAGATGGTTAAGATGCGATCCTACCTATGATATGCCATCATAGTATATATTCTGTGCCACAGTGTTGTGTGCAGTGAGGGTCCCCCAAGCAGCTCTGCAAATGGTGACAACCAGGACAGATTGCTGGTGAAAAATGTTAAAGGGTTTCTGTCACCAACTTTTGACATTATAAGCTGTCTGACATTAGCTATGTGCTAATGTCAGACCAGCCTGATAATGTCCTTATTATAAAAATCGGATGTATATATAGTCCGAAAAACTTACATTTATTATATGTAAATTAGCCTCTAGGAGCAGGGGGGGCGTTGCCCTGCTCCTAGCGGCTCCGTCCGGCAACCTGCTGGCACGCCCCTTCACACTTTGATTGACAGTGCAGGGCAGCGATCCTCCTGCACTGTCTCGTTCTGAATCGCGCGCCGCGCGCCGCTCTGTATTCGGCGCAGGCGCGGTGAGCAGAGGACGCTGGTGCCTGCTGTCCTCTGCTCACCGCGCCTGCGCCCGAGTACAGACGGCGGCGGCGCGCAGATTCGAGACAGTGCAGGAGGATCGCTGCCTGCACTGTCAATCAAGTGTAAGGCGTGCCAGCAGGTTGCCGGACGAGCCGCTAGAGCAGGGCAACGCCCTGCCCTAGAGGCTAATTCATATAATAAATGTAAGTTTTCGGACTATATATACATCCGATTTTTATAATAAGGACATTATCAGGCTGGTCTGACATTAGCACATAGCTAATGTCAGACAGCTTATAATGTCAAAAGTTGGTGACAGAAACCCTTTAAGCGAAGCGAGCTTCGGACACATCATCGGAAGTTGCTTTGTTCAAAACTTCGGAATAATACTGTACGGAGATTTGTCTCCGTACAGTATTAGAATGTATGGGCTCCAATGAGCAGAAGTTAGTGATTCACGAAGTCGGGCGTGACTTTGTTGAATAACTTTGGTAATTAATTTTTAAAGTAGAAAACCACTTTAAAAACAAAATCGAAAATAAACTACCAAAGTTATTCATTGAAGTCATGCGTGACTTCGTGAATAACTTACTTTGGCTCATCGGAGCAAATACATTCCAATACTGTATGGAGATGAATCTCCGTACAGTATTATTCAAAAGTTTTGAACAAAGCGACTTCAGATGAAGCATCCACACTTGCTTCGCTCAACACTACTGGAGACCATTTTAAATGGTTCCAAAGAGGAAAATGTTGAATTTTTACTTTCAATCTGGGAGTGTGTGAACAAGTAAATTACATATCACAAAGTTAGCAAAAAAAAATAAAAATCTAAACATGGAATCTAGTTAACGCCACTGTTTAACATAATTTCTTGGTTAAATTCTACACAGAAGATGAGATTAAAATAAAACATAACTGTTAAACAGGAGACAGTGATAGTCACATTATGTTGCCACATATCCATAATGTTACCTTGCTCGTTATCAGTTGTTTCTGAAGTGTCCATAAAAATTCCTGCAGTTTCATCACCTTCAAAGTCGTCTTCACCCATGCTAGCCAATGAAATTTCGTCGTCGTCGGCACCATCCTCATCATCATCATCCCAATCAGAATCAGAATCATTGACTTTTGATTTCTTCATAGATTTATCATTTGGTCTTACGTTTCTAACATGGACAAAAAAAAGTTTCTATTGCAGTAAACAAATCAGTGGAACTCTTTGAAATTAAAATATATGTTCTATGTAAGGATCTTTATGCTTCCTTATTTCTTGCACAAACTATTAATACTATGAAACATTTGCACCACGTTGACATGGGTTTCTTTCCACAACAGCCAATTTTTATTTTTTTTGCTAATGGGTAGGTGACAGAGATAGGGAGCATTTTTCTAATATACTGTACTTTATTTAGGGAAACCGTTTATTTACAGAAGACAACTTGGGCTGAAATCAGTCTTCCTAACAGCACAGTACTGCGCTGACTAAGAAAATGAAATGGGAGCTGGTGAGTGTTGCCCTCACTGCTCCCTCATATTGTAGTGGGGACAGTACACTATAAACTATAATTTAAATAAATATATATTTATACATTTAGTTCCTGCTCACTCATCAGCATAGCCAGTGCTGTCAGTGAGCTCTTTTCCTGTTCTCCCGGTGTACTGTGTAATGAACCAGCTGCCGGGAGAGATGCCTGAGTGAGTAGTAAGTGCTCGCTACTGGCAATGCAGGGAGAATCTCTTTTGCTGTACATACGGACAGTTATAGTATATTCCTGTCCCTATATACTGTACAATGGAAAATGCAGCAATATCTGCAGATCTGGAGGGCTGTATAACCTAAATAAGGAAAAGCAAAAAGGACACAGCCCATATATAGAAACAAAAAGAAAAAGTGCCACATTAACGTGTATGTCTCACTAGTCTAGAATACAGGGATCAGTCCTTGACCAAGTAGAGTTTTTACCGAGAAGTTTTCCTGCTTGGCTTATGATTCTTGGATTGTTTTCAAGAAGCAGCAGTTTCCCAAGGCAGAGGTGATACAATGGAAGGAAGGCTACAGAGGTCTTCAATGGCAAACCAATATGGAATCAGTGTCTTTAAGATCCAGCAGCTCTAAGATTTCTCTCAGGTCAGCATGTTTCTGGATAATCATCCGTTTGCCAGTGATTATAAAGCTAATGCCAAAGGGAAACAACCAACTATAGGCAATCTTCTTGTGCAGAAGAGCATCTATGAGCGGTTTTAAAACTCTCCTTTTGGAAAGGGTGATGTAGGACAAGTCCTGAAACATAGATATAGTAGCACCATCCCAGGTGATATGGTCAAGACCTCTCACAGCTTTGAGGATGTCATCATGCTCAACCAAACTGTGTAATGGATATATAATGTCCCCGGGTGGTTCTTGTTGCTTCGGTTGAGGCTTGAGGGTCCTGTAAACCTTTTCAATATTGATCGCCCCCACATTTGTCTCCCAAGACAAACAGAGTCCATTGCCCGAGACTTGTAAGTTTTTTTTGTTGTAGAAGACTGTGGGACTCCTTTAATTCTAAAGTTGTTGTGATGAGTTGAGCTCCAGCTGATCTATTCTTTGGCCAATTTGCTTAACATCTTGCTTAATCTAATGAAGCTTAGCCAGGACAGGGTTAAAAGCTCCTTGTTGAGAACTTTGCTAAGGAAAGATCAGGAGATTGGTAGCTCATTGGAGTTCACAGAGTCATCGTCTTCTTCCCCATCATGCAAGATGCATGCTGTCATGCATTTTCATAAGTGTACAGTGTTATCTGATAATATTATAGTCTAAATATCGATGCTCATTGCCTTTAAGAGTGAAATCAGCTTGAACCAAAGTTCTGTTAGATGGCTGATACAGGCCAAGATGAGTTTATGCCGAGTTCAGTCTGGGTAAAAGTTTATTGTGAATATAGAAGTGTATTGTTTCTTAAACATTGCCACCAGATATGGTTTATCTGTTAGTATTATAATGGATCCTACAGACATTGTCTGGGAGAGATAACCTTCTAATAGCAACGTGTTATTTTACTTCCTTACAAGGTCATACCACCCAAAGGTTATTCCATCACGAAATGAAGATTCGTTTTTTTTATTATGTAGAATAAGGCTGTATATATGCTTAATTTTTTTTGGTAAATAAATTCCATAAACCAGCTAAAAGGTGGCATGAAGCATGATGTGCTCAACCCAAAAATGCAGTTGTGCATATATATATACAGGGGAATAAATTCCATTATTCCGTTCACAACCTATGAATACAGAATCAATCAGTTTAACGAAGTTCATTGAATAGAAACACTATTTTTCTTCCTTCCTAAGTACAACAGAAAAGTTGTCCAAATATGAACAATTAACATATTAAACTGGGGATAAAAAAAATATGAAAAATTGTTATTCTAAAAAATCTTTATCTACTTGCATATTATAAGTTATACCAGCAAGAATTAGTCTTTATGTAGAAAACTGATTTAAATCAAGCCTTACTGACTAGTGACTTAAATCAAATACATCCTGTTTATATAATGTGTCATTTATGTGTAACAATGTATCGAATATATATATATATATATATATATATATATATATAGCCATGTATGTGTCATTTATAACGTATACTTTATGCCGTGTGTTTCTCACGGACTTGATATAGTCTTGGGAGATATAGATAACACTGAGATTTTCTTTTTACTAATTGGGTTTCCTGAAGAAAAGCTAGATGTTATTGCAAACAGTAATTAATCATCCATGTGGACAAGAAAAAAATATATGTCCGGGTGCAGAGTAACCAGGCCCATTGTCCCGTTAACCATTTACATAAATTCAAAAGGATAGGAGAAGACAGTGACTGCAACAAGTCTAGGTTATGGGTAATTAAAAGTGTCACGAAGAGACCTTCCTTACTGATGTATATTGGAGAGGTTAAGAAGGTCATGTGGACGTATTATTAGGTATTTAGAATTAATGTTTAAAGTTGTGATATTCATCTGCAACAGTGCCACCTGGAGGCAGATGGATAGCATCCAATTTAGCATATCAAGAGTTAGGATGACATCACAGTGGTATTAACCCCTTAAGGACACTTTTTTTTTTCTTCATTTTTGCGTTTTCATTTTGCGCTCCTTGCCTTCCGAGACCCATAACTTTTTTATTTTTCAGTTCACATAGCCATATGAGGGCTTGATTTTTGCAGGACAAGTTGTACTTTCCTTCGCCACCATTTAATATCGCATACAATGTAGTGGGAAGCGGTAAAAAAAATTCCAAATGGGGTGAAATTGCAAAAAAAAAAAAAAAAAGCTATTCCACCACAGTGTTACGGGTTTATAAATTCCGACGTTCGATGTGCGATAAAACTGACCAGTTAGTCTTATTCTACAGGTCAATACGAATCTGGCGATACCTAATTAGAATTTTGTTTCACTATTAAAACCCAAGAAAAACTATACATAAGTGGGAATTTTCTTGGATGGGGGGGGGGGGGAGTTGTATGTGGGCTTATTTTTTGCGGGACAATCTGAATCATCAGATCTTAATCAAATCATCATCTCAAAAGCAGGGCTCTCACAAGAAGAAAAGATCCACAAAAGAAGCTGACCATAAGAAAGATATACCAGAGGAAACTTGAATTATATTTTGACTACTTGAAAACTCCTGAGAACTGGTCCCATCCGAGACTATGCCCAACCTTGACTTGGTAACGTATGTTATGCTTATTGCTTGTGATATTAAAAAGATATTTCTCCCATTATATAGCCAAAAGTCCCATATTGTGGGAATATATAGTCTTAAGTGCCTCCGTAATGTTTATTATTCTCTTAGCAAAGATGCATATTGCTAATGGAAAATCTGGACAAGAGGACTAAAACTTTGGAAAGTTATATTCCATAGTCTGATTGCAGAGTCAGATCTTTTATCATATTAATATCATATATTTTGATTGTCATAGGCTGAGACAGAGTCAAGGGATAACATTTCTCTTTTGTGTATTAATCCGTGTTCAGTCATATTATAGCCTGTGTGGTAAACAGAAGATTGTGAGTTCTCCTGGTGTATTTGTCATTGGTCTGTTTGCTAAAAGTATAGCATTTGCATTTTGTCATAGGTAACTAAGTTGTCCTGTGCTGGTGAAGTGGGGGTGTTTGGTTACAGCACCATGTAGTGGTGGTTTGTTGGTATTACAGTTTAAAGTATGTGTGTGTCTGAAATTTGTCGGTATTTTTATTGGATTTATACGCATCCTGTAAATAAATTTTATATTTTTGCACAATTGAGTGCCCCTTCATTTCATTAATTGCATAAATTAAATTTAGAGTCTCCAAATAAAAGAAAAGTCGTTTTTATGTCCGCCAAGTGGATTTCCTGACTGATTTCCATATTTTATTGACATTTTAGCTCTTATATAAAATATAAGTATAGTATAGTTCTCACACTTAAAAGTGGATTAGAGAAGCGACTTGCGAAACGTGCATTGGGGTCTGAGCCACATTGGTCTGTATAAACTTTTTTTTTATGTATTCCCTGACAAATTTTAGATGTTATTTATTACACTTACCCCCCATTGTATTTATGGTTATAGAGATGGGTTTGCACTAGGCAGGAATGAATATTATTGTTCTTTAATCCCTGTATATATATATATATATATATATATATATATATATTTATTTTTTTCTCCCTATATTATAGTATTAGGTTCATGATTGGGATTCTTTTTTACTGATATATGACATGTATTGTGTCTCTTTTCTTTGTATATGCCACTGTTGCTGACTTTTTAAAAACTGTTTATTATTGTTTGGTGAGAAACTAATAAAGAATAATTTAATTAATCATGTGCTGTGTAATAATAATTTTGGTGGGGAGATTCTAGTTTGTTGTAGAAAGTGGTTACCTATAGGAGCCAGTGTAGGTTGGCGTTATTGTTACTGCCATGTGTGGGGAGTCGCTCTGGTAGGTAGCAGTGCGGGTGCAGTATAGAGGCAAAACGGAGTCCAGAAAGTGTAGCAAACAGTGTTTAATTCACACTTGTAGCAAATACACAGCAAACAGTCACTTGGTGTTAGTTCACACCCAACAGAAAACGTGCAGCAAAACAAAATAGTCCAAAACAGATTCCAGTCACCTGGGAGGCTTTAGGTGCAGGTTCGCACCTGGCTGTCAGTCCAGCCGCAAGGCGATCGACCTCCGGCTTCCAGGCCGTCTGCACTCCTCCTTGCTTGGGGTCTTGCTTCCAGCCCAGAGAACACCACACAGCAGAGCATGGATCAGCACTCCCAAATTCAAGTGATTCCACAGCCTAACAGCAGCTCCAGGACAATCACACTCAGCTGCTGATGTGGCTGCCTTTTAAAGCCCAGCAAAGTCCGGCCTGGACCGTGGGGAGTAGGCACCCACCCAACTCTTTGCCTACTCCCAGTAAGAGCCGGCCCGGATTGGCTTTGCAGCCAAACTAAAAAATAAGGTGTCAAACAGCACTAGCTGCTGCTGACACGAAAACCCGGCTCTCACCTCACCGAGGCCAGGAACCTCGGTGACACGTACCTGCCATCGACCACGGTACCTTGCACCCTCTTACACATGACAAACTATCTTTGGTATGTACAATAAACTGGAGAAAACATTTCACAAACTTACCCAGCAAAATCAAGATTATTGTTTATTCCAGTGTAAAAACCGTCTCCTTCATATGAGTCTATAATACATGGAAATATAAAAATAAAAAAAAAGCAATGTAATGTTAGGAGACAAGTGTAAGCAGAATAATTGCTTTTGAGGTATAAAGGGTGCTATATTAACCACTTCAGCCCCCCTAGCTTAAACACCCTTAATGACCAGGCCACTTTTTACAATTCTGCACTATACTACTTTCACCGTTTATAGCTCGGTCATACAACTTACCACCCAAATGAATTTTACCTCCTTTTCTTCTCACTAATAGAGCTTTCATTTGGTGGTATTTCATTGCTGCTGACATTTTTACTTTTTTTGCTATCAAAAATGACCGAAATTTTAGCAAAAAAATGACATTTTTCACTTTCTGTTGTAATTTTTTTTTAAAAAAAACTACATTTCTATATAAATTTTTCGCAAAATTTATTGTTCTACATGTCTTTGATAAAAAAAAATCCAATAAGTGTATATTTATTGGTTTGTGTAAAAGTTATAGCGTTTACAAACTATGGTGCAAAAAAGTGAATTTCGGCATTTTGAAGCAGCTCTGACTTTCTGAGCACCTGTCATGTTTCTTCAGGTGCTAGAATGCCAGGAAAGTATAAATACCCCCCAAATGACACCATTTTAGAAAGAAGACACCCCAAAGTATTCGCGGAGGGGCATGGTGAGTTCATGTATCATTTCATTTTTTTTTACAAGTTAGTGGAAAATGACACTTTCTGAGGAAAAAAAATAATAATAAAGTTTCAATTTCTGCTAACTTCTGGCAAAAAAAAAATAGAAAATCTCCCACGGACTCACTATGACCCTCAGTGAATACCTTGGGGTGTCTACTTTCCGAAATGGGGTCATTTGTGGGGTGTGTTTACAGTTCTGGCATTTTGGGCAAGGCTAAATTGTGAGCAGCCATGTAAAAGCTAAAGGTACTCGTTGGAATTTGGGCCCCTTTGCGCACCCAGGCTGCAAAAAAGTGTCACTCATGTGGTATCGCCGTACTCAGGAGAAGTAGGGAAATGTGTTTTGGGGTGTATTTTTATATATACCCATGTTGGGTGCCAAAAAAAAATATTTCTGTGAACTCGACATGCCTCTCACGGAATACCTTGGGGTGTCTTATTTCCAAAATGGGGTCACTTGTGGGGTATTTATACTGCCCTGGCATTTTAGGGAACCTAAAGCGTGCAAATCCAAATGCGTAAAAATGCCCTGTGAAATCCTAAAGGTACTCATTGGTTTTAGGGCCCCTTTGCGCATCTTGGCTGCAAAAAAATGTCACATGTGGTATCGTCGTACTCAGGAGAAGTAGGGCAAATTGTTTTCGGGTGTATTTTTATATATACCCATGCTGGGTGTGAGAAATATCTCTGTAAATGACAACTTTTTAAAAATTTTTATACAAAGTTGTCAATATACAGAGATATTTCTCTCACCCAGCATGGGTATATGTAAAAATACACCCCAAAACACATTGCCCTACTTCTCCTGAGTACGGCGATACCACACGAGTGACACTTTTTTGCAGCTAAGATGCGCAAAGGGGCCCAAATTCCAATGAGTACCTTTTAGGAGGGCATTTTTACGCATTTTTCTTCTCCCGCTTTAGGGGCCCCTAAAATGTCAGGGCAGTATAAATACCCCACATGTGACCCCATTTTGGAAAGACAGACAGACCAAGGTATTCCGTGAGGGGCATGGCGAGTTCATAGAAGATTTTTTTTTTTTGGCACAAGTTAGCGGAAATTGATTTTTTATTGTTTTTTCTCACAAAGTCTCCATTTCTGCTAACTTTTGACAAAAAGTTTAATTTTTCATGGACTCACTATGCCCCTCAGCGAATACCTTGGGGTGTCTTCTTTTCAAAATGGGGTCATTTGTGGGGTGTTTGTACTGTTCTGGCATTTTGGGTGGGGCTAAATTGTGAGCAGCCATGTAAAACCTAAAGGTACTCGTTGGAATTTGGGCCCCTTTGCGCACCAAGGCTGCAAAAAAGTGTCACTCGTGGTATCGCCGTACTCAGGAGAAGTAGGGCAATGTGTTTTGGGGTGTATTTTTACATATACCCATGTTGGGTGAGAGAAATATCTCTGTAAACTGACAACTTTGAATAAAATTTTTTAAAAAGTTATCGTTTACAGCGATATTTCTCACACAAAGTATGGGTAGATATAAAAATACACCCCAAAACACATTGCCCTACTTCTCCTGAGTACGGCGATACCACATGTGACACTTTTTTGCAGCCAAGATGCGCAAAGGGGCCCAAATTCCCATGAGTACCTTTAGGATTTCACAGGGCATTTTTACGCATTTGCATTCTCAGGGCAGTATAAATACCCCACATGTGACCCTATTTTGGAAAGAAGACACCCCAAGGTATTCCGTGAGGGGCATGGAGAGTTCACAGAAAAAAAAAAATTTGGACACAAGTTAGCGGAAATTGATATATATATAATATATATTTTTTTTTTTTACAAAGTCTCATATTCCACTAACTTGTGACAAAAAATAAAATTTTGCATGAACTCACCATACCCCTCATGGAATACCTTGGGGTCAGTGGTGTACATATAGGGGTCACAGTTGCGACCGGGCCCGGTACTCCAGGGGGCCTGGCCGCCTGTGGACCCACCCCCCAGGCCAGCAGGCTACCCTAAATCATGTTGTATTCATGTAATGGAGCGGTCTGATGGGGCCCAGCACGAAGTACAGAGCGCTCCATTACATGTATAATGTAGGGTGGGGGGAGCGCACACTCACTCACACCCGGCAGGCATTTATTTTCCGGAGTGAAACCTCTTTCATCCCTGCTTCACTGCTCTTCACAGCTCAGGAGCTCCCCCTGCTGGCCACAGATCGCGCTGCTGGCTGTGGGAGGAGATCTGAAAACCCGGGAATCTGCCTTCAGCACAGACAGCAGCGTGATGAGTGAAGGAGCCTGTCATTAGGGAAGAAGGTAAGTATTTTTATTTTTTTTCTAAGGCTGCAGACTGGGGGCAAGGGGCAAGAGGCAGGGGGGGGCATAACTAATTTGAGGGGGCACCTAATCAGGCATTACTGTGAGGGGGGGCACATATGAAGGCATAACTATGAGGATTGAGGGGGCACATATGAAAGCATAACTACTGTGAGGGGGCAGGTAATCTGGCATAACCACTGTGAGGGGCACATATGTGGGCATATCTAATGTGAGGGACACATAATGTGGCATAACCACTCTGAGGGGGCACATATCTGGGCATATCTACTTTGAGGGGGCACATAACTGGGCATAAATACTGTGAAGGGGCACATATTCTGGTCATTACTACTGTGAGGGGGCACATATTTGGCATTACTACTGTGAGGAGGCACATATTTGGGCATATTACTGTGAGGGGACACATAATCTGGGCATATTACTGTGAGAGGACACAATCTGGCATTACTAATGTGAGAGGGGAACATATTTGACATTACTACTGTGAGGGGGCACATATTTGGCATTACTACTGTGAGGGGACACATAACTGGGCATAACTACTGTAAGGGGGCACATATCTGAGTATAACTACTGTTACAGGAACAAAGGTGGGCATTAGTAATGTGAGGAGCCTCAAGGTGGGCATTAGTACTGTGTGGTAGCACTAGATTACCGTGCTATACATTGGCATGGCTCAGTCTTAAAGGCCAACAAAGCGCCCCCTGCTGGGGATTTCACAGGGTCAGTCACCATCCCTTCCTGATGTGATTATTCTTTTTCTCACCACAGGGACCTTGTTCTGGATCCAGCGGACATCACGCCGACGCCAGCGACACTCTGGATGAGGTAGGACCAGATTTTATTAGTTAGGACTGGATGAGTGTAGCCATGCATTGGGCTTAGGGCTCTTTTACATCCTGTACGGGTAATCCGCTGCGTGAATGAGTGCCAAGCCCCGCTCCAGACAGCAGAGACACAGAGCACTAACAGGATTGATAATGCTCCGTGCCTCTCTGTGATCTTTTTACTACAAAATCACAGTGAGATAAAGTTGTCACCGTGATTTTGTAGTTAAAAGATCACAGAGAGGCACGGAGCATTATCAATCCTGTTAGTGCTCTGCGTCTCTGCTGTCTGGAGCGGGGCTTGGCACTCATTCACGCAGCGGATTAGCCGCACGGAAACGGCAAGTGATAGGTTACATTTTTGTAATATACTCTATTTAGCCAAGACGTTTAATTTTAGTAGTAAACTGGGGCTGAAATGGCCATTAGCAGCGCTCTCAGAAATGGGGGGCCCATGGATCAGTTTCGCACCGGGGCCCCATGGATTGTGTGTACGCCACTGCTTGGAGTGTCTTCTTTCTAAAATGGGGTCACATGTGAGGTGTTTGTACTGCCCTGGCATTTGAGGGTCTCCGTAATCATTACACGTATGGCCAGCATTAGGAGTTTCTGCGATTCTCCTTATATTGAGCATACGGGTAATGAGATTTTTTTTTTCCGTTCAGCCTCTGGGCTGAAAAAAGAAAAAAAATGAACAGCACAGATTTTTTCATTCGCATCGATCAATGTGGATGAAAAAATCTCTGTCAAAATCAATGACTGCGGTGCGGTGGGCTGGGCGCTAACTACCTAACAAGTAGCTAACTAACTGGCGGTGATAAGGGACCCTTAGGCCCCATTCACACGTCCGCAATTCTGTTTGCAGAACGGAATTGCGGACCGATTCATTTCAAAGGGGACAGACTTTGTCCCGCTCGGATCCGGAATTGCGGATCCGCACTTCCAGGTCTGCAAAAATATAGAACATGTCCTATTCTTGTCCGCAATTGCTGACATGAAAAGGCATTTTCTATATAGTTCTGGCAATGTGCGGATCTACAAAATGCGGAAAGCACATTGGCGGTGTCCGTGTTTTGCGGATCCACAAAACACATATGGACATGTGAATGGAGCCTTACAGGGGGGTGATCAGTGACAGGGGGGTGATCAGGGAGTCTATATGGGGTGATCAGGGGTTAACAAGGGGTTAGTAAGTGACGGGGGGTGTAGTGTGGTGCTTGGTGCTACTTTACAGTTACCTGGTCCTCTGGTGGTCGATCCCAGCAAATGGGACCACCAGAGGACCAGGTAGCAGGTATATCAGACGCTGTTAACAAAACAGCGTCTGATATATCCCGCTTTGATGCGATTTAATTCGCATCTACAGCCTACCAGCGATTGATCATCGTTGGCAGGCTGTAGTATCACTGCCGAGCTGTGCACTGCGGATGCGTCCAGGAGGAACAAACACCCGCCGCCGCCTGGACGCATCCGTGCGTGTAGCGGTCGGCAGGCGGTTAAGGGATAACACAGAATGCAGTACCCCAATATACTTTTAGCAGCCAAAATGCTACTGTCTTAGGCTACTTTCACACTGGCATTTTTGGATCCGCTTGTGAGATCCGTTTCAGGGCTCTCACAAGCGGTCCAAAACAGATCAGTTTTGCCCCAATGCATTCTGAATGGATAAGGATCCGTTCATAATGCATCAGTTTGGCTCCGTTCAGTCTCCATTCCGCTCTAGAGGTGGACACCAAAACGCTGCTTGCAGCGTTTTGGTGTCCGTCTGATGGAACTGAAAACGGATCAGTCTCCATTGACTTACATTGTATGTCAGGACGGATCCGTTTGGCTCAATGACACAATATGACAACAGAAAACGGATCCGTCCCCCATTGACTTTCAATGGTGTTCAAGACGGATCCGTTTTGCCTATGTTCATGATAATACAAACTGATCGGTTCTGAACAGATGCATGCGGTTGTATTATCAGTGCGGATCCGTCTGTGCAGATACATGACGGATCCGCACAAGACGCCAGTGTGAAAGTAGCCTTAAGCAGTCTCCAACTATAGCAGGAAAATCAAGAGGCTACAGTGGGATTTGTGATGAACTATCTTTTAGAGCAGGGGTGCACAACGTTTTCTGGGTGGGGGCCACATTTTCAGACTAAACCAACGTCAAGCGCCAAAAATTAAATTTAAAGAGGTTTTAACAACTGAAATCCTGTATTTATGGCATATTAAACATACAGTATATACCATTAATATTTAGTTACAGTTCCAGGACTCCCATCTAATGGAAGAATTCATGAAAAATACATTTGAGCAGCCACAAAACATAGGACATACATGTCTGGTACCAGATGGTTGGGGCCACACAGAATGGTATCAAGGGCTGCATGGAGCCCACGGGATACAGGTTGTGAACCCCTGTTTTAGTGGGCTTTAGTGAACAGTTTACATGTACTCTTACCAAGGATTCTTTCAAATTCATCATCATCTACATCTTCTAAACTCTCCTGATCTTCATTACGCTTTTGCTTCCGTTTATCTGTAGACAACTTCTTGAAGTATCTACATTTTAAATAAAAAGAGTACATTAAGAGTTAAAGCAAATCCTACAGAATACATAGGCCAAATGTCATGGCTAATGCTGGCTTCTGCAGTTGCATCAGGCTTTTTGCTAAAAGCATGCTTCAATATATACACATGTACTGCTGCGAGCAACTACCTTAAAGGGGTTCTGCAGTTTGTTACAACTGATGATCTATCCTCAGGATAGATCATCAGCATCTGATCGGCCGGGGTCTGACACCCGGGACCCCCGCTGATCAGCTGTTTGAGAAGGCGTGGGCGGGGCTAAGCTCCATTCAGTGAACAGAGCTTAGCCCTGCCCACGCCACTTGATACAAGTCGTGACCTCACTGGGCGGGGCTCTAGCAGAGGTAAACAGTGAGAGGGCCGCAGCGCTCCTGCAGCGCCGCTGCCTTCTCAAACAGCTGATCGGCGGGGGTCCCGGGTGTCAGACCCCGGCCGATCAGATGCTGATGATCTATCCTGAGGATAGATCATCAGTTGTAACAAACTGCAGAACCCCTTTAAGTACTCAACCAATATTTGGCAAATGTATGCAGACAGTCAGACATTTCTCCATGTACAATGAACTATCAATTATATTCTATACGAACAGTGTAAAACGTTATGGAAAAATGAATCCAGCCAGCAAAGGAGGCAATATGGATAACAATACATTACTAAGTGCCTTGTATTAACTTTCTCTACATGATAAATGGATGTGGACAGCACACATATAACATTCGTGTGCTGTCCAATTTTTTTTGCGGCCCCATAGAAATGAATGGGTCTGGATTTGATCTGTAAAAAATGCAAACTGAAAATACATTCGTGTGCATACATATATACATAGCTCTCAGTCATTGATAGTTGACCGAGGGCGGTCTTAAAGGGCTCTCACTTCAACAAGTGGCATTTATAATGTAGAGAAAGTTAATACAAGGCACTTACTAATGTATTGTGACTGTCCATATTGCTTCCTTTGCTGGCTGGATTCATTTTTCCATCACATTATACACTGCTCGTTTCCATGGTTACAACCACCCAGTAATCCAGCATTGGTGCTCGTGCTTGCACACTAAGAAAAAATACCAGCCTCTCTGGTGGTCGGGACCGTGGGAGCTCACATAAGCTAGTACTTTTTTCTATAGTGTACAAGCACAGTCATGCTGCTGGACTGCAGAGTGGTCGTAACCATCCCTTTTGCTTTGATCGACCACCAGAGGACACAGGCAGCTCTGTAGGTAGCAACAAGCACCACGCTACACTACTAAAACCCCCCCCCCCATCACTTATTAACCCCTAATCACCCCCGTCATTGACCACCCCCCTGTGAGGGGCCCTTATCACTGCCAGTTAGTTAGCTACTTGTTAGGTAGTTAGCGCCCAGCCCACCACAGTCACTGATTAGTCGCTGATTAGCATCATCGCTGTCGCTAATCAGCACTAGTACTATATAGTATCTGTGAGTGATCAAGACTGATCGCAATCAGATCTATATCAGTACATTAGAGTCACCTTTGGCTCTACAAAAAACGTAGTGTTCGCCCGATCTTGTGCCCACACATACGTTCAGTCCGCCCCACCACAGTGACAGAATTTTTTTTTTCTGATCACTGCAAAAACACCGTAAAATCGCTGCAGCGCTATAAAGATCACTTTTGAGCTTTTTGGATCTTTATTAGCGATCGCAGCTTTACTTCGCAAGCACTCCTTTTTACTAGGCAGGTGTGCTCGATCAACGAGCTGCAGCACTGATGTGTATTCTTATAGAAGCATTGCGCTGCTGTCAGATTACACAAAGTCGGTTTATGCGGTGCTGAAAGACGAGATTTCTCCTCTGCAGTAAAAAAAAAGATAC